>CM056051.1:341072843-341672843 GCA_029574335.1 Rana kukunoris
AGCAGGACACCCAGCATATGGTTGTTTGAGCAGATTATAATCATCTGGCTTTGAGTCTCATGAGTCTAAAAGGGGTTAAGCAAGGGTCATGTTGATTTGAGCTGTCTATACTCCAACAGAACAAATCTGTTTTCCGGGTCCTCCAGTTTCTCAGAGAGTCTGTGCGTTTCAGGGAGACATGGGGGCTGATTTACCAAGCCTGTGCGCCAAGACTCATGGTGTGCACAAGCAGGAGTAAACCTGTTTTTGACATTTACCAAAGAAACACGCTGCTAGTGCGGCAGCGTGTTTCCTCATTTACTAAAGTGCCTAATGCGCCCAGAAGAGGGCGCACAGCACGCCAGTACAGAGCTGGCGTGCGGCATTTAGTTATGTAAACATCGGGGATTCGGGCGGGAGTTTATGAGGGGAGGGAGGGGGGTGATGCAGGGGAAGTGTAGTGACATGTGTTTCAACTTGTGTGGCGGGCCGATTTGAAAGGGAAAGTGACTTTTGGGACCCGATCCCCGGGCGCTTGCAAAGTACGCTAGAACCTCGGAAGGTTCACTTGCATACTGGGCATGCGCAGAGGGAAAAATCGGAGCTCACCGCGCGCCTCTTCAGTACGCCGGGAAATCCTTGGTAAATACCAGGCGGCGTAGCAGTGTTTGCACTGCCTGGAGCGGCGTACGGCAAGCTCCGAGCTGTTCTCGGGCTGCGCTGACACTGAAGGGGAACTCCGCGCCAAATTTCAAATGTGAAACCGGCGCGGCTTCCCCCCCAGGGGTACAATAGGCTCTCCGGCTTGGTCCGGAACGTGAGGGGTTAACCCACGCCAAAATCGGCGTGGGGGTTCCCCCCCAGATCCGTACCAAGCCCTCATCCCAGGCATGCAGTCTGGCCGGACAGGAATGGGGGTGGGGACGAGCGAGCGGCCCCCCCCTCCTGAGCCGTACCAGACCACATGCCCTCGACATGGGGGAGTGTGTGCTTTGGGGGAGGGGGGCGCTGCCCCCCCACCCCAAAGCACTCTTGTCCCCATGTCGATCGGGACAAGAGCCTCTTCCCGACAACCCTAGCCATTGGTTGTCGGGGTATGCGGGCGGGAGCCAATCAGAATCTGGGAGCCCCGTTTAATAATGTGGCCCCCAGATTTCGGGCCCCCACCCTATGTGAATGAGTATGGGGTACATCGTACCCCTACCCATTCACCTGGTGAAGGTGGTTTGAACTTTGAGGGTCTTCTGCCGCCGCCCCCTTCGATTTTTTCGGCCTGGACGGGGGTCGCACATCCCATCCAGGACTTGGACGTGGCGGGCTTCTCGTCGCTGTCTTCTGCCGCTGCCCCCTTCACCACGAAGCTCCGTGCTTGTTTGATGAGGGCAGCGGGCTTCCGTCGTCTTCTCCGGGGCGAGGGTCGTACATCCCACCCCGGATTTCCTCGCCGGCTTCTGCCTGGCTCCTACTGGGGGCCAGGCCTTCTTTTGCCGTCTTCCGCCGGAGGGCGCCACTCTCCGGGCTTCTCGACGTTGTCTTCCGCCGCGGGGGCCAGGCCTTCTTCTTTGCCGCCCCCTTCGATTTTTTCGGCCTGGACGGGGGTCGCACATCCCATCCAGGACTTGGACGTGGCGGGCTTCTCGTCGCCGTCTTCTGCCGCTGCCCCCTTCACCACGAAGCTCCGTGCTTGTTTGATGAGGGCAGCGGGCTTCCGTCGTCTTCTCCGGGGCGAGGGTCGTACATCCCACCCCGGATTTCGTCGCCGTCTTCTGCCGCTGCCCCCTTCACCACGAAGCTCCGTGCTTGTTTGATGAGGGCAGCGGGCTTCCGTCGCAGTCTTCCGCCGCGGGGTGACACTCGCGGGCTTCTTCTTCCATTCGATGTTGACACGGCGAGGTCCGGCGCTGAAATGCCTTCTGAGCGGCGGGCAAGGACTTATATTGGCATTGGGCGTGGGCGTGGTTATGCCAACATGTGACCTTAACCCATGTGACAGTGATGTCACGTCACATCACTGTCACATGGGTTAAGGTCACATGTTGGCATAACCACGCCCACGCCCAATGCCAATATAAGTCCTTGCCCGCCGCTCAGAAGGCATTTCAGCGCCGGACCTCGCCGTGTCAACATCGAATGGAAGAAGAAGCCCGCGAGTGTCACCCCGCGGCGGGAAGACTGCGACGGAAGCCCGCTGCCCTCATCAAACAAGCACGGAGCTTCGTGGTGAAGGGGGCAGCGGCAGAAGACGGCGACGAAATCCGGGGTGGGATGTACGACCCTCGCCCCGGAGAAGACGACGGAAGCCCGCTGCCCTCATCAAACAAGCACGGAGCTTCGTGGTGAAGGGGGCAGCGGCAGAAGACGGCGACGAGAAGCCCGCCACGTCCAAGTCCTGGATGGGATGTGCGACCCCCGTCCAGGCCGAAAAAAATCGAAGGGGGCGGCAAAGAAGAAGGCCTGGCCCCCGCGGCGGAAGACAACGTCGAGAAGCCCGGAGAGTGGCGCCCTCCGGCGGAAGACGGCAAAAGAAGGCCTGGCCCCAGTAGGAGCCAGGCAGAAGCGGCGAGGAAATCGGGTGGGGATGTACGACCCTCGCCCCGGAGGAAGACGACGGAAGCCCGCTGCCCTCATCAAACAAGCACGGAGCTTCGTGGTGAAGGGGGGCAGCCGGCAGCAGGCGGCAAACGGCGACGAGAAGCCCGCCACGTCCAAGTCCTGGATGGGATGTGCGACCCCCGTCCAGGCCGAAAAAATCGAAGGGGGCGGCAAAGAAGAAGGCCTGGCCCCCGCGGCGGAAGAAACAACGTCGAGAAGCCCGGAGAGTGGCGCCCTCCGGCGGAAGACGGCAAAAGAAGCCCTGGCCTCGGGAGGAGCCAGGCAGAAGCGGAGGAGCCCGAGGTGGGGCGACACCCCCGTTGTTCTCCGCTGTTTTCGGCCGGCCCCCCCCGGATGTAAAAGAGCTTCATTTTGGGGTGGGGGCACAGTCGAGCATGGCGGAGAGCATGGGTGGGTGTTTCCCCCCCCCGGCAGAAGACGGCTAGAAGACCGAGGAGTGGCGACGCCCCCGTTGTTCTCCGCCATTCCCGCCGGCCCCCCCCGGATGTAAAAGAGCTTTGTTTGGGGTAGGGGGCCTGGCCGACCATGGCGGAGAGCATCGGTGGGGGTCTCTCTCCCCGGCGGAAGGCGGCGGCGAAGACCGGGGGGGGGGTAGGTGTACCCCCCCGGCGGAAGGCGGCGGCGAAGACCGGTGCGGGGCTGGAGCCCCCCCGGCAGAAAACGTCTGGAAGACCGAGGGGCTCCGCCCCCGTTGTTCTCTGCTTCTTTCGGCCGGCCCCCCCCGGATCTGAAAGAGCTTATTTTGGGGTGGGGGCCTGGCTGGCTGGACATGGCGGAGATCATCGGTGGGTGTCCCCCCCCCGGCAGAAGACGGCGAAGCCCGGGGCCCAATGGGCTGGTGGTGGGGGGGGTCCCGGCAGAAGACCCCCGGAGCTGACTAATAAATTATTTTTTTCTGTGTGTTTTTTTTTGTGTTTACACTTTTCCACCCGGTGAATGGGTAGGGGTACGATGTACCCCATACTCATTCACATAGGGTGGGGGGCCAGAATCTGGGGGCCCCCTTAATATAGGGGGCTCTCAGATTCTGATAAGCCCCCCGCCCGCATACCCCGACAACCAACGGCCAGGGTTGTCGGGAAGAGGCTCTTGTCCCTTTCGACATGGGGACAAGAGTGCTTTGGGGTGGGGGGGGCAGTGCCCCCCTCCCCCACAGCACACACTCCCCCCCCATGTCGAGGGCATGTGGTCTGGTACGGCTCAGGAGGGGGGGGGGCGCTCGCTCGTCCCCACCCCCATTCCTGTCCGGCCAGACTGCGTGCCTGGGAGAAGGGTTTGGTCTGGATCTGAGGGGGAACCCCACGCCGTTTTTTGGCGTGGGTTTAACCCCTTATGCCATCCAGATCAAATCTAAGAGCCTGTTGTGCACCAGAAGGGGGACCCCCACGCCGTTTTTTTTTTGTCTAATTTGGGGTGGAGTTCCCCTTTATCCCGGTCCTGTCAGGGGGGGGGGGGGAATGCCTGCTCGTCTGTCCCTACAATGTATGAACAGCGATCTGTCATTTCCCCTACACAGTCCCACCCCCTTTACAGTTAGAACACACCCAGGTAACATATCAACCCCTTCCGCGCCCCTAGTGTTAACCCCTTCCCTGCCAGTGTCATTTTTATAGTAAGCAATGCATTGATATACCATTGCTCGCTACAAAAATGCCAAATCTCACAAAAATGTGTCCGCCACAATGTCGCATTAGACAGAAAAAAACAAATGATAGCCACCATTACTAGTAAAACAAAAAATTATTCAAAAAAAACCCATAAGACCAACCCCTACTTAGAACTTTTGCCCAAACCAATCAAACGCTTATTGTGATTTTTTGCAACCAAAAATATGTCCAAGAATACTTATCGGCCTAAACTGAGGGCAAACATTTTTTGAATATATTTTGGGGGAGATTTATTATAGCAAACCGTAAAAAAGATGTTTTTTTAGTTACCAAATTGTCGCTATATTTTTGGGTCAAGCAAAAATATGAAAAAACGCAGAGGTGATCAAATACCACCAACAAAAATAAAAAAAAAAAATTTTTAGGGGGGGGGGGGGAGGATGAGGACGCCCAATTTTTTTGGGGGGCCACGTCGCACAACCACGCAATTGTCAGTCAAAATGACGCAGTGTTGAAATGCAAAAAATGGCCCCGTCAGTGACCAGTAATATGCTCTGGGGCTCAAGTGGTTACAAATTAAGAATACACTAAAGTTAGCCCAATTTATGGCCATAATGTGAAAGATGATGTTACACCGAGTAAATAGATACCCAACATGTTACACTTTAATATTGCACACACTCATGGAATGGCGCCAAACTTCAGTACTTGAAAAACCCATAGGCAACGCTTTTTTATGTGTTTCAGGTTACCAGTTTAGATTTACAGAGGAGCTCTAGTGCTACAAGTATTGCTCTCGCTCTAACGTACGCTATGATACCTCACATGTGGGGTTTGAACGGGGGTTCAATATGTGGGCGGGGCTTACACATTTAAGGCCCGCCCCCATATATGGAAACATTCTTCAAACCACACATGTGAGGTATCATAGCGTGCGTAACAGCAAGAGGAATATTTATAGCACTAGACCTCATCTGTAAATCTAAACTGGTAACCGGAAACAATAAAAATGCTGCTTGTTCCCTTCTGACTGCGAGCTACTAGGGACAGGGGCGTTTAAATTATTACTATTTAGGTTTGTTACGTAAAAATTCTATAAGACCTCCCGTTCAGCTTGTAAAGCATCACTTCATGGGGACCAAAAAAAAATTTAACACCTCTAATGCTTTCATCCGCCATTGCAGATTTGATTCTGGTACTGCATTTCGAGTGAACTGGGCATGCTCGAACAGTTAGAAAAAGAAGTTGGAAGTTTCATCCTGAAAATGACTTGCATCTTTCTGAGCATGCTCAGAAAGCTCTTTTTTTGGCTTAGTAATTTAAGGACATCCTTAACAGGTGTAAGCAGTTCCAAGTGCACACAAACTAGAGGCTGACATTTCTTCATGTGTTTCCAATTGGTTCATTAGCACACATGTTATAAAAAGCGTGGATACTGCACGTGTCAGCTGCCCCTCAGAGGGGGCAGATTTGCTGGCTGGAAGGAATGGCGGAGTGAAACAGAGATGTTTTGGAGCAAGTTTTGTATTTTTTGATGTTTTCTCTGCTACATAATTTTGCTAAATGTTTCTCAAGATGTTAATGACTAATGTTTTAATCCTGTGGGTCTATCCTGTTATTTCAAAAGCATGATTTATTTTCCAATGACTGTGAAATAAACGTTGGTCTTTTTTGTTTTTAGGTGTTTGTATATATTTTTGGTGTGTTTATTTGTAATTTTTTTTTTGCTTTCCTTGTTTTGTGGACCAATAAAATTACTTTCAAATTTTGAAGTTTGTTTTGTGATATTTTTTTCATGCTATGGATTTCAACCGCTGCAGCTGAACTAGTTTGGGCCTAAACCATCAAGTGTGATTTGTCTCTAAGCTCTTTCCTGGTGTGTATGCATGAAATGTTTAGTCACCAGAAAAGGAAGGACAAAGCGGTAAGTATTGTTTCCTAGAACTGATGTCCAGACTGACTTTTTAAAGCACATGTGCAAGATGTAGGAAAAGCTGCAAACAGGGCCTGTTGGAGGGGGGGGGGGGGTGGTGTGTTTTTTTTGGACAGGCTTGAAGTGCTGATTTACAGCGCTGTGCTTGAAACTAGCACAAGACAATCCTATTCTAATTGTGGGTTGTTTGAGGGAAGCCAATTGAGTGTTAGAACCCCTGCTAGTGTTTTTAGGTTGGGCTTTGTGTCCCTTTTCCTAAAATTGGCTTCACTTCCTGTCACACAGCTGAACAGGAAGTGAGGTTAAAACCCTACCAATGGTCTTTTCTTCGGGGCACAGGTCAATCTAACTAGTGTCACCATTAAGCAAATTGCACTGCAGTGTACACCCCAAATGATTGGTTACTTTGGGGTTTAGTAAAGGCAAAGGCGCTCTGCAGTAGAAGCGTAGGCAATGAAAATCAGAAGGGAAGCACTGATGGTTTTTACTTCCAATCCCGCCAAGTTTTGAGTTTTCTTCCTTGCTTGTCCACTTGTAGTGCAAAGTGGATTTGCCTTTAGTAAATGGACCCCAAAGTCCAAGATTCCTACTAATTTGGGGTGTACACAGCAAAATGCCATTTCCAAAATGGGAAACTATTTATATTGATCTGTGTGTCCCCAACAAAACATTACTCAGGTGTTTCCCTCACTTCCTGTTTGGCTGTGTGGCAGGAAGTGAATGAATTAAGTAGAAAGTGACAACATTTGTGAGGTGTCTTTACCCTATCAGGGGTGCAGGCATCCCCAAAACAAACATGAAAATAGTTGATTTAACATTGGGTGGTGTTTGTGGGGGTCCCTAACACACATTCATACATATTAGCAACGCTGGATCGTGGCCTATTGGCATGGTTATATTTTCTTAAGCCTCTCAATAAAATGATCTGAAATTTGGGGTTAAACTGGAACAATAATCATCACTTTTATTTTTTGGATTTCTTTCATTTTGGATAGAGTTGGTGGGGGGGGGGGGGGTTAGAAGCTCTGTCAGTTTATTTTGTATTATCCCTGTCCGTTTGGGGAGATTGGCCTTCACTTCCTGCCCCATAGCCAAACAGGAAGTGATCGAAAAAGTAGGCAAATTAAGGGCCCCCCCAAGTCCCCCCCCACAGAACTTGTGTGTGTCCCCTGAAAATTCCTGGGTGGGTCATAAAAAAACAGGGTGTGGCCTTGACAGGAAGGGTGGGTCATTTTTCTATTAGGGGGGTGCCAAAATTTGGTCAGGCCTAGGGAAGCACAAAACCTAAATATCCTACTGCATATTAGGGCTTATTTAGACAGGATCCAATTTACAGCATGTTTTTAGATTGTGGGAGGAAACCCGGACAGGGAGAACATGCAAACTCCAGGCAGATAGTGTCACGGGTGGGATTCGAACCAGCAACCCTTTTGCTGCTAGGTGAACATGCTACACACTACGCTACTGTGCTGAACGAACATGATTGCAGCTGAAAGCATGAGATGTTTTTTTTTTTACCAATTCCATGATTTCCAGCCTGGAGGACAGATGTGGGGTCTAATTGACCCCGCCTTTCTCTATAAAGAGGACCTGTCACACACTAGTCCTATTACAAGGGATGTTTACATTCCTTGTAATAGGAAGAAAAGTGAAAAATAATACAAACAAAGGGACAAACAAGTGCAAAAAATAAAATATTAAGTAAAAAAATAAAATAACAAAGGAATTTAAATGCTCCTGTCCCTAGTAGCTCGCACTCAGAAGCGAACACGCATGCAAGTCCCACACACATATGTAAACATCCTTCAAACCCCACATGTGAGGTATCATAGCGTGCGTTAGAGCGAGAGCAATAATGTTAGCACTAGACCTCCTCTGTAACTCAAAAGTGGTAACCTGAGAAAAAAAGTCAAGCGTTGCCTATGGAGATTTTTTATAACGAAGTTTAGCGCCATTCCATGAGTGTGCGCAATATGAAAGCGTGACAAGTTAGGTATCTATTTACTCGGTGTAACATCATCTTTTACCTTATCCCTAAAAATTGGCCTAGCTTTACTGCTTTCTTATTTTGTCATTCATGAAACAGGTTTTTTTTTGGAAAGCCAAAAAAAAAAAAAAACGTTAGAACATTTTTGGCACAAATACTGTTGGAAATGTGTCCGAAAAAATGGCCGCCACTTTATTCCCTAGGGTGTTTGTTAATAAAATATATATAATGTTTGGGGGTCCTGAGTAAGTTTCAAGGAAGAAAATATAATTGTTACATGAAGGAGAGAAGTGCCAGAATAGGCGCGGTATGGAAGTGGTTAAAGTGCACCAATAAAAGTGAAAAATTCCTTGAAATTTCGTACCATGGGGGGGGGGGAGGCAATTAGGGGCGCCATCAGGAATTATGGGGCCCCTTACACAGCTTCAGGCATGGGCCCCCTGGAGCAGAGAATAGGGGGGGGGGGTGCCGCCTGATATTAAGAAGGGGGGGGGGCTGCCGCAATTTGATAAGCGGGGGGTTCCTTTACTAAAAAATACATATAGAAAAATATATATTAAAAAGGGTGGTAGCCATCCGGGGGCCCTGGGGACCTCTGTGCTCTTTATCAAATAAAAATACAAAAGAGAGAAAATACATATATATATATTTTTTAAATATAACATTTATCGAAAAAAAGTAAAAAAACAAGGGGGTAGCCTTCCAGGGCCCTGGGGACCTCTGGGCCCTTTCCTTAAAAAAAAAATAAACAAATATATTTAAAAAATATATATATTTTTTTTAAATATATATATTTTATTTAAAAAAAAGGGCTTGCCATCTGGGGCCCTTAGTGGCCTCCGGGCCCCTGGGGACCTTCGGAGCCCTTAAACAAAAAAAAAAAAAAAAAAATAGTTTTTTTTGTTTTAGGGTGGTTCCCATCCGGGCCCCTGGGGGCCCCTGGGGACCCCCGGGCGGTGTAATGCCTGTACCCCCCTAATGGCGGCCCTGCAGGTGTACTGCCTGTACCCCCCTGATGGCGGCCCTGGGTGTAATGTCAGCATGTGAAAAATGACATTCTGAAGGAAAAAAGCCATTTAAAACTGACTCGCGGCTATAATGAATTGTCAGCTCTTGGAATTTGCAGGAGAATTCATTCATTAAAAACACCAAAAAAAAGCGTGGGGGTCCCCCCAAATTCAATAACCAGACCCTTTAGGTCTGGTATGGATATTAAGGGGAACCCCGCCATCAATTTTTAAAAAAAAATGACGTGGGGTTCCCCCCAAATATCCATAACCAGACCCTTCAGGTCTGGTGTGGAATTTAAGGGGAACTCCACTCCAACTAAAAAAAAAAAATGGCGTGGAGTCCCCCCCTAAAATCCACACCAGACCCCTTATCCGAGCACGTTGACCTGGCCGGCCGCAGAAAAGAGGGGGGGACAGAGCGCGGCCCCCCCCCTCTCCTGAACCGCACCAGGCCACATGCCCTCAACATTGGGAGGGTGTTTTGGGGTGCCCCCCAAAACACCTTGTCCCCATGTTGATGAGGACAAGGGTCTCTTCCCCACAACCCTTGCCCGGTGGTTGTGGGGGTCTGCGGGCAGGAGGCTTATCGAAATCTGGAAGACCCCTTTAACAAAGGGGCCCCCCAGATCCCGGCCCCCCCCCTGTGTGAAATGGTAATGGGGTACCTTGTACCTCTACCATTTCACGAGAAAAAAAATGTAAAGGGTTAAAAACGACAAGAGCCGGTTTTTGACAAGTCCTTTATTATCTTCTTTCTTCTTTCCTTCGGGTTTCTTCTTCCTCCTCCTTCTTCTTCCTCTGCTTCTGTCTTGGGTCTTCTATTCCCGCATCTTGCCCGGCGTGTTCTTCCATCTTCTTCCGCTGTCCTTCTCGTCCGCATCTTCTCCTTCTTCTTCGCCGGAGGCGCCGCTTCCAATTGAAATCCCCGCTGTCTGCCGGACCACGCCCCCCCCCCTCTGACGTCTCGGGCAAGCTCTTAGGAGTGTGCTGCAAGTGCGTCAGAGGGGGGCGTGGTCACATGTCAGAGGGCGGCCAATTCAATTTGAAGCTCGTGCGCGGCTTTTTCTTTGCCAGAGTCGCCGCTTCCAATTGAATTGCCCGCTTTCTGGAACATGTGACCACGCCCCCCTCTGACGCACTGGCACCACACGGGGACTTTCCTAAGAGCTTGCCCGTGGCGTCAGAGGGGGGGCGTGGTCCGGCAGACAGCGGGGATTTCAATTGGAAGCGGCCGCTCCGGCGAAGAAGAAGAAGAAGGAGAAGATGCGGACGAGAAGGACAGCGGAAGAAGATGGAAGAACACGCCGGGCAAGATGCGGGAATAGAAGACCCAAGACAGAAGCAGAGGAAGAAGAAGGAGGAGGAGGAAGAAACCCGAAGGAAAGAAGAAAGAAGATAATAAAGGACTTGTCAAAAACCGGCTCTTGTCGTTTTTAACCCTTTACATTTTTTTACTCGTGAAATGGTAGAGGTACAAGGTACCCCATTACCATTTCACACAGGGGGGGGGCCGGGATCTGGGGGGCCCCTTTGTTAAAGGGGTCTTCCAGATTTCGATAAGCCTCCTGCCCGCAGACCCCCACAACCACCGGGCAAGGGTTGTGGGGAAGAGACCCTTGTCCTCATCAACATGGGGACAAGGTGTTTTGGGGGGCACCCCAAAACACCCTCCCAATGTTGAGGGCATGTGGCCTGGTGCGGTTCAGGAGAGGGGGGGGGCCGCGCTCTGTCCCCCCCTCTTTTCTGCGGCCGGCCAGGTCAACGTGCTCGGATAAGGGGTCTGGTGTGGATTTTAGGGGGGACTCCACGCCATTTTTTTTTTTTTGGGGTGGAGTTCCCCTTAAATTCCACACCAGACCCGAAGGGTCTGGTTATGGATATTTGGGGGGAACCCCACGTCATTTTTTTAATAAATTGACGGCGGGGTTCCCCTTAATATCCATATCAGACCTAAAGGGTCTGGTTCTTGAATTTGGGGGGACCCCCACGCTTTTTGATTTTGTTTTTTTATGAATGAATTATCCTGCAATTTCCAGGAGCTGACAATTCATTATTGCCGCGAGTCAGTTTTAAATGGCTTTTTTTTTATTATTTGTTTTTTTCAGAATGTCATTTTGTGCAAAGACATATTTCTAACCGCAGGAAAAGTGCGCTTTATTCACCTGCTGACATTCCCCCCCCCCCCCCCCATGGTACGAAATTAAAAAAAAAAATATTCAAATGACGTGGGGGTCCCCCCAAATATCCATAACCAGACCCTTCGGGTCTGGTGTGGAATTTAAGGGGAACTCCACCCCAAATTAAAAAAAAAATGGCGTGGAGTCCCCCCTAAAATCCACACCAGACCCCTTATCCGAGCACGTTGACCTGGCCGGCCGCAGAAAAGAGGGGGGGACAGAGCGCGGCCCCCCCCTCTCCTGAACCGCACCAGGCCACATGCCCTCAACATTGGGAGGGTGTTTTGGGGTGCCCCCCAAAACACCTTGTCCCCATGTTGATGAGGACAAGGGTCTCTTCCCCACAACCCTTGCCCGGTGGTTGTGGGGGTCTGCGGGCAGGAGGCTTATCGAAATCTGGAAGACCCCTTTAACAAAGGGGCCCCCCAGATCCCGCCCCCCCCCTGTGTGAAATGGTAATGGGGTACCTTGTACCTCTACCATTTCACGAGTAAAAAAAAGTGTCAGTGTAAAAAAAGACAAGAGCCGGTTTTTGACAAGTCCTTTATTATCTTCTTTCTTCTTTCCTTCGGGTTTCTTCTTCCTCCTCCTTCTTCTTCCTCTGCTTCTGTCTTGGGTCTTCTATTCCCGCATCTTGCCCGGCGTGTTCTTCCATCTTCTGTTCCTCCCGCTGTCCTTCTCGTCCGCATCTTCTCCTTCTTCTTCTTCTTCGCCGGAGCGGCCGCTTCCAATTGAAATCCCCGCTGTCTGCCGGACCACGCCCCCCCCTCTGACGCCACGGGCAAGCTCTTAGGAGTGTGCTGCAAGTGCGTCAGAGGGGGGCGTGGTCACATGTCAGAGGGCGGCCAATTCAATTTGAAGCTCGTGCGCGGCTTTTTCTTTGCCAGAGTCGCCGCTTCCAATTGAATTGCCCGCTTTCTGGAACATGTGACCACGCCCCCCTCTGACGCACTGGCACCACACGGGGACTTTCCTAAGAGCTTGCCCGTGGCGTCAGAGGGGGGGGCGTGGTCCGGCAGAAAGCGGGGATTTCAATTGGAAGCGGCCGCTCCGGCGAAGAAGAAGAAGGAGAAGATGCGGACGAGAAGGACAGCGGGAGGAACAGAAGATGGAAGAACACGCCGGGCAAGATGCGGGAATAGAAGACCCAAGACAGAAGCAGAGGAAGAAGAAGGAGGAGGAAGAAGAAACCCGAAGAAAAGAAGAAAGAAGATAATAAAGGACTTGTCAAAAACCGGCTCTTGTCTTTTTTAACCCTTTACATTTTTTTTTCTCGTGAAATGGTAGAGGTACAAGGTACCCCATTACCATTTCACACAGGGGGGGGGCCGGGATCTGGGGGGCCCCTTTGTTAAAGGGGTCTTCCAGATTTCGATAAGCCTCCTGCCCGCAGACCCCCACAACCACCGGGCAAGGGTTGTGGGGAAGAGACCCTTGTCCTCATCAACATGGGGACAAGGTGTTTTGGGGGGCACCCCAAAACACCCTCCCAATGTTGAGGGCATGTGGCCTGGTGCGGTTCAGGAGAGGGGGGGGGCCGCGCTCTGTCCCCCCCTCTTTTCTGCGGCCGGCCAGGTCAACGTGCTCGGATAAGGGGTCTGGTGTGGATTTTAGGGGGGACTCCACGCCATTTTTTTTTTTAAATTGACGGCGGGGTTCCCCTTAATATCCATACCAGACCTAAAGGGTCTGGTTATTGAATTTGGGGGGACCCCCACGTCATTTGAATAATTATTTTAAATTTCGTACCATGGGGGGGGGGGGAATGTCAGCAGGTGAATAAAGCGCACTTTTCCTGCGGTTAGAAATATGTCTTTGCACAAAATGACATTCTGAAAAAAAAAAAAAAAAAAAAAAGCCATTTAAAACTGACTCGCGGCAATAATGAATTGTCGGCTCCCGGCAATTGCAGGAGAATTCATTCATTAAAAAAAGGGAAAAAAAAAAGCGTGGGTGTCCCCCCAAATTCAATAACCAGACCCTTTAGGTCTGGTATGGATATTAAGGGGAACCCCGCCGTCAATTTATTAAAAAAATGACGTGGGGTTCCCCCCAAATATCCATAACCAGACCCTTCGGGTCTGGTGTGGAATTTAAGGGGAACTCCACCCCAAATGTAAAAAATAAATGGCGTGGAGTCCCCCCTAAAATCCACACCAGACCCCTTATCCGAGCACGTTGACCTGGCCGGCCGCAGAAAAGAGGGGGGGACAGAGCGCGGCCCCCCCCCTCTCCTGAACCGCACCAGGCCACATGCCCTCAACATTGGGAGGGTGTTTTGGGGTGCCCCCCAAAACACCTTGTCCCCATGTTGATGAGGACAAGGGTCTCTTCCCCACAACCCTTGCCCGGTGGTTGTGGGGGTCTGCGGGCGGAAGGCTTATCGAAATCTGGAAGACCCCTTTAACAAAGGGGCCCCCCAGATCCCGGCCCCCCCCCTGTGTGAAATGGTAATGGGGTACCTTGTACCTCTACCATTTCACGAGAAAAAAAATGTAAAGGGTTAAAAAAGACAAGAGCCGGTTTTTGACAAGTCCTTTATTATCTTCTTTCTTCTTTCCTTCAGGTTTCTTCTTCCTCCTCCTTCTTCTTCCTCTGCTTCTGTCTTGGGTCTTCTATTCCCGCATCTTGCCCGGCGTGTTCTTCCATCTTCTTCCGCTGTCCTTCTCGTCCGCATCTTCTCCTTCTTCTTCTTCTTCGCCGGAGCGGCCGCTTCCAATTGAAATCCCCGCTGTCTGCCGGACCACGCCCCCCCCTCTGACGCCACGGGCAAGCTCTTAGGAAAGTCCCCGTGTGGTGCCAGTGCGTCAGAGGGGGGCGTGGTCACATGTTCCAGAAAGCGGGCAATTCAATTGGAAGCGGCGACTCTGGCAAAGAAAAAGCCGCGCACGAGCTTCAAATTGAATTGCCCGCCCTCTGACATGTGACCACGCCCCCCTCGGACGCACTTGCAGCACACTCCTAAGAGCTTGCCCGTGGCGTCAGAGGGGGGGGCGTGGTCCGGCAGACAGCGGGGATTTCAATTGGAAGCGGCGCCTCCGGCGAAGAAGAAGAAGGAGAAGAAGATGCGGACGAGAAGGACAGCGGAAGAAGATGGAAGAACACGCCGGGCAAGATGCGGGAATAGAAGACCCAAGACAGAAGCAGAGGAAGAAGAAGGAGGAGGAAGAAGAAACCCGAAGAAAAGAAGAAAGAAGATAATAAAGGACTTGTCAAAAACCGGCTCTTGTCTTTTTTAACCCTTTACATTTTTTTTACTCGTGAAATGGTAGAGGTACAAGGTACCCCATTACCATTTCACACAGGGGGGGGGCCGGGATCTGGGGGGCCCCTTTGTTAAAGGGGTCTTCCAGATTTCGATAAGCCTCCTGCCCGCAGACCCCCACAACCACCGGGCAAGGGTTGTGGGGAAGAGACCCTTGTCCTCATCAACATGGGGACAAGGTGTTTTGGGGGGCACCCCAAAACACCCTCCCAATGTTGAGGGCATGTGGCCTGGTGCGGTTCAGGAGAGGGGGGGGGCCGCGCTCTGTCCCCCCCTCTTTTCTGCGGCCGGCCAGGTCAACGTGCTCGGATAAGGGGTCTGGTGTGGATTTTAGGGGGGACTCCACGCCATTTTTTTTTTAATTTGGAGTGGAGTTCCCCTTAAATTCCACACCAGACCCGAAGGGTCTGGTTATGGATATTTGGGGGGAACCCCACGTCATTTTTTTTTTAAATTGACGGCGGGGTTCCCCTTAATATCCATACCAGACCTAAAGGGTCTGGTTATTGAATTTGGGGGGACCCCCACGCTTTTTTTTTCCTTTTTTTAATGAATGAATTCTCCTGCAATTGCCGGGAGCCGACAATTCATTATAGCCGCGAGTCAGTTTTAAATGGCTTTTTTCCTTTGAAAAATGACATTTTGTGCAGAGACATTTCTAACCACGGGAAACATGCGCTTTTTCACATGCTGACATTAGAGACCCCCATGCTACGAAATTTAAAGGAAAATTACACTTTTATTATTGCACTTTTAGCATTATTAAAATCACTGCTCCCGAAAAAACGGCCGTTTTAAAAAATAAAAAAAGCATTGGTACATGTCCCCTGGGGCAGGACTGAGGTCCCCAAACACTTTTTAGGACAAAACTTGCAGATTAGCCTTTAAAATTCACTATTAAGATTTCCCCCATAGACTTATACAGGGAGTTCGGCGGCGGCTTTAGTTATCAATCACATCGCGCTGCTGCTGCCGCCGGTTCATGCGCCTAATTAGGGCTTCATCCAGCGCACTAATTAAGGCATGTACCGGCGCAGCGCACATTCATTAGTAAATCAGCCCCATGGACTTGAAGCCGTACTAAAACTAGTTTTTTCCTTTTTTTTATTTGCCCTTCTTTTTTTCTTGCCCTTAATTGAGTATTTTTTGTAAAATGTTACTATATTAGCCACTTCAATACAGGACATCCCCCCACCCTGTCCAATTTTTAGTTTTCAGCGCTGTCGCACTTTGAATGACAATTGCGCAGTCATGCAACACTGTACCCAAATAGAGCTTTCTTTTGGTGCTATTTTATCAGCTCCAGGCTCTTATTTTTTGCGCTATAAACAAAAGAAGTGTGACAAGTTTGCAAAAAAACACAATATTTTTTACTTTTTGCTATAATAAATATACATTTAAAAAAATAAATAATAATAATAAATTTTTACCTGTTTAGGCCGATGTGTATTCTTCTACAATAAGTGTATATTGGTTTGCGCAAAAGTTATAGCATCTACAAAACAGGGGATACATTTATGGCATTTACATTTTTATTTTTTTACTAGTAATGGTGGCAATCTGTAATTTGTATCGTGACATTGCGGTGGACATATTGGACACTTTTGACACATTTTTGGGACCATTCACATTTATACAGTGATCAGTGCTACAGAAATGCACTGATTACTGTGTAAATGTCACTGGCATGCAACAGGTTAACACTAGGGGCAATCAAGGGGTTAATTGTGTTACCTAGAGAGTGATTCTTACTGTAGGGGGAGGGAACTCGCAAGGGGAGGAGACCGATCAGTGTTCCTCTGTACTGGGAACACACCATCGGTCTCCTCTCACATGACAGGACATCCAGGATGTCATATGGTCACTATGGGCGGGTAGGGAAGTGGTTAGATAAACTCAGGGGCATATCAGTCGACAAAAGGCTAAAGTTTACTATCAGCTGATGTCAGAGAGCCGCACCAGGCTCTAGAGGGATTCCAATCATATTGTTGGGATCTGTGCATCTGCCTGATTGACAGCTGGTGTGCATTGAGAGCTGAAGCTAGCTGTGCCTGTCCCTGTCTCCAGTCCAGTACACCAGTGAATGCTGGAGGGGCAAAGAAAAGAGCGATGACTGACAGTCCCCGCTCTCTGCTCAGAGGTAACTGAGAAGAACTGAGTGATCAGTGGTCATGTAATTACTCAGTTCTTGAGATAAGAGCTAGTGGAAGATAACTGCATATTAATGCTGCAGCATAGAGTGAGTATTTATGTTAGTTTTTGTATAACCCGAAAGAGCAGAGTGCCATTAACAACAATCAAAAAAAAAAAGTGGAAAACGGAGAGCCCAGTCAAGTCAAGGGACCAGCCTTTCCTCCAATCAGCATTTAGCAGAGAGAACTCCATAGGACATTGCAGCCTTAAAACCATAACATGGATTTTATAAATTGAACTAAAAATGCAGGTCATAATGTAGAGTAACATTGTGTCCAGAAGAGAGAACAGAACATATCAGGATCAGATTTCTTCTTTGAATGGGTCCCTTAATAAGAAGCTGACAATGAATATTTGGATTAACAATTACAAATGTAATTTCAAAGCCACTTTATTTTAACTGCTGGTGCTTCATGTAATATGAGTTTATAAAATATGCCATTCCTTTGAGAAGCAAGATCAAAACTTCTCTCAATGCCTCTACAACGGGATTTACAGAATTAAAGGCGTCTTTGATCAAATAACTAATAAACGGGTACAGGAATTAATATTCTTTCTTTTTATTAGGGCTCAGTGCTGCATTTCTCTGTCATTCTTGAGAAATCATTTGTACACTTTAATTTTTTAGAACAAGGGTCTCCAATCTTTCTAAACAAAGGGCCAGTTTACTGTTCTTCAGACTTTAGGGGGGGGGGGGGCAGTGGGATTAGAAAATGTCCTGTTGTCAGTGGGAGTAAACAATGCCCCGTAAGTCTGTGTCTGGTATGAGGGGGAGTAATAGTCCCCTATTGTTAGTAACAATGAGAGGAATAGTGCCCCATCAATCTTTTTACCTATGCTACAGTTTTATGTATTATTTATAGCACCGCAAAAGAATTTACAAAATATATTTGTTTTAAGCTCGTCTTTATTCAAAAAATGGGTGTATATCAAGCGTACAATATAAAAATGAAAATATATTACCAGTATAAATTGCACAGAATTGACAATATATGTCCTTATAGTACTAGTCAGTTTTATATTGCTAATAGAAAGCATAGAAACTGTCGCTTGTCACCCATATTTTGCATTTGGCCATGAAATGTTAAATCATCAAATATCATAGTAGGTTTGTTCGTATTCACATTACTCCATCATCAACATATATAGAGACGCAATTAAAGTATTTACTAGGGAGGAGAGTCAGTGACTAAGTGAAGTAAGGAGTCACTAGGATCCTGAGAATCTATCCATGGTCCCCATATTTTTTGGGGCACCCTTTCGCTTTGTACGTCAATTTATAAAGCGTTTTTTCCATAGACTGAAGTGGGGACCATCTCATCTTATCCAATGCAGAGCGATTGATTTCCTAGAATAGAAAAGCATTCAGAGGAAACTTTTGTTTCTAAACGGTAACCGTGCATCCTCAGTTACTCCTAATAGACACCATTTTGGATTACATATATTAGGAATTTCAAGATACATACCACCTGAGCGCATTTGGTGTCACTGCACGTGTGCTGTTACATAGCACCTGAACGCAGTTGTTGTCACTGCGCGTGTGCTGTTTAATACCACCTAAATGCAGTTGGTGTCACTGCGCTTGTGCTGTTACATAGCACCTGAACGCATAAATATGTCTGGAAGGACAACAAAGAGAGGCAGAGAGTCACGAGGGCAAGCAGGCTCTGCGTCTAGAGGTGACGCTGGTGGTGGATGTGGCCGCTCGTCCATCTTTTTGGGAGCTGGCCGTGTTGAGCCTCAACATGCAAAGAAATTAGTAGATTGGATGACCAAGCCGTCCTCATCCTCCTCATCCTCTTTCACACAGACTAATCTAAGTTTGTCTGGCAAAGCAGCTGCCAAGGCGTCCTCTTCCCTCTGCACAATGGCTTCACACAATCCTTTCCTAGTCCCACCATGTCCTCCTGAGGAGTCCCCCGAACTGTTTCAACACAGTGTTGGGTACATGCTGCAGGAAGATGCGCAGACTCCGATGACGGAACACAGAGAGGAAGGCATTGATGTGAGCCCAGGGAGAGGGGGTGGCCGAGAGGGACAGCAATCTGGGAGTGATGTTCCCCCAGCTGGAGTATACTGCCAGGTTTTCGACAGTGATGATGAGGAGGGAGGGAATGATGAGGTCACTGACTCTACCTGGGTGCCTGATAGGAGAGAGGAGGAGGAAGAGGAGGAGGAGGAGGAGGACGAGGCACAGGCACATCTCCAAAGAGGCAGGATGCCCTCCAGGGGTCAGCTTAAGGGCAGCACACCAACTGCATTACGTGGCACATCTTCGCATGGCACTGCGGTGTCTCAATGGTACAGCAAAAGTTCTTTGGTGTGGGCCTTTTTTGAAACATGTCCATCAGATTGTACCTTTGCTGTTTGCAACATATGTCTCAAGCGTATCTCGCGTGGCCAAAACATCACCCGCTTGGGCACCACATGCTTGTCAAGACATATGTTGACCTGCCATGCAACTTGTTGGCAGGCATACCAGAAAGACCCACACCAAAGACCAAAGCGGACCTCCCCTTGCCCTTCTGTGACCTCCAACCCCACTAGACCCCCAGTCCTCTTTGAAGACTGCACTGAAGTTGTAGAAATAGGTGTGTCACAACCTAGTAGTGGTAGTATATGCGGGCAATCTAATGATAGTACCAGACAAATTTCCCTGCCCCAGCTGCTGCAGCACCGAAAGAAGTACACTCCCAGCCATCCACATGCCCAGCAGTTGAATGCTAGCTTAGCGAAATTGCTAGCACTTCAACTGCTACCTTTTCAGTTGGTAGATTCTGCCCCCTCTCCGTGAGTTTGTGGAATGTGCAGTATCTCAGTGACAAGTACCAAAACGCCACTTTTTCTCACGGAAAGCGATTTCGGCTCTCTACCGGCATGTGGAAGGCAATGTCCATCCCTCGCTGGACAGGGCAGTCAGTGGTAAGGTGCATCTTACCGCTGACTCATGGTCCAGCAGGCATGGACAGGGACGTTACCTGTCTTTTACCGCCCATTGGGTGACTCTGCTGGCAGCTGGGAAGGACGCAGGGCAAGGTACAGTAGTTTTGGAGGTTGTTCCACCACGATGCCTCCAAAACACTACTACTGCTTGTGACACACCTCTCTCCTCCACCCCCTCCTCTTCGTCTTCCTCTGTGGCCTCTTCCTCTGCTGATGTTCCCTCAGAGCCAGCCGTGTTCCGTAGGCATACGAGAGGCTACGCAGGAATGCAGGCCAAGAGATGCCATGCGGTGCTCGAGATGGTGTGCTTGGGAGACAGGAGCCACACTGGGGAAGAGGTTCTTTCAGCTCTGCAGGGGCAGGCTCAGAGGTGGTTGACGCCACGCCAGCTGAAGCCTGGAATGGTGGTCAGCGATAATGGCACCAACCTCCTCTCTGCCCTGCGACAGGGAAAACTCACCCACGTGCCCTGTTTTGCGCATGTCCTGAATTTGGTGGTGCAGCGGTTCTTGGGCAGGTACCCGGGCTTACAGGATGTCCTGAAGCAGGCCAGGAAAGTCTGTCTGCAAATATCCGGAGGTCATATAATGCCAATGCTCGGCTGACTGACCTCCAAAGGGAATACAACCTGCCCAAGAACCGCCTAATTTGTGACATTCCCACCAGATGGAACTCTATGTTGGCCATGCTGCAGCGGCTGCACACGCAGCAGCGGGCCATCAATGAGTACCTGTGCCAATATGGCAGCAGAACTGGGTCAGGGCAGCTAGGTTTTTTTCCCCACACCAGTGGGCCTTGATCAGGGATGCATGCACTGTCCTGTCACCATTTGAGGAGGCCACGAGGATGGTGAGCAGTGACAGTGCATGCATCAGTGAGACTGTCCCTCTTATTCACATGTTGGAGCACACGCTACGTGGAATAATGGACAGGGCCATTGAGGCAGAACAGAGGGAGAAGGAGGAGGACTTCCTTACCTCTCAAGGCCCCCTTTACCCAGACAGTGGGCCTGCTTGCCCACCTAGCACACAGGAAGAGGAGGAGGAGGAGGAGGATAATTGTATCAGCAGCATGGGATTGGAGCCTAGCACTCAGCATCAGCAGCAGTCTTCAAGGGATCATTTACAGTCCCAAGGAACACATGGATTTTACGTGGCTGTGATGAGGTGCCTGTGGATCCTGTCGTCCTTAGTGACCCAGAGGACTGTGCCCCGAATTGCCTCTGCAAACCTACGCTGCATGGCCTCCCTGATCCTGCAAAGCCTGCGTAAGGATCCTCGTGTACGTGCTATCAAGGAGACGCATCATTACTGGCTGGCAACTCTCCTTGATCCACGTTACAAGAGTAAGGTTGCGGACCTTATGTTGCCATCGCAGAGGGAGCAGAAAATGAAACTTCTGCGGGAGGCCTTGCAGAAGGGTCTCTGCAATGCGTTCCCAGAACCGGGGGGATTACCAAAACCTGGCTCTGGACGATGTCTTGCTGAGGCTTCGGTGAGTCACAGAAGGAGCGGTGGAGAAGGTGGCCATCTGACCGATGCCTTCAGACAGTTTTTTAGTCCGCAGCCCCAAGGTCTGACCGGTTCCAGCAACCATCGCCAGCGTCTGGTTTACATGGTCCGGGAATACCTAGGGGCAACATCCGACTTGGACTGCTTCCCCACCGAAAATCCTCTGGCTTACTGAGTCTTGAGGATGGATCACTGGCCAGAGATTGCACAGTATGCAATTGAGCTACTGGCTTGCCCTGCATCCAGTGTTCTTTCAGAACGCACATTCAGTGCTGCTGGAGGCTTTGTTACCGATCACAGGGTGTGCCTCTCCACCGACTCTGTTGATCGACTGACCTTCATCAAAATGAATCAGGCTTGGATCAACACCAGCTACCAAGCACCTGATGCTGATGTTACTGAATAATATTTTTTTGTTGAAATGTCGGATCCCTTTTAGACTGCGTAGGCTGATGCTGAGTGACTGTCCTCTTATGCTGCTGATGGAATATCCTTCTCCTCCTCACTTTTCTTGCTGATAGCTAGTAAGAAATGTTGTGTTTCTGGGCTCCGCCACCAGTGCCTAAGGCACAATTTTTCTGCCCCTGTTTAACGGGGGCGCCTAATAACAACAATTTTTGATGCAATACTTTGCACGTGGCTCCTTGTTGCGCTCCAATTGGTGTTATTGGGAGGGGTTGCAGTGTCATGTTGTGCCCAAGGCACAATTTTTCTGCCCCTGTTTAACAGGGGCGCCTAATAACAATTTTTGATGCAATACTTTGCACGTGGCTCCTTGTTGCGCTCCAATTGGAGTTATTGGGAGGGGTTGCAGTGTTGTGTTGTGCCTAAGGCACAATTTTTCTGCCCTTGTTTAACAGGGGCGCCTAATAACAATTTTTGATGCAATACTTTGCACGTGGCTCCTTGTTGCGCTCCAATTGGAGTTATTGGGAGGGGTTGCAGTGTTGTGTTGTGCCCAAGGCACAATTTTTCTGCCCCTGTTTAACAGGGGCGCCTAATAACAATTTTTGATGCAATACTTTGCACATGGCTCCTTGTTGCGCTCCAATTGGAGTTATTGGTAGGGGTTGCAGTGTTTTGTTGTGCCCAAGGCACAATTTTTCTGCCCCTGTTTAACAGGGGCGCCTAATAACAATTTTTGATGCAATAATTTGCACGTGGCTCCTTGTTGCGCTCCGATTTGGAGTTATTGGGAGGGGTTGCAGTGTTGTGGTGTGCCCAAGGCACAATTTTTCAGACCCTGTTTAACAGGGGCGCCTAATAACAATTTTTGATGCAATACTTTGCACGTGGCTCCTTGTTGCGCTCCAATTACAGTATGTTTGAGGGGTGTCCTTTTTTCTAAAAATTTTCTTTCACAAAACAATAATGGCCCCCCACCACCGCTAAAATATTCGGCATATTGTTGCCACACAGCACGTGCGCAAGCAGTTTTATCTACTTTTTTTTATAGTCCTCTCATGTTGTGGAGGGACATTTCTAAACACGTGCCACTACTATAGACACCCAGCAGGTGTGATATATAAAGGAATTTTTTTTTTCACTTTAAGCATTAAAATGGCTGCTCCGGAAAAAACTGCCGTTTTTAAAACTTTTTTTTTCCATTGATACATGTTCCTGGGGCAAGACCCTGGTTCTGAACGACGTTTTTCAACATTAAATTGAATATTGGTCTTTAAAATTATCGTTTTTGTATTCGAACGTTCGAGTCCCATAGACTTCAATGGGGTTCTAAATGTTCGCGCGAACCCGCGGTCTGTTCGAACGTTCTGATGCGAACCAAACACGGTATGTTCGGCTCATCCCTACTATTCACAAAACAATTTTAAAAGTACTCTATTTTACTCTATTCACTCTGTTTTACTTACAGTGTAAGTACATTTTATATATTTTATTTTATAAAAAAGGGGAGTTTGGTACATACAAAAACAAGTTCTCAAGTTTTGAAAAATAGCTTATGTTGCATTTTCATGACAAAAAGCTGTAATTTTCATGACTGACATTGACAAAAAAGAGAAAGAGTTAAAACAGTAATGTACTTTATCATGGTTTAGATTAACCACATACTTACCGTTAGTGTTATGCTGAAAGTATCTTCTTGGCATAGTTACCAAACCCTGATAATTATTACAGATTATCAGTTCTGAAGAACTCAAAGTGAAAGATCCTCAGCTTTTTGCATACACTAGCATATCACAGTCATTGTTTCATGACAAACCCATTTTTTCTGACTGCCATTTTGTTCTATCAACGGAAACCTATTCTATTCAAACAAGCAGGAGACTATTTTGCTAATACTACTAAGAAAATACATTATCCGTAATAATTTTGAATTTATTATAATTTAGAACAGAAGTTACAAACCTTTTTTGAGCCACATTCAATATGAAGGTGTTGGTGAAGCATGAAAAAGAACAAGAACTATGGGCCAGATTCAGGAAGGACAGCGGTTCTTTATTTCGGAGTAACGTTAGTCATTTACGTTACTCCGCCAAAACTTTAGGAGCAAGTACTGTTATTCACATAGCACTTGCTCCTAAAGTTGCGGCGGAGTAGCGAAAATGAGCCGGCAGAATTCAAATTGGGCTGGTAAGGGGCGTGTATTATTTAAACTAGGCGCGATCCCGCGGCGAACGTACTGCTCATGTGTCGACTGTCAGTGCGCATGCTACAAATTCTGTCAGTGAACGTCTATGACGTCAATCCCCATTCACGGACGTTTTACGCAAATGACGCTAACATTTTTAAATTCGACGCGATGACGACGGCCATACTTAACATAAGATACTCCACCTAGGGGGCATGTTTTTCTTTACGCCGCGTATCGCTTACGGAAACGTCGGAAAGTCACTGCGTCGGGCCCGTGTACGATCGTGAATTTCCGTCTCTCGCTGATTAACATATTCTCGGCGTTAATCAGCGGGAACGCCCCGAGCGCCATTTTTAAATTTGCAGTTGCGATACGACGGCGAAATACAATTACGCCGCTCGTATAGGAACTCCAACCTGGCGTTTCTTGTTTTCTGCTTACAGAAAACAGAAACACCAGCTCAAAGTGAGAGTTATGCTGGCGTATACTCCAGTCTAACTCTACCTGAATCTGGCCCTACTGTATGTATTAAAATGGCATTGAAGTTATGTACATAAAATAAATTAACATGGATGAAAGAGCATCACAGTGGGAAACATGAATTCATAAAGAAAGCAGCACTAGGTACCTGAAAATCAAGTATCTGAACAAACACTTTTAGATCTAGACTCAGTGGGGGTTATTTACGAAAGGCAAATTCACTTTGCACTACAAGTGCAAACTACAAGTGCAAAGTGCACTTGAAATTGCACTGAAAGTGGACATGGAAGTGCAGTCACTGGAAAATAAATGCAAGGAAAATAAAAAACAGCATTTTAGCTTGCACATGATTGGATGATAAAATCAACAGAGCTACCCCTCATTTCAGATCTTCCCCTCAGATCTACAGCAACTGCGCTTCCAAGTGCACTTTCAGTGCAATTTCAAGTGCACTTTGCACTTGTAGTTTGCACTTGTAGTGCAAAGTGGAGTTGCTTTTAGTAAATAATCCCCAGTGTGTTTCTAATTTCTAATTGAAACTCAATTTAAAGAGTTTCCAAAGTCCCTGAAGGGTTGATAACCTTGCAAACAGATTCTACACAGTCTGGTAAAGAAAAAAAAGTTTTCTCACCAGCACCACTGCAAAACAAAGGCATCCAAGAAAATGTGCATGTTATAGTAAATGCTGTTTCTTTTATTAAAACAAATTTGGTTTAGGCTTGGTAGCTCACATGAGTTTAAAAAAGCTGAGAGGAACCTAAATAAAGATAAATGTCTATGAACTGAAACTGAAGGCTCTATAGAATGGACAAAGATGCTCCAGCAAGTTTGAAATATGCTCTAAATAGGCTCTCCAGGGTCAGGAAGTACCATGTGGGGTTAGGACACCAGAAGTTATTGGGGGGAGTAACCTGAACTGATCGCCAGAATGGAAAACCAGAGAAAAAGCTAATTTGGTGTCAGTAAATGCAGCAGAGATCCAGGATCTGGCCATCTGAGGTTAGCTATTAAGGTCAATCCAAAGCACAGTAAGTAGTCTAACTCAGGGTCTTACAAGCTGTTTTTAAAAATACAATAAATAAATAAATCCATATGCCAATTCCCAGGAAAAATAATTGTGCTCAGTTACTCACCTATGGGTGGACAGGGCAATTGAAGGCATAAAATAAAGGAAGACCTAGCAGGAGAATTTTAAGAACAGTAAGACCAAGTAGATGTAGCAGAAGGAAACAGAGCATAGTCAGCAGAGAGAGCTGCAACCAACCACCTAACAGACAACTGTGTCCAAACAGTAGACCACACTGACCAAAGGAATGACACATTGATCTTTCTTTCTTGAGGGGGGCCTCTGGATCCTTTAAAATAGGTCTGTGGAAAAGTTCTGTTTAAAAAACTTTAACCAGTGTGATCAGTGTGATGAGCAGGAACTCTAATGCCGCGTACACACGGTCGTTTTTTGCGATGAAAAAAAATGACGTTTTCAATCATGAAAAAAACGACGTTTTTCAAACTTCATTTTTCAAAACGACATTGCGTACACACCATCGTTTTTCTACAAAGCTCTAGAAAAGCGTGGTGACGTACACCACGTTCGACGGCACTCTTTTTCATTGAAGCTCAGTCTCATAACTTGCTTCTGAGCATGCGTGGGTTTAAAAACGTCGTTTTCAACATCGTTTTGCCCACACACCATCACTTTTTATGACACAAAAAATTACGTTTTGAAAAACGACACAAAAAATTCAAGCATGTTAGAATTTTTTTTTGGTTGTTTTTTTTAAGACAAAAAACGACGTTTTGCCCACACACGATCAATTTAAATGATGTTTTAAAAAACATTGTTTTTTTTCATCGCAAAAAATGATCGTGTGTATGCGAAAGGGTTACAGAAAAAAGGAATCTGTCTTATCGATTTTATATTCTTGTTTCAAATCAGCTGTGAAAAGGAGGAATCTCAGCAATGTCAAGAAGGCCAAACTCAAAATGGAAAAGTAGAAGGTGTTGGGCGCTCTCTGGGAAGCAGGGGAAAATAGTTTTTTCATGGACTGATGCAACAAAATATTGCAGATGAAAATCGAATGCCTCGTGTACATGACCGTTTTCCTTCAAGAAAGCTGCTGGCAGAGCTTTTTTGCTGAGAAAAACGGTCGTGTGTATGTTTTTCGTCGAGAAAACTGTGTTGGATCTCGATGAGAAAAAAAGAGAACGTGCTCTCTTCTTTCTCGTCGGGAGTCTCAATTTTCTCGTTATGGTTCTCGTCGGGCTGGTTTACGACAAGAAACGCGTTTGTGTGTATGCTTAGAAACCCGCGCAGGCTCAGAATAAAGTATGAGACCGGAGGGCACCTTCAGTAAAAGTAGCGTTTGTAATGGAGATAGCACATTCGTCACGCTTTAAAAATTATTGCATCTTTTAAGGCTGGTCGTTAAGAAAGGACAGTCTGCTGTAGTACCACAACAACAGTACATATACATCCCCTGCTGCTGCTCCAGACCTCTAAGAAGCCAGGACCTTGTTGCGCTCGCCCTGTATTCATGGATTAATTTTTTCTGCAGTACAAAACAAAAGACAAATATACTAATGTCAATCACAGTCTATAAATTCTAGTAATGTTTATCCCCATATAGGCCTTCAATCTCTATGCAGTATAGGCCACTGATGTCCCAAGTCCAAATCATACCTTTGTTCACACGTTTGTTGCTTTTACTACTTCCTCCGCACACCGAACGTAAGTACGACACATGTGTGTTTAGCTTTATATACACTACGCATGCGTGACACTCCGCACACATCGCCTGCCCATGACCTTCTTACTCAATGTTTCCCCGCCCCTTCTCTTTCGGCGTACAAATGACATGGTTGAATCAGATGAGCAGGTGTCTCCAATTAGGCCAAGTTCATCCAAAAACGACGACAAGGCAGAGTCTGATGAGCAGGTGTCTGTAATTATTAATTTTGTCTAACAATGACATAACAAGCCCGGAGTCTGATGAGTAAATGTCACAAACAAGGAGCAGATACAAGGCATCTAATGTCCTACGCAGAAATGGCAGAAATGGTGGACAAATTGATAAAGTCTGATTACGATGGCAGGCATGGGCCCTATAACCACCCTTATTTAAGGAAGGCCAAAATTATGAAAAAAGTGGTAAAAAGTCTGAAATGCCATTTTGGGGTGAAAAGATCGAAGGAGCAGCGCAGAAAGCGGTGGTTAGACCTCAAACTGAGGGAGCCAGAACAGTGTGCCCAGAGGGGAGTTAGTTCGCATGTGCTGCGCTATACAAGTTCTTCACTCAGTTGAGGAGCATTAAGAGAATGTTTGAAAAAAGTAACTACTTCTCCTGTGTCCCTATTATTATTGTTTTTCAGAACTTGCATGTTGCCCTATGTTGTTGCTTTTTAATATGGGACCTTAGAAAATTTTGGTTGTTTCAGACAGATCGTGCGGCCACTACATACGATGTTTTATTATAGTTTTTATTGAAAATTTGCAAGTTTACAAAAGGACAAATGAAAAAAGGATGATACACAGAGTCAACGAAAAGAAAGAAAAACAGTATAGGAATGATATACACAGTATCAGATACACATTAGATCAGTAGTGTTTGGGCCAGATGGACCAACAAACATCAAACTTACTGCAAGTTAGTGAGTTAATAGCCAATAGTCGCTCAAACGTATAGTTCCTGTGGACTGCCCTAGTGATGTCAGATAGATTTACAGCCTTGTCGCTTTTCCAGTTGCGAAGTATCTGTAATCTTGTTTCAAGGAGTATATGGGATATGACCTGTCTGAGGTCGTGGTGAAATTTGTCTATGTTTATGTGGAGGATTTCCAGTGCAGGGTCCGGAGTGGTAATTGTACCTGTCAGTGAGGATATCAGTCGGAATACCTGGGTCCAAAGACATTTGATATTGGGGCAATGCCAAAGCATGTGGAGCAGGTTCCCCACTTGTCCGCAATTCCGCCAACAGTTGGGAGAAGGCCCAGGGAAATATGTTGATATTCTAAATGGGGTATAATGCCATCTGTTCACAATTTTGATCCCCAGTTCCCAGTGTCTGATGCAGTGTGAGGCTCTATGTATTTCCCTAAAAGCACGTTGCCATTGATCCCCTGAGAAGGAAGATTAAAAATCTCTTTCCCATTTACTCATAGCCGTCGTTTTGGAAAATGCCATTTTGTTCTGGAACAAATTGTAGAAGAATGAGATGCCCTTCGTGGTCTGTGTAGCCGTTGTGTAGAAACGCCAAACCGTACTAGGAATGACCACACAAGGTGGTGGCGTGCACTTAGTGAGATGTGTGATTTGTAAGCATTGAAGAGTTTGGTAGGTGGGAGATTGTATTGGGTCAAGAGTTCCTGTGCAGGTTTATGCTGTGAGCCCTTATACAGGTCCGAAATATAACATATACCCCGTTCCGTCAAATCCCTAACCTGTAGCGTCGGAATTTTAGCTTTGATTAACTGCAGGGGTAAGTCAAGGCCGTTCAGTTGTGTGTGACCCTGTGTGTGGTCTAAAAGGATCCTCCACGTCGTGAGGGACGTCTGCATTGGAGGTGACAGTCCGTTCAGACCCCAACGAACCCATCCATCACCCAGAAGTAGTAGTTTTAGGTCCTTCGGTGGTGAGAGTTCCCTTTCTATTTCTACCCATAAGGGCGCGTCCTCCTCCCTAAACCAGAATTTCAGTTGGTCCAGTCTTGTTGCCCATAAATAGTCATGGATGTCAACCACTCCTGCTCCCCCCGCTGTTTTATGGGAAATCAAATTATTCCGAGAACATCGTGGTTTCTTACCATTCCAGATGTACTTCCACCCAACATTCGATAATCTCTTGATATAGTGGTGCGGAATGGGGATGGTGAGAGTCCGGAAAATTTAAAGAATTTGTGGCAGTATCATCATTTTATAGGCTGAAATCCTGCCCATCCAAGAAATTTCTTTCTTAGCCATGTCTCCGAACTGAGTTTCCAGCTTGGCTATAAGAGGGGGTAAATTTGCTTTGGCAAGCGTGGCAATCCTGTTCGTGAGTACTATACCCAAGTAGGTAATGCCTCCTTTGCTCCAGGTGTAGGGGAGCTGTTCTTGCAGTGCTATTCTGGTATGCGTTTGAACTCCCAAGTCGAGAATTAAAGACTTAGAGTAGTTAATCTTGTAGTAGGAGATATCTCCAAACTCGGCAAGGATGTTATGTGCTGCCTTCAAGGAAATAAGAGGATTGGACAGCATCAGAATAAAAACGTCTGCGAATAGGTTAATAGTGTGTTCAGTAGAGCCAAGCTGGAAGCCCGAGACTAGGGGGAGGGAGCGTATAGCCTCTGCTAGTGGTTCTATCATGAGATTAAATATGGTTGGGGACAGAGGGCATCCCTGTCTCGTCCCATTAGAGATCGAGAAGGGGGTTGACAGGAAACCTGCAGCATACACCTGTGCAGAGGGAGAAGAATAGAGAGCCAGAATAGCATTCAGTATATTTCCCTGGAAGCCGAACTTTTTTAAGACCTGAGCCATATAGGACCAGTGGACTCTATCGAACGCCTTCTCAGCGTCTATGGAGAGCAACAGAGAAGGCGTTCGAGTTACCTCAGCACGATGAATTACATTTATTATACGTCGTGTTGCGTCGGAAGTTTGTCTCCCCTTCACAAATCCCATTTGTTTGCATTGTATTAAGGAAGGTAGAATGAGTGTCAATCTTTTGGCCAACAGTTTAGCATAAATTTTAGTGTCCGTATTGAGAAGACAAATGGGCCTAAAGTTTGCCGGGGTGGTAGGATCTTTGCCCGGTTTTGGCAGGGTCACGACATAGGCCTTCAGCATCTCTGGAGGAAGAGCCGCTGAGTCTGCTGCTTTGTTGAAAATGTCTGTCAAGTGGGGCAAAAGTATATCTTTGAATATTTTAAAATACTCATTTGAGAACCTGTCTGGGCCTGGTGATTTACCATTTGGAAGGGAGCTAATAATTTTCTCTATCTCATGGGAAGTAATGGGCGCATTAAGGTCACTGAGCTGCTCTTCCGATAGGGATGGAAGATGAAGTTTCTGTAAGAATTCCTGAATTTTGCCCGTGGTTGGTTGTGGCGTGGCGGGGTCTGAGCTTAAGTTGTATAGGGAGCCGTAGTATTCTGCAAACTGATTTGCTATTTCTTGGGGGTTAACAACCTTGTGGTGTGAGGTGGGGTGTTTCAGGTAGGCTATTCTGGCTTTGGTACGAGCGGCTTTAAGTCTACTTGCTAAATATTTCCCTGCTCTATCAGCGTTGGAATAGTAATTCAGTTTTAAGCGATTTAGATGTTTGTCGTATTGCTGTGTTAACAGCTCCCTAAGATCTTCTCTCAAAGAGCCTAGTTTGTTGGCTAATGAGGGCGATGGGGACTATTTGTTTTGGGATTCAACGTTTCTCAGGTCTAAAAGGATTTGATTGAGTCTTTGGGCCTTCTTTTTCTTTTCTATGGCGCCTAATTGAATAAGGATATCCCCCGCACACAGGCCTTATGGGCATTCCACAAGATATAAGGATCAGCAACCGAGGTCCTGTTGTCTAAGAAGTAGTTTTGGAAGTGTAGGGCTATTTTTTGTTGGCAGTGTTGTTCTTGTATTAATTTCGTGTTACAAGGCCAAATGGGAGGTGAGGAAGAGACTCCCCTTTCAACAACGGACATGGAAATATCAGCGTGGTCTGACCACGTAATGTCATGAATCGTTACTGTCTCTACATTTTGCAGGAGCCATTTGTCAGCCAGGAACATGTCTATACGAGAGTATGTTCCATGCCTGCCCAAGAAAAAGGTGTAATCTCTCTCAGTGGAATGAAGACACCTCCATACGTCAAACAGTTCCTCGGCATGTAACAGAGATTGAATAGAGGGTACCCTTTTAGATGTACCCGAGGAGGTGTCCAACCTAGGGTCCGAAGTGATGTTGAAATCAACGCATACTAGAAGACTTCCATATTTCATGAGATCTACCCTGTGTAGGACTTTTCTGAGAAATCGGAGTTGGTGTGAGTTAGGCGTGTACACAGTGACAACCGTATAAGGATTGGAGTTTATGTCCCCAGTTACTATAATGAACCTGCCTCCTTCGTCAATAAAAGAGTCCTTAGGTTGAAAGGAGATGGAGTTCTTGAAGGCCAGAAGGACTCCGCCTTTTTTGCCGTCTGGCGTGCAGGCCGAGTACACATACGGGAAGTCTCTGTGAGAGCACCGCGGGGATTTATGCAGCTGCATATGAGTCTCCTGTACACAGAGAATGTCCGCTCTATGTCTACTGACTTCATTCCACATGGAAAATCTTTTTGCTAGGTGGTTCAGTCCCCGAGCATTGAGAGACAAGAACTTAATCATCATGGTGTGCTGGATGCGAGTATGGTTGTGCAAAGGTGGTGCGCTTACTCACTGTGTCCAAGGGGTCTGGTTCCGTGTAGAGAGGCAATGTGCCGGAACAGGAACTAAATACGGCCGTGTCAACATCAATAGTAGTAACTTCATCGTAGACTCCGTGTATATCAAAAAAACTGAACAAAAACAAAGGAACAGAAAACAACATAGTCAATTACAAAACGGTAAGAATTGAATCCGAAAACAGATCCTCATGCAGACGTAGCTGCAAACTAAATGAGGGTGAATAAGAGATATAAACTAAAGCTCTTTTTTCCGGAGAATCTTAATAACAATGGAATAACAATGTTAGGCGCTACCACTATGTTTCTTCTTGGTGGAGCAATTATGCAAAACCAGTTGCCAGTCATTATTCATAGGTTGTGGGTCAGGGTGATGTGGATGTGGGGTAGATTGCTCTGGGATAATACCCCATTGTTTTAGGATGTTCAGACCCTCTTCCATTTTAGATACGGATACCGTGGAGCCATTGTGGGTAATGACCAGCGTGGCAGGGTACTTCCATTTATGAGGGATATTGTGGTTTCTCAATGCCTTTATGATGGTCAGGAGATTGCGGCGTTGTAATGTGTGCCGGGACAAGTCAGGCAGCATTCTGACAGTGGCGTATTGTGGAGGGAGACCCCCTGGCTTGCGTGAAGCTTGGAGGAGTTGGTCCTTGATATGATAGTAATGGACTCTGAGCAGGACATCCCGGGGTGTATCATCAGGTAGAAAGGATGGTTTCGGGATCCTATGGATCCTGTCCACTAAGAAGTCCTGTGCTGACGCCTCTGGCAGTAGGGTGGAGAAGAGTGTCCTGGTGTATTGCAGGAGCTGGTTTGGAGGTACTGATTCAGGGATCCCTCTTAATTTAAGATTGTTTCGTCTGGACCTGTCCTCGAGGTCAGAGAGTTTATCCTTAATCCAATCTATTTCTCCTCCCTGCGCTGTATGTGCTTCTACCAGGGTATTGTAGGAAGAAGTGAAATCCTCCATCTTGGATTCTATCCTGTGCACCCTGTTCCCCAGCCCCTGTACTTCACTGTGGCATTTATTCAGGCCCTTGAGAAGGTCAGATTGTAAAGATGATCTCAAGGAGAGCAGCATCTCTTTAAGCACAGTGTCAGACACTGGGCAATTCGCAGTGGGGTATTATGCTATGGGATCTCCCCCCTGTCTGCCTGAAACTGCTGAGGAGACATGCGGTCCGCTTACCTCCATGGTTGCACTCAACACTGACCTCTGCGGGGAGTCTTGACGCTGCCTGGACTTGGCAGGGCTCCTGGTAGTCGGGCTGGGAGACTCGGAAGATGAGGCACTGAGCGGTATAGCTGGGCGGGAGATTCCTTGCATCTGATCGTGACCAGCTTGCTGAGATAGCTCTGTCCCGTCTGTTCCCGCCCCGCCACCATTACGCTGCTGTGAGCGTCCCTAAGGGAGGAAGAATCTGTCCAGCTTTTGGGGCTGCTGGGGCTTCTTTCTGTTCCTGCCCATGCTCGATCCGTGCCTCGGGTGTTCAGCTAGCGATCGGCTTTGGTTATTGCTGGGGATTTCGTTCGTGGGCGCTGTGATCGCTGATTTCTCCGGTGAACGAACGGAGCTCCTGGGCTAAGCGTCCATCTTAGAGTCCGGTCGCCACGCCCCCCCCTACATACGATGTTTTATGAAGATACAGAGTTAAAAATATTTTACTATGCCTGTTTGTATTCAAGATTTTTTTTTACATTGGTGTAAAAAAAGGGGGGATAAGGTTGGGACTTTACATGAGGCATGTGATATAACTACCACAGGCCTTCATCCCTGTAAATGGATAGAAGTGGGGGAGGTTTTGGGACTTTAAATGAGATGCATTTTTAGCAGTATGCAATAAAATATATATATATGGAAAAAAAATCCATTATAGCCAGGCTCAAAGTTACCAACCAAAAAAGCAATAAACCAAATTTACTTGTCTAGCCGTATGCATTAAAAACAGAGGTTTAGTTGCATGTATTTGCAAAAACCTGTGTAAGCTGCAGGCACCATCAAGGCACTCTGTGTACTGCAGTCCTAACTGTGAATTTTAAAGTCTCCTCAATAGGAGCACAGGAGTGGTAATCAATAGATAAGGGGCAGGTGATCACCTGACCATGCCCCTACCTATAGTTGGTCTAGCAAAAAAGAGCACTGGAAAAACAAAAGAAATGCAAGAGTAGAACCAAACATGCCTACCAAACCAAAACACCACCAAACTAAAGGGTGACCACATCAACCTGTGTCAACTAGTCAAAAAATGACAATACATAATTAACGGTCAGTGGTAGATCTGTGAAGGCACTTTATTCCACTCCTGAAATGCATCTTCTTCCCTGGATAGTGTATAAAAAGGGGGGATAAGGTTGGGACTTTTCATGAGGCATGTGATAGAACTACCACAGGCCTCCATCCCTGTAAATGGATAGAAGGGGGGGGGGGGAGGTTTTGGGACTTTAAATGAGATGCGTTTTTAGCAGTATGCAATTAAATATATATATGGAAAACTTTTTTCCATAATAGCCAGGCTCAAAGTTACCAACCAAAAAAGCAATAAACCAAATTAACCTGTCTAGCTGTATGCATTAAAAACCGAGGTTTAGTTGCATATATTTGCAAATACCTGTGTAAGCTGCAAGCCCCCCGTCAAGGCACTCTGTGTACTGCAGTCCTAACTGTGAATTTTAAAGTCTCCTCAATAGGAGCACAGGAGTGATAATCAATATATAAGGAGCAGGTCATCACCTGACTATGCCCCTATCTATAGTTGGTCTAGCAAAAAAGAGCTGTTATTTAAAGTTTTGTATTTTTAGTTTAAAAAAAATGCCAGTTTATGGCAATAAAAAAAATAAAAAAAATGATACACCTCAAATATTTTATAAAGACCATGGCCCAGATTCACAGAGAGCAAGACGCACTCTACGCCGTCGAAGCACACACACCGTACGGTGCACCAACGTAGAGCGGTGAGGCAAGCATTGCATTTAGCAAGCCAGTGTGTGGTGGATGTGAATAAAAATGAATATTTGTGTGTTATGAATAGAGCCACTCCTTCATTATATCGTTTGTTTCCTTTTTTTTATTGCTTGATCTTTGGAGTTATTATGTATTTATGGGAATGATCAATAATGCTTATTTTCCTTGATAAGATTTATCAGATATTACCTTGTAAAGGTTACCATTTAAAATATGCGTATATTTTCCTTATAAAACATTTGTTAGATGTTTATCTCAGTCTGGAAGCCAACGTTTATGTTGAAAACCTGGACTTTGCAAGAGGAAGCCCAAAAATACCTTCCCCCCACATCCTGTACTGTTGGAATGCTGGTCATGTGACCAGGAGAAACTGTGCTGAACTGTTCTACCTTATATGGCAAATAATGAAGGACTGATTAACTCCTTTAACCAGAGAATTTCTTTCAAACATGAACTTCCCCCTTCTCTTAGGCTGTTCCTGCCACTTGTAGCCCATCACATTGGCAAAAGGAATGTTTCTTGAAGATTTGTGTGGGAGACCCAGTATAGGGACTTTAAACAAAGGACTTAACATGTGCTTTTTGAGTAGGCGTGTATGGGGCGTGGGTCAATAGCTGGATGGGAGGGAACTGGGTGTGTTTTTTATCATGTGAAGGTGTATACTTATTATGTGAACCTATCAACATGCCTGTGTCTTGTGATGTCATTGAGTAATAAAACTGGAAGGGGCTGGCTGAGCTTCAGCCATTCTTTTCTTTTCCCTTTACTGAGAAGCATCCTGGCTATTTCTTCCCTGTTGAAGTGGGACAGTACAAGCCTTCCCTGAGTTTGTCAGGAAATTAATTAATCAAAGAGTCTACATCAAGTGCACCCAACGCTGTGCCAGCGTGGCGTGGGGTTCGAAGGCGCACGCCAGCGTAGGTGGTAGTGGGCGTGACCCCATGCAAATGATGGGCCGAGTGCCAGACAGGTACGCTGTGCATGCGCTGTGACGTGGACGCATGCACAGCACCCCCCTGCGCTTGCTCACAACCACGCCGGCACAACCGCCTAAGCTACACCGGATCACCGCGTACGCTGTGAACATAATGTACGCCCAGCGAGACGCACGTCCAACACACAGTATGCCGGCTTGTGTTCCCTGGTGCAGACGACATGTCAGTCAGTGACAGTGAGAAGGAGAAGCGTGGATGTTGACGCAGTAGTGCTATGACCATGGCTGCCCCTGGCATGTTGGCATACGGATGTGTTGTCCTGCAAGTGTGGTTGCTCTGCTCGTCTGTAACGGTGCAGCTGCAGCTGCTCTTCAGCTGACCTGTGCATGTCTGTTGCTGGCTTGCACCTCATGTATGGGGAATAATGAATATATAAGTACCACTGCAAAAACAACACACTGGATAGTTAAACCACAGTGATGTGAAAATAAGTGTCCATGAGTGAAAAAAAAAAATCAAAACACACACGTTCATCAATAAAAGGTATATGACCACGTCATCAACATGAAGGGAACACTCTGCACGGTAACACAGGAGTAGATGGAATACTCTTATCGGATACAAAGATCTGCTTGTCAGCGACAACAGATTGTAAGCACATGGGAAATTTCCACTCGGATCCGCTCAGCTGGAAGGAGGCCTGATGATGAATTCCTCACAGGGTGTCCGGCTGGTTGGCTGTAATCCTGGAGTGGAACCACATCTTAAGATGGATCGGCACAAACTGAGGTAGGTGGCAAAAACCAAAAGTCTGCTCACTGCAAGAGGATGGTGGAAACAAAGGGAAAGGTATCCTCGCAAAGTAGGCACTCGTGGAGCATGAAAAACTTGATATCCAGGCAGGTCATGCGGAAGGAAGAAAAAACATGCTCCAAATGGTGCAGGTAAAAAAGGTAGCTTTTTATTGACAAAAACCAAAAATACATAAAAGTGATCACTGAGGTAAAAATTATATAAAAGCAATATGGAGAGCAGGTGTACCAAGCCCGACGCGTTTCGTCTCAGAGGACCTCAACTGGGGCACCTACCTTCACCCCCATATTGCCACATTTCAATAGTACACAGTGTGAATTGGACTGAATCAAGGGCCCAATCAGGCAGGTGGAACAGTGGGTGTGTGTGATTGGAGGGACATGGGTCACATGACGTAGGTCATGTGGCAAAGTCACATGACATGCAAGCCTAGTGACTCACATGTACAAAGCAATCAACACAAACAGTACAAATTACTATAATTACAAATAAAAAACTGACTGAACAGTCTCTAATAGCAAATAAGATGCAGGGGATACGTCACTGACCATGATAATATAGGAAAACATGCTGTCAAAAAAACACAGGGAGGGAGACTAATAAGCCCTGATGAATGAACCCATGCACATTAATCCAACTATCAGCATGGAGTAAAAGAGAGTCAGGGAAAGGAGGAAGTGTGACTGCAAACACCTGCGTTGGGAGTAACCATATTAACTGGAGCAAGTCTTTATACATCACCTATAGGGGGATGATCCCCTCTCACTGAATTGGGTGGACGACAATCTCCACAATTGTGCTGTGTGGGGACACTAGGATGCGCTGCGGGATAGACGCCACAGCGCAAGTATAACAATAGGCGTGGAAACCACGCTGGAACGCGGTGTCAACGTGTTCGTCGCGCCACGCACGACGTCACGACTAAACGCCGCGTATGAACCATTCTGAAACGCAGCGTCAACGCGTTCGTTGCGCCGTGTGTGACGTCACGACGCGGCGCGCAAACACGTGACACCGAACCAGCCAATGGGAGCGCCGCCTATAGAGACTGTCTAACCATTGTGACAGGAAGTCAGGTAAATCTGTGTGTGTTGTCCCAGATGGAAGATACTTTTCTGCCTTGTGTAGACAATACACCAATTACTATTGGGCGACGGCTGTAGAAATGGCCAGAGAGGTTTGGGGAGTTAGAAGCCTTCAGCTGTTCAAAATGAAGCAATTAAAGCCCCTATAAATATAGCCTAAGGATAACGACTGATTGCTGCATCCTGGGGGCTTTGTGAGTGAAGGAGCAGACACAAGCACTTCTGAAGAGGTGAGGTGCTGATGGATATTTCTGTGTGAGAAATATCAAAGAGACTTTTTGTTGTTTTTTGCTGTAGGACCAGCAGTGTCTGCCCAGCAGTAGGCTGTGCCAGACTCCATAGGTAGGTTCCTGTGTTGGGAAGGTAGACGCCCCAAGTGGCAAGGGTTTATTTTATGTTTTGTTTTGTTTATGATGTTTTGATGCTTGCATGTGTTTCAGTCATCCTCTACTGCCTTTTTGTACAGTTCAGCGTGTAGTGAACCCATAGAGGGGGTCACACACACCCGCTACTGAGTTAATCCCTCACACATGGTGGAGAATGCGGGCAGTTAAAGAAAGACCCTTATGTACAAGAAGATACTAAGGAGGTCCCGGCTGTCCCCGCAGTAGCAGCTCTTATGAAGCTGAATCGACGGTCTGACAGTTCTGCTAAATACAGTAGAGAACCTTTAGCAAATACTTTGAAGAAACTTGATGATCCAGCTACCAAAGCTGTTGCCTTGGAACTGGAACCCAACAAGTTTAAGGAAAAGATTTTGGATTGCTCCAGATCTTTTCGCAAGGCCAAGTTGCTGCGTTGCCATATGAAGTATTTCCATGGCATTGACAGGTCAGAGCAGGATCAGAGTCCTGTCACGAGGCATATGCAGACAAGAGGCTCTTTAGCTCACGAAAAGGCCAGTCAGCAAAGCTCAAAGGGAAGACGCACCACAAACAGTTCAAATTCCCACCGACCGTCCCTAAAAGACAAAAGCAAGGAGAACTTAATCCAGAAGTCTGGAGTCTGAAGTCAAAGAAAAAGAAGAAGAAAAAGAAAGCAAAGTCAGAGCTGACTGGTAGGGAAGAGAACATAAAGGTTTCTAAGGAGCTCTCACCAAAAAAATGACAACCTTCAAAGCTCAACAGTGATTAAAAGGCCCCGTGTTCCGGTAAAAGCAGCGAGCATGGATGCCGTCCATAAACAAGACTAAGTGATGAGGAGACATTCAGCGACTCTTGCATGGAAAGCTTACTTTGGAGTGATGAGGATTACAACAAAGAGATCGTTGTCACGCATGTTGATGGTTTTCTAAATGTTGGCCGCAACAGGAGCAAGTACAGCTCTGCCAAGCAAAGACTTATGATGGACAGTATGGATGAGTTGCTAGGAAAATGTGTCTGTCAAGATGATGGTCCAAATCAAGACTCTTTTAGTTGTACAAAGGCTCGTGCTGAAAATGAGAAAAGTGACCTAATGTCTGAAGCAGTTTCTCTCTGTTACGGTTCTTTCACCAACAGAGAAAATGAAGAAAATTAGGCTGGGCTTGAGGATTTCCATCTTCTACCATGTGATGATTCTGACAGCGAAGAGCTTGCAGAAATTGAAAGTGGTGCAGAAGATGAAGAGGAGGAAGTAAAGGTGGAAATGGCAGTGAAGGAGGAGGATGACGCCCTGCAGGATGAGGCGTCTGCTGTGCTGGCGGGGAGCGATTCCGAAAAGTGCTCCTACCCCCTGGGTTATGTGAAGAGACAAGCGCTGTACACCTGCAGTACCTGCACCCCGGATAAAGAAGAGCCTGCTGGGATATGTCTGGCCTGTACATACAAGTGTCATGAAGGCCACGACCTGTTTGAGCTCTACACCAAGAGGAACTTTTGCTGCGATTGTGGAAATGTCAAATTTAAACAGTTGGAGTGCAAGTTATATCCGGATAAAGAGAATAAAAACCTGGCTAATTATTACAATGACAATTTCTTTGGCCTGTACTGCACATGTAAGAGACTGTACCCCGATCCTGAGGATAAGACCCCAGATGAGATGGTGTGCCAGAGCTGTATGGATCACTGTTCATTTCTTTGGGACTACTCTGCCAAGTTAGGAGTTCCTGGTGTTACCAAGATTACCAAAGCAGAAACGGAACATGAAGTTGTGAAAGTTGATGATTGTCCTACGGAAACAGCCAACACTCAGAATGGACTAACAATAAATAATGAAGAATGTGTGGAAGTTAATGACGATGAGGAGGAGGCAAAAGCTAAAATATGAAGGACCTTATGGAAAATGAAGCTGAACTTTCTGGAAGTAATGTTGAAAGTGAAATTCCTGACCGCTTCAGGGAAAATGAAGTGGCTGAAGTGCAGGAAGTAGGGGTTTGCACATCTTCAGTTCTCAGTCAGTTGTTTGATGGAATTAAAGCTGAAAAACGTAATTCTGACACTGCACTAAATGATGTAGAAAAAGTGTGTCCAATATCCACTGAGCCTTGTGAATATAGTAAGGCAGGTGATATTCATGACTTTCCCATAATTGATGATCAGCAGAGCAGGGTCATTGAGGAATCTGAATTGCAAGAAATATGCACCCAAACTGAAGCTATTTTTGCCTCTGTGAATTATTTGCATGTTGAAGAGCAGTGTGTTAATTTTTATGTTAATGAAATCGGATTTGAATATAACGGTAATGTCACATCCTGTGAAACCCAGTCTTTAGAAAGTGTTCTGTCAGAGCAAGTAAAGCAGGATAATACTTTGGACTTGACTACCGAGATTCCTCGAGAAGTAAAATCTATTTTTCAAAGTGTAGAATCTGTAATGGCAGGTGAGCCCTCTGAACGTTGTGAAACCTACATCACTGAAGTGGTCAGAGAGGCTAAATGTACTAATTTATTGGATGCTTTTTCCAAATGTCTTGAAAGGAATGAAGAATATGAGAATTTGTGTCCAATAGTCGATGGTTTCAAAGAAACAAATACTAAAACATTTTTGGGAGACTATGAGGCAAAGATAGTTGAACAACTAGCCATAAACATAGGGCCAGATTCAGCAAGACTTGCGCTGGAGTATATCGATATGCGCCGCGTGGGGTAGATTCACATAGAGATACGACAGTGTATCTACTGATACACCGCCGTATCTGTGAGATCCGACGCTCGGATCTATGCGGCTGATTCCTCGAATCAGGTTCCGCATAGATCTCCCTTAGAGCCGACTGGTGTAAGTGAGTTACACTGTCGGATCTTAGGCTGCAATCTCCCGCCGTCCGCTAGGTGGCGCTTCTATTACTATACGCGACGAATATGCAAATGAGGAGAACCACCGATTCAAAAACGAACGCCCGGCCGTCGCTTTTTTTTTACGTCGTTTGATTTCGGCTTTTTCCGGCGGATCGTTACCCCTGCTATATGCGGGGTAAGTGCGGCCTATCCTATGTTAAGTATGGCCGTCGTTCCCGCGTCGAGTTTTGAATTTTTTACGTCGTTTACGTAAGTCGGTCGGGAATACGGCCATACGTTAATTGCGTTGACGACGAAAACAATGACGTCCTTGCGACGTCATTTGAAGCAATGCACGCTGGGAAATTTAGCCGGCGGCGCATGCGCAGTACGATCGGCGCGGGGACGCGCGTGATTTAAATAGTAAACTCCCCCTAGCCACAGAATTTGCGAGGCAAGTGCTTTCTGAATACAGCACTTGCCTCAAAAACTGGCACAGGCGGATCGTAAAAAAGATAGATCACGCGGATCAAAAGATCCGCTGATCTATGTGAATCTACCCCCGTAACTGTAAAGATGTGCTGTAGTATCTATGCGGCCGTACCCACCAAACTAGATGCGACAGAAAACTGGCTTTTTCCGATCGGCTTAACTTTCCCTCGCCAGAGTATCGTAAGCGCATATTTTCGCTTGTCGCATCCGTCGTGCCTATTGATTTGCCATGCAAATATGCAAATGAGGGAGATTTCCCGATTCGCGAACGGATTAGCACCAGACGCTGGCTACATGCGCCGCGCGTATGTCGTCCGTCTGTCGCAAAGTTATTCCTACAAATAGCTGCTTTATCTTTACTCCAGACGGCCACAGGTCAGCAGGAGAGCAGCTACAGCAGCAGCGTTACCGACGAAACTAGCAAGCTAAACAACCACACTTGCAAGGACAACACCTCTGTGTGACAACATGCCAGGGGCAGCTGTGGTCCTAGCACTACTAATGGGTCCCCCGGAACGGAGGAAGCGGGCACGTGAGAGGATATACCGCACGTGCATGAGCCTCTTTGGCATGGGGGATGAGGAGGTGTATCGCCTCTTCAGATTCAGCCCTGATGCAATACTTGAACTAACCACAACCCTGCAGGATGACATCACCAGCCCAACACACCGCTCACAAGCAGTGCAGCCACTGGTGAAGGTACTGGCAACACTTCATTTCCTTGTAAGTGGATCATTTCAGCGTACAAGTGGAGTGGTGGCTGGGATGTCACAGTCCTCCATGAGCAGATGTGTGCACCAAGTTGTCCCTGCAATCCTCAGACGCATGTCCCACCACTTCATCAGACCAACCACTGAGGAGCTGCGGCTGAAGGCAATGACAGATTTCTACAGCATTGCCAAATTCCCACGCACCATCGGGGCCATTGATTGCACACATGTGGCACTCTAGCCCCCCAGTGCCACAGAGCACATATACCGCAATCGGAAGCATTGGCATTCCATCAACGTACAGGTGATAGTCGATGCCCAACGCCTCATATGGCACGTCCGTGCCAAACACCCCGGATCCAGCCATGACAGCTTCATATACAATCAGAGCCTCATCCCAATGGAATTCGAACAGAACATGTATGGGGACAGCTGGCTGGTTGGTGAGTGACATGGGTGGCAGGCATGACTGTCCCCCCCCATGATGCTGACATCACAAGGGGCACATGCATGACTAACATCCTCCTGTCTTTTCCCTTACAGGTGACTCTGCATATGCACTGGGACCCCATCTAATGACTCCTTTCCGGAACCCCCAAACCAGAGGAGAGAGAAGATACAATGAAGCACATATCAAAACTCGTGCAGTGGTGGAGCAAACATTTGGGCTCCTGAAGTCCCGTTTCCGCTGCCTGGAAAAGTCTGGAGGGGGCCCTATTGTATTCCCCTACCTTCGTGTGTCAGATCATCGGTGCATGTTGCATTCTGCACAACTTTGCCATGAGAAAGGGCCTGCAGATTGACATACGTGATGACCTGACCCCCCAACCAGACAGCCCCCCCCTGCCAGAGGAGACCCATTCAGCTGACGGAAGAGCAGTCAGGAGGGTCCTCGCCTTAGGCATCTTTGGACACTAAACAAAAACATTGATCACACGGACAATGCACGCATGCACACCACTGATGTCCCTAGATCACACACACCACATGCACATCGCATTGGATTAGCCCAAGTCCAACATGCAGGACTTGGGAGCAGCAACGCCGGCGTCAAGGCCCCAATGATGTCGCTGTCCATTCATACACCATTCACACGTCATTCACACAGCCGTGGGGATAACTTCTCCCCAATGGCCGAGGGTGACACCCCTTACTGGCAGGAGTGCCACCCCCTCACATTCACACACCATTCACACTGTCCCCTGCACTCCTGACCGTGTGCAGTTAAACTTAAAATAAAAAGCTCATAACCTGAGCAAAAATAAAAATAAAAGCTCATAACCTGAGCAAAAATAAAAATAAAAGCTCATAACCTGAGCAAAAATACAAATAAAAAATCCTATCCGGAGCAAAGTTCAAATAAAGAATAAATACTCATAACCTGAACCAAAAATATAAAAAAACAAAAAAATGCCCTCATCTGGGCTGACGGGGGCTCTTTCTTGTGGGCCCTCTCTGGCTCCTCAGCTGCCTGGAGGGAGTGGGTGGGGGTGGGGGGGCATCTGGAGGTGGCGGGTCACGCTGCCTCTGCCTCCCCTGTTCCCGGATGGCAGCAGTGTTGGCATGGACGGCTGCAGTCCGAACATCAGCCTGCACCTCCCCCAGGCTGGTCACCACTGCAGCGCAGTTGCAGCTGACGTCCTGCACAGCGTTGGTCAGCTGTGACACGGAGCCCAGGCTGTCAGCCACTCGGTCTAGATGCCCAGCAATCTCCCCCATCTGCTGGATCTGCCTGGCCTGGTCCCGGGCCATTTGGTCATGGACCAAATCTGACACCCCCCTGGTCTTCCGGGTCGCCTTCCTGGGGCCAGGAGATGGTTGTCCCCGGGGGGATGGAGTCACCCTTGAGGGGCTTCCTAGAATGGGGGAGGGGATTACAGAGGGCCCTGCAGAAGGGCAGGACTGCTCCAAAATTAAAACAAAGTTCTCATCTGTAAAGCCAGGCTCCTCCTCAACCACCTCATCAGGCGAGGTGTGGGCACTCTCCTCCATCTCATGGTGTTCACCACCCAGGGGGTCGGTCTCAGGATGCCGTTGGGGGGTTGGGGTGGACTGGCCGCCGACAGATGATGGCCCAGCTCCGTCATCTGTGGATGACACAAAGCAGACACATGTTGGGTGGTCCCACACACTTGGCACATGTACCCCCACATGCAACACACCAAATAGGGGATAAAAAACACTTACCTGTCCTGGAGCCTTCCTCCACGGAATCATATCCTGGGACCCCCTCCAGGCTCCCTCTCCAGGCAGCGGGCGACCACCTCCTCCTCCGTGGTCAGGCTGACCGCACATGGGGGTCCACCACCCGTGCCCCTCTCATGCCTCCTGATGGTGGCCACCTTGCCCCGGACTTTGCGCCTCAGATCATAAATTTTCTTGCCGATATCGGCAGCAGTCCGGGTGGAGTAGCCCAAAGCATTGACCCTGCCAGCAATGGACTCCAGGATGCCCTGCTTCCTATCCCGGCTGGTCTTCCGACTTTTCCTGCCGTGGAGAAAGTCGTTATACACCTCCATAGCGGAGATCACTAGGATGAGCTCCTGGGCATTAAAATTGAGGTTTCTCCTCTCTTTGGGGGGAACGGGAGCAGCCATCATACAGCAAAAGTTACTTCCCTGGGGTGGGGGAAACCGGATATGGTTTACAACTGAAAATGAGTATATTACACAGCAAGGAACATCCTCTTATGTACCTCAGCCGAAATTTGAAGACCAATAGGAGAATAAGTAGGTGGTTCCTGGCCCTTCAGGAATTTAGTTTTGTCGTAACGCATCGCCCCGGTGTTAAATTGGGGAATGCAGAAGGTTTGTCCCGAGTGCATGCGTGCCTGGCAACCTGTGTCCCAACCCTAGGGTTGAAACAAGAGGGGGGGGGGGTATGTGACAGGAAGTCAGGTAAATCTGTGTGTGTTGTCCCAGATGGAAGATACTTTTCTGCCTTGTGTTGACAATACACCAATTACTATTGGGCGTCGGCTGTAGAAATGGCAAGAGAGGTTTGGGGAGTTAGAAGCCTTCAGCTGTTCAAAATGAAGCAATTAAAGCCCCTATAAATATAGCCTAATGGCCCATACACGATCCGTATATCGGCCGACGGATCGTACGACTTTTTTCGCTTAATAATCGCGAGTAAAATAAAATAGGTTTTTAAACTCACGAAAATTATCGTACGATAGAAAAAAACGATCGGAAGTGATGTCACATGTTGAAATGTATTTGTATTGTATTATCGGACGACGGCTGTACTGACTAAACGAAAATCGGACGATCGGACATCGTGCGAGGAAAATTTTCGCGATTGTCCGATCGAATTTAATCGGATGAACGGTCGTGATCGGCTGTCGAAAGTAGTGTACACACGATCCGAAAATCGTACTATCCATCATCGCACGATCGTTTTCGTCCGATATTCGGATCGTGTGTATGGGCCATTAGGATAAGGTCTGATTGATGCATCCTGGGGGCTTTGTGAGTGAAGGAGCAGACACAAGCACTTCTGAAGAGGTGAGGTGCTGATGGATATTTCTGTGTGAGAAATATCAAAGAGACTTTTTGTTGTTTTCTGCTGTAGGACCAGCAGTGTCTGCCCAGCAGTAGGCTGTGCCAGACTCCATTGGTAGGTTCCTGTGTTGGGAAGGTAGACGCCCCAAGTGGCAAGGGTTTATTTTATGTTTTGTTTTGTTTATGATGTTTTGATGCTTGCATGTGTATCCCGCAAGATGGAAAAATAAACCATATCATTTGTTTTCAGTCATCCTCTACTGCCTTTTTGTACAGTTCAGCGTGTAGTGAACCCATAGAGGGAGTCACACACACCCGCTACCGAGTTAATCCCTCACACCATGCCCACACTGCAGGGACACGGGACACAACGATGTACTGGTGGAAGCTAGTATGGCAATCAACAAAGGAAGAAAAACCTAAATGGAGAGATAGGCTAATAGAATCTGAATCGCCATATAAGTGAATAGAAACAATATATATATAAATTCTTTTAGCAAGAGACATGAGGAATGGAATAGAATGTCGCCCCCTAGGGGGGGGAGGGGGGCAACACACCCACCCATGAAAATTGGCAAAAGAAAATAGCAGAATGTTAGTGCTAAATGTATAATATGTGTCTAAAATGGGCTGGGAAAATGGTCCTCATACAAATCGACAGGATATCACAGAGACACACAACGAAAGGCATAAACCACAAATGGGAAAATAGGGATTCAAGCCTTATTAATAAATGAATTAATATCCCATTCGACGTTCATACCAAATGGTTGATATGTACGTAAATCGTTAATCCAGTATGTTTCCAACTGGGACACGCCCCGTATGCGGGATTCACCTCTCCAGTGGGGCACAAATTGGTCGATCACCAGGAACTGGGTCCCCAGAGGGTCTTTGTCATGACATTGTAGATAGTGTCGGGGGACGCTATGGTTGGTCTTTCCAAGTTTGATGTTAGCTATATGTTCGTTTACACGAACCGTAAAGGTTCGAATAGTCCGCCCGATATATTACTTCTTGCATGGGCAAGTCAAAAGATAAACAATATATCTAGTGGCACATGTGGTAAAGTGTTTCATCGGATACACTTTAAGGGTGACTGTGGACTGGAAAGTTTCACTTTTACGTCGGCCGTTTGTGTTATGTAAACACACATTGCACTTGCGGCAGGGAAAAAAGGCCTTGCAGTCCTGAAAAAAAGTGACCCTTTTAGGGGGGTCAATGACATTGGGAGCCACCTGTCCCTAGATGGATCGAGCACCCCTAAAGATGACACTGGCCCTATCTGGTAAGGCCGGACCAAGGACTTTGTCGTTTTGCAAAACACCCCAGTGTTTGGCAAGGATTTCTTTGATTTGTCTAGATTGGACCGAAAATGTGGTGAAGAAAGACCAACGGAACTTGTAGTCCGTAGCCTTCTTTGAGCGAACCTCCAGCAGTGAATCACGATCAATACGCAGAGTTCGCTCAATTTCAGCTTCCAGGTCTCCCACCTCATATCCCTTTTCTAAAAATCTATCCTTGAGGACCATAGATTGAGAAATAAAGTCTTCATCTTTGGTACAATTTCGCCTCAGGCGTAGGAACTGGCTTCTAGGCACCGATTTCAACCACTGAGGATGGTGACAGCTATCGAGTGGAATATAGCCGTTGCGATCAGTTGGCTTAAAATATATGCTAAACTGAAGTTGGCCTCCAGCCACCCTAATCTCCAAATCTAGGAAATGTACAGATATAGAGCTTGCCTCGTGGCTCAATCTAATGCTCCTGTCATTGGCATTCAAATCAGACATAAAACTGTTGAGGATTCATGGTCACCCTTCCATAGGAGGAGGATGTCGTCTATGTAGCGAGCCCAAAGAACCAATTCTGGCCTCTTATGGGCATAGACAACATTCTCCTCCCATTTGGCCATGAAAAGGTTGGTCAGGCTGGGGGCAAATTTAAATTGAGAAGTAGGATTAGAACGAATCGGAGAATAGGTTTCCGAATCACCCAATATTCTATCCAATTCTTTGATATAATCAACTTTAACCAGCACGACAATGCCCCCCCCCCCTTGTCCGCTGGACGGATGATTAGATCTTTCTGTTCACATAGTTTCTTTAAGCCTCCCTTGACTTTCGGATCCATGTGTATTTTCTTACTTGGAAGTTTATCTAAATCCTGCAGGACCAGGCTACGGAAAACGTTAATTGCCGGCGCCATGGTTCCCGGAGGGTTAAATAAAGATGGATTAGCTAACCCCGTGTGTACATGAACATCGGGGGGTTTTGGAGCTGTAGAGGAGATGCTGAAATGGGGGATAGAAAATGTCTCTGAATACTCAGCTTGCGGGTAAATTTTTGTACGTCTATAAATGTAGAGAACTTGTTGAGTTTCCGTGGAGGGACAAATTTCAAACCCTTGTCTAAGACCAGTTTCTCTACATCAGTCAAAATTACCGAGCTGAGATTGAAGACTCCAGCCCCACTTATTCCCTTCTTCTTTTTGCCCTGGACCCTACGCCCCCCTCGGGTGCCTCTTCTCCGACTGGGCTTCCTGGGTAATCTTGCATCTCCCTGTGAAAACCCTCATTATAGGAAGGCCCGAGTGACCTTGGTTATAACTGTATGGAGAGCGGGATACTATATCCTCATCCCTATGGTAGCGATAATATTCATCCCTTTCATGGTTAATACGAGAAGGGGGAAACCTGTTGTGGACCTGAGTGGGAGTTCTATATTGATACTTGCGGTTATCACGGTGAGTGGGAGTTCTGTACTGATACTCACGATTGTCACGGTGATAATCACCCCGGCCCTCCCGGTAATCAAATGATCTCCTAGGGCTCCCATAATACTGGGGGTTGTTTGGCTGACCCCAAAGGGGACCTCCGCCTCTACCTCTACCTCCCCCACCCCTATTTGGGGGGGGGGTGTAGGGTTTTGGTTTAGGAGGTTTGTTCTGTTGTCCAGAAAACTTTGGAGGTCTGGCTTTAGGTATTTGTGAACTCATGGGGGCCTGGTTATGGCCCTCTTTAGCCATAGGAGCAAAGGAAAGGTTTCTCTCTGTATTCACATTTACAGATGGAGTGATTTCCATCCCCAACGTTTTGATATCAGAAGCCAGGGATAGAAGGCTTTTCTTCTGCCAAGTAAAGACTGAACTGGATCTGTAGTCAGTCACATCTCTATTATATTTTTTCAGTTTTTTTAATCTTTGTTCTTTCTCTTCCTTCTCTAGATGACCCTTAAGGCCTGTGGAAAGAGAAATATATTCTGCAGATTGTTTATACGGAGTCAATTTTTCTTTCAAGTCTTTGATCTCTTTTTCAATGACTAAGTTTAATACGCTTTTTGTCAATCAAAAAGATCAAAAGTTTGATACCCACTTCGTTTAAATATTGGTACCAGGACTTGATATCAGGATCTCCTTGTTGGGGTGAAACGTCCCAACGCAGGCCCCTTGGAACCATGTGTTCTTTAACATATTGGTCCAAGAAGGCAATGTCCCAATGTAGATGGACTTCAGTGGTCATCAGATTCTTTAATCTGGTGAATAAACCACTGATTTCTGTATCTGGTCCAATGGTGACGAATACACCGTCTACATTGAATGTTTTAGAGAGTTGGCAGTCAAACACATCCATTTTGGAAAATGGATAAAAGATAGCAGCAATAAATAAAGTGTCAAAACGTGAAAATAGGTAAGGGTGAAAACTGCGCTAATCTAAAACAAAATAAAGGTGAGCAGCTACAAAAACAATTTGACAAAATTGAAAAATGAGTATTGAATATATAAGTAGCACTGCAAAAATCACACACTGGATAGTTAAACCACAGTGATGTGAAAATAAGTGTCCATGAGTGAAAAAAAATCAAAACACGCACGTCCATCAATAAAAGGTATATGACCATGTCATCAACATGAAGGGAACACTCTGCACGGTAACACAGGAGTAGATGGAATACTCTTAGCGGATACTAAGATCTGCTTGTCAGCGACAACAGATCGTAAGCGCATGGGAAATTTCCACTCGGATCCGCTCAGCTGGAAGGAGGCCTGATGATGGATTCCTCACAGGGTCTCCGGCTGGTTGGCTGTAATTCTGGAGTGGAACCACATCTTAAGATGGATCGGCACAAACTGAGGTAGGTGGCAAAAAACAAAAGTCTGCTCACTGCAAGAGGATGGTGGAAATTAGGGTTGTCCCGATACCACTTTTTTAGGACCGAGTACAAGTACCGATACTTTTTTTTCAAGTAGTCGCCGATACCGAATACCGATACTTTTTTAAACGTGTCCCCAAATGCAGCCATGTCCCCCCACATATTGCAGCCATGTCCCCCCACATATTGCAGCCATGTCATGTCCCCCACATATTGCAGCCATGTCATGTCCCCCACATATTGCAGCCATGTCATGTCCCCCCACATATTGCATCCATGTCATGTCCCCCACATATTGCAGCCATGTCATGTCCCCCCACATATTGCAGCCATGTCATGTCCCCCCACATATGCATCCATGTCATGTCATGTCCCCCCCACATATGCATCCATGTCATGTCCCCCCACATATTGCAGCCATGTCATGTCCCCCCACATATTGCAGCCATGTCATGTCCCCCCACATATTGCAGCCATGTCATGTCCCCCACATATGCAGCCATGTCATGTCCCCCCACATATTGCAGCCATGTCATGTCCCCCCACATATTGCAGCCATGTCATGTCCCCCCACATATTGCAGCCATGTCATGTCCCCCCACATATTGCAGCCATGTCATGTCCCCCCACATATTGCAGCCATGTCATGTCCCCCCACATATGCAGCCATGTCATGTCCCCCCACATATGCAGCCATGTCATGTCCCCCATACCTCTGCCGCTGCTGCTGCTGCAGGGTTAATCCCCGTGTAACACATACCCGCGGCGCCATGTATAGACACGCGATTGGACGGATCCGTCCAATCGCGAGCAAGGGGGGAGTGTCTATGGAAGTATTCTATTTTGGTATCGGGGGTATTTGCGGGAGTACAAGTACTCCCGCAAATACTCGGAATCGGTCCCGATACTGATACTGGTATCGGTATCGGGACAACCCTAGTGGAAATAAAGGAAAAGGTATCCTCGCAAAGTAGGCACTCGTGGAGCATGAAAAACTTGATATCCAGGCAGGCCATGCGGAAGGAAGAAAAAACATGCTCAGCAGCTCAGGATGCAGGCCCACACAAATGCATACCTCAGGCCGGATAGCCATGGCCTTGGAGGGCATGCAGGCCACACCTGCCAGGAGTGGCCCACCCGGGGATCAGCCACCTCCAGATGCCCCCCCACCACCCACTCCCTCCAGGCAGCTGAGGAGCCAGGGAGGGCCCACAAGAAAGAGCCCCCGTCAGCCCAGATGAGGGCTTTTTTTTATTTTTATTTTTTTGTTTTGGCTCAGGTTATGAGTTTTTTTTTTATGTTGCTCAGGTTATGAGCTTTTTTTTTATTTAATGTTGTTCAGGTTATGAGCTTTTTATTTTGAGTTTAACTGCACACCGTCAGGAGTGCAGGGGACAGTGTGAATGGTGTGTGAATGTGAGGGGGTGGCACTCCTGCCAGTAAGGGGTGTCACCCTCGGCCGTTGGGGAGAAGTTATCCCCACGGCTGTGTGAATGACGTGTGAATGGTGTATGAATGGACAGCGACATCATTGGGGCCTTGACGCCGGCGTTGCTGCTCCCAAGTCCTGCATGTTGGACTTGGGCTAATCCAATGCGATGTGGATGTGGTGTGTGTGATCTAGGGACATCAGTGGTGTGCATGCGTGCATTGTCCGTGTGATCAATGTTTTGGTTTAGTGTCCAAAGATGCCTACAGCGAGGACCCTCCTGACTGCTCTTCCATCAGCTGAATGGGTCTCCTCGGGCAGGGGGGGGCTGTCTGGTTGGGGGGTCAGGTCATCATGTATGTCAATCTGCAGGCCTTTTCTCATGGCAAAGTTGTGCAAAATGCAACATGCACCGATGATCTGACACACGAAGGTAGGGGAATACAATAGGGCCCCCCCAGACTTATCCAGGCAGCGGAAACAGGACTTCAGGAGCCCAAATGTTTTCTCCACCACAGCACGAGTTTTGATATGTGCCGCATTGTATCTTCTCTCTCCTCTGGTTTGGGGGTTCCGGAAAGGAGTCATTAGATGGGGTCCCAGTGCATATGCAGAGTCACCTGTGAGGGAAAAGACAGGAGGATGTTAGTCATGCATGTGCCCCTTGTGATGTCAGCATCATGGGGGGGGGACAGTCATGCCTGCCACCCATGTCACTCACCAACCAGCCAACTGTCCCCATACATGTTCTGTTCGAATTCCATTGGGATGGGGCTCTGATTGTATATGAAGCTGTCATGGCTGGATCCGGGGTGTTTGGCACGGACGTGCAATTTGAGGCATTGGGCATCGGCTATCACCTGTACGTTGATGGAATGCCATTGCTTCCGATTGCGGTATATGTGCTCTGTGGCACTGGGGGGCTGGAGTGCCACATGTGTGCAATCAACGGCCCCCACGGTGCGTGGGAATCTGGCAATGCTGTATAAATCTGTCATTGTCTTCAGCCGCAGCTCCTCAGTGGTTGGTCTGATGAAGTGGTGGGACATGCATCTGAGGATTGCAGGGACAACCTGGTGCACACATCTGCTCATGGAGGACTGTGACATCCCAGCCACCACTCCACTTGTACGCTGGAATGATCCACTTGCAAGGAAATGAAGTGTTGCCAGTACCTTCACCAGTGGCTGCACTGCTTGTGAGCGGTGTGTTGGGCTGGTGATGTCATCCTGCAGGGTTGTGGTTAGTTCAAGGATTGCATCAGGGCTGACGCTGAAGAGGCGATACACCTCCTCATCCCCCATGCCAAAGAGGCTCATGCGTGTGCGGTATATCCTCTCACGTGCCCGCCTCCTCTGTACCGGGGGACCCATTAGAAGTTCTAGGACCACAGCTGCCCCTGGCATGTTGGCACACAGAGGTGTTGTCCTTGCAAGTGAGGTTGTTCAGCTTGCTATTTTCGTCGGTAACGCTGCTGCTGTAGCTGCACTCCTGCTGACCTGTGGCCGTCAGGAGTAAAGATAAAGCAGCTATTTATAGGAATAACTTTGCGACAGACGGACGACATACGTGCGGCGCATGTAGCCAGCGTCTGGTGCTAATCCGTTTGTGAATCGGGAAATCTCCCTCATTTGCATATTTGAATGGGAAATCAATAGGCGCGACGGATGCGACAAGCGAAAATATGCGCTTACGATACTCTGGCGAGGGAAAGTTAAGCCGATCGGAGAAAGCCCGTTTTCTGTCGCATCAAGTTTGGTGGGTACGGCCGCATAGATACTACGGCGCATCTTGACAGTTACGCGGTGCATATCGATATACTCCAGCGCAAGTCTTTCTGAATCTGGCCCTATGTGTCTAAAATAGACTGGGAAATTTGGTCCTCATACGAATCGACAGGATATCACAGAGACACACAACGAAAGGCATAAACCACAAATGGGAAAATAGGGATTCAAGCCTTATTAATAAATGAATTAATATCCCATTCGATGTTCATACCAAATGGTTGATATGTACGTAAATCGTTAATCCAGTATGTTTCCAACTGGGACACGCCCCGTATGCGGGATTCACCTCTTCAGTGGGGCACAAATTGGTCGATCACCAGGAACTGGGTCCCCAGAGGGTCTTTGTCATGACATTGTAGGTAGTGTCAGGGGACGCTATAGTTGGTCTTTCCAAGTTTGATGTTAGCTATATGTTCGTTTACACGAACCGTAAAGGTTTGAATAGTCCGCCTGATATATTGCTTCTTGCATGGGCAAGTCAACAGATAAACAATATATCTAGTGGCACATGTGGTAAAGTGTTTCATCGGATACACTTTAAGGGTGACTGTGGACTGGAAGGTTTCACTTTTTTACGTCGGCCTTTTGTGTTATGTAAACACATATTGCACTTGCGGCAGGGAAAAAAGGCCTTGCAGTCCTGAAAAAAAGTGACCCTTTTAGGGGGGTCAATGACATTGGGAGCCACCTGTCCCTGGATGGATCGAGCGCCCCTAAAGATGACACCGGCCCTATCTGGTAAGGCCGGACGACTGATTTTGTTCGAATTTCGTCAAACGTACGAACAGACAATGTTCGAGTCGAACATACGTTCGTATCGAACATGAAGCTCATCCCTATTCAAAAGTAAGGGAGTTCAATGGGAGCCAGGTTTTCACCCTCTCTCGCTGACTTGTTGGTGGGAGAAGGTGAGGATTTTTGGATGTGATAACCTGTTCCACCCACACATCAAATTTATTAGGCGCTATATTAAATACCTGATATTTATTTGTTCCATTAAACTAGGTACATTGGATACATGTTTATTATATTTGAATTATATTACCTTAAACCTGACAAATTGATAGAGGTACAATGAGCTTTTTAAATGTGACATTGAAAGGTTGTGAAGAATGTGTCATCACCAACCGCTACAGAAAGCCCTTGTCCGGTATTAGCATTTTAAAGGCAGATTCTGGCCATCCTGGACACACTACCAGAGGCATCCCAATTTTTACAGCTATGCAGAAAATGTAGCTTTGAGAGGGAGATCTCCAACATGAGAGATCAATTCTTACAGTGGGCATACCTTGAGGATAACATTAGAAGAACTGCTAGCATAGCCAGGGGAACTGAGAGGAGTAGCCTACTGGGTAGGAAAACATGAGGCGGTAAGGAGAGAAGACCACCCGTAGTTAAGAAAAATCGAAAATATTGTTGAACCTCATTTCCCAATATTGTTTGGCAACAGTGTGTATTCCCAAATTCTTTCTGCTGGTGTCAGAGTAGTCTCTCGACATGCCCCTTCTTTGGGCAACTCCCTCTCCCCCAGCTTTTTTACATCTAGTAACAAAAGGGGGCTACCTGGCTTAGCTTTAAAGGTAATTACAAGTGTGGAATATACTTGATCACCTGCAAAATTTGACACATACAATATGTAGGAATCTGCAAGGTCACCCCCATAACCATGTGTATGACACCCAGAAGAACCATTCAACACATATTGCTAATCATTTCAATAGGTCACATGGTGGCTGTAACGGTATAGCCCGTGATACCCAGATATTTTTGAAGGATGCGGGATACTCCTGTGTCAGCTTCACCAATGACTCTTATGTTTAGGGTCATCCTATGTCCCTTAGGGGCATAGGATGACTGAGAAATGATATCTCGGATTACATGAGATGGGACAGTAACGATAATTCATGTATTGCAGGATATTTTGAAATATTACAAGTTGTTTATTCTGACCCCAACAGGTCAATAGGACTATTGTGTGATGCTAATTACACTGTATTGTGTGAAAGTTCTATTGATGATAGGTATGTGTTGGCATGTCTGAAAAGGTCAGATGTCTGACCTTTCAGGTGTAGTGGATTAGCATGTCAATTATGTTTACTAAACGCCTGTGTATTGTGTATCAGGTGAGAACAGCTTGCGGAGTCAGGACGTCTGGGTAATAAGTAGTAATTAGCTCATCTGAATGTCATTATCTAAAAGAATTGAGCACCCATTGTGTCATGTTGTGGGTGGAGTTGATCCATTGTCCACTCTTAGGGCCAGATTCTCAGAGGCGTTACGACGGAGTATCTCAGATACCCCGTCGTATCGCCTTTTTTTTTACTCGTATCTATGCGAGTGATGCTGAGCATCACTTTTGCATAGATACGCTTCTACATCCGACAAGTGTAATACAATTACACTTTCGGATCTTAGATGTAATGACAACTCCGGCCACTAGGTGGCCTTTACGTTGTTTTTTCATTTGCATATGCAAATGAAGTAGTACGCCGATTCTCGATCGCTTTTACGTCGCCCCGTCGTCGCGTACGTCGTTTACGAACTCGTAAGGTTACCCCAGCTTCTATGTGGAGTAACCTTACGAGGTCCCGTCGGATGCCGTCGTGTCCCGTCGGACGCCATGTTAAGTATGGCGTCGGGTCAGCGTCGGCTTTTTCCGTCGCTTACGTCGTTTTACTAACTCGTTCGCGAATAGGGACTTGCGTAAATGACGCTCACGTCGTTTTGACGTCGGTTTCAACGACGCTTTCCGACGTGAGCTGGAGCATGCGCACTGGGCTTTTTCCCCGGCCGGCGCATGCGCAGTTCGTTCGACGCGGGGGCGCGCTTAATTTAAATACAAGCCGCCCCATTTGAATTGCGCGGGTTTACGCTGCGCGATTTACGCGACGCAGGCGAAACCTACGTAGCAAGTGCTTAGAGAATAAAGCACTTGCTCCAGTACGCAGCGGCGGCGTAGTGTAACTGGCTTACGCTACGCCGCCGAAAATATTTGAGAATCTGGCCCTTAGTTTCAACTGTATATAACAAGCTGAGTTACCATTAACCACTTAAGACCCGGACACATACGCTGCTAAATGACCCAAGGTGTTTTTACAATTCGGCGCTGCGTCGCTTTAACAGACAATTGCGCGGTCGTGCGACGTGGCTACCAAACAAAATTTGCGTCCTTTTCTTCCCACAAATAGAGCTTTCTTTCGGTGGTATTTGATCGCCTCTGCGATTTTTATTTTTTGCGCTATAAACTAAAATAGAGCGACAATTTTGAAAAAAATCACTATTTTTTTACTTTTTGTTATAAAAAAAATCAAATAAACTAAATTTTAGTAAAACATTTAGGCCAAAATTAATTCAGCCACATGTCTTTAGTAAAATAAGCGTTTATAGATTGGTTTGAAACAACATTGATTCTGTCTTAAAAACGGGGGGGGGGGGCGCAGTTTGCCACCTTCGCCCTGGGCACAAAATGGCCTTGTCCCAGCACTGCCTGTTACTGTCCTTTTTTTATTTCTCTCACCCTTTTTTTTAGGTTCCCCTGGATGGCTCACCTTCTTTTCTGGTTCTGTGTCTTGTCAGTTTTTCTGGGACTCCATTAGTTACAGTATTGTTAATATAGCTAGTAATCAGTGACGGTTGGATGGCTAGCTAATGACCCCTTCTAATGTAGCGGGGGTTCTCCACTCATGATAGTTCATCCTTGAGAGCTTTAGACAGGCCAAGCAGGTACTGATTTCTATGAGCGGCCTCATTCCACCCTGTATCTGCAGACCATTTACAAAAGTCCAATGTATAGTCTTCTACAGGGTGCCATCCTTGTTGCAGGTTATGGAGAGCAGCTTCAACAGTGGCCACGCGTTGTGGGTCATCATATAATTGGGCTATGGCCTCAAAACAGCTTCCGAGTTGATTCTTCTACTGCCAAGACTGAGGTTCATCAGATAGCAGAGAAATGACGAACCCCACTTTAACAGCCTCTAAAGAAAAACGTATTGGCTGAAGGGCCAGGTATAACAGGCAGGCATTCTTGAACATTCCTTCTTCGGTCACCCGAGAAGCATTCCAGGGTGGGTACCCTTGGTTCAGGGGGTGGAACCACCACAGTAGAAGTGGAAGCTGAGTGTTATTGGACAGGTGAAGCAGATGTAGCGACTGCAGCAGGTGTATTAGGAGTTGTTGTAGCAGAGGACACCATTAGGTTCTGTAGGCGACCCTCCAACTGGAAGTATCCATCCAGTAGGTCCTTCACTGCTTTGGTAAGTGCTGGAACGTGCTGGCACAAAGCCTTGAGTGGGGAAGCACCTCTGTCAACCTCTGACATAGTGGCTAGATGATACTGTCACATATCTGGTCAGAGGCCGAAGTGCTAAGAGGGCTTCCCTTGCAGCTGAGTGCAGAGTGCTCCTGAAGGGGGTAACAGGGAGTGCTATGCTCAAAGAAGCAGGGGTTGCCAGCTGGGACAGGCTGAAGTGATGAGAATATGTTCGCTGGATGGCAGCTGATGAGCAGGATGCAATGCTGGGCAGCAGTCCCTCAGATGCACCAGATGAGACTTGGTAGAAGGGAGAGCGAGGAGCAGGGTCAGGACCCAGGCCAGTAGTCATGCATGGGTTATCAGCAAGGAGTAAGGTAGCAAGCAGAGTCAGGAGTCAACCGGGGTCATATACTGGGAATCAGGCAGCAGCAAAATCCGGAGAGCAAGCTAGAGACCATACACGGATCAGCAGGCAGAAGAGGGGTCAATGAAGTAAGCCAAGGGTCAAAGTCAGGAATGGAGACAAGACTGGTCAAAGGCAAGCCAGGTCTGTAACAGGAAATACAAGAATAGTAGAAAGAACACACAAGAACACACGGGGAAGCTGCTGGTTTTAAATAGGGCACTGTGAGCCAGGATCTATCAGGATCTCTTTGCGTGCGCAATGATGCAATGTGTGCGCCATGGTGCACGCACAGGCGCGATTGTGCATCAATGTTAACCATAGTTTGCAGTCATGCGCACATGCGCACATGCGCACATGCGCATTCGCACTGCCAAACACCTGAGTGCCCTAATCTGAGAACTTGCTAATTATTATTAGCAGATGTGCCAGTTTTTCTGTGAACCATTTTCTGACAGGATTGTTATTGAATCCACTGATACCAATGTTGGGAGTTATTGCTTTCACTGACACCAATGCTGCTAAATATTTTTTTTTGCCACTCAAACCAACGCTCAGAATTATTATTGCAGCACTACCAATGCTGGGGTTTATTATTGTTGTCCCTGACACATGGGTGGCACTCCTTTGGCTAAACCTTATAAAACCCAGATGATATTTGATGGTATATCTCGCAGGATCCTGTCATAATGACCAATGTTTGGTCTAGTATGATAGAATATGCAATCACACACTAGTCTAAAGACTTAATCTTGGTTATGCAGGTTGTTAGCTTTAGGTAGCATGATATGACAGTGAGCGGGCCATGTGATGATGTTTGTAGTGACAACGTTGGCATTTTAAAATGGTGAAGGGTGAAGATTTTTTTGGATTTTGATATTAATAATATATGGATTTTTATACCAGATTGTGTCCCAGTATTAACCTCTTTTGTGACCACACGTAGCAGCCTTATTAGTTTACAGTATATAGTTGTATTTTATGGTTTAGGGAGTACATCAGTTGGTAAAAGAATTAGGGCTCTTTGGCATTTGTTTGCTTTGTAAATATAGTAATAATAATTGCTAGAATTATTGCCTTTTCAGCTTGTAATTGTTGTCTGTTTCCCTGTTTTATATTTTCCTTCCCTTTCTGTTTGGTAAATTGTCATCTTCATAATTGTCATCGCCTCAAAGTGCAGAAATATGCCCCCAACAGAGCCTCAGAAGTTAAACCTGACAGGTGTTTTAAACCTTCTCCACTCTATACATCGCTATAAAAAAAATATGTTTTGGCAATACATAGAAATATATATGTTTTTAATCTGCAGTTTTTTCCTTCTAGATACTGAATGAGTGTGTCATTTCCCACTATTCCTGTATAGTAATATGCTTAGTCACCAGCAGATGGAGTCTGCATACTGTACTTTATTCTGCCAAATTGCTTTTGCTTCTATCAAAGCACAACCACATTCTTACAGACTTTCATAAAGGATACCTAGGGGTTTATTTATAAAGCAATGTGTAGCGGAGTACAATATTAAACTCCACGATCTCCGCTGGTAACCAGGGTAAATCCACAGTCAGCATTGAAAAGTAAGGCAATGTCCCAAATCCCCCCCAGTAACTAGACGACACACAGCTCTGAGAGTCAACTGACTTTTTATTCACAGGCTTCCATATTTATAGAATTCCCCATGCAAGGGGTTTCCAAACAGCCAAATAGATTTAACAGGGGTAATACAGGGAGGACCAGATGGGGAACTTAACATTTTGGATAATTCTCCCATCAGGCATTGCTGCACGAGGGAAAAGTCGGTTGATAGCTGGGGTCTGGGGTTATGTGTTGTGGGAGTTCGGTTTAAAACTGCCGAACACCGATTGGGCAACATAAAACAAAGTACTTGAATGCTAGTGGCTTACGGCTGCCAGCATACCAATTACTATGCCCACATAAGACCCAGCAGAATACACAGCCTATAATACAGACAACCTTTTAACATGTAACGTCCAGCGTTCTAGAAGTGGCGAGGTTTGCCACACAATGTTTCTGAAATTCACCAACCGATCGATCCCCGCTGAGCTGGCAGATGACAGGTCTGTCTCTGCACACTGTTGAAGGACCGACCTGTCAAAGCGCCACTGTCCCTTATGGGGGATCAGATGACGACGGACCACAGAGTCCGTTGTCAGGAAAATAGGGTTTTCCTCCATCACACTTTGGTGGATCAGAGTGGGTCGGATGTCAGCGGGCATGTCACCGCTGACATCCGTGGCTCCATAGAGAAGCACGGAGCGCCATTCAGGTCTGCCTAAAAAAACTGGCAGGTGGACCTAAATGGTCCACTCGTGTAAAAGAGCCCTTACTGTTTGCTCTATTGGAGGGATTTACTTATTGTCCAAATTGGAATAGGACATGAGGAAAACATCTCCAACTGCATCACAGCAATAAAAATGTTTTTTTTTATTGGAGTAGGGAAAGCCTAGAACCCCCATCAACTTTTATATTGCTTTCTCTAATGGTAACTCACTTACTCTTCTCACCAGCAACATGCTTCTCCCCATGGAAATTAGGGGGGAAAAAACACACTGAGGCTGATTTACCAAGCCTGTGCGCCATGACTCATGGTGCACAAGCAGGAGTAAACCTGTTTTTGACATTTACAAAAGAGATACACTGCCAGTGCAGTGTATTTCTTCATTTACTAAACTGCCTAATGCGCCCAGGAGAGGGCGCACAGCACGCCAGTACAGAGCTGGCGTACGGCATTTAGTAATGTAAACATCGGGGATTTGGGCGGGAGTTTATGAGGGGAGAGAGGGGGGTGATGCAGTGGAAGTGTAGTGACATGTGTGTGGCGGGCCGAATTGAAAGCGAAAGTGACTTTTGAGACCCGATCCCCGTGCGCTTGCAAAGTACGCCAGAACCTCGGAAGGTTCATTTGCATACTGGGCATGCGCAGAGGGAGATTTCAGGGAATGCCGTGCGCCTTGTCAGTACGCCGAGAAATTCTTGGTAAATACCAAGCGGCGTAGCAGTGTTTGCACTGCTTGAAACGGCGCATGGCAATCTCCGAGCTGTTCTCGGGCTGCGCCGTCACTGAAGGGGAACTCCGCGCCAAATTTCAAATTTGAAACCGGCGCGGGTTCCCCCCCAGGGGTATACTAGGCTCTCCGGCTTTGGTCCGAAACGTGAGGGGTTAACCCACGCCAAAAACGGCGTGGGGTTCCCCCCCATATCCGTACCAAGCCTTATCCCAGGCACGCAGTCTGGCCGGACAGGAATGGGGGTGGGGACAAGCGAGCGCCCCCCCCCCCTCCTGAGCCGTACCAGACCACATGCCCTCGACATGGGGGAGTGTGTGCTTTGAGGGAGGGGGGCACTGCCCCCCCCCACCCCAAAGCACTCTTGTCCCCATGTCGATAGGGACAAGAGCCTCTTCCCGACAACCCTGGCCATTGGTTGTCAGGGTATGCGGGCGGGAGCCAATCAGAATCTGAGAGCCCCTTTAATAAGGCGGCCCCCAGATTCTGGCCCCCAACCCTATGTGAATGAGTATGGGGTACATGGTACCCCTACCCATTCACCTGGTGGAAAAAGTGTTAACACAAATAAACCACACAAGAATAAAATAATTTATTAGCCAGCTCCGGGGGTCTTTCGCCAACCCCCCCCGGTGGTTATGCCACCATGTGACCTTAACCCATGTGACATCACATTCCCATCATGCCCTGTGATGTCACATGGGTTAAGGTCACATGGTGGCATAACCACGCCCACGCCCAATGCCAATATAAGTCCGTGCCCACCGCTCTGTCGGCATTTCAGCGCCGGACCTCGCCGTGTCAACATCGAATGGATGAAGAAGCCCGCGAGTGTCACCCCGCGGCGGAAGACAGCGACGAGAAGCCCGCCGCCCTCCCCCATAAGCAGGAAGCTTCATGGTGAAGGGGGCGGCGGCGAAAACGTCTAGAAGTCCGGAGTGGGATGTGCGACCCTCACTCCGGCCGAAAAATTCGAAGCCCGCTGCCCTCCCACACAGGCACGGAGCTTCGTGGTGAAGGGGGCGGCGGCGGAAGACGGCGACACAGCGACGAGAAGCCCTGGCCCCCGTGGAGGAGCCAGGCAGAAGCCGACGAGAAGCCCGGAGAGTGGCGCCCTCCGGCGGAAGACGGCGAAAGAAGCCCTGGCCTCGGGAGGAGCCAGGCAGAAGCGGAGAAGCCCGAGGTGGGGCGACACCCCCGTTGGCCCCCCCGGATGGAAAAGAGCTTAATTTGGGGTGGGGGCCTGGCCGAACATGGCGGAGAGCATCGGTGAGTCTCTCTCCCCGGCAGAAGGCGGCGGCGAAGACCGGGGGGGGGGGGTAGGTGTACCCCCCCGGCGGAAGACAGCCATCAGCTCGCGGGAGGCAGGAGCCCCCGCGGGGAGGGATTTCGCCCCCCGTTGTTCTCCGCCATTTTCCGCCGGCCCCCCCGGATGGAAAAGAGCTTAATTTGGGGTGGGGGCCTGGCCGAACATGGCGGAGATCATCGGTGGGTGTCCCCCCCCCCGGCGGAAGGCGGCGGCGAAGACCGGTGCGGGGCTGGAGCCCCCCCGGCAGAAAACGTCTAGAAGACCGAGGAGGGGCTCCGCCCCCCGTTGTTCTCTGCTGTTTTCGGCCGCCCCCCCCGATGGAAAAGATCTTATTTTGGGGTGGGGGCCTGGCTGAACATGGAGGAGAGCATCGGTGGGTGTCGTCCCCCCCCGGCAGAAAACGGCGAAGACCGGGGCCCAATGGGCTGGTGGTGGGGGGTCCTGGCAGAAGACCCCCAGAGCTGACTAATAAATTATTTTATTCTGTGTGGTTTATTTGTGTTTACACTTTTCCACCTGGTGAATGGGTAGGTGTACGATGTACCCCACACTCATTCACATAGGGTGGGGGGCCAGAATCTGGGGGCCCCCTTATTATAAGGGGCTCTCAGATTCTGATAACCCACCCGCCCGCATACCCCGACAACCAACGGCCAGGGTTGTCGGGAAGAGACATGGGGACAAGAGTGCTTTGGGGTGGGGGGGCAGTGCCCCCCTCCCCCAAAGCACACACTCCCCCATGTCGAGGGCATGTGGTCTGGTACGGCTCAGGAGTGGGGGGGCACTCGTTCGTCCCCACCCCCATTCCTGTCCGGCCAGACTGCGTGCCTGGGAGAAGGGTTTGGTCTGGATCTGAGGGGGAACCCCACGCCGTTTTTGGCGTGGGTTTAACCCCTTATGTTCCAGATCAAATCTAAGAGCCTGGTGTGCACCTGGAGGGGGACCCCCACGCCATTTTTTTTTTTATTTGGTGTGGAGTTCCCCTTTATCCCGGTCCTGTCAGGGGGGGAATGCCTGCTTGTCTGTCCATACAATGTATGAACAGTGATCTGTCATTTCCCCTAGTCAGTCCCACCCCCTTTACAGTTAGAACACACCCAGGTAACATAATCAACCCCTTCCTCGCCCCTAGTGTTAACCCCTTCCCTGCCAGTGACATTTTTATAGTAAGCAATGCATTTGTATACCATTGCTCGCTAGAAAAATGCCAAAGCTCACAAAAATGTGTCCGCCACAATGTCGCAGTAGCCAGAAAAATCAATGATCGGCACCATTACTAGTAAAACAAAAATATATTCCTAAAAAACCCATAAGCCCAACCCCTACTTATAACTTTTGCCCAAACCAATCAAACGCTTATTGCGATTTTTTGGAACCAAAAATATGTCGAAGCTTACGTATCGGCCTAAACTGAGGGCAAAAAGTTTTCGAAATATATTTTGGGGGAGATTTATTATAGCAAACAGTAAAAAAGTTGTCTTTTTATTTACAAAATTGTCGCTATATTTTTGGTTCAAGCAAAAATAAGAAAAAAAGCAGAGGTGATCAAATACCACCAAAAAAAAAAAAAAAAAAAATGTTGTTGGGGGAAAAAAGAGGACGCCAAATTTGTTTGGGGGCCACGTTGCACAACCACGCAATTGTCAGTTAAAATGACGCAGTGTTGAAATGCAAAAACTGGCCCCGTCAGTGACCAGTAATATGGTCTGGGGCTCAAAAGGTGGTTACAAATTAAGAAAACACTAAAGTTAGCCCAATTTATGGCCATAATGTGAAAGATGATGTTACACCGAGTAAATAGATACCCAACATGTTACACTTTAATATTGCACACACTCATGGAATGGCGCCAAACTACAGTACTTGAAAATTCCCATAGGCAACACTTTTTTATTTTATTTTCAGGTTACCAGTTTAGATTTCCAGAGGAGGTCTAGTGCTAAAAGTATTGCTCTCGCTCTAACGTACGCTATGATACCTCACATGTGGGGTTTGAACGGCGGTTAAATATGTGGGGGCGGGACTTACACATTTAAGGCCCGCCCACATATGGAAACATCCTTTAAACCAAACATGTGAGGTATCATAGCGTGCGTAAGAGCGAGAGGAATACTTTTAGCACTAGACCTCATCTGTAAATCTAAACTGGTAACCGGAAGAAAAAAAAATGCTGCGTGTTCGCTTCTGACTGCGAGCTACTAGGGACAGGGGCATTTTAATTATTTTTATTTATGTTTGTTACGTAAAAATTCTATAAGACCTCCCCTTCAGGTTGTAAAGCATCAGTTCAAAAATAAATAAAACACCTCTAATGCTTTCATCCGCCATTGCAGATTTGATTCTGGTAATGCATTTCGAGTGAACTGGGCATGCTCAAACACTTAGAAAAAAAAGCTGGATGTTTGAACCTGAAAATGACATGCATCTTTCTGAGCATGCTCAGAAAGCTGTTTTTTTGGCTTAGTAATTTAAGGACATCCTTAACAGGTGTAAGCAGTTACAAGTGCACACAAACTAGAGGCTGACATTTCTTCATGTGTTTTCAATTGGTTCATTAGCACACATGCTATAAAAAGTGTGGATAGTACACGTGTCAGCTGCCCTCAGAGGGGGCAGATTTGCTGGCTGGAAGTAATGGCGGAGCGGAACAGAGATGTTTTCGAGCAAGTTTTGTTTTTTTTAATGTTTTGTCTGCTGCATAATTTTGCTAAATGTTTCTCTAGATGTTAATGACTAGTGTTTTAATCCTGTGGGTCTATCCTGTTATTTCAAAAGCATGATTTATTTTCCAATGACTGTGAAATAAACTTTGGTCTTTTTTGTTTTTAGGTTTTTTTATATTTTTTTGGTGTGTTTATTTGTAATTTTTTGTTTTGCTTTCCTTGTTTTGTGGACCAATAAAATTGCTTTCAAATTTTGAAGTTTGTTTTGTGATATTTTTTTCATGCTATGGATTTCAACCGCTGCAGCTGAAATAGTTTGGGCCTAAACCATCAAGTGTGATTTGTCTCTAAGCTCTTTCCTTGTGTGTATGCATGAAATGTTTAGTCACCAGAAAAGGAAGGACAAAGCGGTAAGTATTGTTTCCTAGAATTGATGTCCAGACTGACTTTTTAAAGCACATGTGCAAGATGTAGGAAAACCTGCAAACAGGGCCTGTTTGGAGGGGGGGGGGGGTGGTGTATTGGTGGACAGGCTTGAAGTGCTGATTTACAGTGCTGTTCTTGAAACTAGCACAAGACAATCCTATTCTAATTGTGGGTTGTTTGAGGGAAGCCAAGTGAGTGTTTGAACCCCTGCTAGTGTTTTTAGGTTGGGCTTTGTGTCCCTTTTCTTATAATTGGCTTCACTTCCTGTCACACAGCTGAACAGGAAGTGAGGTTAAAACCCTACCAATGGTCTTTTCTTCGGGACACAAGTCAATCTAACTAGTGTCCCCATTAAGCAAATTGCACTGCAGTGTACACCCCAAATGATTAGTTACTTTGGGGTTTAGTAAAGGCAAAGCCGCTCTGCAGTAGAAGCGTAGGCAATGAAAATCAGAAGGGAAGCACTGATGGTTTTAACTTCCAATCCCGTCAAGTTTTTATTTTTCTTCCTTGCTTGTCCACTTGTAGTGCAAAGTGGATTTGCCTTTAGTAAATGGAACCCAAAGTCCAAGATCTATACTAATTTGGGGTGTACACAGCAAAATGCAATTTCCAAAATGGGAAACTATTTAGATTGATCTGTGTCCCCAACAAAACCTTACTCAGGTTTTTCCCTCACTTCCTGTTTGGCTATGTGGCAGGACGTGAATGAATTAAGTAGAAAGTGACAACATTTGTGAGGTGTGACTTTTGGGGTGCAGGCATCCCCAAAACAAACAAGAAAATTGTTGATTTAACATTGGGTGGTGTTTGTGGGGGTCCCTAACACACATTCATACATATTAGCAATGCTGGATCCTGGCCTATTGGCATGGTTATATTTTCTTAAGCCTCTCAATAAAATGATCTGAAATTTGGGGTTAAACTGGAACTATAATAATCACTTTTATTTTTTTGTTTTCTTTCATTTTGGATAGAGTTGGGGGGGGGGGGGTTAGAAGCTCTGTCAGTTTATTTTGTATTATCCCTGTCCGTTTGGGGAGATTGGCCTTCACTTCCTGCCCCATAGCCAAACAGGAAGTGATCGAAAAACTAGGCAAATTAAGGGACTCCTGTGCCCCCCCCCCTACAGAACTTGTGTGTGTCCCCTGAAAATTCCTGGGTGGGTCATAAAAAAACAGGGTGTGGCCTTGACAGGAAGGGTGGGTCATTTTTCTATTAGGGGGTGCCAAAATTTGGTCGGGCCTAGGGCAGCACAAAACCTAAATATCCTACTGCATATTAGGGCTTATTTAGACAGGATCCAATTTACAGCATGTTTTTAGATTGTGGGAGGAAACCCGCACAGGGAGAACATGCAAACTCCAGGCAGATAGTGTGACGGGCGGGATTCGAACCAGCAACCCTTTTGCTGCTAGGTGAACATGCTACACACTACACCACTGTGCTGAACGAACATGATCGCAGCTGAAAGCATGAGATGATTTTTATTTTATTTTTTCCAATTCCATGCTTTCCAGCCTGGAGGACAGATGTGGGGTCTAATTGACCCCGCCTCTCTCTATAAAGAGGACCTGTCACACACTAGTCCTATTACAAGGGATGTTTACATTCCTTGTAATAGGAAGAAAAGTGAAAAATAATACAAAAAAAGGGACAAACAAGTGCAAAAATGAAAATATTAATAAAAAAAAAATAAAATAATTTAAATGCTCCTGTCCCTAGTAGCTCGCACTCAGAAGCGAACACGCATGCAAGTCCCACCCACATATGTAAACATCCTTCAAACCCCACATGTGAGGTATCATAGCGTGCGTTAGAGTGAGAGCAATAATTTTAGTACTAGACCTCCTCTGTAACTCAAAAGTGGTAACCTGAGAAAAAAAGTCAAGCGTCGCCTATGGACATTTTTAATAACGAAGTTTAGCGCCATTCCATGAGTATGCGCAATATGAAAGCGTGACAAGTTAGGTATCTATTTACTCGGTGTAACATCATCTTTCACCTTATCCCTAAAAATTGGGCTAGCTTTACTGCTTTCTTATTTTGTCATTCATGAAACAGGTTTTTTTTTGAAAGCCAAAATAAAACAAAAACGTTTGAAATTTTTTGGCGCAAATAGCGTTGGAAATTAGTAAGAAAAAATGGCCGCCACTTTATTCCCTAGGGTGTTTGTTAATAAAATATATATAATGTTTGGGGGTCCTGAGTAATTTTCAAGGAAGAAAATATAATTGTTACATGAAGGAGAGAAGTGCCAGAATAGGCGCGGTATGGAAGTGGTTAAAGTACAACAATAAAAGTTAAAAATTCCTTGAAATTTCGTACCATGGGGGGGGGGGCAATCAGGGCCGCCATCAGGAATTATGGGGCCCCCTACACAGCTTCAGGCATGGGCCCCCTGGAGCAGAGAACAGGGGGGGGTGCTGCCGCCTGAAATTGAGAAGGGGGGGGGCTGCCGCAATTTGATAAGCGGGGGGTTCCTTTACAAAAAATAAATATAGAAAAATATATATTAAAAAAAGGGTGGTAGCCATCCGGGGGCCCTGGGGACCTCTGGGCCCTTTAATAAAAATAAACCTCTGGGCCCTTTAATGAAAAATAAATTAAAATCTCTCTCTCTCTCTCTCTATATATATATATATATATATATATATATATATATATATATATACTGTATATATATAAAAAAGGGAGTTGCCTTGGGAGCCCTGGGCCCTTTAATAAAACATAACTACCAAAAATAAAATAAAAATAACATGGGGTGGGAGCTGTGGTGGCTCAACGTGAATGGCACTGCGCTGACAAGCCGTTCATCTCTGCAGCCAAGGGTTCGGATCCCGGTCTCGGCTACATGTGAATTGAGTTTGGTGGTCTCAGCCCGGCTCCCGGTGGGTGTGCTATGCAAGGTACGCCTGTGCTTAGTTGGTTGGTGAAGCGGGGAGTTTTATTTCAAATAAACCCATCTGCTACAAGTACCCGACACGAGATATACAGATCACATTTACACAGCAGCGCCAATAACCTGTACCTAAAAATTATCTTAACACACCATCTCTCTCTGAGAGATTAAACAGAAGGCAGCAGCTCATATCCCCAGTCCTAGCGCGGACTAATTCCTAACATTCACATTCATCCTCACACTCAGGTGTGAGTACACTCTGCAGACATGGACATTTTTGGGTATATGATTAACAGAAATGTTGATGTAGGTGGAATTTTTAACCAGGAACAAGTTAGCATAAAGCAAGATATGGATGGCCTTTTTAGACAATTAAAACATACTCTAGAGAAACAACTAAGAGTATGGTGGGACATAGCAACTCTGTCAGAGAGAAGATTACACCAAGGAGGCTAAGGTGGGATGTCCAGCCCAATGACCACCTTACAGAACCTGCCCTTATGGAGAAATGGTATCAGTTCTTCAATAAATGTGAGGGAGACCTCCTACAGACCATCATCAAAAGAAGGCAATTCAAACTGAGGGGCATAGAAGCCCACATAGTAGAACTAAAAAACCTACTATTGCCCTTTGCAGACAAAACGGAATATAAAGAACAAGATATACAGTTACAGGATACTATAAAAAAAAGTACGATACTGAAGTTCAAATTAAAAAACAGAAAAAATTATATAAGTGGCAGAATGAGGAAGAACAAACCCCATGGTCAGATGACCTGGTTATCGAAGATAGCTCAGATACAGATTCTGAAGAACCAGACGAGGAGGAACCACCCACACGCCCAAGATTAAGATTTGATATATCTCCCACCAGGGAATATCAAACACCACAGGGCATGAACAATCGAAGAATCAGGCGAAGACCCACGAACACACACGAACAACATACGGAAAAGGGTGCAAGAGAATCCAATATATACAGATCAGAATGGGATAGAAGGGACAGAACCTATCCTAGGAGAGAAAACGGGGGGCGAAACCCCTCCAGAACTACAGAACGATTTATTCCAACAGAAAACAGGGGTTTTCACAGGGCCGGATATCAAAACAGGCCACCAGGCAGGGGGCAAACCAGACCCACCAACAGGAACCCCAACTGGAGACTGCATACCTGGAGACAGAGAGAACCCAATGGAGAACATGGCATACCGAGAGAACCCCAAAGAGGTCAAGACCTAAGAGATCATCCACAACGACAACAAGACACAGAGGAATACAGGAGAATAGTGAGAACCCCAGAATGGGGGAGGAATGTGCAACAGGAACATTGGCATCCAGAAAGAACCGAAGGCCCAGAGGGAAGAGAGGGGGGAAGAAGAAAAAGACAGAGAGGATACTAGGTAAAGGAATTTACAATCTTAGTGATGTCACCTTCACACAGGAAGAACTGAAGGTTCTGGATTTGGGGTTAAAGTATGCCCCCGAAAAAAATCTGGATCACTTTGAGACTTATATAGATCTACAAAAATTCCTCAGGAAACTAAATTTGAAAAAACATTTTGCTCTTAACCCGAATGACATTATCTCAGAAAATTCACACTACAAACAGACTAACTTGAAAAACAATTCATTATATAACCCCCAAACTAAAGGGAACCAATGTATCACAGCATTCAGAAAGATGGTCGAACAAGACATACAACATATCAAAAACAAAAGAAATAGACAAGCACAACAAGTATGGAGAATGATTAAAGAACTATCTAAGAAAAAGGGCGTGGTTTTCAGACCAGCAGACAAGCGGGGAGGGCTGGTGATTTTTAACATTAAAGATTACACACAGGAAATGGAAAATTTATTACAAGCAGAAGACACCTATAAGAAATTAAAGGGGAACCCGAAATGGAAATATGAAAAAGCACTACGAGAATATGTACAGAAAGGAACTCATATGAACATTCTGAATAAACGAGAGGCTGAATACCTGGTAACAGAATCTACTAAAACACCAGTAATGTACCAGGTACCGAAAATACACAAGAGGGAGGTAAATCCGCCAGGCAGGCCCATCATAAGCGGTATCAATTCCGTTTTTTCAAGATTGGGGGAATATCTGGACCGCTTTCTGAAACCCCTGGTTAGACAGGGAAGATCGTACTTAAAAGACAGCACTCAACTCATTAATGAATTACAAGCTCACAACAATGTAAATAACTGTATATTAGTCACCATAGATGTAGAGGCTCTATATACCAGCATCAAGCAACAAGATGGCCTACAGGCAGTGGAAAAAGCTCTACATGAGTTATCAGATTATAAACAAGAACAAATCTCCTATATCCTAGAAGGTCTCCAAATGGCTATGAGTAACAACTATTTCTGGTATAATAGCCAATATTATGTGCAAACTAGAGGGGTAGCCATGGGGGCCCGCTATGCCCCCAGCGTGGCAAACCTTATTATGGACATGTGGGAACAGAGATACATTTACAATAGTCACATCAAACAACTGAGAATGTATAGAAGATATATAGATGACATCTTCATCTTATGGGAGGGCACCCTTGAGGCACTAGAAATTTTTCTAAACACATTAAATGACAACATCTATGACATAAGATTCACTGGAAAATGGAACAACAGCACGGTAGAATATCTGGATTTGGAAATCTTCAAGAGCGAAAACCAACTTTGTACTAAAACCTTCTTTAAAAAGACGGACAGAAATGGGTACATACCCACAACCAGTTGTCATCATCCTAAATGGGTATCTAATATACCCAAAGGACAACTACTAAGAGTAAGACGAAACTGTTACAAGCAGGAAGATTTCGAAATACAATCAGATGTTCTCATCAAAAGATTTAAAGAGAAAGGTTACCAGCAGTTACCATTAACGAAGCTCAAAGAAAAGGTCCGAAATATGGATAGGCAAACCTTATTAGAACCTAAACCGCTGAAACCAAGCAAAAAAAGAGATGATGTTCCATTTATCACAGGCTATAACACACAACACAAACAATTGGAAAAAATTCTGAAAAAGTACTGGCCTATCCTAAAAGAAGACAGAACACTTGCTGGCATTCTCCCAAATAGACCCACTTTGATTTACCGGAGAGCTCCATCACTAAGGAATTTTATAGTCCACAATGTAGTGAACCCGTCAAGAAAAGTGGAAATATGTCCGGAACTGAAAGGTTTCTATAGATGCCAACGCTGCCTACCGTGCAAAAAAAGCAAAAAAGAAAACAGAAGACGCTTAGGCTTCTCATCAAGCACGAATCACAGGAACTTTGAAATCAAAAAATTAATCACGTGCAACAGTACCCATGTCACTTATGTGATTGAATGTCCCTGTAATGCCGCGTACACACGATCATTTTTTGTGATGAAAAAAAAACGACGTTTTCTGTGAAGTAAAAAACAACGTTTTTGAAACGTCACTTTCAAAGACGATGTTGCCTACACACCATCGTTTTTTCACAAAAAGCGAGGTTACGTTCACCACTCTTTTCCATTGAAGCTCGCTTCATAACTAGCTTCTGGGCATGCGCGGGTTGAAAAACGTCGTTTTAAAAGACGTTTTTGCTACACACGGTGACTTTTTGTGAAACAAAAAACGACGTTTTGAAAAACGACACAAAAAATTCAAGCATGTTGGAATTTTTTTTTGGTCGTTTTTTTTTAAGACAAAAAACGACGTTTTGCCCACACACGATCAATTTAAATGACGTTTTAAAAAACGTCGTTTTTTTTCATCGCAAAAAACGACCGTGTGTACGCGGCATTAGATGCAGTACGTAGGTCGGACCACTAGGCCCCTCAAGGTTCGCATAAGGGAACACATAAAAAACATCCAAAAGGGATTCCCTGACCATAGTCTATCTAGACATTTTGACCAATACCATCACAAAGATCCATCACAGATGACATTCTATGGGATTAATATGGTTACCGATCATTGGAGAGGAGGGAATAAAAAGATCCAAATATCACAAAACGAAACCGAATGGATCCATCGATTAGGGTCCTTAGCACCAAAAGGGATGAACTTGGACATAGACCTCAACTGTTTCATAACCAATCAATAGATTTTTATCATCAATGAGATCACCTTCCTGCAGATGCTAATTACCTCCCACAGATGTACAATTCTCACCTAAAAGAAAACTTAGGACACATAAATCAAATAAAGAAAAGCCTTATGCCGCGTACACACGGTCGTTTTTTGCGATGAAAAAAAACGACGTTTTTTAAAACGTCATTTAAATTGATCGTGTGTGGGCAAAACGTCGTTTTTTGTCTTCAAAAAAACGACCAAAAAAAAATTCCAACATGTTTGAATTTTTTGTGTCGTTTTTCAAAACGTCGTTTTTTGTTTCACAAAAAGTCACCGTGTGTAGCAAAAACGTCGTTCAAAACGACGTTTTTCAACCCGCGCATGCCCAGAAGCTAGTTATGAAGCGAGCTTCAATGGAAGAGTGGTGAACGTAACCTTGCTTTTTGTGAAAAAACGATGGTGTGTATGCAAAATTGTCTTTGAAAAGTGACGTTTCAAAAACGTCGTTTTTTACTTCACAGAAAACGTCGTTTTTTTTTCATCGCAAAAAACGACCGTGTGTACGCGGCATTAGCCTAATCCCCAAAAAAGGCTTACATACTCTACTAACAAAAACAATGATGAGAAGACCACCAGAAAAATGAGGATCAGAAATCAACTCCTCCCCTAAAAGAAAAACAAATCACTAAAGTAACTAAACTGGCCACAAAACAGAACATCAATATAGAACTAGAAACTCCACAGACACAACATCTGAGAAACCTACCCATAATCTGTGTATAGTAAAGTTCCCAATACGCTAAGCATAATTTTTCAACCAGCACAAGTAATCTAACAACCCAGGACCTATAATATCTGCGAATCTAATAGCACTAGGCATTTGCCTATACACGTAATGAGCAGATTTACTTTGCATACATACAAGTGCATCAATATATGTACAAGTCCTTACATACCAACCTAGTAAAGCTACACCATCCATTATGACTCACACCTAGAAGCAACCTCTTCTCCCAATATTAGATGTCTCAGGTGGACATGAACACACAATTACTATAGAGGCACTTGAAAGTAATGCATGTAGTAATCCTCAGAAGGGGTAATATTCTCTCACCATATATATATATATACCCTCTACCTTATATACAGAATCCAATTGTATTTTTAATTTGAATTCTTACTTTTATTTTTTATTTTTGCTCTGCATCTAAAAATATTACAACAAGGTATGCCTAAATGCAATGGTACAAGCGACATTTGAGATCCGCGGCTCCAAATTCACAAGGGAATTATCTTGTCAATGTCCTGACTGCATAGGAAAATGTCCCCTTAAAAATAGTCTTCACATCCGACTTAAATGCACCCTTTCAACCCACGTATGATGCTAATTAGATACCACATAAACATGCACCAGGGAATTGTAACCATACGCCCAGGGGTATTCCGATTCGATAGTGGGATCTAAACACTCCCAGAAAGGCGGACCACGCATGACGCTTGCATTATATCAATGAGTGACGAGAAGGGCGGATATCACCTTTGAAAACGTCCATAGACTAAACCGGTCAGGTGACCATACGCTCTTACGTCACACGCTCCGTTACGCTCAGCTTACACCAGCAAGGACTTCCGGGTTGGGACGCGCTCAGAAGTGGAACGCAAACAGCGGCACGCTCTACACGGGTAGCGAATATAGAGGCTCCCATAACCCGACTGGTATAGCTCAGCACACGGGACTTTCTGGTAAGCTGCGGTGCAGCAGCTTTCATTTTTTAAACCATATGTTCTTCTTTTTTAAATTTTACACATTGTTGTCCCAATTGGGAAACGGCTTTTTTAATAAATACCAGGAAATACTACACCATGAGGATTTCTTCTCTTCTTGCCTCCTTATAATCACCACAACTTTTTTGGAGTTATTGGATACATCCTAGGAATCACTACGCACGGAGATTGATCTAACAAGTGCAACAACTGAACTCATCACGTGCCGCTAATGACCTACTACGCATAGAGGTTGGTAAACAACAGCTACTACCCACTGATCCCCAAGGCTCCATACCCCCTCCGTGGGGACAACAATCTGGTAAGTGGGGATACATGTGGGGGGATAACTGGAATCTCTGCTATCATCTGGAGTTCAATACCTGATATTTACACCATAGATGACCACGCAGCTGTTTAATTGGACTTTACCCATAACGTCACTGATGATATACATTAATATACGGATGTTAACTTATTGTATCGTACTGGAAGATATTGTGTAGGAACCTCCACTTCTCAAAATATAGAAACATAGGCCCAGATTCACAGAGCGATTACGCCTGCGCAACAGGAGATGCGCGTGCGCAAGTCGAAATGTGCGCGTGCGTTTCGTTGCGCGGCATCCACAGAACGAGATACGCCAAAAAGCGACTTTTTTTTGTCCCGCGTAATTTCGTTAGACTGGCACATCCTTCCGCGCTAGACACACCATTGATTTGCTAGTCAAATATGCTAATGAGGGACTTACGGGGATCCACAAAACAACGTTGGGGCAGCGCAGGCGACGCAGTGTGCGCAACAGCAAAATGTCCTGTCTAAAATTAGAGCATATAAAAGCTGGTCTAAAAAGAGAAAAAAAGTCTACTTGTTAGATAAAGCAACACTGTTAGTGAGCAGCTCAGCAGTCACACGTGTTGCACAACAATCTGTATGCCAACATGCCAGGGGCATCGTCGCACATAGCTATACTACTGACTTTAGATGAACAAAGAAGGATGAGGGCACGGAGGATGGCACGGAGGGTGGCACGGGAGAGGATATACCGCACCCGCATAGACCTGTTTGGCATGAGTGATTCTGAGGTGTTTCGCATCTTCAGATTCACCCCTCATGTCATCCTGGAATTATCCACAACCCTGCAGGAGGACATCACCAGCCCAACACACCGCTCACATGCAGTGCAGCCACTGGTCAAGGTCATGGCAACACTCCATTTCCTTGCCAGTGGCTCTTTTCAAAGAACAAGTGGAGTGGTGGCTGGGATGTCACAATCCTCCATGAGCAGATGTGTGCACCAGGTTGTCCCTGCAATTCTCAGATGCATGGCAAACCAAATCATCAAACCCACCACTGAGGAGCTGCGGCTGAAGGCAATGACAGATTTCTACAGAATTGCCAGATTCCCACGCACTTTGGGGGCCATTGATTGCACACATGTGGCACTCCAGCCCCCCCAGGAGACAGAGCACATGTACCGCAATCGGAAGCATTGGCATTCCATCAATGTACAGGTGATAGTCGATGCCCAAGGCCTCATATGGCACGTCCGTGCCAAACACCCAGGGTCCAGCCATGACAGCTACATATACAATCAATGCCACATCCGAATGGAATTCGATCAGAACGTGTATGGGGACACCTGGCTGGTTGGTGAGTGACATGGGTGGCAGGCATGACTATCCCCTCCCATGATGCACATCACAAGGGGCACATGCATGACTAACATCCTCCTGTCTTTTCCCTTCCAGGTGACTCTGCATATCCACTGGGACCCCATCTCATGACTCCTATCCGGAACCCCCAAACCCCAGGAGAGGAAAGATACAATCAAGCACATGCCCAAACACGAGCAGTGGTGGAGCGCACCTTTGGCCTCCTAAAGTCACGTTTCTGATGCCTGGATAAGTCTGGGGGTACCCTCTTGTATTCCCCAAACTTCGTGTGCCAGATCATCGGTGCATGTTGCATGCTGCACAATTTCGCAGAAAGAAAGGGCCTGCAGATTGACCTACGTGATGACCTGACCCCTGAACCAGACAATCCCCCCCAAACCGAGGCTACCCCGTCTTCTGAGGGAAGAGCAGCCATGAGACAGCTTACAATGGGCATCTTTGCACGTTAAACACACCTATTAATCATGGCACAATGAGAATGCATGCATGCACACCACTGTGGTCCCTAGCACACACACCCCACATCCACATCAAATTGGATTGGCACCAGTCCACCATGCAGGACTTGTGAGCAGCAACGCCACGCCAAGGCTCCAATTATGTCACTGTACATTCATACACCATTCACACGGACCTGGGGATCACTTCTCCCTGGTCCTGGGGAACCCTTCTCCACCAAAATAGAGGGTGACACCCCTTTTCCGGCAGGAATGTCACCCCCACATTCACACAGCATTCACAACCCAAAAAAAAAAAAATGACCTGCAAAAGCAAAAAATTTCCAGCAAAAAAAAATATAAAAAAAATGGGGAAAAACAAATTATTGCCCTCTGCGCGAGCCACGCCTGGGGCGCCCCCGGCCACGGCCCCGGCTTCTCAGGGGAGACTCATGGGGGAGGGGTAAAACCGGGGAAGGAGGAGCAGCCCCTGATCTCTGCTCACCTGGCGGCCTGCCACGGCTATTCTGTCCAGGGCAGCACCAAGTGTTGCCGTGTTGGCCTGGATAGCCAGGGTAAGGGCCCTCACATCCTGCCCAACGCCTGCTGATGTCGTCTGCAGTTCATTTAGGCAGGTTGTGAAAGCCCGGGAGTGGGAGTCCAGGTTCCCCAGCGTATCCTTGATGGAGGACAGGCTCTCCTCCATCCGCACCAATGTCTGGCTGACCTGTCCCAGATGGCGGGTCTGGAGGAACTGGTCCCTTCTCAGAGTGGCGGGCAGGAGATCGGCCACCCCCCTGGTGGTCTGGGATGACATCCTGCCTCCAGCTGATGCTTGTGGCCGGGGAGAAGGGGAGGCCCTTGTGAGGGGAGCCATGTTGGGGGAGGAGGGGGGGGCTCCCCCTTAGGGAGGCCTGCCTGCTGCCAGCCAGAGGGGAAGAGTCCTCAAAACCCAAACGTCCAGTGCCTGACATGGACTCCTCCTCCTCATGATTCTCCTCCTCCTCATGATTCTCCTCCTCCTCATGATTCTCCTGCTCCTCTTGAACCTCCTCCGCAGACTCCGGCCTTGTTGGGGGGGCCTCATTAGGCTGCTGTCCTGGGGTTGGTGCGGTCAGGCCAGATGGCCCTGAACCCTCCTGCACATCTGTGGATGACACAAAACATTCACAGGTTGGAGGATCCACACACTTGCCACATATTCCCTTTCACCCCCTCCCCCACACATGCTACACACCAGATATAAAAAAAAAAATCAAAGTTGGGCAGGCCCTCAACTTCATGCCGATGAAAGGTCAGGGCCACCGCACGCTCCTCTGCTGTCAGGCTAATACGGCATGGTGGGCCCCCTCCTGTGCCCCTGGCATGGGCATGTATTCTGGCCAGCTTCTTTTTGACCAGACGCCGGAGGTCATTGATTTTTTTGTCAATCCCAGACCGGGTCCGTGTCTCCCCCTGCCCCGCTGAATTCACCTGGTGAGTGATCCTATCCAAAATCTCCCTCCTCCTGGCCGGGGTGGTGTTGGCACTCTGTGGGCCGTGGAGGTAACGCCCATACTCGCTAATGGCCCGGGCAAGAATCTGTTTTTCCACAACTGTAAAATTCAGCTTTCGTTTTCTCTCAGTCATCCTTCCAAAAAAAAACAGTCCCAGTCAACAAAATTCACGCACACAAACAAGCACAACCAATCAAAAAAATACACACACAGAGAGAAAACTACTGAGCAAGAAACAGTCACCAAAAAACAAAACCAAAATACAGCAGGAAAAGAAACAAACACAAATATATCAATCAAACAAACAGTCTCTCAAACACTTATGAAAAACCACTTTCAAAAATCTACTAGCAAACACTTGATCACACAGAACACTAATCTGACAACTACAAAACACACCGCAACGAACAACAGGACAAAAGCACTTGTTTAAATGGGAAGGGACAAAGGGATGTACTTTTGCAATGCAAGTGCGTTTGTGTGTGTCTATTTATGCTGTCTGCGTAGTTCACAACGTTGCCCTAGTCCATTTCCAATTTCACTGATTGCGCCGCTCCGGAGTTGTGAGCATGCGCACAGCGGAGCTGACATGGTCTCCTTCAAGCGCGCATGCGCGAGCCGGCCAGCCCTTCATTTGAATGGGGTCACGGCTCATTTCAATGTAACACGCCCACGTCCTTCCCAATTTGTATTACTCCTCCTTACGCCTCTGAAAAAACGTTACGTATGCGCAATTTTCTGCGCAAAAGCTACGAGAATAGGGTGATTACGCGACAAAATTGCGCAAGTTAAACGTAAAAGGCGGTGCGCTACGCAGGTCCAATAATGCGCAGATGTACCTGAATCTGGGCCATAGCGTTTATTGAGAATAGCACTTCAGTTGATCACTGAAACAGGGATTTCTTATTGGGCCTTTATCGTATATATATTTACATATAACCATTTATCACATTTATTCACTTATTATATATATTTTTTTTTTCATTTTCATTTTTTTCATTTTTGTATTTTATGGATGATCACACTATAAATTAGAGCGACACTCGCTCATTTTAGTGACTATTGATCACATGCACTGGATCACAGAAACCTAAGGGTGCAGAGAGGAAAAACATTTTTTACAAGTCACTATATACCTGAAACACTATTTTCTTGACATCAATATTTTTTGACATCACGTTTGACCTATATTGTTATATAGCTTGTTTGATTTTATACAGCACTCAGCACTTTATACCATAACACTGGACTTTGGAGTGATACCACTAACCGAGTTGTCAATACTAAACCTTCAACAAGATATTTTTTGAAACACTATTAAATATAAACAGAAGGCCTCATAACCACTAATTCCACTAGGTACTCACCATCAGGATCACACAAGGACACAAAAAAGCACCCTTATCCCTCTGAGGGATTATCAGAAATAAGGGATCACTTGGTGAAGCGGGGAGTTTTATTTCAAATAAACCCATCTGCTACAAGTACCCGACACGAGATATACAGATCACATTTACACAGCAGTGCCAATAACCTGTACCTAAAAATTATCTTAACGCCTGTGCTTAGTACGCCCACCCCCCCCCCCCCAAAAAAAACACCACACTTGCACGCACACGAACGCACTTTGGCCATGAGGTCTCCTAAAATAAAGAGAGGCGAAGGACCTACAGGGCTGGCTGGGTGGGCTAGACTCCCTCATAGGGGGAGTCCCTCTGTCCCATCGGGCTCCCAAGCGTAGCAGGTAGGGTGGGGTGAGTGGGAGGCCCACCCTCACACCCGCCATTGCCACCGGGGGCATGGAGAAGGATGGCGATTGCAAGTCCAGCTCCTCTCTCTCGACTTCACGCACCAAATACACTTTAAAAAATAAATTAACGAAAAAAAAAAACCTGGGGAAAATATAAAATGTTTATAACATTTTTATAAGCAAAAAGGTTGTCATCTGGGGCCCTCTGGGCCCTTTCATAATTATATATATATATATATATATATATATATATATATATATATATATATATATATATATATATATATATATATATGTTAAAAAAATAACCAAAAATATATAATTTTTTGTATTTTTTTTTAAAAAAAGGGGGGGGGGGTTGTCATCTGGAGCCCTGGGGACCTCCAGACCCCTAAAAAAAAACATTGGCCCTTTAGTAACAAAAAATATGGGGGTTGCCACCCGGGGGCCCTGGGGGCCTCTGGGCGTCAGAGGGGATGTGGTTCGGCAGACAGCGGGGATTTCAATTGGAAGCGGCAGCTCCGGCGAAGAAGAACAAGAAGAATAAGATGCGGACGAGAAGGACAGCGGAAGGAGAAGAAGATGGAAGAACACGCCGGTCAAGATGCGGGAATAGAAGACCCAAGACAGAAGCAGAGGAAGAAGAAGAAGATGGAGGAAGAAACCCGAAGGAAAGAAGAAAAGAAGAAGAAAGAAGATAATAAAGGACTTGTCAAAAACCGGCTCTTGTCGTTTTTAACCCTTTACATTTTTTTTTTTGGTGAAATGGTAGAGGTTCAAGGTACCCCATTACCATTTCACACAGAGGGGGGGGCGGGATCTGGGGGGCCCCTTTGTTAAAGGGGTCTTCCAGATTTCGATAAGCCTCCTGCCCGCAGACCCCGACAACCACCGGGCAAGGGTTGTGGGGAAGAGACCCTTGTCCTCATCAACATGGGGACAAGGTGTTTTGGGGGGTACCCCAAAACACCCTCCCAATGTTGAGGGCATGTGGCCTGGTGCAGTTCAGGAGAGGGGGGGGCCGCGCTCTGTCCCCCCCTCTTTTCTGCGGCCGGCCAGGTCAACGTGCTCGGATAAGGGGTCTGGTGTGGATTTTAGGGGGGACTCCACGCCATTTTTTTTTTAATTTGGGGTGGAGTTCCCCTTAAATTCCACACCAGACCTGAAGGGTCTGGTTATGGATATTTGGGGGGAACCCCACGTCATTTTTTTTTTTGAAAATTGACGGCGGGGTTCCCCTTAATATCCATACCAGACCTAAAGGGTCTGGTTATTGAATTCGGGGGGACCCCCACGCTTTTTTTTTCCGTTTTTTTTATGAATGAATTCTAGTGCAATTGCCGGGAGCCGACAATTCATTATTTTCGCGAGTCAGTTTTAACCACTTAAGACCCGGACCAATACGCTGGTAAATGACCCAAGGTGTTTTTGCGATTCGGCACTGCGTCGCTTTAACTGACAATTGCGCGATCGTGCGACGTGGCTCCCAAACAAAATTTGCGTCCTTTTCTTCTCACAAATAAAGCTTTCTTTTGGTGGTATTTGATCACCTCTGCGATTTTTATTTTTTGCGCTATATACAAAAATAGAGCGACATTTTTGAAAAAAAAACACTATTTTTTACTTTTTGTTAAAAAAAAAATCAAATAAACAAAATTTTAGTCAAACATTTAGGCCAAAATTTATTTAGCCACATGTCTTTAGTAAAAAAAAAAAAATTGCGATAAAAAAAAAAAAAAAAATAGCTACCTAGCGGGAACAGCGACACTAATACAGCGATCAGAAAAATGATCGCTTAGTGACGCTGGCAATAGGGAGTGAAAGGGTTAACTAGGGCGGTGATCAGGGGGTTAAAACTTTATTAGGGGGGGTGGGGGGCTATCCTGAACCTAACACTAACTGATTTTACACTGCCTGTCACACTGACACTAAATGCAGTGATTAGATCACTGCATTCAGTGACACTGTGACGGGGGGTGGGGGGGCAGATCGCAAGGGGTTAAGTATGCCTATGTGAGTGTGTGTCAGTGTAATGTTGGTGCACACTTAGGCCTTGTACACACGAGGGAATAAATCCGCTGAAGATGGTCCGACGGACCATTTCAGCGGAAAAATCCCCTCGTGTGTAGGGGCAAACGGACGCTTTTTGCTGGATTCATCCGGCGGAAAAATTCCAAAGCATGCTTTGAAATATTTCCGCCGGATAGCTGGCTGGCAGATATGTCCGCTGGTTAGTACGGCAAACCAGCGGACATATCTTGCCGCACATGCGTCGTATCCTGTGAATGGATCCGACGCATGCGCGCGGAAGTGTTTACTTCCTGGTGCGGTGACGTGGCGGTCACGTGGCGGCGTCAACGTCACCGCCGCGTCACCGCGCTATCCGCCGGCGGGGAATTTGATCCGATGGTGTGTACAGCCATCGGATCAAAACATCCCGGCGCAAATATACGCTGTAAACGGTCCGGGGACCGTTTACAGCGGATATTTCCCGTTGTGTGTACAAGGCCTTACTGTTAGGTGTTTCTCCCATCGCAGCGGTTGGAAATACCTCTGCGATGGGAGATTAAATCACTTCCCCCTTCCTGTGTTTACACAGGAGGAGGAAGTGACAGGAGACTGGGAGCGCGCGCATTGGCTGGGAGCTATCGCGGGGGGGGCGGGTAAACGCCGACATCCGCCCGCTCATCCCGGATCGCTCCCGGAGCCAGGGGGACCCCCGCACGCCGTGGAGGGGGTCCCGATGGGACCCCCCGAACCGCACTTAGGCGGGGACGTAAATTTACGCCCTTGTGCCTGTACGTGCCATTCTGTGGCCGTATATGTGCGTGCGGGGGTCCTTAAGTGGTTAAACGGCTTTTTTGCTTTGGAAAATGTCATTTTGTGCATAGACAGTTCTAACCATGGGAAACATGCGCTTTTTCACATGCTGACATTAGAGCCCCCCACACCAACCCCCCCCCCCATGCTACGAAATTTAAAAGAATGTTTCAAATGACGTGGGGTTCCCCCCAAATTCCATTACAGGCCCTTCAGGTCTGATATAAATATTAAGGGGAACCCCGCCGTCATTTTTTTGAAAAAAATGACGTGAGGTCCCCCCCAAATATCCATAACCAGACCCTTCAGGTCTGGTGTGGAATTTAAGGGGAAGTCCACCCCAAATAAAAAAAAAAATGGCGTGGAGTCCCCCCTAAAATCCACACCAGACCCCTTATCCGAGCACGTTGACCTGGCCGGCCGCAGAAAAGAGGGGGGGACAGAGCGCGCCCCCCCCCTCTCCTGAACCGCACCAGGCCACATGCCCTCAACATTGGCAGGGTGTTTTGGGGTGCCCCCCAAAACACCTTGTCCCCATGTTGATGAGGACAAGGGTCTCTTCCCCACAACCCTTGCCCGGTGGTTGTGGGGGTCTGCGGGCAGGAGGCTTATCGAAATCTGGAAGAGCCCTTTAACAAAGGGGCCCCCCAGATCCCGCCCCCCCCCCCCTGTGTGAAATGGTAATGGGGTACATGGTACCTCTACCATTTCACCCAACAAAAAAAATGTCAAGTGTAAAAAACGACAAGAGCCGGTTTTTGACAAGTCCTTTATTATCTTCTTTCTTCTTCTTTTCTTCTTTCCTTCGGGTTTCTTCCTCCATCTTCTTCTTCTTCCTCTGCTTCTGTCTTGGGTCTTCTATTCCCGCATCTTGCCCGGAATGTTCTTCCATCTTCTTCTCCTTCCACTGTCCTTCTCGTCCGCATCTTCTTCTTCTTGTTCTTCGCCGGAGCCGCCGCTTCCAATTAAAAATCCCTGCTGTCTGCTGGACCACGCCCCCCCTCTGACGCCACGGGCAAGCTCTTAGGAAAGTCCCCGTGTGCTGCATATGCGTCAGATGGGGGCGTGGTCACATGTTCCAGAAAGCGGGCAATTCAATTGGAAGCGGCGACTCCGGCAAAGAAGAAGCCGCGCACAAGCTTCCAATTGAATTGCCCGCCCTGTGACATGTGACCACGCCCCCCCTCTGACGCACTTGCAGCACACTCCTAAGAGCTTGCCCGTGGCGTCAGAGGGGGGCGTGGTCCGGCAGACAGCAGGGATTTCAATTGGAAGCGGCGGCTCCGGCGAAGATGAGTAAGATGCGGACGAGAAGGACAGCGGGAGGAGCAGAAGATGGAAGAACATTCTGGGCAAGATGCGGGAATAGAAGACCCAAGACAGAAGCAAAGGAAGAAGTAGGAGGAGGAAGAAGAAACCCGAAGGAAAGAAGAAAAGAAGAAGAAAGAAGATAATAAAGGACTTGTCAAAAACCGACTCTTGTCGTTTTTAACCCTTTACATTTTTTTTTTTAGTGAAATGGTAGAGGTACAAGGTACCCCATTACCATTTCACACAGGGGGGGGCCGGGATCTGGGGGGCACCTTTGTTAAAGGGGTCTTCCAGATTTTGATAAGCCTCCTGCCCGCAGACCCCCACAACCACCGGGCAAGGGTTGTGGGGAAGAGACCCTTGTCCTCATCAACATGGGGACAAGGTGTTTTGGGGGGTACCCCAAAACACCCTCCCAATGTTGAGGGCATGTGGCCTGGTGCGGTTCAGGAGAGGGGGGGGCCGCGCTCTGTCCCCCCCTCTTTTCTGCGGCCGGCCAGGTCAACGTGCTCGGATAAGGGGTCTGGTGTGGATTTTAGGGGGGACTCCACGCCATTTTTTTTTAATTTGGGGTGGAGTTCCCCTTAAATTCCACACCAGACCTGAAGGGTCTGGTTATGGATATTTGGGGGGAACCCCACGTCATTTTTTTTTAAATTGACGGCAGGGTTCCCCTTAATATCCATACCAGACCTAAAGGGTCTGGTTATTGAATTTGGGGGGACCCCCACGCTTTTTTTTTCGTTTTTTAATGAATGAATTCTCCTGCAATTGCCGGGAGCCGACAATTCATTATGGCCGCGAGTCAGTTTTAAACGGCTTTTTTGCTTTGGAAAATGTCATTTTGTGCAAAGACAGTTCTAACCACGGGAAACATGCGCTTTTTCACATGCTGACATTAGAGCCCCCCATAGTACGAAATTTAAAGAAAAATTACACTTTTATTGTTGCACTTTTAGCATTATTAAAATCACTGCTCCCGAAAAAACGGCCGTTTTAAAAAATAAAAAAAGCATTGGTACATGTCCCCTGGGGCAGGACTGAGGTCCCCAAACACTTTTTAGGACAAAACTTGCAGATTAGCCTTTAAAATTCACAATTAAGATTTCCCCCATAGACTTTAACAGGGAGTTCGGCGGCGGCTTTACTTATCAATTACATCGCGCTGCTGCTGCGGCCGGTTCATGCGCCTAATTAAGGCTTCATCCAGCGCACCTATTAAGACATGTACCGGCGCAGCGCAGCTTCAATAGTAAATCAGCCCCAATGTGTCAAATTACAGTTTAATGTCACACTATTAACAGATTAACACAGAGCCAGTCCGACTATAGACGTCCTATCAACTATGGATATTTAATTAGAGAGTATATGGGTAATTTCCTTATAGTTGTAATGGAAACAATTTATGTGTCCTTGATGGTGTTGGAGAAGATTCTCTCACAGAAATATCTATTATCCATGTGGGGTGGAAATCTTAGTGAGTGCACCAAATTTTTTGGTTTGCGAGTGACATGTGCTATGTATGGTGAATTTATGGGGAAGGACAGTGCACCTATTCTGTTAAGCCAAGTGATAGCTGTGAGATGTGTAAAATAAGGTAGAGAATTAATCAAAGATTAGTTAATTGAATAGTGTGGGGCTGCTTATACCAGCAGAATTGTAAGGGGATTTAGTAAGCCACTTCTACAAAAAGATAAGTAAAAACAGTAAAAAGTGGAAAAAAAGGGGAATAGCTGGGTGAGAAATAAAAAAAAATGAGATTTACCTTAACAAGGGTTGTAGGGTATAACAACCATTGGTGAATTATGTTCTAATACCTGATTGTGGAGAGTCAGTGGGCTCTGTCAATATAATAAAAGAGCCAAGTGAGTAGTTTAAACGCAATGACATTAACAATAGTTGCACTCCTGCCCAACAAGAAGTCAGACAGGCAAAGGAACTAGTCAAACTTGCACTGTCAAAGTCTGTAATTACATAGAGCGCTGTTTGGCGCTGTTCATATGCAGTGACCATCTGTGTTAGCCTGTATGGAGCCATTTTCTAGCTCTCATGCAGCTGGGCACTTGTATAGTGCCACCTAGGACCTGGGAGATCATGTCATCCACTATGGGCGCCACCCCCTCACCCGGAGAGAGCACATTCTGTGCGTTACCATAGACTTGAATGGAAGCAGTTGAAGTGCTTCAACTCCTTTTAGGCTGGGTTCACGCTAGTGCAAATTGGATGCAGATTTCCCCGCATTCAATTCACATGACAGGAGATTGTGACCGGCTCTCAATTAAGCTGATTCACACATAGGGATGAACCTGATGTTTAAATCGAACATGAGTTTGACTGGAACATCGGGTGTTCGCCTGTTTGCCGAATAGGAAACAATTTGGGGATTTTCACAACAAATTCTAAAGCCGCGGAACACCCTTTAAAAGTCTTTGGATATTAAGGGGAACTTTGCGCCAATTTTTTTCATAAAATTGTGTAGGGGTCCCCCTCAAAATCCATACTGAATGGTCTGGTATGGATTTTAAGGGGAACCCCGCGCCAAAATAAAAAAATGACGTGGAGTTCCCCCCAAAAATCCATACCAGACCCTTATCCGAGCACGTAACCTGGCAGGCCGCAGGAAAAGAGGGGGGACGAGAGAGCGCCCCCCTCCTGAGCCATAACAGGCCACATGCCCTCAACATGGGGAGGATGTACCCATGTTCATGAGGAAAAGGGCCTCATCCCCAAAACTAGGGTTGTCCCGATACCGATATCGGTATCGGGACCGATACTGAGCATTTGCGGGAGTACTTGTGCTCCCACAAATGCCCCTAATGCCAGATCCGATATTACCACCCCCCTGCCGCAACGCCGCCGCATACCGCAAAGCCGCCGCCGCTAAGTTAATCAGCACGGGGAACATTACAGCTTTCGTTTGAATAGCTGTAGTGTTCCCCGCCATGCCGTGTATAGACACTCTCCCTTGCTTGGGAATGGATGGGTGATCTGTCCAATCCCGAGCAAGGGGGAGTGTTTTATGTGGCGCGGTGGGGAACACTACAGCTATTCAAATGAAAGCTGTTACGTTCCCCGCACGCTGATTAACGCGGCAGCGGCAGCGGCGGCAGGGACATGTCTGCATATGTGGGGGACATGGCTGCATATGTGGGGGACGTGGCTGCATATACGGGGGACATGGCTGCATATGTGGGGGACATGGCTGCATATGTGGGGGACATGGCTGCCTATATGGGGAACATGGCTGCATATGTGGGGGACATGGCTGCATATGTGGGGAAGATGGCTGCATATGTGGGAAACATGGCTGCATATGTGGGGGACATTGCTGCATATGTGGGGGACATTGCTGCATATGTGGGGGACATGGCTTCATATGTGGGGGACATGGCTGCACCTGTGGGGGACATGGCTGCATTTGTGGGGGGACATGGCTCCATTTGTGGGGGAACATGGCTGCATTTGTGGGGGGACATGGCTGCATTCGTGGGGGGACATGGCTGCATTTGGGGACACATTTAAAAAATTATTGGTATTCGGTAATGTAATCCATTTTCGAGCGAGGATATGAGGATAAGGCCTGCCAGGTTGCGTGTTTGGATAAGGGTCTGGTATGGAGTTCCCCTTAACATTCATACCAGACCCATGGGAACCCATGCCGTTTTTTTCAATGACTTTTATCTGTATTGCCGGGACCCGACAATTCATATATATATATATATATATAGCCGTGAGTAGTTTTAAATGACTTGTTTTCCTTTAAAATTTTCATTTTGTGCAGGGACTGTTCTAAACACGGGAAACATGTTCTTATTTTTCAGGCATACTATAGACACCCCCCAGGTATGGAATTTAAAGGAATATTTTACTTTTATTCTTTCACTTGAAGCATTTATGAAATCACTGCTCCCGAAAAAAACTTCAGTTTTTAAAACTATTTTTTGAATTGATGTCTCCTGGGGTAGGACCCAGGGCCCCAAACACTTTTTATGACAATAACTTATTAACCTTTGAAATTAGCACTTTTGATTTTTCATGTTCATGTCCCATTTAGTGGTATTGGATCAAATTTTTTGCCTGTTCGCATTTTCTGCTGCAAACTGATCCAGAGCGGATTGCACAAGGGTCTTTTGCATCTTTAGCTCAGTTTCAGGTCTGAATTCAGGCAAAAATTTGGGCCTGACTCACTACTGAAATGGAGAACAGGGACGCACTAGACCCCTGCTGTTATTTGTATCCTTTTTTAGTGTAAACCCAGCCTTAAACTAGACATGGAGTTTCAATTTTGAAGCAAAGCCGGGCAACGCAACACAAATGCTTCATGTTTTATAATGTGAAATGCATAAGGCATAGGCGTTTGAGGGGAGTTAAAACTCCCCTTTTTATTTAGAGAGCAATAATATATAAAAAAATACTAACTTGAATAGAACAAAGAGGCATAGTTGGCACCTTTGATGAGTGCCTGTGACAGGTCCAGAGCAACTTGTTTGGAAAATCAAATTAGCAGGAGTTCTAAGCTCCGCTAGAGAAGGAGAAAGCACAGGCCCAGAGTTTGAATGAGTTGGAGTGGCTGCTAAAGGGCATAAAATTGTAATCAGACCATCAAAAATGGAGGGGGATCCGGCAGATTTTATGGAGAGGCCGCCCAACAGCTGCCTGTTTAATGGGAGGATGTGCACCATTTAAAATTATGAGGAGCACTGGTATGTACAAATGGAACTGCACAAAGGAATTTTGTTTACACTAACAGACCGATCAAGTCCGCCTGTCAGTGTTTTATGCAGACTTGATCTGACCTGATCTATGGAGCGGTGGGTGTAAACGGACATGTGGTTATTTACATCACCTACCAACATCGCATCCGATCTACTAAAAACAGAAGTATGGAGGATCTGTTTCCCATCTGTCTAGCGAATCGGATGGCAGTTGGGTGTAAATAGACAGGTGCCCATTGAGGAGACCTGGCTGTGTCCGCTCTGCATAAGCGTATTGGAACCAGACCAGCCATCTGCCTGGTCAGCGGGGATCAGTAGACAGATCCTCTGCTGAGCAGGCAGACTCCTGGCTGAGTCCGCCCCACGAGGAAGGGGCCTTAAAGCTTATATTCGTTTTGGGTGATTGAGTTAACATATGCATTAATATTATATTGCCCTATAATACCTACTATGCCTGTTTTCATACATAAATACTCTGACAATTTAATTGCTAGAAAGCAATTGGTTGCTTTAATACGTATCACATAGGGACAATGCTTGATTAAATGTTCGCTTTTATTTTATTTGTCAGGAAGAATGTATTTCTATAAAGTATGTAATAATTGCCATACATTTCTTGTCATACATAAACACACAGGAAGCCGATGAAGAATACAGTGGATGATTCAACCCACTTTTCTGCCTTCTCACCACTAACATATAAGTTTTGGGTGGACTGACTTTAACAGAGCAGCTTGAATTCATTACTTTTTTGAGGTAATTTATTCCTTAAATGCAAATGATGATAATATGTGAACACTACTGAAGTGCACATGAAGAAACATACAACGGGTTCACACCTACACACATCCTTTGCCACAATATATCTGCTTGTGTCACCTGTTTTCTCTTTCCACGCAAACCGCACAAACATAGAAAAAGTCTGTAGACAGCGTTATATCCTTAAAACTCTTAAGACAAATTTACAAGGAAAAGCATTTGTTTAAAAGTAAGGGAAAAGGGAATGGGAATAATTGCACTTAGTAAAAATGTATATTAGTGAAACAATTGAGATAGGGTCCTGAGAAGGACGTCCTGCTGCTAAACACTACAACTTAGATATAAAGTGTAAAGAAAAATGTGCAAAAACAGTGTAGCGCTGGACAGCATATACCACATAAGTATCTAAAGTAACTGGTGTAAACAGTGTTAATCTATAAATGGTAACAATCAAAATGTGAATACACAAAAGCTATAAGTGCATAGGTTGTTATAACACTGTGCCAATCAATATGGCACTGAGCATAAAGTACTTATAAATATCAACAGATAAATAAACAGTGTAAAAATAAAGGCCCAGATTCACAGAGCAATTACGCCTGTCTAACTGGTGTTAGACAGGAGTAATTTCAAATTTTGCGCGCCGTATCACTAGTTTGAATCCTCAAACCATGATACGGCGGCTTCGGGCTTCGATCCGAGAGGCTTACGTCTTCGTAAGCCTTCGGATCTACGCTGCGATATTTTTGCGGCCGCTGGGAGGAGTTTGCGTCGTTTTAATGCCTCGGGATATGCAAATGTGTTTTTACGGCGATCCACGAAGATACGAGCGGTCTTCGCAATCGCTTACGTCTGGGTTTTTTTACGTACTGTTAGACCAGCTTTTTGCTGGTCTAACGGTGCGTAGCCCATGTTAAGTATGGCCGTCGTTCCCGCGTCGAATTTAATTTTTTTTTTTTTTGCGTAACTCGTTCGGGAATAGAAATGTCCGTAAACGACGCTATTCAAACAACGAATGACGTAACGACGTGATTTCGCGCAATGCACGGCGGGAAATTTGCAAACGGAGCATGCGCAGTTCGATCGCCGCGGGAACGCGCCTATTTTAAATCCTTCACGCCCCCTACTCGTGTAGATGGATTGCGACGGGAGAAATACACTACGCCGCCGTCGTTTACTGGACAAAATCTACCTGGATTCCACGTAGAGCCAGGTAAAAAACGGCGGCGTAGTGTATTTCTGATACACTACGAGAATCCAATTCTCTCTGAATCTGGGCCAAAGTGACCAATTCAGCATATGAGGTGCAAAACAAATAGAGTCCACAGAAAAAAGCTGGGAGTTATTAGCCCCTTCCAATGCAGGTGATGAAAAGATGCAAACAATGAAAGTCCAATTAGGAGATGTGTGATGTCCTGTGTGTTGTGAGAGACACAAGACTCTGGTCTGGAGCAATGGATGTTTATTCAGTACAGGATGTACACTGCAACATGCATCTCAGGACATTACATCTTATCTGCTTCCTACATGAGCACACTCTAAGATGGCCACCGTACCCCTTGACCCTTGTCATCACTGCTGGGTGGAGCCAGCCTTAAAGTGCCAGTACATGTGGAACCCTTCAGGTATAACACCTTCCATCCATCCCTCAAAAAACAAAAACAAAAACAAAAAAAAAAAACACAATAAAACCATAACAGAAACAAAACATTAACTGATAACTGTCCAGTAACAGTCCTCCAAACACAGGAAAATTACAGGACTTCAAGCTTCCAGGGACAGTTGCGGTTAATATGTCATTGAATCACTTCCGTTGGCCCCGTCGAAAGTCTCGTAACCGCTCTTGCAACTGCAACCGGTCAGGAGGGCGACAGTGTCGTTGAGGCGGGCATCCAGCGATTCGGGACCGGAGGAAACAGGGCTGGCCGGAATGGGTACCGGCGGGGCCAAGAAGGGATCCCCCAACTCAGAGGGTAAACAGACCTCCGGACCAGAGCTGGAGGGCTCTGTTGGAGCTGAGTTCAAAAGTTCAGAGTCCCCACAATCATCAGTCTCTGTGCATCCTGATCCGCTGGGAGCAGAACCTTGAGACACTGGTGGTTCAGCCGGCATGAGGGATTCGGGCAGTTGAGAACGAGGACGCAGTTGGTCCGCATGACGTCTGCAAATGGAACCATCTTCCAGGCAGACCTTGTACATCTTGGGTCCCAAAGTCTCTGCAATGACAGCAGGAAGCCAACGGGTGTTGGAAGACCCATAAGATCGGGCCCATACCTTTTGTTGGGCTGTGAATTCCGGGAAGCTCATTGTGTTTGACCATCTTGTCTTTGGACTGCAATACATGTTCCTGGACTGTTTGAGGGCGGAGCATATCCAAAACAGTCCATGGCTGCCGACCCAGAAGGAGTTCTGCTGGAGTTTTACCAGTGGTTGCATGTGGTGTGTTTCTGTAAGCAGAAAGGAAGGAGTCCAGCTGCTGGGGTGACAGAGACTGTTGTTTACTTGCAGCCACTGTAGCTTTGAAATAGCATTTGAAAGTCTGCACAAACCTCTCTGCTTGACCATTTGTAGCTGGGTGGTAAGGTGCGGTCAACTTGTGCTTGATGTTGTGGGCAGTCAGGAAAAGCTGAAACTCCTGACTGGTGAATTGTGCACCGTTGTCCGTGACGATTTCTCTGGGGTATCCAAACGTAGCAGCGAGATGTAACAGTATGGAAACCGTTGCCTTAGTCGTTGGCTGAGTAACAGGAATGACCTCAGGCCACTTTGAATGGGCGTCCACTATGATCAAGAAGGTGTGTCCTCTGATCGGGCCTGCAAAGTCCAAGTGTAGGCGAAACCAAGGAACCGTGGGCCAAGTCCAGGGCTGGACGCACCCTCGAGGAGGGTCTCTTGCCGTTTGTGCACATCCAGCACAAGCATTCACATATGTTGCGATATCTGAGACTAGGTTTGGCCACCACACATAGCCTCTGGCCTTTTGTTTCATACGAGTACCCCCGGGATGACCAGTATGTAGCAAGTCCAGAATGTGTCTCCGGAGGGTCTGTGGAATGATCACTCTGTCTCCCCATAAAACACAGTTGCCAGCCACAGTTAATTCCATACGCCTACGGAAATAAGGTTCATACTCCTGTGTGACAGTTGCAGGCCAACCGGACCGTACCCAGGAGAGTATTGTTTTCAGAAAGGTAACCTTGGTTGTATGGGCTGCTATCTCTCCAGAAGACAAGAAGGACAGGCTGGTGTAACGACAACTCTTGACCGGTGGAGAAGAGTCCATGGACCTCCCTGTCAGTCGGGACATTGCGTCCGCATTAGCATTGGCATCATGACCACGATACTGAATTTTGTAGCTGTATGCCCCCAAGAATAGGGCATAGCATTGGAGGCGGGCCGCAGTAGTCTGGGAGATGCCTTTGTCAAGGCTAAAGATCTGAAGGAGTGGTTTATGGTCCGTCAGTATGGTGAATTCCCTACCATACAGGTAAAGATGAAACTTATTAATTGCCCATATCAGCGCAAGAGCCTCTTTGTCAATGTGTGAGTAATTGCTTTCTGCTTTTGTCAAAGACCTGGAGGCAAATGCCACTGGTTTTTCTGACCCATCTGGTAAGATGTGGGATAGTACCGCCCCCAGACCATAGGGTGAGGCATCACAAGCCAAGGTGAGAGGCTTCTGGAGGTCATAGTGCACGAGCATGCGTGACGCCAACAGCTTCCGCTTAGAAACTTCAAAAGCACGCTGGCATGCAGCCGACCAGTCCCATCTGGAGTGTTTCTCCAAAAGCTTGTTCAATGGAAACAAGATGTGTGCCAGATCTGGCAGGAATTTGTGGTAATAGTTCAGCAAGCCCAGGTATGATCGCAGCTGCTGGACGTTGGTTGGGGCTGGAGCGTTGACTAAAGCATCAACTTTGGCTTCCGTGGTGTGAATACCTTCTGCATCCACAAGGTGGCCACAAAACTCCAATTTAGGCACCATGAATTGGCATTTTGCTAAGTTCACTTTCAGACCCTGTTCTTGGAGTCTCGCAAACACAAGCTCCACATTCTGCTTGTGTTCCTGGTCAGTCCGTCCCGTGATGAGCATGTCATCTAGCAGGCACTGCGTAAAAGGAATGTCCGCCAAAATCTCGTCCATTTTTCGTTGCCAAATGGCTGGGGCAGAGGCTACCCCAAACACCATCCGATTGTATTCATATAGTCCCTTGTGGGTGTTGATGGTCAGAAATTTGCGGGAAAAAGGATGGACCTCAAACTGTGAATATGCTTGTTTGAGATCAAGCTTGGTGAACTTTTCACCCCCTGCAAGAGAGGCAAAAATGTCATCTACTCTGGGTAGGGGATACTGGTCTATTTCCAGTTGAGAGTTCAGTGCCATGCGGAAATCGCCACAAATGCGCAAGTCCCCATTCGCTTTCTTTACCGGTACAACTGGTGATGCCCACTCGCTGTGCTCTACCTTTGAGATGACACCTTGTTCCTCCAGCCGACTTAGTTCTGCTTCCACACCTGCTCGGAGTGCGAAAGGTACTGTCCGAGCTTTGAAGAACTTAGGCTGAGCGTTGGGTTTCAGCTTGAGTCTCACACAGTCATGTTTTATTTTTCCCAACTGGTCATCAAAAACCTTTGGGAACCGCTGCTTCAGGGACACCACCCATCCTTCATCATCTCCTAATGGAATGGTGACGGCATTACAGGGACTTATGGCGATGTCTGGCATACCAAAGTGAGCAATCCAGTCTCTCCCAAAGAGAGGGGGTCCCCCATTTTTCAGGATATATAATGGCAGTCTCTTTGTCTGACCCTTGTACAATACCTTTACTTTTGCGTAACCCAGTGGGTGGAGTATCTGCTTTGAGTATGTCTGCAGTTTGATTGGTGTTGGGCGGACAGTTCTTCGGGTCTGAAGTTGTCTCCATTGTTTCTGGGTGATAACTGAAACTGCTGCTCCTGTGTCTACATCCATCTTGAGTTTCTTTCCCTCAATGGTTACATCTACAGTCATTGCGGAGGGTGCTGCATGCATATGATGTATGTCTAACCTATGGAGCACTTCCTCATCCTCTGACTCAGAAGATGATGTATATCTTCCCACCATATATGTCTTTGTCTTGGGGTTCCGAGGTTGTTTATCTCGCACCTTCTTGCTACGGCAAACTCGTTTCAGATGGCCGGTCCTACTGCAATTATGACAGGTCTGATCCTTAAACCGGCAGACTTTGTGGTCATGGTCTGTATTCCCACAACGGTAACAAGCTGACTCCCGGGTTGGTGGGGGTCGGTATTTTTCAGTTTGCGGCAGTTGGCTTGACTGCTGTTCTGAAAACTTCCTGCTTCACCTCTTCCCTTCTGCTCTGGGGGTTCAATTGCTCTGTATCTTTCACAGCCATTTCCATCACTGAAGCTATCTCAATTGCCTTTGTAAGGGTAAGGTCTTTCTCTGTTAACAGTCTCTTTTGTGTCGACTCACAATTCAGTCCCATAACAAACTTATCTCTCAGTGCAGTACAGTAGGTGACTGGGATATTGTGTCAATCTCGCTCCCTTTCTCGGCGAGATTGACCACCTACGAGCCCCATCGCGGGAGCCAGCGCCGAGCTGGCTTGCCGCGATGGAGACAAAGCCGTCATAGAAGCGACGGGGATCCGACGCGGATTCCCGCCAATTCTACACGTGGGCGGAGTTTGTTATGAATCCTGAAGGAGAAATCCCCGCCGGATTTTTAAAGAAAAATCCGGCATGGGTTCCCCCCTCAGGAGCATAACGGGCCCTTAGGTCTGTTATGGGTTGTAAGGAGACCCCCTACGCCGAAAAAACGGCGTGGGGGTCCCCCCACAATCCATAACAGACCCGTATCCAAAGCACGCCGGCCGGCCGGTCAGGAAGGGAGTGGGGGCGAGCGAGCGCCCCCCCCCCCTCCTGAGCCGTACCGGGCAGCATGCCCTCAACATGGGGGGGTTAGGTGCTCTGGGGCAGGGGGCGCACTGCGGCCCCCCACCCCAGAGCACCCTGTCCCCATGTTGATGAGGACAGGGCCCCTTCCCGACAACCCTGGCCGTTGGTTGTCGGGGTATGCGGGCGGGAGGCTTATCGGAATCTGGAAGCCCCCTTTAATAAGGGGGCCCCCAGATACCGGCCCCCCACCCTAAGTGAATGAGTATGGGGTACATTGTACCCCTACCCATTCACCTGCAAATAAAAAGTGTAAACACAAATAAACCACACAGGGTATTGAAATATTTTATTAGTTGGCCGCCGGGGGGGTGTGTATGATCGCTTTTATAAAAGCGCCCCCCTCCGGCGGGCTTCTGTGGGGGGTGGGTGCCGCCGTCTGGTTCTCTTCCGCCGCCGGGGGGGGCGCTTTGATAAAAGCGCCCACCACCCGGCAGGCTTCTTTCGATGTCTTCGGCGGCTGGGGGGTCTTCTCCCACTCTCCGGGGTCTTCTCCTGCTCTCCGGGGGTCTTCTCCGCTCTCCGGGGGTCTTCTCCGCTCTCCGGGGGTCTTCTCCGCTCTCCGGGGGTCTTCTCCGCTCTCCGGGGGTCTTCTTTTTCTTCAGGACTCGCCGCTGCTAACTTTGTGTGTTAGCTCAATTACTAGCGGCGGCGAGCCCCCTCCTCTGTGACGTCGTCTTCTTCTTCTTCTCCAGATGTTGACGCGACGCTTCCTTCCGCTGTTATGCCGGGCGCGCGGCTCGCAGCGAGTTATATAGGCCTGTCTTGTGACGTCGCAGTCCTATCATGCTCCGGTAGGTACCACGTGGTACCTACCGGAGCATGATGGGACTGCGACGTCACAAGACAGGCCTATATAACTCGCTGCGAGCCGCGCGCCCGGCATAACAGCGGAAGGAAGCGTCGCGTCAACATCTGGAGAAGAAGAAGACGACGTCACAGAGGAGGGGGCTCGCCGCCGCTAGTAATTGAGCTAACACACAAAGTTAGCAGCGGCGAGTCCTGAAGAAAAAGAAGAAGACCCCCGGAGAGCGGAGAAGACCCCCGGAGAGCGGAGAAGACCCCCGGAGAGCGGAGAAGACCCCCGGAGAGCAGGAGAAGACCCCGGAGAGTGGGAGAAGACCCCCCAGCCGCCGAAGACGTCGAAAGAAGCCCGCCGGGTGGTGGGCTATTTTATCAAAGCGCCCCCCCCGGCGGCGGAAGAGTACCAGACGGCGGCACCCACCCCCCACAGAAGCCCGCCGGAGGGGGGCGCTTTTATAAAAGCGATCATACACACCCCCCCCCGGCGGCCAACTAATAAAATATTTCAATACCCTGTGTGGTTTATTTGTGTTTACACTTTTTATTTGCAGGTGAATGGGTAGGGGTACAATGTACCCCATACTCATTCACTTAGGGTGGGGGGCCGGTATCTGGGGGCCCCCTTATTAAAGGGGGCTTCCAGATTCCGATAAGCCTCCCGCCCACATACCCCGACAACCAACGGCCAGGGTTGTCGGGAAGGGGCCCTGTCCTCATCAACATGGGGACAGGGTGCTCTGGGGTGGGGGGCCGCAGTGCGCCCCCTGCCCCAGAGCACCTAACCCCCCCATGTTGAGGGCATGCTGCCCGGTACGGCTCAGGAGGGGGGGGGGGCGCTCGCTCGCCCCCACTCCCTTCCTGACCGGCCGGCCGGCGTGCTTTGGATACGGGTCTGTTATGGATTGTGGGGGGACCCCCACGCCGTTTTTTTGGCGTAGGGGGTCTCCTTACAACCCATAACAGACCTAAGGGCCTGTTATGCTCCTGAGGGGGGAACCCATGCCGGATTTTTCTTTAAAAATCCGGCGGGGATTTCTCCTTCAGGATTCATTACAAACTCCGCCCACGTGTAGAATTGGCGGGAATCCGCGTCGGATCCCCGTCGCTTCTATGACGCACTCGCTGGAATGTGCTTTTACTATTCCAGCGAGTGCGAGATATCGGCAGCCTGTCGCCGAGATTCAGCGCGATGCTGGCGTGCTAAAAACACATTCTCGGCGGCAGGCACTGTAGGTAGGTAGTGCCCAAAAGAACAGGTAGAGGCTAGTCTGCGAAGGGCAAGCACATAAGCTTTAATCTCTTCACCTGTCTGCTGCTGCCTCTGATAGAAGCAAAATCTTTCTGCTATTTCTAGTGGTTTGGGCTGGAAGTGATCCTCTAGCAGTGTCAGCAGCTCTGCCAATGTCTTAGCTGAAGGTTTTACAGGGGAAAGCAGATCTCTAAGAGTGTCATACGTTTTGGATCCGACCAATGTAAGAAAAACTGCCACTTGCCTGTTGTCTGTGATGTCATTTGCATTAAAATACTGTTCCAGCCTCTCAACCCAGGAACTCCAGGATGTCTGTTCTCCATCAAATTCACTTAATGTCCCGATTAATGACATTTTCCTGCTGGGATCTGTGATTGCTTTTATCCAGGTGACAATCCACAATGTCCTTGTCTCTCTCTATCTCTCAGACTGATAGACACTTTGTAAATTCCATTCTCGTCGCCACTGTGATGTCCTGTGTGTTGTGAGAGACACAAGACTCTGGTCTGGAGCAATGGATGTTTATTCAGTACAGGCTGTACACTGCAACATGCATCTCAGGACATTACATCTTATCTGCTTCCTACATGAGCACACTCTAAGATGGCCACTGTACCCCTTGACCCTTGTCATCACTGCTGGATGGAGCCAGCCTTAAAGTGCCAGTACATGTGGAACCCTTCAGGTATAACAAGATCCACAGGTGAGAAAGGAGGGAGATTTCAGACATCAGTGGCCCAACACCAGTAGAAATAAAGGCTTACCAGAAAGCCTGTGACTATCCCTTTCAGGAGTAGTCTAAACAGGCATAGCAGGAAATTCTGATCCTTTGGAGTGTCAGGAACGAATCCGCATCTCTCCACAGATTAGATGGTAGAATCCACAGCTCCTCATGGGGTTAACCACTGCTTCCAAATGGAACTTGCATAGATGTATGTGAGCGTGTGTTTATCAAACACCATGTGGGAAAAAAGAAAGGGACAATCCCATAGTGTAGGCGTAAAAAACGAGAGGGTTTATTTAAAAACTAAAAAAATTGAAACAGCTTAAAATACTCTCATTCATAGAGAGTGATACAAAAGTCCTTGCAAGGATAAAAAGCTCCATATGAATATCAGACCGCCTAAGGCCGTTAGCATATGCGCAATACGAGTGTGTCTGCCCGACGATCGTTTTGTCGTAATGACATCATCATTGCAAGGACTTTTGTATCACTCTCTATGAATGAGAGCATTTTGAGCTGTTTCAATTGTTTTAGTTTTTAAATAAACCCTCTCGTTTTTTACGCCTACACTATGGGATTGTCCCTTTCTTTTTTCCCACATGGTGTTTGATAAACACACGCTCACATACATCTATGCAAGTTCCATTTGGAAGCAGTGGTTAACCCCATGAGGAGCTGTGGATTCTACCATCTAATCTGTGGAGAGATGCAGATTCGTTCCTGACACCCCAAAGGATCAGAATTTCCTGCTATGCCTGTTTAGACTACTCCTGAAAGGGATAGTCACAGGCTTTCTGGTAAGCCTTTATTTCTACTGGTGTTGGGCCACTGATGTCTGAAATCTCCCTCCTTTCTCACCTGTGGATCTCCTAATTGGACTTTCATTGTTTGCATCTTTTCATCACCTGCATTGGAAGGGGCTAATAACTCCCAGCTTTTTTCTGAGGACTCTATTTGTTTTGCACCTTATATGCTGAATTGGTCACTTTATTTTTACACTGTTTATTTATCTGTTGATATTTATAAGTACTTTATGCTCAGTGCCATATTGATTGGCACAGTGTTATAACAATCTATGCACTTATAGCTTTTGTGTATTCACATTTTGATTGTTACCATCTATAGATTAACACTGTTTACACCAGTTACTTTAGATACTTATGTGGTATATGCTGTCCAGCGCTACACTGTTTTTGCACAAGGAAAAGCATTTAACTGATTACTTTGTGTGTTAAAAAAAAACATGACAAAATAACAGAATAAAATTACATACAGTCGTGCTCAAAAGTTTGCATACCCCGGCAGAAATTGTGACATTTTGGCATTTATATTGAAAATATGACTAAGCATGTATAATGATCACATGAAGCCATTTATTATCAGAACGTTTTTTGTCTCCTTTTAACCACTTGAGAGCCGCGCTATAGAAGAAAGACATCCACAGCGCGGCTCTCAACTGCCGGGTAGACAACCCTGGATGTCCTTTTGAGTGCATTCCCCACGCGCGCCGCTGGGGGCGCGCAGTGGGGAAACACTGTGCCCGGCGCATCGCTAAGATGCCGATGCGCGTACCTGGTGGCCGCGATGTCCACCAGGTACCTGCGATCGGCGGTGACAGCAGGGACGTGGAGTTCTGTGTGTAAACACAGAGCTCCACGTCCTGTCAGGGAGAGAGGAGACCGATGCTGTGTCCCTTGTACATAGGGACACAGCATCGGTCACCTCCCCCAGTCAGTCCCCCTCCACACACAGTTAGAACACACCCAGGTAATACATTTATCCCCTTCCTCACCCCCTAGTGTTAACCCCTTCCCTGCCAGTCACATTTATACAGCAATTAGTGCAAAATTGTGTTAAAATTGTGTTAAAAGTGTCCGATATGTCCGCCGCAATATCGTAGGCCTGACAAAAAAAAAAAAAAAATCGCAGATCGCCGCCGTTACTAGTTAAAAAAAAATTATAAATCTATCCCCTATTTTGTAGGCGCTATTACTTTTCCGCAAACCAATCAATATACGCTTATTGCGATTTTTTTACCAAAAATAAGTAAAAGAATACCTATCGGCCTAAACCGAGGAAAAAATATAAAAAATATAATTGGGACATTATTATAACAAAAAGTAAAAAATATTGTGTTTTTTTTTTCATTTTTTTTGTCTTTTTTTGTTTATAGCGCAAAAAAATTTAAAACACAGAGATTATAAAATAGCACCAAAAGAAAGCTCTATTTGTGGGAAAAAAATGATAAAAATATAATTTGGGTACAGTGTTGTATGACCGCACAATTTTCATTTAAAATGCATCAGCGCTGAAAGCTGAAAATTGGTCTGGGCAGGAATGGGGTTTAAGTGCCCAGTAATGAAGTGGTTAAAATCATAACGATAACAGAAATCACCCAAACGGCCCTGATGAAAAGTTGACATACCGGGGAGGCATGCGCGGCGCGACTGCTGATGGGAAGTGCCTAGTCACATCTCCTCCACACCCGGACACATTGCGGCCGTTTCCCCGGGGCTATAACGCTCGTTTTTCGCCCAAACACAACAGCACCCCTGCGGGAATACGGGGTGCATGCCTGGCACCAACAAGAAGAAAAAACGGAGCCAGCATCGCTCACTGACAAACCTTCTTCTTACCATGGAGCAGAGGGCAGGGAAGACCCAAAATGGCGCCTGCAGCAGCATGTGGGGAGAGGATGCAATTATCTCACACCCTCCCAAAGATCTGGAGAACCGTGAGTACAACTCCCCCCTCTCCAAGGCTGACCTAGATAAAAGTCTCACAGCAGTCTTTAACCACTTCCCTACTGGGCATGTAAACCCCCTTCCTGACCAGGTGAAATTTCAGCTTGCGGCACTGCGTCGCTTTAACTGACAATTGCGCGGTCGTGCGATATGGCTCCCAAACAAACTTGGCGTCCTTTTTTCCCCACAAGTGGAGCTTTCTTTTGGTGGTATTTGGTCACCTCTGCGATTTTTATTTTTTGCGCTATAAACAAAAAAGGACGACAATTTTGAAAAAAAATACAATATTTTTTACTTGTTGCTATAAAAAAATAGCCCAATTTAAAAAAAAAAATCAGTTTAGGGCGATACGTATTCTTCTACATATTTTTGGTTAAAAAAAAAAAAAATCGCAATAAGCGACTGGTTTGCGCAAAAGTTATAGCGCCTACAAAATAAGGGACAGAATTGTTATTTTTTATTATTTTTTTTTTTACTAGTAATGGCGGCGATCTGCGATTTTTATTGCGACTGCGAGGTTATGGCGGACACATCGGACACTTTTGACACATTTTTGGCACCATTCACACTGCAATCAGTGCTATAAATATGCACTAATTACTGTATAAATGTGACTGGCAGGGAAGGGGTTAACACTAGGGGGTGAGGAAGGGGTTAATGTGTTTCCTGCATTGTGTTCTAACTGTAGGGGGAGGGGGGGTGACCGATCTGTGTCCCTATGTACTAAGAACACAGATCGGTATGCTCTCTCTATGACAGGACGCTGTCATTGTGAGAGCCGGCAATGAGAAATGATCTCATATGTTTACATATGAGATCATCTCTCATTGGCCCATCAGATCGCATTGCAAACGGCCACTCTGATTGGCCGTTCGCGGCGATCTGTGATTGGCTGTGTCCAAGGGACACGGCCAGTACACAAGTTCCCCGCTGCGCGCTCTGGAGCGCGCGCTGGGAACGAGGAAAGGGGCTGCCGTGAAAACACGGCAGCCCGGAGATTTAGAGCCACCCTGCGGCCGTATATACTCGTACGGCCGTAAGGAAGTGGTTAACAAGCTTGTGGACAAAATAGAAAAAGAAGTACATAAATCTACTGCTGCACTATCCCAGGAAATTGCTAGCATAGGAGGACGCACTGATCTCCTGGAGACAAAACATGATGAACTCTCCCTAGCACATAATGACTTGAGGAAAGACTATGAAAACCTGGCCGATAATTTTGCTTTCATGCAAGCCCAAGTAGAAGATTTGGACAACAGAAATCGCCGCCAAAACATTAGATTGCGCGGTATACCTGAATCTACTACTGATCTATTACCAGCTGTGTCCCAGATTTTCCATGGTCTCCTGCCAGAGAAACCATTATCCGCCTTCGCCTGTGACAGAATCCACAGGGCCCTCCGCCCCAAACCCCCCCCTGAAAACCCCCCCAGGGACATCATCATGTGCATGAAGGATTTTCTGGTGAAGGAGGAACATCATGCGTGCTTCCAGAAACAGCCCTAACATCTCCTTTGAGGGAAAACGCATACAAATCTTTCCTGACATCTCCCCAGCCACATTAGACATGAGGCGCAGGATGAAAGAGGTCACCTCTGTCCTACAATCAGCCAGAATAAGATACAAATGGGGATTTCCCTTTAAGCTGACCATACCTCACAACGGATCCACCTATACGGTCTATAATGTGATTGAAGGTAAAGAGCTGCTAATTAAGTTAGGTCTTTTGCCTAACGAACCTCACCCACTGCTCCCAGTTACCCCAAGACCCTCACCTATTTGGTCTACTCCTTCCAACAAGCGCAGCCAGAGAGACCAGAGGAGATTATTCAACCATCAGTGAAATCATCCCATGTAAACTTTCAACTGATTCTCTAAGCTATTGCACTATCCCTCCTGAAGATTGCTGCATTCCAGAAACTTAATCCCTTGCTTTGACAATGCCCAACACTACAGGATCCAGTGTGTTCCAATACAACTAAATCGTTCAGATTCTGCAGGAAAAGCAAGAAGGCCTCTTGGACTTACTATTTCTACCCAGATTTATTACACGGGATTCACACATCCTCCACTAGAGGGCCCCCCCCCCTGCTGGAAAATCTCTAACACATCTTATTGTACCACACATCTAGCTCATGGATTCCTGTTGCAAACGTCTCAATATACAGTGCTCTCTGCACTGAACAAGCCACTATAGCAGATTTATTTTCTATTATCTCCTTCTGCCATATGCTATACTACGCAGAACAATCTCATGTTACAGCTCTGTTTATCCCCTGCACAAAAAGAGAACTATCCTGAACTTCCTAAACTTTAATCCCTGGGTGCTGCACAGGACTGCCTCAAGTTTCTCTTGATCTATACCCTCCCTGTGGAGGTGATTGTGACTCAAACCACAGTATCACATCCCTCTCTTGCTTCCAATCCATTCAATACAAGGTTGTGGTCGGTTACGCTGGCCCTGTTCTCTAATTTTAGAATGTTATATGTTATCACATTACTGTTTTAAGTTGCCATGCACTGATATGATGCTTTTTTACAGTTTAGCATGTCCTTTTGTCCGGGTGTGTCCGCCGCAGTTAGTTTGACCCCACTCCTGCCTCGATCTCTATCTAGACCACCACTGTGATGGCCTGGCTAGATCTGACGCAGGATAAGGATAATTTTTTTTTATCCTTTATGTTTTTTTTTCTTTTTCTTTTATTCTTTATTTTTGATCGGTTTAATACCAGAACAAATGGGTTGTCACCCTTTTTACAGAGTCTGGTTTATATCAGGAGTACTATCTCCTGCGTTTTTGCACAGAAAAAATTATATTTGTTTTGCACAGGCATAGTGTATATGTATTCTTGTTACTTTTCACTCATAGATATACATAACCAATATATCTTATATTTCTACCCTACTTGTAGACTGCCTTGTATAGCGGAGACGCTGACTCCATGCAGTTACTTTGCGTGGCTTCGGTGTTTCCTGCTCTGTAAAGGTAAACCGCACACAGGCGACACCTTAATAATTCAATCTGTTACTCCTCTATCTTATCAGCTTTTGTATGTTTCTGCTGTTCAGTTGATAGTTTGTTATGAATCTAGCCATGGGTCTTAAAATCATATCTCACAACACTAATGGGTTTAACTCACCCAATAAACGTAAAAAAGCCTTTCAGCAATACAAAAAACTGGGCGCAGACATTATTCTGCTCCAGGAGACTCACTTTGCATCCTCTAACCACCCTAAATTCCTCCACAAATCCTATAACCAAGCGTATTATACCACCTTTGACAATAAAACGAATGGGGTCGCCATTCTTATACGTAACACGATCATCTTTGATGTTCACCATATATTTAAGGACCCAGAGAGCAGATATATCATTCTCAAGGGTATCATCAACAACAGGGAAATCACCATAGCCTCGGTTTACGCCCCAAATGACACCCACACTTCTTTTTTTCTTAAATTCTTTGAAACATTGGACAAATACCACTCACCCCACATATTGATCGGTGGGGATTTTAACTTAGCTGCCCACCCAGTCCTTGATAGAAGTTCCATATCCCCCCATACAAAATCCTTTTCTAAGACCATAAACCGTCTAATTAATAAGGCACAACTATTAGACCCATCTAGAGCTCATAACACGGGTATTAAAGCCTATACCCACTACTCCAACCCACATGACTGCTATGCTAGACTTGACTATGTGCTGTCTACCCCTATCCTACTTGCCAACTCCACTCAGGCACAGATTCACCCCTGCCCATGGTTGGACCATGATATCTGCACATTCACCACATCATACATAGGCCTAACCCCCTCTCCTCATAACTGGCGTCTTAATGACTCCTTACTAACAAACCCCGCCAGCAACTCTACTATTTCCTCACACATAGAAAACTATTTTACAGACAATATTAATGAGGAAACTCTACCCACCTCTATATGGGTTGCCCACAAAGCAGTTTTAAGAGGTCACATCATTAGCTTAGCTGCATCCAAAAATAGAGAGCGACAGGCTGACATTAGACGCCTCACCAATGAACTCCACCAATATACATCAAACTACATCATGCAGTTGATCTGCCATTACCCAGCAAATACAAGAAAAACGCAAGTCCCTAGATACCCTCCTCTCTGCTAATGTCGAGAAGTCCCTCAGGTTCTCTAAAGCCAAATACATGCTGCACTGCAATTCCCACTCAGCAATGTTTGCAAGGAAACTTAAGCAAGACAGTAACCCTACGCATACATACAAACTTAGAAATAATAAGGGCAACCTAGTTTCACCCACAGGAAGATGGAAATTTTCACCTCCTTTTATCAAGACCTCATGTCAAACCCCAACACCCCCCCCCCAAATGAAGCTGCTAAATCTTGGCTAGACAGCCTCAATCTCCCCTCCCTCAATCATGAACATTTAGGGGCTGATTTACTAATGAATGTGCGCTGCGCCGGTACATGCCTTAATTAGTGCGCTGGATGAATCCCTAATTAGGCGCATGAACCGGCGGCAGCAGCAGCGCGATGTGATTGTTAACTAAAGCCGCCGCCGAACTCCCTGTATAAGTCTATGGGGGAAATCTTAATAGTGAATTTTAAAGGCTAATCTGCAAGTTTTGTCCTAAAAAGTGTTTGGGGACCTCAGTCCTGCCCCAGGGGACATGTACCAATGCTTTTTTTATTTTTTAAAACGGCCGTTTTTTCGGAGCAGTGATTTTAATAATGCTAAAAGTGCAATAATAAAAGTGTAATTTTCCTTTAAATTTCGTAGCATGGGGGTCTCTAATGTCAGCATGTGAAAAAGCGCATGTTTCCCGTGGTTAGAAATGTCTCTGCACAAAATGTCATTTTTCAAAGGAAAAAAGCCATTAAAAAACTGACTCGCGGCTATAATGAATTGTCGGCTCCCGGCAATTGCAGGAGAATTCATTCATTAAAAAAAGGAAAAAAAAAGCGTGGGGGTCCCCCCCAAATTCAATAACCAGACCCTTTAGGTCTGGTATGGATATTAAGGGGAACCCCGCCGTCAATTTAAAAAAAAAATGACGTGGGGTTCCCCCCAAATATCCATAACCAGACCCTTCGGGTCTGGTGTGGAATTTAAGGGGAACTCCACTCCAAATTAAAAAAAAAATGGCGTGGAGTCCCCCTAAAATCCACACCAGACCCCTTATCCGAGCACGTTGACCTGGCCGGCCGCAGAAAAGAGGGGGGGACAGAGCGCGGCCCCCCCCCTCTCCTGAACCGCACCAGGCACATGCCCTCAACATTGGGAGGGTGTTTTGGGGTGCCCCCAAAACACCTTGTCCCCATGTTGATGAGGACAAGGGTCTCTTCACACAACCCTTGCCGGTGGTTGTGGGGGTCTGCGGGCAGGAGGCTTATCGAAATCTGGAAGACCCTTTAACAAAGGGGCCCCCAGATCCCGGCCCCCCCCCTGTGTGAAATGGTAATGGGGTACTTGTACCTCTACCATTTCACGAGTAAAAAAAATGTAAAGGGTTAAAAAAGACAAGAGCCGGTTTTTTGACAAGTCCTTTATTATTTCTTTTTTTTTCTTCGGGTTTTCTTCTTCCTCCTCTTTCTTCCTCTGCTTCTGTCTTGGGTCTTCTATTCCCGCATTTTGCCCGGCGTGTTCTTCATCTTCTTCGCTGTCCTTTCGTCCGCATCTTCTTCTCCTTCTTCTTCTTCGCCGGGAGGCGCTTCCAATTGAAATCCCCGCTGTCTGCGGGACCACGCCCCCCCCTCTGACGCCACGGGCAAGCTCTTAGGAGTGTGCTGCAAGTGCGTCGAGGGGGCGTGGTCACATGTCAGAGGGCGGGCAATTCAATTTGAGGCTCGTGCGCGGCTTTTTTCTTTGCCAGAGTCGCCGCTTCCAATTGAATTGCCCGCTTTCTGGAACAAGACACGCCCCCTCTGACGCACTGGCACCACACGGGGACTTTCCTAAGAGCTTGCCCGTGGGTCAGAGGGGGGGGCGTGGTCCGGCAGACAGCGGGGATTTCAATTGGAAGCGGCCGCTCCGGCGAAGAAGAAGAAGAAGGAGAAGATGCGGACGAGAAGGACAGCGGAAGAAGATGGAAGAACACGCCGGGCAAGATGCGGGAATAGAAGACCAAGACAGAAGCAGAGGAAGAAGAAGGAGGGGAAGAAGAAACCTGAAGGAAAGAAAGAAAGAAGATATAAAGGACTTGTCAAAAACGGCTCTTGTTTTTTAACCCTTTACATTTTTTTTCTCGTGAAATGGTAGAGGTACAAGGTACCCCATTACCATTTCACACAGGGGGGGGGCCGGGATCTGGGGGGCCTTTGTTAAAGGGGTCTTCAGATTTCGATAAGCCTTCCGCCCGCAGACCCCCACAACCACCGGGCAAGGTTGTGGGGGGAAGAGACCCTTGTCCTCATCAACATGGGGACAAGGTGTTTTGGGGGGCACCCCAAAACACCCTCCAATGTTGAGGGCATGTGGCTGGTTGCGGTTCAGGAGAGGGGGGGGGCCGCGCGCTCTGTCCCCCCTCTTTTCTGCGGCCGGCCAGGTCAACGTGCTGGATAAGGGGTTGGTGTGGATTTTAGGGGGGACTCCACGCCATTTATTTTTTACATTTGGGGTGGAGTTCCCCTTAATTCCACACCAGACCCGAAGGGTCTGGTTATGGATATTTGGGGGGAACCCCACGTCATTTTTTTAATAAATTGACGGCGGGGTTCCCCTTAATATCCATACCAGACCTAAAGGGCTGGTTATTAATTTTGGGGGGGACACCCACGCTTTTTTTTTCCCTTTTTTTAAATGAATGAATTTCCTGCAATTGCCGGGGCGGGACAGTTCAATTATTGCCGCGAGTCAGTTTTAAATGGCACTTTTTTTTGTTTTTTTTTTTTTTTTTTTTTTCAGAATGTCATTTTTTGTGCAAAGACATATTTCTAAAGGCAGGAAAAGTGCGCTTTATTCACCTGCTGACATTTCCCCCCATGGTACGAAATTTAAAATAATTATTCAAATGACGTGGGGGGTCCCCCCAAATTCAATAACCAGACCCTTTAGGTCTGGTTGGTATGGATATTTAGGGGAACCCCGCCGTCAATTTAAAAAAAAAATGGCGTGGAGTCCCCCCTAAAATCCACACAGACCTTATCGAGCACGTTGACCTGGCCGGCCGCAGAAAAAGAGGGGGGGACAGAGCGCGGCCCCCCCCTCTCCTGAACCGCACCAGGCCACATGCCCTCAACATGGGAGGGTGTTTTGGGGTGCCCCCAAAACACCTTGTCCCCATGTTGATGAGGACAAGGGTCTCTTCCCCACAACCCTTGCCCGGTGGTTGTGGGGGTCTGCGGGCAGGAGGCTTTATCGAAATCTGGAAAGACCCCTTTAACAAAGGGGCCCCAGATCCGGCCCCCTATGTGAAATGGTAATGGGGGTACCTTGTACCTCTACCATTTCACGAGAAAAAAAATGTAAAGGGTTAAAAAAGACAAGAGCCGGTTTTTGACAAGTCCTTTATTATCTTCTTTCTTCTTTTCTTCGGGTTTCTTCTTCCTCTCCTTCTTCTTCCTCTGCTTCTGTCTTGGGTCTTCTATTCCGCATCTTGCCCGGCGTGTTCTTCCATCTTCTGTTCCTCCCGCTGTCCTTCTCGTCCGCATCTTCTCCTTCTTCTTCTTCGCCGGAGCGGCCGCTTCCAATTGAAATCCCCGCTTTCTGCCGGACACGCCCCCTCTGACGCACGGCAAGCTCTTAGGAAAGTCCCCGTGTGGTGCCAGTGCGTCAGAGGGGGGCGTGGTCACATGTTAGAAAGCGGGCAATTCAATTGGAAGCGGCGACTCTGGCAAAGAAAAAGCCGCGCACGAGCTTCAAATTGAATTGGGCCGTCTGACATGTGACCACGCCCCCCTCTGACGCACTTGCAGCAGCACTCTAAGAGCTTGCCCGTGGCGTCAGAGGGGGGGGCGTGGTCCGGCAGACAGGGGGATTTCAATTGGAAGCGCCGCTCCGGCGAAGAAGAAGAAGAAGGAGAAGATGCGGCGACGAGAGGACAGGGGAGGAAGAAGATAGATGAAGAACACGCCAGTCAAGATGCGGGAATAGAAGACCCAGACAGAAGCAGAGGAAGAAGAAGGAGGAGGAAGAAGAAACCCGAAGGAAAAGAAGAAAGAAGATAATAAAAGGACTTGTCAAAAAACGGCTCTTGTTTTTTTTAACACTGACACTTTTTTTTACTCGTGAAATGGTAGAGGTACAAGGATACATTACATTTCACACAGGGGGGGGGGCGGGATCTGGGGGGCCCTTTGTTTAAGGGGTCTTCCAGATTTCGAATAAGCCTCCTGCCTCAGCGCAAACCAAAGGGCAAGGGGTTGTGGGAAGAGACCCTTGTCCTCATCAAATAGGGGACAAGGTGTTTTGGGGGGCACCCACACACCTCAATTGAGGGCATGTGGCCTGGTGCGGTCAGGAGAGGGGGGGGGCCGCGCTCTGTCCCTCTTTTCTGCGGCGAGGCAGGGTCAACGTGTGGATAAGGGGTCTGTGTGGATTTTAGGGGGGACTCCAGCCATTTTTTTTTTAATTTGGGTGGAGTTCCCCTTAAATTCCACCCAGACAGAAGGGTCTGGTTAGGATATTGGGGGGTAACCACGTATTTGGATCTTTAATATCGTACCATGGGGGGGGGGGGGAATGTCAGCGGAAAAAGCTGTGAATTGGATTTTAGCGGTTTATTTTTTTAATATATGGGGGGGAGTGCATACACAAAACGAAGGGTCTATGGAAATTTCACGTAATATAATTTTTGTTTTAAACTGAAGCGCAATAAAAACATTTCCTGCTGGTTAAAATATGTCTAATTGCACATAATACTGACATTCTGCAAAAAAAAAATAATAAAAAAAAAGCCATTAAAATGCTCGCGGCAATAATAATTGTAGCTCCAAATTGCAAATTCAATCATAAAAAAACAAAAAGCAGTGGGGGTCCCCCAAATTCAAGAACAGACCTTTAGGTGTCTGATATGGATATTAAGGGGAACCCCGCCGTCAATTTATTAAAAAGTGATGACGTTGGGGTTCCCCCAAATATCCATAACAGACCCTTCGGGTCTGGTGTGGAATTTAAGGGGAACTCCACCCAAAAAAAAAAAAAAGTGCGTGGAGTCCCCCCTAAAATCCACACCAGACCCTTATCCGAGCACGTTGACCTGGCGGGCCGCAGAAAAGAGGGGGGGACAGAGCGCGGCCCCCCCCTCTCCTGAACCGCCAGGCCACATGCCCTCAAATTGGGTGGTGTTTTGGGGTGGGCCCCCACAAACACCTTGTCCCCATGTTGATGAGGACAAGGGTCTCTTCCACAACCCTTGCCCGGTGGTTGTGGGGTCTGCGGGCAAGGAGGCTTATCGAAATCTGGAAGACCCCTTTAACAAAGGGGCCCCCCAGATCCCGGCCCCCCCCCTGTGTGAAATGGTAATGGGGTACCTTGTACCTCTACCATTTCACGAGTAAAAAAATGTAAAGGGTTAAAAACGACAAGAGCGGTTTTTGACAAGTCCTTTATTATCTTCTTTCTTCTTTCCTTCGGGTTTTTCCTCCTCCTCCTTCTTCTTCCTCTGCTTCTGTCTTGGTCTTCTATTCCCGCATCTTGCCCCGGCGTGTTCTTCCATCTTCTTCCGCTGTCCTTCTCGTCGCATCTTCCTTCTTCTTCTTCTTCGCCGGAGCGGCCGCTTCCAATTGAAATCCCCGCTGTCTGCCGGACCACGCCCCCCCTCTGACGCCACGGGCAAGCTCTTAGGAAAGTCCCCGTGTGGTGCCAGTGCGTCAGAGGGGGGCGTGGTCACATGTTCCAGAAAGCGGGCAATTCAATTGGAAGCGGCGACTGGCAAAGAAAAAGCCGCGCACGAGCTTCAAATTGAATTGCCCGCCCTCTGACATGTGACCACGCCCCCTCTGACGCACTTGCAGCACACTCCTAAGAGCTTGCCCGAGACGTCAGAGGGGGGGGGGCGTGGTCGGCAGACAGCGGGGATTTCAATTGGAAGCGGCGCCTCCGGCGAAGAAGAAGGAGAAGATGCGGACGAGAAGGACAGCGGAAGAAGATGGAAGAACACGCCGGGCAAGATGCGGGAATAGAAGACCCAAGACAGAAGCAGAGGAAGAAGAAGGAGGAGGAAGAAGAAACCCGAAGGAAAGAAGAAAGAAGATAATAAAGGACTTGTCAAAAACCGGCTCTTGTCGTTTTTAACCCTTTACATTTTTTTTTCTCGTGAAATGGTAGAGGTACAAGGTAATTACCATTTCACACAGGGGGGGGGCCGGGATAGGGGGGCCCCTTTGTTAAAGGGGTCTTCCAGATTTCGAATAAGCCTCCTGCCCGCAGACCCCCACAACACCGGGCAAGGGTTGTGGGGAAGAAGACCCTTGTCCTCATCAACATGGGGACAAGGTGTTTGGGGGGACCCCAAAACACCCTCCCAATGTTGAGGGCATGTGGCCTGGTGCGGTTCAGGAGAGGGGGGGGGCCGCGCTCTGTCCCCCCCTCTTTTCTGCGGCCGGCCAGGTCAACGTGCTCGGATAAGGGGTCTGGTGTGGATTTTAGGGGGGACTCCACGCCATTTTTTTTTTAGTTGGAGTGGAGTTCCCTTAAATTCCACACCAGACCTGAAGGGTCTGGTTATGGATATTTGGGGGGAACCCCACGTCATTTTTTTTAAAAATTGATGGCGGGGTTCCCCTTAATATCCATACCAGACCTAAAGGGTCTGGTTATTGAATTTGGGGGGACCCCACGCTTTTTTTTTTGGTGTTTTAATGAATGAATTCTCCTGCAAATTCCAAGAGCTGACAATTCATTATAGCCGCGAGTCAGTTTTAAATGGCTTTTTTCCTTCAGAATGTCATTTTTCACATGCTGACATTACACCCAGGGCCGCCATCAGGGGGGTACAGGCAGTACACCTGCAGGGCCGCCATTAGGGGGGTACAGGCATTACAACGCCCGGGGGGTCCCCAGGGGCCCCCAGGGGCCCGGATGGGAACCACCCTAAAACAAAAAAAACTATTTTTTTTTTTTTTTTTTTGTTTAGGGCTCCGAAGGTCCCCAGGGGCCCGGAGGCCACTAAGGGCCAGATGGCAAGCCCTTTTTTTTAAATAAAATATTATATTTAAAAAAAAATATTATATTTTTTAAATATATTTGTTTATTTTTTTTTTAAGGAAGGGCCCAGAGGTCCCAGGGCCCTGGAAGGCTACCCCCTTGTTTTTTTACTTTTTTTCGATAAATGTTATATTTAAAAAATATATATATATGTATTTTCTCTCTTTTGTATTTTTATTTGATAAAGAGCACAGAGGTCCCCAGGGCCCCGGATGGCTACCCCCCTTTTTTATATATATTTTTCTTTATTTCTTATTTCTGTCAAAATTTTTGTAAAGGGCCCCCCGCTCCTCAATTTGTGGCACCACCACCCCCCCCGCTTCTCAATTTCATGCGGCAGCACCCCCCCCCGGTTCTCTGCTCCAGGGGGCCCATGCCTGAAGCTGTGTAAGGGGCCCCAAAATTCATGATGGCGGCCCTGTACACCTGTAAGGGGCCCGGGGGTCCGGAGGTGCCCAGATGCCTGGAGGCCCCCCAGCGCCCCAGATGGTAACCCCCCTCTTTTTTTTTTTGTATATATATTTGTTAGTTGGTTTTTTGTAGGATTTTTTATTAAAGGGCCAATTTTTGGGAATTTAATATTTTTTAGCAGTCTGGAGGTCCCCAGGGCCCCGGGTGGCAACCCCCCAAATTTTTTGTTATTAAAGGGCCAATGTTTTGTTTTAGGGGTCTGGAGGTCCCCAGTGGCCTGGTCCCCAGTGGCCCGGAGATCCCCAGGGCTCCAGATGACAACCCCCCACCTTTACAAAAAAAAAAAAAAAAAATTATATATTTTTTGGTTATTTTTTAAACATATATATATATAATATAATTTTGAAAGCTCCCAGAGGGCCCCAGATGACAACCTTTTTGCTTCTAAAAATGTTATAAACATTTTCCCCAGGTTTGTTACTTTTTACTTTAATTTCTTTTTTAAAGTGTATTTTGTGCGTGAAGTCGAGAGAGAGAGAGCTGGACTTGCAATCGCCATCCTTCTCCATGGCCCCCGGTGGCAATGGTGGGTGTGAGGGGGGCCTCACTCACCCCACCTGCTACACTTGGGAGCCGATGGGACAGAGGGACTCCCCCTATGAAGGAGTGTAGCCCACCCAGCCAGCCCTGTAGGTCCTTCGCCTCCCTTTATTTTAGGAGACCTCATGGCCAAAGTGTGTGCAAGTGTGGTGTTATTTTTTTGGGGGGGGGGGGTGGGCATACTAAGCACAGGCGTACCTTGCATAGCACACCCACCGGGAGCCGGGCTGACACCACCAAACTCAATTCACATGTAGCCGAGACCGGGATCCGAACCCTTGGCTGCAGAGGTGAACGGCTTGTCAGCGCAGTGCCATTCACGTTGAGCCACCACAGCTCCCACCCAATGTTATTTTTTTTTTAGATTTTTGGTAGTTATTTTTTATTAAAGGGCCCAGAGCTCCCAAGGCAACCCCCTTTTTTATTATTTTATATATTTAGATATTGTAATTTATTTTTCATTAAAGAGCCCAGAAGTTTCTTTTTATTAAAGGGCCCAGTGGTCCCCAGGGCCCCCGGATGGCTACCACCCTTTTTAATATATATTTTTCTATATGTATTTTTTTGTAAAGGAACCCCCCCCCTTCTTAATATCAGGCGGCACCCCCCCCCTATTCTCTGCTCCAGGGGGCCCATGCCTGAAGCTGTGTAAGGGGCCCCATAATTCCTGATGGCGCCCCTAATTGCCTCCCCCCCCCCATGGTACGAAATTTCAAGGAATTTTTCACTTTTATTGTTGCACTTTAACCACTTCCATACCGCGCCTATTCTGGCACTTCTCTCCTTCATGTAACAATTATATTTTCTTCCTTGAAACTTACTCAGGACCCCCAAACATTATATATATTTTATTAACAAACACCCTAGGGAATAAAGTGGCGGCCATTTTTTCGGACACATTTCCAACAGTATTTGTGCCAAAAATTTTCAAACGTTTTTTTTTTTTTTTTGGCTTTCAAAAAAAAAACCTGTTTCATGAATGACAAAATAAGAAAGCAGTAAAGCTAGCCCAATTTTTAGGGATAAGGTGAAAAGATGATGTTCCCCGAGTAAATAGATACCTAACTTGTCACGCATTCATATTGCGCACACTCATGGAATGGCGCTAAACTTCGTTATTAAAAATCTCCATAGGCAACGCTTGACTTTTTTTCTCAGGTTACCACTTTTGAGTTACAGAGGAGGTCTAGTGCTAAAATTATTGCTCTCGCTCTAACGCACGCTATGATACCTCACATGTGGGGTTTGAAGGATGTTTACATATGTGGGTGGGACTTGCATGCGTGTTCGCTTCTGAGTGCGAGCTACTAGGGACAGGAGCATTTAAATTCCTTTGTTATTTTATTTTTTTACTTAATATTTTAATTTTTTGCACTTGTTTGTCCCTTTGTTTGTATTATTTTTCACTTTTCTTCCTATTACAAGGAATGTAAACATCCCTTGTAATAGGACTAGTGTGTGACAGGTCCTCTTTATAGAGAAAGGCGGGGTCAATTAGACCCCACATCTGTCCTCCAGGCTGGAAAGCATGTAATTGGTTTAAAAAAAAACATCTCATGCTTTCAGCTGCAATCATGTTCGTTCAGCACAGTAGCGTAGTGTGTAGCATGTTCACCTAGCAGCAAAAGGGTTGCTGGTTCGAATCCCGCCCGTGACACTATCTGCCTGGAGTTTGCATGTTCTCCCTGTGCGGGTTTCCTCCCACAATCTAAAAACATGCTGTAAATTGGATCCTGTCTAAATAAGCCCTAATATGCAGTAGGATATTTAGGTTTTGTGCTTCCCTAGGCCTGACCAAATTTTGGCACCCCCCTAATAGAAAAATGACCCACCCTTCCTGTCAAGGCCACACCCTGTTTTTTTATGACCCACCCAGGAATTTTCAGGGGACACACACAAGTTCTGTGGGGGGGGACCCTTAATTTGCCTAGTTTTTCGATCACTTCCTGTTTGGCTATGGGGCAGGAAGTGAAGGCCAATCTCCCCAAACGGACAGGGATAATACAAAATAAACTGACAGAGCTTCTAACCCCCCCCCCCCCCCCCACCAACTCTATCCAAAATGAAAGAAATCCAAAAAATAAAAGTGATGATTATTGTTCCAGTTTAACCCCAAATTTCAGATCATTTTATTGAGAGGCTTAAGAAAATATAACCATGCCAATAGGCCAGGATCCAGCGTTGCTAATATGTATGAATGTGTGTTAGGGACCCCCACAAACACCACCCAATGTTAAATCAACTATTTTCTTGTTTGTTTTGGGGATGCCTGCACCCCTGATAGGGTAAAGACACCTCACAAATGTTGTCACTTTCTACTTAATTCATTCACTTCCTGCCACACAGCCAAACAGGAAGTGAGGGAAACACCTGAGTAATGTTTTGTTGGGGACACACAGATCAATATAAATAGTTTCCCATTTTGGAAATGGCATTTTGCTGTGTACACCCCAAATTAGTAGGAATCTTGGACTTTGGGGTCCATTTACTAAAGGCAAATCCACTTTGCACTACAAGTGGACAAGCAAGGAAGAAAACTCAAAACTTGGCGGGATTGGAAGTAAAAACCATCAGTGCTTCCCTTCTGATTTTCATTGCCTACGCTTCTACTGCAGAGCGGCTTTGCCTTTACTAAACCCCAAAAAAAACTAATCATGTGGGGTGTACACTGCAGTGCAATTTGCTTAATGGTGACACTAGTTAGATTGACCTGTGCCCCGAAGAAAAGACCATTGGTAGGGTTTTAACCTCACTTCCTGTTCAGCTGTGTGACAGGAAGTGAAGCCAATTTTAGGAAAAGGGACACAAAGCCCAACCTAAAAACACTAGCAGGGGTTCTAACACTCAATTGGCTTCCCTCAAACAACCCACAATTAGAATAGGATTGTCTTGTGCTAGTTTCAAGCACAGCGCTGTAAATCAGCACTTCAAGCCTGTCCAAAAAAAAAAACACCACCCCCCCCCCCCCCCTCCAACAGGCCCTGTTTGCAGCTTTTCCTACATCTTGCACATGTGCTTTAAAAAGTCAGTCTGGACATCAGTTCTAGGAAACAATACTTACCGCTTTGTCCTTCCTTTTCTGGTGAATAAGCATTTCATGCATACACACCAGGAAAGATCTTAGAGACAAATCACACTTGATGGTTTAGGCCCAAACTAGTTCAGCTGCAGCGGTTGAAATCCATAGCATGAAAAAAATATCACAAAACAAACTTCAAAATTTGAAAGTAATTTTATTGGTCCACAAAACAAGGAAAGCAAAAAAAAAATTACAAATAAACACACCAAAAATATATAAAAACACCTAAAAACAAAAAAGACCAACGTTTATTTCACAGTCATTGGAAAATAAATCATGCTTTAGAAATAACAGGATAGACCCACAGGATTAAAACATTAGTCATTAACATCGAGAAACATTTAGCAAAATTATGTAGCAGAGAAAACATCAAAAAATACAAAACTTGCTCCAAAACATCTCTGTTTCGCTCCGCCATTCCTTCCAGCCAGCAAATCTGCCCCCTCTGAGGGGCAGCTGACACGTGCAGTATCCACGCTTTTTATAACATGTGTGCTAATGAACCAATTGGAAACACATGAAGAAATGTCAGCCTCTAGTTTGTGTGCACTTGGAACTGCTTACACCTGTTAAGGATGTCCTTAAATTACTAAGCCAAAAAAACAGCTTTCTGAGCATGCTCAGAAAGATGCATGTCATTTTCAGGGTCAGACAACTTCAGCTTTTTTTACTAAGTGTTCGAGCATGCCCAGTTCACTCGAAATGCAGTACCAGAATCAAATCTGCAATGGCGGATGAAAGCATTAGAGGTGTTTAATTTTTTTTTGGTCCCCCTGAAGTGATGCTTTACAAGCTGAACGGGAGGTCTTCTAGAATTTTTACGTAACAAACCTAAATAGTAATAATTTAAACGCCCCTGTCCCTAGTAGCTCGCAGTCAGAAGCGAACAAGCAGCATTTTTATTGTTTCCGGTTACCAGTTGAGATTTACAGATGAGGTCTAGTGCTAAAAATATTCCTCTTGCTGTTACGCACGCTATGATACCTCACATGTGTGGTTTGAAGAATGTTTCCATATGTGGGCGGGCCTTAAATGTGTAAGCCCCGCCCACATATTGAACCCCCGTTCAAACCCCACATGTGAGGTATCATAGCGTACGTTAGAGCGAGAGCAATACTTTTAGCACTAGACCTCCTCTGTAAATCTAAACTGGTAACCTGAAACACATAAAAAAGCGTTGCCTATGGGTATTTTCAAGTACTGAAGTTTGGCCCCATTCCATGAGTGTGTGCAATATTAAAGTGTAACATGTTGGGTATCTATTTACTCGGTGTAACATCATCTTTCACATTATGGCCATAAATTGGGCTAACTTTAGTGTATTCTTAATTTGTAACCACTTGAGCCCCAGAGCATATTACTGGTCACTGACGGGGCCATTTTTTGCATTTCAACACTGCGTAATTTTGACTGACAATTGCGTGGTTGTGCGACGTGGCCCCCAAACAAATTTGGCGTCCTCATCCCCCCCCCCCCCCCTAAAATTTTTTATTTATTTTATTGTTGGTGGTATTTGATCACCTCTGCGTTTTTTCTTATTTTTGCTTGACCCAAAAATATAGCGACAATTTGGTAACTAAAAAAACATCTTTTTTACTGTTTGGTATAATAAATCTCCCCCAAAATATATTCCAAAAATGTTTGCCCTCAGTTTATGCCGATAAGTATTCTTGGACATATTTTTGGTTGCAAAAAATCACAATAAGCGTTTGATTGGTTTGGGCAAAAGTTCTAAGTAGGGGTTGGTCTTATGGTTTTTTTTGGACTAATTTTTTGTTTTACTAGTAATGGTGGCTATCATTGTTTTTTCTGGCTACTGCGACATTGTGGCGGACACATTTTTGTGAGATTTGGCATTTTTGTAGCGAGCAATGGTATAGAAATGCATTGCTTACTATAAAAATGACACTGGCAGGGAAGGGGTTAACACTAGGGGCGCGGAAGGGGTTGAATATGTTACCTGGGTGTGTTCTAACTGTAAAGGGGGTGGGACTGTGTAGGGGAAATGACAGATCGCTGTTCATACATTGTAGGGACAGACGAGCAGGCATTCCCCCTGACAGGACCGGGATAAAGGGGAACTCCACCCCAAATTAGAAAAAAAAACGGCGTGGGGTCCCCCTTCAGGTGCACAACAGGCTCTTAGATTTGATCTGGAACACAAGGGGTTAACCCCACGCCAAAAAACGGCGTGGGGTTCCCCCTCAGATCCAGACCAAACCCTTCTCCCAGGCACGCAGTCTGGCCGGACAGGAATGGGGGTGGGGACGAGCGAGCGCCCCCCCCCCCCTCCTGAGCCGTACCAGACCACATGCCCTCGACATGGGGGAGTGTGTGCTGTGGGGGAGGGGGGCACTGCCCCCCCACCCCAAAGCACTCTTATCCCCATGTCGATAGGGACAAGAGCCTCTTCCCGACAACCCTGGCCGTTGGTTGTCGGGGTATGCGGGCGGGGGGCTTATCAGAATCTGAGAGCCCCCTATATTAAGGGGGCCCCCAGATTCTGGCCCCCCACCCTATGTGAATGAGTATGGGGTACATCGTACCCCTACCCATTCACCGGGTGGAAAAGTGTAAACACAAAAAAAAACACACAGAAAAAAATATTTTATTAGTCAGCTCCGGGGGTCTTCTGCCGGGACCCCCCACCACCAGCCCATTGGGCCCCGGGCTTCGCCGTCTTCTGCCGGGGGGGGACACCCACCGATGCTCTCCGCCATGTCCAGCCAGGCCCCCACCCCAAAATAAGCTCTTTCAGATCCGGGGGGGGCCGGCCGAAAAAAGTAGAGAACAACGGGAGGCGGAGCCCGCACCGGTCTTCGCCGCCGCCTTCCGCCGGGGGGTACACCTACCCCCCCCCCGGTCTTCGCCGCCGCCTTCCGCCGGGGGGGTACACCTACCCCCCCCCCCGGTCTTCCGCCGCCTTCCGCCGGGGGGGTACACCTACCCCCCCCCCGGTCTTCCGCCGCCTTCCGCCGGGGGGGTACACCTACCCCCCCCCCGGTCTTCCGCCGCCTTCCGCCGGGGGGGTACACCTACCCCCCCCCCGGTCTTCGCCGCCGCCTTCCGCCGGGGAGAGAGACACCCACCGATGCTCTCCGCCATGTTCGGCCAGGCCCCCTACCCCAAATCAAGCTCTTTTACATCCGGGGGGGGCCGGCGGAAATGGCGGAGAACAACGGGGGCGTCGCCACTCCTCGGTCTTCTAGCCGTTTTCTGCCGGGGGGGGGAAACACCCACCCATGCTCTCCGCCATGCTCGACTGTGCCCCCACCCCAAAATGAAGCTCTTTTACATCCGGGGGGGGCCGGCCGAAAACAGCGGAGAACAACGGGGGTGTCGCCCCACCTCGGGCTCCTCCGCTTCTGCCTGGCTCCTCCCGAGGCCAGGGCTTCTTTCGCCGTCTTCCGCCGGAGGGCGCCACTCTCCGGGCTTCTCGACGTTGTCTTCCGCCGTGGGGGCCAGGCCTTCTTCTTTGCCGCCCCCTTCGAATTTTTCGGCCTGGACGGGGGTCGCACATCCCATCCAGGACTTGGACGTGGCGGGCTTCTCGTCGCTGTTTTCTGCCGCTGCCCCCTTCACCACGAAGCTCCGTGCTTGTTTGATGAGGGCAGCGGGCTTCCGTCGTCTTCTCCGGGGCGAGGGTCGTACATCCCACCCCGGATTTCGTCGCCGGCTTCTGCCTGGCTCCTACTAGGGGCCAGGCCTTCTTTTGCCGTCTTCCGCCGGAGGGCGCCACTCTCCGGGCTTCTCGACGTTGTCTTCCGCCGCGGGGGCCAGGCCTTCTTCTTTGCCGCCCCCTTCGATTTTTTCGGCCTGGACGGGGGTCGCACATCCCATCCAGGACTTGGACGTGGCGGGCTTCTCGTCGCCGTTTTCTGCCGCTGCCCCCTTCACCACGAAGCTCCGTGCTTGTTTGATGAGGGCAGCGGGCTTCCGTCGTCTTCTCCGGGGCGAGGGTCGTACATCCCACCCCGGATTTCGTCGCCGTCTTCTGCCGCTGCCCCCTTCACCACGAAGCTCCGTGCTTGTTTGATGAGGGCAGCGGGCTTCCGTCGTAGTCTTCCGCCGCGGGGTGACACTCGCGGGCTTCTTCTTCCATTCGATGTTGACACGGCGAGGTCCGGCGCTGAAATGCCTTCTGAGCGGCGGGCAAGGACTTATATTGGCATTGGGCGTGGGCGTGGTTATGCCAACATGTGACCTTAACCCATGTGACAGTGATGTGACGTGACATCACTGTCACATGGGTTAAGGTCACATGTTGGCATAACCACGCCCACGCCCAATGCCAATATAAGTCCTTGCCCGCCGCTCAGAAGGCATTTCAGCGCCGGACCTCGCCGTGTCAACATCGAATGGAAGAAGAAGCCCGCGAGTGTCACCCCGCGGCGGAAGACTGCGACGGAAGCCCGCTGCCCTCATCAAACAAGCACGGAGCTTCGTGGTGAAGGGGGGCAGCGGCAGAAGACGGCGACGAAATCCGGGGTGGGATGTACGACCCTCGCCCCGGAGAAGACGACGGAAGCCCGCTGCCCTCATCAAACAAGCACGGAGCTTCGTGGTGAAGGGGGCAGCAGGCAGAAGACAGCGACGAGAAGCCCGCCACGTCCAAGTCCTGGATGGGATGTGCGACCCCCGTCCAGGCCGAAAAATTCGAAGGGGGCGGCGGCAGAAGACCCTCAAAGTTAAAACCACCTTCACCAGGTGAATGGGTAGGGGTACGATGTACCCCATACTCATTCACATAGGGTGGGGGCCCGAAATCTGGGGGCCACCTTATTAAACGGGGCTCCCAGATTCTGATTGGCTCCCGCCCGCATACCCCGACAACCAATGGCTAGGGTTGTCGGGAAGAGGCTCTTGTCCCGATCAACATGGGGACAAGAGTGCTTTGGGGTGGGGGGGCAGCGCCCCCCTCCCCCAAAGCACACACTCCCCCATGTCGAGGGCATGTGGTCTGGTACGGCTCAGGAGGGGGGGGGTGCTCGCTCGTCCCCACCCCCATTCCTGTCCGGCCAGACTGCATGCCTGGGATGAGGGCTTGGTACGGATCTGGGGGGGAACCCCACGCCGATTTTGGCGTGGGTTAACCCCTCACGTTCCGGACCAAGCCGGAGAGCCTATTGTACCCCTGGGGGGGAAGCCGCGCCGGTTTCACATTTGAAATTTGGCGCGGAGTTCCCCTTCAGTGTCAGCGCAGCCCGAGAACAGCTCGGAGCTTGCCGTGCGCCGCTCCAGGCAGTGCAAACACTGCTACGCCGCCTGGTATTTACCAAGATTTTCCCGGCGTACTGAAGAGGCGCGCGGTAAGCTCCGATTTTTCCCTCTGCGCATGCCCAGTATGCAAGTGAACCTTCCGAGGTTCTAGCGTACTTTGCAAGGGCACGGGGATCGGGTCCCAAAAGTCACTTTCCCTTTCAAATCGGCCCGCCACACAAGTTTAAACACATGTCACTACACTTCCCCTGCATCACCCCCCTCCCTCCCCTCATAAACTCCCGCCCGAATCCCCGATGTTTACATTACTAAATGCCGCACGCCAGCTCTGTACTGGCGTGCTGTGCGCCCTCTTCTGGGCGCATTAGGCACTTTAGTAAATGAGGAAACACGCTGCACTGGCAGCGTGTTTCTTTTGTAAATGTCAAAAACAGGTTTACTCCTGCTTGTGCACCATGAGTCTTGGCGCACAGGCTTGGTAAATCAGCCCCTGTGTGTCATTACACCTACTGTCATTGCTTTCTGCGTTCCTGCATGCGTTCCTGTTTACACCAAAGCAGTTTGTCAACAGACACAGATATTTTTTGGGCGTTTAAAACGTTTTCCAGTTCACAGTTTACAGCGCTTAAGACATGCGACCACAGAACAATTATCTGTATTTAACCTTAGTTCTTTCTTCAGCAGTTCTTAATTCCAACTACTACATCTCCACAGCTACTTACCAAACCGCATAGACATTAAATTAAGTTTTACTCACGGTACCCCTAGTATTGCTTCTTGAAGAGATGTGCAAGCCGGCTGTATAGGTTTTCTTTCAAGGGTCCTGTTTTACCCGGATAGGTAGACTGCGGCTCCTGCTTTTAGGAAGCTGGAAACTCAGTAATGTGGCTTTAAGGGCTGTTTGGGGCTCAGATGGGTATATGGGTGAAATAAATGGGTGCGTCTAATATATTCACAAGCCGGCCAGTCCAGGCAGTCCAGGCAACAGTCCAGGCATACACACTGTGGGGGGCAATGGCAATGGCAGTGACAATGGAACACAGCAGTATGCAGTATGCAGTAGGACGCTATGAGGTGTAAAGGGAAGCAGAGGAATGCAGGGTGGGTGCAATATACAGGTAGCCAGAGCTCAGCCGTATACCTCCTTCAGTGTCTATTCAGTAGCTGATTACACCTGTGATTCAGCTTCCTCCTCCCCCACCATCCACGCCGTCCTGCACTCTGTCACCTCCACTCTCAGTCTGAGCGTATCACTCCCAGGGAATTCCCGGGACTCAGAGCGAAGGCATGAGAAGATATGAGAGGCATGAGGAGACTATGAGGAAGAGAGAGGTGAAAGACCGGGACACCGAGACACCAAGAGACACTAAGGGAGGAAGCAGGGGAGACGAGGGGAGACGAGGGGTGGCGGGGGGGGGGAGAGGTGCGGGTGGGTACGGGCGGGCGGTAGTACGCGTGAGTTCTCAGGCTAATAGCATAGCCTCACTGCTTCAGCTGACAGGCTCTTAGGCTCTCAGACTCTCGGACTCTCGGACTCTCGGGTGTTTGAGCATGACAGCCGCGACCTCAGCAGACTGTAGCAATCCGGCAAGCAGGTGGACTGTCCGCGCATAGCCAGCAGGCGAGCTGCGCTTACAACACCCGCCCCGCTCACGTTCCTCCGCTCCACTCCGATCGTCAGCTCTACAACCATTCCTCCTCCTCCTCCATTACCTTCACCTCCGCATCCGAGAAGCCCGGGAAGCCTCCAAATCCAGGGGACCTACGAACAGCACGGGAACGCAGGCTACTCACACACCCCTCCCATTAACAGCCCCTCCCCTCTCGCTGTAAACCCACTTGAGTCCTAGTTCACATATATGCGATTCCTGCATTGCATGTTGCTTGTCGGCCGTTCACTCTGCCCTTTGCAAACTGATACAGGTGTCAATGTAAAATTAATGACACCCCCATATCGGTTTGCAGATTGCAGTGAGAACTTTGAAATGGTGCAGGAATTGGATTGCATAGGTGTAAACACCCATCCACTCCAAAAAAAGGGTCCTGCACAGTTATGGTGCAAATTCCATTTCAGCCATACAGTTTTTATGGCTGAATTTGCATCGCACAGACATCCCATGTGATTTGCACAGCAATGCGGTGCAAATCACATGCAATGTCTATGATCACACAAGTGAAAACCCTGGCTAAAGGCATAGCATAGGGTTAATGAAAGACTGCTGGAGGACAAGACAGGAAGTGAAAGATTTGGGAGAGAGAGGGCAGAGTACACAGTGACAATGCTGATAACTCACTTGATGTTCCCAGGATCCTCACACTAGTAGTTTAGTCGGCTCTTTAGCTATCAGCTACTTGTTTACGGGCTGTGCACAGAGCATGGACAACGGCACACAGAAACAGAGGGGAGGGAGGGAGGGAGAGGAGCAGATGCAGCCTCTTCCATTTCTGTGGAAGGGGGGTGGTTGTACTGGCTGGGATGTTACAATTTAACAGAGTGAGACACACAGCATTGTGCATATGGGTCAGTCCACCTGAGCTCTCCCCTGCGCTGTCAGCATGTATCATCTTTGCTGCACTACCAAGCCCGTCCTGCTCTCACTGTTTCAAGTGTCTTCTCCTACGATCCTAGGGGGGGGCAAACGACCCCCGTTGCCCTATGAACGGACGCCTATGCCCCCACCCATTCTGGGCCAAATCATCACCCCTAGCGCCAAAGTCAAAAGTCTTGGGGTCATCTTTGACACCCACATGACAATGGATGCACAAATAGGGTCAGTAGTCAGCAGGTCTCACCATCTGCTGCATCTACTACTTAGACTAATTCCTTTTATTCCTAAAGAAGACATAGCAGTCGTGGTGGGAACAATTGTAAACTCCAGACTTGACTATGCAAATACTCTTTACCTCAGACTCCCTCTTGTCTACAAGTCTTTTCAACAATACAATACACATGCACTCGCAACACTCAGGTACTCGCAACACTCAGGTACTCGCAACACTCCGAATATACATAATACTCAGGTACTCAAAAGTTGCTCAGTGACTTAGCAGCACAGAGATACTCAACCACACAAGAACTCAGTTACCCGTTACAGTCTCCTATAGGATTTGCAATCACTTTTATTCTCCCCTGCTCAGCCTGCTCCCGCTGCTTCACCGACTGCCTGTTACACACACACACACACACACCCCCTCTGGGCTGTGGTCTCAATTACCTGACACTCCTGGTCTCCGTTCCTGCTACCCGGTCTCTGGTCCTTCTGATTTACTGCCCTCCTGCTTCCTGTGTCAGCCTGAAAAGGTGTCACTACACTGGTCACCGACGCTTGTTGCCAAAATGGCACGCTGCCTCCGCTCACGGACCCGGGTCTCAGTGGGGGGGGTGTCATTGTCCATAGTTCCCCACACCACGCTGCTACCGCGTGCAGCGTCTGTGACCCCTGTCTATTGTTACTGTTTCTCCCTATCACTAAAAGTGGAAGGAAAATAAATTCCCATATTTTGGTTGACATCAGAACACTAATAGTGGGAAAATCTCCCCAATGGGACACAGATGGCAAAAAAAGTATAATTTGATAGGGGACATAACCCTCCCTTGCTCTATCCAAAATTAAAAAGTTAGTTTTGCCTTTAGTCCTTGTTCACACCAATGTGATTTTTTATGCGATTTGACAGTTCAAAATCACATGACAAGTCACACCCTATTTTTGGCAATGGAACTGTTCAAATAGTTGTGACTCAAGCCGCAGCAACTTTTAAAAAGGTTCCTGCAGTACTTTTCTGCAATTTAATTGCAACTTACTCTGTCTAATGTTAAATGAAGTCGCAAGCCACAATTAAATCTCTGATCCAAATCGCATTGATCTGCGTGATTTCAAAGCTGCACTGGTGCAAAGAGCTTAGTTAAGTTACACTTTAACCGCTTGCCGACCAGCGACCATCATACTGCGGCAGGTTGGCACAGCTGCACGAATCGCTGTAGGTGTATGTCGACCACTTACGAGGATCTGTGTAGGTAAACAAACAGATCCCCATTCTGACAGGGGAGTATAGAGAGATCTGTTGTTCCTAGTGATCAGGAACAGCGATCTCTCTTCGCCCCCTAGTGTTAACCCCTTCCCTGTCAGTAACATGTATTCAGTAATCAGCGGCTTTTAGCTCTGATTGCCATATAAATGTCACTGGTCCCAAAAAAGTGTGTCTGGTCAGTCCACCGCAAGGTCGCAGGACCACTAAAAATGTCAGATCACCGCCATTACTAGTAAAAATCAAAATGGCTGAAATTAGGGTTGTCCCGATACCACTTTTTTAGGACCGAGTACAAGTACTGATACTTTTTCCCAAGTAGTCGCCGATACCGAATACCGATACTTTTTTTAAATGTGTCCCCAAATGCAACCATGTCCCCCACATATTGCAGCCATGTATGTCCCCCACATATTGCAGCCATGTGTGTGCCCCACATATTGCAGCCATGTGTGTGCCCCACATATTGCAGCCATGTGTGTCCCCCACATATTGCAGCCATGTGTGTCCCCCACATATGCAGCCATGTATGTCCCCCACATATGCAGCCATGTATGTCCCCCACATATGCAGCCATGTATGTCCCCCACATATGCAGCCATGTATGTCCCCCACATATTCAGCCATGTATGTCCCCCACATATGCAGCCATGTATGTCCCCCACATATGCAGCCATGTATGTCCCCCACATATGCAGCCATGTATGTCCCCCACATATTCAGCCATGTATGTCCCCCACATATGCAGCCATGTATGTCCCCCACATATGCAGCCATGTATGTCCCCCACATATGCAGCCATGTATGTCCCCCACATATGCAGCCATGTATGTCCCCCACATATGCAGCTATGTATGTCCCCCACATATGCAGCCATGTATGTCCCCCACATATTGCAGCCATGTCATGTCCCCCATATTGCAGCCATATCATGTCCCCCGTATTGCAGCCATGTCATGTCCCCCATATTGCAGCCATGTCATGTCAATGCGAACATACCAGAGAAGAGGCAGGTACTTTTACAGGAACGGAAGGGGGGAGTGATATAGCATTTGTTCAGGAGACACATTTTAGAAAAGGGGGTCTCCCCTTTCTAAGAAATAGAGCGTTTTCCGACAGTATACCATGCCACGAATCCAGTGGCAAAGAAGGGGGTATCAATTTTAATTTCGAATAAGATCTCATGGTCACTCACAGACTCTCTAGTAGACACTGGGGGACAGTACCTAGTGTTGTAGGGGACGATAGGGGGAGTTGCGGTAACTCTGGACTCCTTTTATGCCCCTAACATGCAACAGGATGTTTTCCTGGGGAAATTTCTGGATAAACTGGTAGGATTCCAGGAAGGACAATTGATTCTAGGGGGGAGATCTGAATATCCCCCTTGATCCAAGGGTGGATACTTCATCTGGAGGTTCGGCAGTCTCGGCGGGGATCCAGAAACGAGTACGACTGATACAGAAAGTGAGATTAATAGACATATAGTGATTAATGCACCCAGGAGAGCGAGATTATTTCTTCTATTTTATTCCCCATAAGATATACTCCTGTATAGATTGCTATCTTATCCCAGATAACCAGTTACACGCAGTTAAGACCATGCACCAATTTTCCTGAAATATACTCTGGGGGACTCCCGGCCCCAGGGGATTGCGTCCTGGAGGCTGAATGAAAGTCTCCTACAAGATGCTGTAGTGTTGGAAGACGTACAGAAGGAAGTAAGATGGTACTTTCAGACCAATGATTCGCCAGAATGCGACCTGGGTGTGATTTGGTAAGCCCATAAGGCAGTGATAAGGGGTGTCTTGATGCAACACGGGGCAAGGATAAAGAGAGAAAGGGAATTAAAGTTAATGACTCTCCTGGCCGAGATCTCACGGCTAGAACTCGTACATAAATAGAGTCTCAGTCTAGTGGTAGAAAGAGACCTCCTGGCGGCACAAAGACAAGTTACTGAATTGCTCATGTACAAAGCGAAAAGGGCAATACAATCAGGTAGGAGACAGAATTATGAATTCGGTAACAAGTGTGGGAAGAAATTAGCTAGTACACTGAGGGAGCATCAAACAAAAACCTACATACCAATGATCTTAGGGCCAGGAGGAGAAAAACCTAGTCTCCCTAGAGAGATATCGCAGCGGTTTGGGGATTTTTATAGTGCCCTGTATAACCTGCAAACAAGCTCAAAGGACCAATCCGCAATGGAAAGGTATATAGCAACATCAGGCATTTTGAGTTTGACGCCAGAAGCAAGGAAGGAAATGGAAAAGCCAATTACCATAGAAGATATTCAGGAGGCAGTAAAGAGAGGGAAAGGATGCAAATCACCAGGCCCGGATAGATTTACCATTCAATATTATAGGCTTCTCCTCCATGGGATAATTTTTGGTAAAATTGTTTAACGTTTTTTTTCATACTGAAACCTTGAAAGCTATGATTGCGATTATACCCAAGGAAGGTAAGGACCCCTCCCAATGTGGGAGCTACAGACTGATATCGTTAGTGAACACGGACTTCAAGCTCTTTTCTAAGATCCTGGTAATGCGTCTTCAACAGCACATACCCGGCCTGGTACATAAAGACCAGGTGGGATTTGTGCAGACACGTGAAGCTCGGGATAACACGATCAAGACTCTGAATTTAGTCCACTGGGTGGCCTCTTCCCGTACCCCATGTGTCTTTCTAGGGACAGATTCAGAAAAAGCTTTTGACCGTATAAACTGGCAATTTATGTTCCTGGTACTGAGACACATGGGGTTTGGTAATAGGATGCTGCAGTGGATTTCGAGTAATTATACCCACCCAACTGCCCAGGTTAGAGTAAATGGAGTAACATCCCCACCCTTTAAGTTATCAAATGGGACAAGACAGGGGTGCCCCCTATTCCCGCTCTTGTTTGCTTTATCGGTAGAATCCCTATTGAGCAGGATCCGGATTAATACAGATATCAAGGGGGTGTCTGTGGCAGGTACAGAATACAAGATTTCGGCATGATGTATAGTTTGACCAACCCGATGGTGTCCCTCCCGAATCTGCTTCGGGAATTGGACATATACGGGAAGTTAGCAAATTTTAAGATTAATTATGTAAAGTCTGAAGCGATGGGTGTGGCGATCCCTAAGGAAGATCTGAAAATGTTGGAATCTAACTATAAATTTAAATCAGGGATCCTCAAACTATGGCCCTCCAGCTGTTGCGGAACTACACATCTCATGAGGCATTGTAAAACTCTGAGGCGGCGTACACACGAGGGGATATGTCCGCTGAAAACGGTCCGATGGACCGTTTCAGCAGACATCTCCGCTCGTGTGTATGGGCTAGCGGACAGATTTCTCCACCTGACAGATTTCAAAGCAAGCTTTGAAATCTATCCGGTGGAATCTGTCCGCCCGACATGTCTGCTGGTTAGTACACTTACCAGCAGACATGTCGGCCCCCACCGCCGCCGCGCCGCTGCCGAATGGATTCGGCGCATGCACGGAAGTGTTTTACTTCCTGGTGCGGTGACGTGGCGGTGACGCGGCGGCGTCAACGTCACCGCCACGTCAGCGCCACGTCACCGCGCCGTCCGGCGGCGGGGAATTTGATCCGATGGTGTGTACACGCCATCGGATCAAACTCCCGATCGGACATATCCGATGGAAATGGTCCGCGGACCGTTTTCATCGGATATGTCTGATCGTGTGTACGCCGCCTGACATTCACAGACATGACTAGGCATGATGGGAATTGTAGTTCTTAAACATCTGGAGGGCCATAGTTTGAAGACCCATGATTTAAATGGACAGACGTAGCTCTGACGTACATGGGGACATCCATCCCGGTGGATCTTACACAAGAATTTAAGTTTAATTTTCTGCCATTGTTAGCCAGGGTGCGGATCCTCCTGGATGGATGGCAGAAGGGGTTCCACTCGTGGTTTGGGAAGTGTAACATTATTAAAATGAATATCCTGGGGGCGTGTCCGGAAGTGCTCCGGGGAAGACGTGTTCTTGCAGAGCTCCATCAGGCCTGGCACGATCTATTGCCATCCCCTGCAGGATCTGCTCCGTTGAGCTCCCAAACCAACTGCACCTGCATTTGGACATCCTGTGCTCGGATCCCGGCCTGTTTTGTGGTGTCCGGTCGGATCCATCCTTCCCCAGGCCCTCAGCCGGCTCCACATTGCCGAGGCCCGCCGCCATCTTGGGCCTACGAGACCTCTGGCGTCTGCTGCATCTGGATGCTATTGTCTGCGGGGCGGGCAGCTGTCTCATCCCGTCCACCGCCCACAGCACCTCCGGAGGAAACTGTCGTGGTGTGCCACGATCGGGACCCGCAGGAGACCTCCTGATGTCCGGCGGCGCCTTTAGGACAGACCACGGCTCCGGCCTAGTCCCGAAAGATGGCGCCCAGCTTGCTGCACCTGGGATCTCTGGCATGCTATTCACCCTCCCAACCTGCTGCCTAACCTTCTACTTGCAAGTGGCTGGGGATCCTTGTGACCGGCACTGCTCTTCACAGCACCCACAGCAGCGTCTCCGGGGCTCCTGCTTCCAAACAGTGAGTAACTGCCATCTTGCCTCACTCAGCTAGTTCCCCACAGACTTTGCCCCTCTCCCCTTCTCCACCTTGCACCCCCCCCAAATTAACGGAGCTCTCTGGCTATTCTACACCCTCCCCCCGTCCTTCAGCATAGGAGCAGGTAGCGGGACATGATTTCTCACATGGAGCAGTGAGATGGACTCTATCCTGACCCCCTGAACCCCCAGCTTCACGGACCATATCATTATTGGAAACCAGCCCAAACCCCGGCACATGGGGAAAGACAAGCAGCTGACACATAAGGGATCCGGTGGGGATCGTAGGGGAGGTGATCAGGAAGACTACTTTGCCCAATCCCGAGCCGCATCACAGCGCCATTCTGAAGCTTAGATGGCGCAGGCACCTCTGTCTCCAGCCCGCTCTAAATTGTCCCTACACTCTCTGGCGAGCATGCATAATCATCTCCCCCTCCCTGGGGACTCTGACTTTGTGCTCACCAGAAGCCGCTCTAATGCCTCTCTGGCCTCAGGAGAGGGTAGGGATCTGGAGGCACAGATACGCTCCCTACACAGCTATATCAGATCTCTGCCCACCAAGGCTGACTTTGAACACTGTGTCCACAGGATTGAAAAGGCCTACAAAAAAGAAATCTCTGACTTCAAGAAGGATTTGAGCGTTCGTTTTGAGGACCTAGATGCCACCACAGACTGTCATGCTGCAGCAGTTGGCGTACCAACAGGACGATATCGAAAACCGTAACCGCTGCAACAATATTTGCATTCGCGGGATTCCCAAAACAGTAGACGCCAAAGCCCTACCAAAAGCTGTGACCGCCATTTTTAACCAATTGCTGCACCACCCTAAGGATGACCCAATTGAGCTGGACCGGGTCCACAGAACTTCCGGCCAGCGGATCCAGGACACCTCCTTTGTCTGTGACACCCTGTGCCGGGTCCACTTTTATAAGGTTAGGGAAGCCATCGTGAGAGCTGCCAGCTCGCAGGACACTATACTGTTTAATGATACCCCAGTGATGCTTCTTCCGGACCTGTCACGTCAAACGTTGACGATGAGAAAAACGATGAAGCCGCTTACCCAACTGTTGATATCCAAGCAGATAAAATACCAATGGAGATTCCCATTTCATCTGCGAGTGTACCACGAGGGCAAGACAGCCATCTTCTGCACGCTTGGAGACCTACCTACGTTGCTCAGCACACTGGGTCTTTCACAAGTATCCCTCCCGGATTGGCCATTCACGCCAACCACTCCAGGCTTGCCCTTTGCCTCTCTGTGGCAGACACAGGGCCGCAAGCGCAACCCCAAACCTCTGCCTCACCGGGACTCTGAGGATTTAATATACTCTGGTTGGACTAGTCATGCCACTTGCCCTGCCATTCCAGGGGTTTCCCCCTGGAAATGACTCCGGGTTGGAGCCCCCTCAGTTGATTTATTTTTTTATTTTTGGGGGCTCAACCTGATGCTCTTCCCGGACACTGTCTCACCTGTGGGGTTTATTCCCCCTAAGCCCTGGATTGCTTTAATGTTGTTGTTATTATCATTGCCTTAATTCTCTTTCCAGGAAGTTCGAGCTCCATGTTCCTGAACGGGAGACATTCGCGGATTGTTCCTAAGTATCTTCTATTCTATGACTTCAGATACTATGTTCATACTCTGTTGCCTTACATAGTTACATAGTTAGTCAGGTTGAAAAAAGACACAAGTCGGGGGCGCATGCGCGGCGTGACGCTGATGGGAAGTGCCTAGCCACATCTCCTCCACACCTGGACACATTACGGCCGTTTCCCCGGGGCTATAACGCTTGTTTTTCGCCCAAATACATCAGCACCCCTGCGGGAACACGGGGTGCATGCCTGGCACTAACAAGAAGAAAAAACGGAGCCAGCATCGCTCGCTGACAAACCTTCTTCTTACTATGGAGCAGAGGACAGGGAAGACCCAAAATGGCGCCTGCAGCAGCGTGTGGGGAGAGGATGTAATCATCTCACACCCTCCCAAAGATCTGGAGAACCGTGAGTACAACTCCCCCCTCTCCAAGGCTGACCTAGATGAAAGTCTCACAGCAGTCTTTAATAAACTAGTGGACAAAATAGAAAAAGAAGTACATAAATCTACGGCTGCACTATCCCAGGAAATTGCTAGCATAGGAGGACGCACTGATCTCCTGGAGACAAAACATGATGAACTCTCCCTAGCACACAATGACTTGAGAAAAGACTATGAAAACCTGGCCGATAACTTTGCTTTCATGCAAGCCCAAGTAGAGGATTTGGACAACAGAAATCGCCGCCAAAACGTTAGATTGCGCGGTATACCTGAATCTACTACTGATTTGTTACCAGCTGTGTCCCAGATTTTCCATGGTCTCCTTCCAGAGAAACCATTATCCGCCTTCGCCTGTGACAGGATCCACAGGGCCCTCCGTCCCAAACCCCCCCTGAAAACCCCCCAGGGACATCATCATGTGCATGAAGGATTTTCTGGTGAAGGAAGACATCATGCGTGCTTCCAGAAATAGCCCCAACATCTCCTTTGAGGGAAAATGCATACAAATCTTTCCTGACATCTCCCCAGCCACATTAGACAGAAGGCGCAGGATGAAAGAGGTCACCTCTGTCCTACAATCAGCCAGGATAAGATACAAATGGGGATTTCCCTTTAAGCTGACCATACCTCACAATGGATCCACTTATACGGTCTATAATGTGATCGAAGGTAAAGAGCTGCTGATTAAGTTAGGTCTTTTGCCTAACGAACCTCACCCACGGCTCCCTGCCACCCCAAGACCCTCGCCTATTTGGTCTACTCCTTCCAACAAGCGCAGCCAGAGAGACCAGAGGAGATTATTCAACCATCAGTAAAACCAGCCCATCTGAACTCTCAACTGATTTTCTAAGCTATTGCACTATCCGTACTGAAGATTGCTGCATTCCAGAAACGTAATCCCTTGCTTTAACAATGCCCAACACTATAGGATTCAGTGTGTTCCAATACAACTAACTCATTCAGATTCTGCAGGAAAGGAAAGAAGGCCTCTTGGACTTACTATCTCTACCCAGATTTATTACACTGGATTCACACATCCTCCACTAGAGGTCCCCCCCCCCCCCCCTGCTGGAAAGACTCTAACACATTTCACTGAACCACATATCTAGCTCATGGGTTCCTGTAGCAGACGCTTCAATATACAGTGCTCTCTGTACTGAACAAGCCTCTTTAACAGATATCTTTTCTATTATCTTATTTTGCCCTATGCTCTGCTACTCAGAAGGATCTCATGCTACAGCCCTGTTCATCTCTTGCACAAAAAGGGAACTATCCTGAACTTCCTAAACTTTAATCCCTGGGTGCTGCACAGGACTGCCTCAAATTTCTCCTGATCTATCCCCTCCCTGTTGGAGTGATTGTGACTCAAACCACAGTGTCACATCCCTCTCTTGCTTCCACTTATTCAATATAAGGTTGCGGTCGGTTATGCTGGCCCTGTTCTCTAATTTTAGAGTGTTATATGTTATTGCACTGCTGTTTTAAGTTGCCATGCACTGATATGATGCTTTTTTACAGTTTAACATGTCTTTCTGTCCGGGTGTGTCCGCCGCAGTTAGTTTGACCCCACTCCTGCCTCGATCTCTATCTAGACCACCACTCGTGATGGCCTGGCTGGATCTGACGCAGGATAAGGATAAAAGGATTTTTAATAACAGCTTACCTGTAAAATCCTTTTCTTGAAGTACATCACGGGACACAGAGCGCATAGCCATTACATATGGGTTATATGGGTACCTTCAGGTGTGGACACTGGTGTAATCAACTTCACAGGAAGTTCCTCCCTATATAACCCCCTCCCACTGAGAGTGCTTCAGTTTTGTAGCAAGCAATTTCTCCGAGGTTACACAATGTTCCCCAAAAGAGGGGTGGGAGCTCTGTGTCCCGTGATGTACTTCAAGAAAAGGATTTTACAGGTAAGCTGTTATTAAAAATCCTTTTTTCTTTATCGTACATCACGGGACACAGAGCGCATAGCCATTACATATGGGATGTCCCAAAGCAATGCTCCATGAAGGGAGGGAGACCGTAAGGCCAAAAATAGCCAAACAAAAAACATTATCAGGAGGTAAAATAGCTCCACCAACAGAAAAAAAGGGGGCGTGAACCGGGCCAGAGGATTCTATACTGCTGCCCGTAGGACCGCCTGCCCAAATGCTGCGTCCGTAGCCTTTGCGACGTCCAACTTATAAAATTTAGTAAACGTATGTACGGAAGACCAGGTTGCCGCTTTGCAAACCTGTGCCATAGAGATCTGATGGTGTGCCGCCCAAGAGGCACTCATGGCCCTCGTAGAATGGGCCTTAACTGATAAGGGAGGTGGAACGCGCTTCAGACCATAGGCCTGAAAAATCAGCTGCTTAATCCACCTAGCCAAGGAAGACTTGGCAGCCGGCTGACCCTTTTTGGGGCCATCCGGAAGAACGAAAAGCACATCTGTTTTCCGAATCTCCTCTGTAGCCTTGAGATAAACCCTCATGGCTCGGACCACGTCCAAAGTATGAAGCAGTCTTTCCTCTCTGGACTGGGGAGTAGGAAAGAAGGATGGTAGGACTAGGTCCTGATTCAAGTGAAAACTGGATATGACCTTAGGAAGGAAAGAAGGTTGAGGCCGCAGAACCACTCTGTCCTTATGCAGAATCAGGTACGGTTCCCTGCAAGACAAGGCTGCCAGCTCGGAGACCCTTCTGGCCGAAGCCATAGCCACCAAGAAAACCAACTTTCGGGTTAGCAGCACAAGAGGGATTTCTGTCAGAGGTTCAAACGGCTGCCTTTGTAAAGCTGACAAGACCAGATTTAAATTCCAGGGGCAGAGGGGAGCTCTAATAGGGGGATTTACATGCAAGACCCCCTGCAAGAAGGTTTTCACAAGCGAATGCGTGGCCAAAGGCCTTTGAAACCATATCGATAAGGCAGACACCTGCCCCTTTAGAGTACTAAGAGCCAACCCCTTGTCAACGCCAACCTGGAGGAATCGCAAGATCCTGTCAATAAAAAACTTGCGAGGATGCCCTCCTTGAGACTCGCACCACTCCACCTAGGTCCTCCAGACTCTGTAATAGATATTTCTAGAGACTGGTTTTCTAGCCTGAATTAACGTAGATATGACCTGGGCTGAGAGGCCTCTGCCCTTAAGAATTAGGGATTCAGCCGCCAAGCCATCAAATTTAGCTGCTGTGAAGCAGGGTGGTAGATCGGGCCCTGAGACAGCAGATCTGGGCGCAGAGGGAGTGGCCACGGTGCCCCTACTGACATCCTCACGATGAGTGCGTACCAAGCCCTATTGGGCCAAGCTGGGGCCACCAGGATCACCGGCCTGCGCTCCACCCTGATCCTTCGTAGAAGGCGGGGAATCATCTGTAGTGGAGGGAACGCATACAGGAGAGAAAACTGGTGCCAGGGGCAAACCAACGCATCGGTCCCGTAGGCCGAGGGATCCCTGGCTCGGGATACGAATTTGTCCAATTTCTTGTTGAATCTTGTTGCCATGATGTCCACATCGGGAACTCCGAATCTTTGGCAAATCTCTTGGAATACCTGGGGGTGAAGAGTCCACTCTCCCGGGAGTAACTGTTGACGACTCAAAAAATCTGCTTGAGAATTGTCTATCCCTGGGATTAACACTGCTGAGATGCAGGGTACATGGGCTTCGGCCCATGAGAAAATCAGGTTTACTTCCCTTTGAGCCGCTAGGCTCCTTGTGCCCCCCTGGTGGTTTATGTATGCCACCGCCGTGGCATTGTCGGACTGTATCCTTACTGGCAGACCCTGCAGGGGGAGAGTCCAGGCGACCAGGGCCAACCGAGCAGCTCTGATCTCTAGGACATTGATGGGAAGCAGACTTTCTGCCTCCGACTACTGTCCCTGCTGGGTCCGTTTTCCTAAGATTGCCCCCCAACCTGTTAGGCTGGCATCTGTGGTTACTATTTTCCACGTGATGGGGCAAAAGGTTTTCCCTTTTGACAATTTTTGAGGGACCAGCCACCAGTACAGGCTGCGCCTGACCCCTGGGGAAAGAACTAATGGACGGTCTAATGCCTGTATGGACCTGTTCCAAGCAGAGAGAATAGCTGCCTGGAGAACTCTGGTATGGATCTGGGCATAGGGCACTGCTTCGAAGGCGGCTACCATCTTTCCCAGCAGTCGCATGCATAGGCGAATAGTCGGCCTCTTTTTGCCTAGGACTATTTGAATTGTTTGAGTCAATGACCTGATCTTTTCTTGAGGTAAAAATATCCTCTGGCATTCTGTATCTAACCGAAGGCCTAGATATTCCAACTGTCTTGTGTGTTGCAACCTCGATTTTCCTTGGTTCACAACCCACCCGAATTCTTCTAGATGCCGAACTGTGCGGACTACTGCATGATTGAGGTTGGAAGCTGATCTGTCGATAACCAGGAGATCGTCCAGGTATGCCAGGACCAAAATGCCTTCTGTCCTTAGGACGGCTAGCACCAGGGCTAACACCTTTGTGAATACCCGCGGAGCTGTTGCCAACCCGAAAGGGAGGGCTACGAACTGGAAATGACTTTGATCTATCATAAAACAAAGAAACTTGTGATGTGCTGGGTAGATCCGCACATGCAGATATGCATCCTTTATGTCTATAGATGCTAGAAAGTCACCTTGATGCAGGCTGGCTGTCACTGAACGTATGGAATCCATACGAAAGGTCTGAATCTTTAGAAAGCGATTTAGGCGTTTGAGGTCTAGGATAGGCCTGACGTCGCCATTGGGTTTTGGTATTATAAAAAGGTTGGAGTAGAATCCCAGACCCCATTCTTGGGTTGGTACTTCTACAATTACTCCTTGGAGCAAGAGGCGATCCAACGCCTTTACGAGAGAGGCCCTCTTTAATGGGTCGCTTGGAAGACTTGACCCCTGAAAATGAGGAGGGGGGATTTCTCGAAACTCTAGTTTGTAGCCTGTGGCTACCACGGACCGAACCCAAAAGTCGGGAATTCTGGCCTTCCAGACTTCGGAGAAAAACTGAAGTCTTCCCCCCACCCAAGAGAGTGGGGGCGCCCCTTCATGAATCTGACTTGATGACTGGTTTAGCCGGCTTGCGAGACCAGGGCCTCTTGTTTGCCGCGGCTTGTCCCTGTGGGCGGCTATTAACTGCTGAACGCCCGGGAGGCCGTCGATACTGACGGGAAGTCGAAGGGGCCGAGCCTGCAAAGGCCTGTCGTTTAAACGCGGGCCCACGCGGTCTTTTCTTGACCGGTAAGGAAGAACTTTTACCACTTGATATGGTTTGGATATATTTATCTAGGTCTTCACCGAATAGTCTTCCCCCATGAAAGGGAAACCCTGCTAAAAGCTTTTTGCAGGGGGCCTCTGCTGACCAGTTCTTTAGCCACAAAAGACGACGCATGTGAACCACCAGCAGAGATAAACGGGATGCCTGTTGGATGGAGTCCTTAATAGCATCTACTGCAAAGCAGAGAGCCCTAGGGAAATCTGCTAATTCACGAGTTTGCTGAGCCGGCATGTCCTTTAATATCTGTTTTGCCTGATCCTTTAAGGCCTGACAAACGCCAATGGCTGCCACCGCTGGCTGAACCATGGCACCTACTGTGGTGAAAGAAGCCTTCAGTAGGGTCTCTAATTTTTTGTCGACCGGATCCTTGAACATCTGGACATTTTCAACCGGACAGGTCAGGGATTTATTCACGCAGGAAATGGCCGCGTCCACTGTGGGGAGTGCCCATTTCTTTAAAAATTCCTCTTCCATAGGATAGAGAATAGAGAACCTCTTAGGAGGGATAAAGATCCTATCAGGTCGAGCCCAATCCTGGTAAATCACGCTCCGCAGAAGGGGGTGAATCGGAAAAGACACACAAGTTAATGGAGCCTTTAAAGAACCCAATGAGGATACCACAGGGGCTACTAGTTCTGGCACTGGAAGTTTAAAAGCAGTGCGAACCATATCTGTCAAAGACTGGATCCACAGGCTCTCCGCTTGAGAGGCCGAAAAATATTCATCTACAGTGGAACCCTCCATGTCTGAACCGTCGGGACTTGGGTCCGCTTGATCCCCTTGTGGGTCCCGTTCCTCCGAAGAGGAGACCTCCGCATCTGAAAACACCAAACTAGGTGAGGGGGATCTAGCCCGTTTGCTACTTGGCAAAGGGCGGGCAAACAAAGCAGTTAACCTTTTCTCTAGCCCACCCAGGGTGGTCGCTAGCATTTCTTCCGTTACGTAAACGGGAATGGGTGGATCGGGGGCCGCCTCTGCCCCCAGCACCCCCAATGGCTCTTGTACTATGCTACTCGGTGGTCTAACTGGTGAGGGTGGGGCCGTTGAAGCCTGGCCCAAATCCTCTGACCCCGATGGAGACCCCTTTTGTTTCTTGGCACCTTTTGCAGCCTTGGCTGGTCCTGATCCCTTTGGAGCCATTGCACAACCTTGAGTCACCCCTATAGCCAACACCTGACTGTTGTAGCTAGGAGTAATTAATATGAGAACAGGCTGAGGAAAATGAAAAATGTTGTATATATATATATTTTTTTTTTTTTTTTTTTACCCGCCTGGGAGGTGGCAATACTGAGGAAAACCTGTGAGTATTGCAACACCAATGCCCGTTAGCCGGAGTCCAAGGTTGACTCAGATACTGCTGGATCTAAGGCTGAGTCCCTTTAAGCAAAAAAACTCTTTTTTTTTTCTGGTCAATAGTGGAACTAAGTCCTAGACCTGAAGATCCACAAACCGCCACTAGGTGTCACTGTGTGGCCAAAAGGCCCAGCTGCGCGCTCTGTGTCCTTCTTCCTCTGCTTCCAGGAGGGAAAAGACCAGCCAGAGAAAAACGTTTTACTTTTAACTGACCCTGACGCTGCTGGCCCGCCCCCCCAACGCACGCCGACGCTATAAAAGGCGGCGTGCACGCGCCCACGCGCGCGCACCCCCCCCCACGCTGAAACAACATGGAGGAAGCAGAGAGCAGAGGAAAAGCATGGACCAGCGCCAGCAGCACCAACAGACACCACTAATCCTTACTGTAGTGCACACAGAGAGGAAGCTGTCCCCATAGGCTTCCTAAGAAACAGGAGTTTTCACCAGCAATTCCCTCTTTACAGTACGTGGGGCTGCAGTATCAATGCTAACAGGCAGACCTGGGGTGAGTAGCAAATATATATCTTAAACAAGTATACATATATCTACATGTTATCTGGGTAAACATTAGTACATCCCATCCTGCCTAAAAAGACATAGTGGAGATAGTGGCTGATGCACAAGCATACCATTAGCCAACCCAGAACCCCCAGGGGGATACCTACTGTCGAACCAAGTCCCGCAGGTTCCCTCTTACCTGCTCCCCGCCGCAGGGTATTGCAAACTGCAAGAGGCCCAATCTTCTCCCATCTCCGTGGGTATTGTCTCGGACCTTCAGGGACCGGGGTCCTATGTTTAAGGAACCCACACCCCTGGACCTATATAGCATCCTGGCATCAGTAGCGTTTAGTCCTGGGAGAGACCAAGGCACTGGAGCCCAGAATCCAGCCCTCCAAAGAGAGGCATTATAGGCAACACCCCACGCAGGCAGGGCCCGGGTACCGTACTCCTTGGCTTTGAAGCACTTCGGACGGATCCGGCTAGCTATCCTGGGTCCCGAGACCTCTGAGGGACAGCTAGACGTGACCAACACCTAAGACACTGGCGAAAAAACTGAAGCACTCTCAGTGGGAGGGGGTTATATAGGGAGGAACTTCCTGTGAAGTTGATTACACCAGTGTCCACACCTGAAGGTACCCATATAACCCATATGTAATGGCTATGCGCTCTGTGTCCCGTGATGTACGATAAAGAAAACATTTTTTTTTTATCCTTCATGTTTTTTTCTCTTTTTCTTTCATTCTTTATGTTTGATTTGTTTAATACCAGAACAAATGGGTTGTCACCCTTTTTACAGAGTCTGGTTTATATCAGGAGTACTATCTCCTGCGATTCTGTACAGAAAAAATTATGCACAGGCATAGTATATATGTATTCTTGTTACTCTTCACTCATAGATATACATAACCAACATATCTTATATTTCTATCCTACTTGTAGACTGCCATGTATGGCGGAGATACTGACTCCATGCAGTTACTTCGCATGGCTTCGGTATTTCCTGCTCTGTAAAGGTAAACTGCACATGGGCGACACCTTCATGATTCAGTCTGTTACTCCTCTATTTTATCAACTTTTGTATGTTTCTGCTGTTCAGTTGATAGTTTGTTATGAATCTAGTCATGGGTCTTAAAATCGTATCTCACAACACTAATGGGTTTAACTCCCCCAATAAACGTAAAAAAGCCTTTCAGCAATACAAAAAACTGGGAGCAGACATTATTCTGCTCCAAGAAACTCATTTTGCATCCTCTAACCATCCAAAATGTTTCCACAAATCCTATAACCAATTGTATTATACCACCTTTGACAATAAAACAAAGGGGGTCGCCATTTTTATACGTAACCCGATCATCTTTGATGTTCACCATATATTTAAGGATCCAGAGAGCAGGTATATCATTCTCAAGGGTATCATCAACAACAGGGAAATCACCATAGCCTCGGTTTACGCCCCAAATGACACCCACACTTCTTTCTTTCTTAAATTCTTTAAAAAACTGGACAAATACCACTCACCCCACATATTGATTGGTGGGGATTTTAACTTAGCTGCCCACCCAGTCCTCGATAGAAGTTCCATATCCCCCATACAAAATCCTTCCCTAAGACCATAAACCGTCTAATTAATAAGGCACAACTACTAGACACATGGAGAGCTCACAACACGAGTATTAAAGCCTATACCCACTATTCTCACCCACACGACTGCTATGCTAGACTTGACTATGTGCTGTCTACCCCTATCCTACTAGCCAACTCCACTCAGGCACAGATTCACCCCTGCCCATGGTCGGACCATGATATCTGTACATTCACCACATCATACATAGGCCTAACCCCCTCTCCTCATAACTGGCGTCTTAATGACTCCTTACTAACAAACCCCGCCAGCAACTCTACTATTTCCACACATATAGAAAACTATTTTACAGACAATATTAATGAGGAAACTCTACCCACCTCAATATGGGTTGCCCACAAAGCAGTTTTGAGAGGTCATATCATTAGCTTAGCTGCATCCAAAAATAGGGAACGACAGGCTGACATTAGGCGCCTCACTAATGAACTTCACCATCTGTACATCAAACTAAATCACGCAGTTGATCCTGCCATTACCCAACAAATACAAGAAAAACGCAAGTCCCTAGATACCCTCCTCTCCGCCAATGTTGAGAAGTCCCTCAGGTTCTCTAAAGCCAAGTACATGCTGCACTGCAATTCCCACTCAGCAATGTTTGCAAGGAAACTTAAGCAAGACAGTAATCCTACGCATACATACAAACTTAGAAATAATAAGGGCAACCTAGTTTCCCATCCACAGGAAGTAATGGAAATTTTCACCTCCTTTTATCAAGACCTCATGTCAAACCCCAACACTCCCCCAAATGAAAAAAAGGTGTATCACGGCCTATAGAACACCTCCCAGCGCCTATCAGAAAACACTAGCAAGGAACTAAATATATAGAAATTATAACAAATATAACCGAAAAACGTTAAATACTAAATTGGTTGGCTAAAAGGGAAACCAATAAAGAAAAAAGCAGCTATTTAAAATACAAACAGATATAAAAAATAATGGTACATAGACTAAACATAACATTAAAATGTCAAAAATAGTACAAGAACCATAAACAGCGCTGGTGATAGTGGTCCAGTGTAGATCCTAAAAGGAAGGGTATCACCTCTACACTACAGTGCAATAAAAATGACAGAGTGAAAAATAAGGGTAAGTCCGTTGATAGTAGATTTTGAAGATAGGATAGCAAGCACCTTCCACCTATATTCTTGATCACCACGTGGGACTAAAAATCCCCCTCTGGGGTACGCACTCACCGAAAACCCCTAGGGGTAAAGCAGTATATGGATATCCACAGAGTAATAACGCTCTTCACAATAGAAGGGATCCGGTCACATGTCTACGGGTCTCAAGATAGTACAAAAAAACACAGGCAAGGGCACATAGCGTAATTCCGTTTTTAATGAAGCACACAAGAGAACCCACATATACAACCCTTCAAATAATGCACGTACATAAATAGATAGAATAAGTGCCTATAATCACCCTCTCCAACAAGAGAGACGAGCCGTGCTGTCCCGATGGTTGAACCGACTTCCCTAAATGAAGCTGCTAAATCTTGGCTTGATGGCCTCAACCTCCCCTCCCTTAATCATGAAGATTTGGACTCTCTTAACGCACCTTGTACGGTTGAAGAAATTACACATAATATCAAATCACTCAAAACCTCCACTGCACCTGGTCCTGACGGGTACACCTCCTTATACTACAAAAAATATGCCCCCCTTCTTGCCCCCCATTTAAAAAACCTCTTTAATCATATCCTAGAAGGCAATTCCTTCCCAAGAGAAATGTTATTAGCTAATCTCTCCTTAATCCCCAAGCCCAACAAAGACCATTCACTCCCCCAAAATTTCCACCCCATATCGGTCCTGAATAACGACCTTAAGATCTTTGGCAGGATCCTAGCAGACAGGCTCGCCAAAGTCATCTCCCTATTAGTACACATTGACCAATCTGGTTTTATACCCAACAGACAGATCACAGACAACATCAGGCTTGTTACCAATATTATCCAGGATGCTAACCTCCACTCACGCCAAACTTGTCTTCTCAGTCTTGATATTCATAAGGCGTTTTAACAGTGTCAGCTGGTCGTACTTGAATTACTTGCTCCCCAAATTTGGAATCTCTGGTGCATTTCTACAGGGGTTCAATGCTCTATACAGTTCTCCACAGACCCGCATCTGTTTACCTGGTATCAACTCTGATTTTTTTCCATTAGGTAGAGGTACCAGACAGGGCTGCCCCCTATCCCCACTCCTCTTCGCTTTAGCCATAGAGCCCTTAGCCCAGGCTATCAGAGCTAACCCAGATATAAAAGGATGCCAAAAAACCATCAGGAATACAAGATTAGTTTATATGCTGACGATGCACTGATATACATTACCAACCCCCATACCTCCCTACCTATACTTCTCAAACAACTAGAACTTTTCCATAGGGTCTCAGGACTAAAAATCAATTTAAGCAAATGCTCCGCACTACCCATTAACATCCCCTCAGCGGAACTTAGCCTTCTTCAGTCCAACTTCCCTTTCACGTGGATCTCTTCCTCATTTACGTACCTTGGTGTTAACATCACTCCTCTTTACAACGGCTTATATAAGGCTAACTACACCCCATTACTGGCACGCATTACCTCTCTCCTGAAAACCTGGTCCTCCTATCATATTTCTTTTTTGGGCAGAGTTTGCGCAATCAAGATGAACATCCTCCCCAAACTCTTATACTACTTTCGCTCCATTCCAATCAATATCCCTTTCACAAATTTCCCAATGGTTTTCCCCAAATAAAAATATCCCCTGGATGAGCTTTGAGACCTCATCTATATATCCACTACACCTACAAGGGATACTTTGGTCTAAATATGTCCTTTATAAACACCTCATCAAACGTAATATTATAGTGGCTCATGCATTCAAACTCTGGCAAAACACTAGCGACACTTTCTCACTAGCTTCAACAATCTCTTCACTCACATCATTCCTAGGCGATCCCAGACTACCTCTTGCATATAAAGACAGACACTCTGTCTCTACCTGGATAGACCTTGGGCTAACTTCCTTGGGCTCACTACAATCCAAATGGAACTTTAGAAGTTTTGAATCCCTTCAAAAGGACTTTAATCTCCCCTCCTCAGAGATTGAGAGATTCCATTTAATCAAATCATTTTTTCAAACACATTTCTCACTCTCCACGAGTCCATCTATGACAATTTTTGAGAGAATATGCAAATCCTCATCCAGAGACAGAGGAATGATCTCTAGGCTCTACAACTGCCTTAATGATTTCTCGGCCTCTGAAAAAACCCAACCCATGTTACGCTGGGAATCAGATTTAGGTATTGACCTCCCCCCAGATACATGGCATTCTATGTCCGAAAACCTCAGGAAAAGTAACAAAGCAGTTTCCTTTAGGGAAACCCCAACAAAATTATTTACAGGATGGTACCTAACACCATCTAAAATCCATACCTTTTATCCGACAGTTTCTCCTGACTGCTTCAGAGGCTGCCAAGCTGAAGGTACTCTACTCCACATTTTCTGGAGCTGCCCACGTCTATCACAGATCTGGCTAGAAGTAGCTCGCAAATTCGAGGACTCCTCCAAACATAAGGTCTCCCTCACCCCATTAATCTGCCTACTTTACGGAGATGTCCCCGACATCCCTCCCCCATGCTCCAGACTCCTCCATTCACTATGCAGCTCGGTGCAATGGATGATCGCACTTAACTGGAGATCTGGGGAAGTAATATGGTCACAGGTACTTGACAGGATGGAACTGTTGAAACTCTCGGAGAGAATATACCACACAATTAATGACAGCCTACATGTCTTTGATGCCAAATGGTCATATTGGTAGATCACTAATTGATGTTCCCATTGTTTTTCTACACATTAAATTATAATGATGTACTACTGACATTATCCTTTGCTCACTCAGGGACCATTCATTACGAACTGCCTTACGTGTTACTAATTCACTGATATGCCTATGAAAAGTGTTATGTTTTTTATACCTATGCTTGTATTCTAATTTATACTTTACAATAAACTTTTGTAAACAAAGAAAAAAGACACAAGTCCATCCAGTTCAACCATAAAAAAATAAAAAATAAACAAACAAAATAAAACACAGTACATCCCATACACCCAACTCCATACCCACAGTTGAGTTGCCACCACTGTGTTTTTTCTCATTGTATTTGCACTTCACTGTTTGTGCCTGCTAGATCGTATGGTTTCCTATCTCATGTGCTTAACCAAATAGTTTTTTTTCTTTGCACCACTATTTTTCGTGCCACATATTGGTTTTGCTCCATAACTGTTTTTCCGTGGAGCTGGGGTCGGGGGGACCACCCTACCTGGATTGATCCCGCCGCGCCATAACACCCCCCCCCCCCCCCCTTTGAGGGGTTTTTCTTTTTTTACGGTGTCAATATGGATGCCGTCTGGACTATGGCTACTAGCCATGCTATAAGGTTTTTTTTTCTTTTTTTTCTTATTATGTGCAGTCTTTTTGAGCCACCTAATGGCCTTTTTTGTTATTGCTCATTTTTTTATCATAGTTCATCTGGCTATCATGGTCTCCCTCCTCGCCACCTCTCCCTGATTGTCTCCTGCTACCTCTACTTGATGACAAGGGTGGTGTGGACGGGTTTCATGCTCAATCCATGTCTTTATTTCCTTTGTGTCTTTTTGTTTTTTATTACCTCCCGTTCTTACTCTTCCCTCTATCTATTCCCATCTCTCACCCCTCTACCCTTTTCCCTCTCTCCCTTTTTCCACTTTCTCTAGGTCTTATCTGGTGCTGTTTCTATTTCCGAGAGTTGCTGATGTATGGTATTGCTTGTGCCCGTGCTTCTGCCCTTCATCCCCACCACAATATCATGGCTTCTGTTTGCCCAATAGCATTAGCGTCTTTCAACTGTAGGGGATTTAACACGCCTGAGAAACGGAGTCAGGTCCTTTTCCATTTTCACCATTTTCTGACATTTTGCTGCTCCAGGAAACACATTTCCGTACTGACTCCGTACCGTTTCTTCGTAATAGGTACTATTCACAATGGTTCCATAGTACTAATCCCCAAGCTAAGTCTAAGGGTGTATCCATAGCCTTTCATAAATCTTTTAAGCCTGAGGTCCTAGACACCCTTGTTGATACTAATGGGCGCTTCATTTTTCTTAAACTGAAACTAAACAACTTTCTTTTCACAGTGGCCAATATATACGTTCCAAATGTGGGTCAGGCTCGGTTCCTCTCATCGATCCTTACCAGACTGTCCTCTTTCGGAGGCCCCTGTTACATCGTTGGTGGAGATATCAATGTCGTCATGTCCCCGTCTGCAGATACATCCTCGGGTAAGTCCTCCATCCCACACTACACTGACACGAATCAAGGCTCTCCTACATTCCTTCCACCTGATGGATGTTTGGCGTGCCCAACATCCCACAGACAGGGATTACAGTCATTACTCTGCAGCACACAACTCGTACAGCAGACTGGACCCCTTCCTGATATCCCAGTCACTGTTAGATACCCCCATACAAGCATCCTTAGGTCAGTTACTTTGGTCGGACCATGCTCCGGTCTACTTGACTCCTGCACGCCCCCCCCACATCACGTAGAGGTGCACACTGGAGGCTTAATGACAATTTACTGCGTGACCCCATATGTGTAGCTGAAGTTTCTGCCTCTATCCGCAATTCGTTTCGGATCATTCCTCGGACACTACCCCCCCTCTCATCCAGTGGGAAGCCTTGAAATGTGTGGTCAGAGGCGTGCTCATCCAACATGGCTCCCACCTCAAGAAGATGCGATCGAGTGACATCTACACAAACGTAATTTAGACCCTGCCATTTTTGTCCGCTTGTCGAATGCTCGTAGGGATCTCCTTAAACTTCTTGACTCCCATTCCTTGACAGCCTGGGATAGGGCGCGCAACTTCCATTACTCACTAGCCAATAAATGCGGTAAGCACTTGGCACGAGTCTTACACCCTAGAACGCCACGCTGCTCCATTCCCTTTATTTCGCATCCTGATCAAACTAGATCATACAACACGGACGGTATATCCTTGGCCTTCCGGGGGTACTATTCGCGACTCTATAACTTGCAGTCCGCGGACCCGACCAGGTGTTCTATGTCTTCGGGTGATGACATGCGGGATTATATTGCTGAGACGGCATTACCCCCCATTAATGTGTCGGATGTGGCTGCGCTAGATAAACCTCTCGATACGTTCATTGGAGTTTGTTATAGACCACCCAATGTTAATGAGGAGGTGGAGACTCGGCTCCTTGCACAGATGGAAAGGGCTGCAAGGGCTGGGATGGTGATAATAATGGGGGATTTTAACTACCCAGAAATTGACTCGAATAATGGAATTTCTGGACAGTTAAAGGACAAAAATTTAAAAACCTATTGCAGGACAATTTTATGGTTCAGTTTATTGAGGCCCCAACTAGGAATGATGCTCTGTTGGACTTGGTAATCTCAAACCATGCAGAGCTTATTACTAATGTTCAGATAAAGGAACACCTGGGTAGCAGTGCTCATAACATGATTTCATTTAATATTAACTATAAGCAATAAATACATACAGGAAAGATAAAAACACTTAATTTCAAGAGAGCACATTTGCAAAGCATGAGGACTGCTCTCCAGGGCTTGGACTCGGAGGGAATATTGGCACAGATGAACACAGAACAGAAATGGGAATTCTTCAAAAAGACTCTTTGGAACCTCACTGCAAAGTATATTCCCATGGGCAATAATTTTAAAAGGCTAAAGATAAAACCTGTGTGGCTCACGGTCAAAGTTAAAAAAGCTATAAACAATAAGAAAATAGCTTTTAAAAAATATAAAAATGAAGGAACACTAGTCTTGTTTAAATGTTACAAAGAATATAATAGAATATGTAAAAGGGAAATCAAGGATGCAAAAATTCAAAATGAATGACAGATTGCAAAAGATAGTAGGACAAACCCCCAAAAATTCTTTAAATATATTAATAGTAAAAAGGTCAAGTCTGAGCATGTAGGCCCTTTACAAAATAATCTAGAGTGGGTGACTAAGGACATAGAGAAGGCAAATTTATTAAATGCTTTCTTCAGCTCTGTGTATACAATGGAGTATGGGGGAGCTCATGTCCATAATGGGGGTGGGAGTGACACAGCCCCAAATCCACAATGGCTCAAAAGTGATATGGTCCAGAAATATTTAGACAGAATAAAGGTGGATAAAGCACCTGGACCAGATGGCATCCACCCACGGATCCTAAAAGAATTGAGCTCTGAAATTTCAAAGCCACTGTATCTAACATTTAGGGACTCATTAATGACAGGAATAGTACCACTTTACCAAGTAACTATAGACCTGTTAGTTTAACTTCTATAGTTGGGAAGATACTGAAACGTTTAATAAAAGACCACATGGATGAGTTCTTGCTGGAAACAAACGATTTAAGCAGCAGACAGCATGGATTCATGAAAGACAGAAGTTGTCAGACAAACCTGATTTCCTTAAATGAAGAGGTAAGTAAAACCCTGGACAGAGGCGTGGCAGTGGACGTGGTATACTTGGATTTTGCAAAAGCGTTCGATACAGTTCTCCACACACGGCTCATGTGTAAGGTAAGATCTACAGGATTAGATATATCAGTTTGTAAATGGATAGAAAACTGGCTGAAAGACAGGATTCAGAGAGTTGTGGTTAATGATTCTTACTCTGAATGGTCCAAGGTTATCAGCGGTGTACCCAGGGCTGCTGTTAGAAATCACAGGGCCCCGTACAGCCTACCTGACAGGGCCCCCCTTAAAAAATATCAAAACAATATTTTTGCTAACAATACACCACAAAAATCATTATTAGCATACACAAACACAACAAAACATATAAACTTACATGGGAACAAAAGGGTACAGTGTGGGGGGAGCGGGCAGGATGGCACAGTACAGGGGGACCAGGACGGTACAGTACAAGGGAGGGCAGGAGGGCACAGTACAGGGGGGGCAGGAGGGTACAGTACAAAGGAGGGCACAGTACAGGGGGGCCAGGAGGGTATAGTACAAGGGAGGGCACAGTACAGCAGTTAGGAGGGTACATTACATGGGGGCACAGTAGGAGAGAGACAGTAACGTACAGTACGGGCAGGAGGGCACAGTATGGTGGGGTTAGGAGGATACAGTACACAGGGAGCAGGAGGGTACAGTACAGGGGGAGGGTAAGTGGACATAGTACAGGGGGAAAGAGTCTACAGTATAGGGGCAGTAATGTAGAATACAGATATGATGTCCTGAAGCAGAGCTGTGCAGGGAATTTGATGTCACACATCCTATCTATTCTGGCAGACTGTCACTGGGCTACATATACAACAGGAATGACAATTCCTCTCTTCCTTTCTGGCTCTCTTCTGGTGCTTTGCAGGGGTTAAAGAAGGATCCGAGGTGGAGCATCATACTACTGCTGCTTGTGCGGGAGCGATGTGTACTGCGCCAATCACATGGGATGAATAGGAGAAGAGGGTTAGCAGGGATTGGCACAGTACACATCCCACCCCCACAAGCAGCAGTAGTAGTAAGATGCTCCACCTCAGGGTTCTTCCTTAAGCCCTGAAAAAAATGTGGTGGGGATGAGAACCATGGGATAGGGGGGAAAGAGGAAGGGAGGTAAAAGTGGGGTGGGTATGAGATGAGGGATGGGTAGAGAAGAACTGGAATGAGCCTGGGGGGATCCTGGTCTGTATAGGGATAAAAAAAATGAGGATTTGTGCTGGCAGGGGGGAAGGAAGGGCAGATAGATGGCTGTCAAGGGGACTGGAGAGGGATAATCAGAGATGGGCATGGGGCATACTCTCAGCTGCTAGTAAATAGCCATAGTATAAAAAAAGTAAATGGGCTGTTTGTCAGGGAGGGGAGAGGGAGTGATCTCCATTGCCTAGTAAAGAGACAGTGTTGGTGGTGTGCAGGGTGGGGGATTCCTGCCATTTGTAATGTTTATAGATACAGGGGGACACACAGCTGTGTGAAGTGTCTGCAGAGGAAAGGACAGGGAGGGAGGGGGAGTGAGAGATAACAACCATCTGAGAGGAGCAGTATGACAGGCAAAGATGAATGGATTTGTGTGAGGATGACAGGGAGGAGCAGGATGGGATAGTGGCTGAGGCAGGGTGGAACATGCTAGGGAGAGAGAGCATTGTAGACATCAGAAAAAAGAGATACCAGAACTGACCTGTACTGTAGAAAAAGAGACAGCCAAAGTAAGGAGAACTGTTGCCACTGCCTGAAACTGCGGAGAGGAAACTTCAAAGCCCCGCCCCCCATGCACCTCGGACCCCTGGGCAGTTCACAGAAGTGCCTGTGCATTAAGACAGACAAGCCCTCCCCCCCCGCTCTGTGTCCTGACGAATCCGCCTGCTTTCTGGGCAGCGCTGGGGGGAGACCAGGCATCTATGGGACCAGACAGGGAGGCAGATCGGTGCACTGTGACGGTTACAGAAACACTGCCGTGTATTTCTCCCTCCAGCAACTGAAAGCCGACAGGAGGGAGAGACACACACGGCATTGTTTCTGTAACGGTCACAGCGCACCGATCTGTCTCCCTGTCCGGGCCCCATGTGTTCTCGGGCCCCCTACTGGAGGGCTGGTGGTCCCCCCCTATCAGCGGCCCTGGGTGTACCCCAAGGTTCAGTGTTGGGTCCCTTACTTTTCAATATATTTATAAATGATATTGGGTCTGAGATCCAAAGTAACATTTCTGTCTTTGCAGATGACACCAAGCTATGCAGTGGAATAACGTCCTTGCAGGATGTCTCCAATTTACAAGCCGACCTCAATGCTCTGTCTAATTGGGCGACTAAGTGGCAGATGAGGTTTAATGTTGATAAATGTAAAGTTATGCACTTGGGGGATAAGAATATGCATGCATCATACCTGCTAGGGGGAGTTCAACTGGGGAGATCTGTAGTGGAGAAGGATCTGGGGGTTTTAGTTGATCATAAGCTCAATAATGGCATGCAATGCCAAGCTGCGGTTTCCAAAGCGAGCAAAGTCCTTTCTTGTATTAAGAGAGGTATGGACTCCAGAGATAGAGATATAATTTTGCCCCTGTACAAATCATTAGTAAGACCTCATCTTGAATATGCAGTCCAGTTTTGGGCACCAGTTCTCAAAAAGGATATCGGAGAACTGGAGAAAGTGCAGAGAAGGGCAACTAAACTGATAAGAGGCATGGAGGAGCTCAGCTATGAGGAAAGATTAGAAAAACTGAATTTATTCACTCTTGAGAACAGGAGAATAAGGGGGGATATGATCAACATGTACAAATATATAAGAGATCCGTATAGTGAACTTGGTGTTGAGTTATTCACTTTAAGGTCAACACTGAGGACAAGGGGGCACTCTTTACGTCTGGAGGAAAAGAGATTTCACCTCCAAATACGGAAAGGTTTCTTCACAGTAAGAGCTGTGAAAATGTGGAACAGACTCCCTCCAGAGGTGGTTCTGGCCAGCTCAGTAGATTGCTTTAAGAGGGGCCTGTATTCTTTCCTAAATGCACATAATATAACTGAGTACTAAATTTTGTAGGTAAAGTTGATCCGGGGTAAATCCGATTGCCTCTCGGGGGATCAGGAAGGAATTTTTTCCCCTCCGGTAGCAAATTGGATCATGCTCTGCTGGGGTTTTTTGCCTTCCTCTGGATCAACTGTGGGTATGGAGTTGGGTGTATGGGATGTACTGTGTTTAATTTTGTTTGTTTATTTTTTTTTTATGGTTGAACTGGATGGACTTGTGTCCTTTTTCAACCTGACTAACTATGTAACTATGTAACTACAGTTGTGTTCAAAATTATTCAACCCCCCAATGCTGTAAAGGGTTTTAGGGAATTTAGTGTACATTTGTAATTGAATTAAGAATGAAATCGTACAAGGACTTCTTAAAGAACCATATGCAACTAAAATGACATCAATTGGTTTTGTAATACAGTAGTAAATGTTTATTTTGTGAATTCTTTATTTACACAATTATTCAACCCCTTAAAGACTACCACTCTGAAGAACAGAGGTTCATTAAAGTGTTTTCAATCAGGTATTGAAAACACCTGTGGATGTCAGTGAGCAGCAATAAAGCCTAATAAGGCAGCTTTAAAATGACTGTGATACTCGGCTCCTTCTAGACATTTACTGGTGTGGTTACAAACATGGTGAAGTCAAGAGAATGGTCCAGGAAGACAAGAAAAGAGGTGATTACTTTTCACAGGAAGGGCAATGGCTATAAGAAGATTGCAAAGATGTTAAACATACCAAGAGACACCATAGGAAGCATCATTCGCAAATTCAAGGCAAAGGGCACTGTTGAAACGCTACCTGGTCGTGGCAGAAAGAAGATGCTGACTTCGACTGCTGTGCGCTACCTGAAGCGTAGAGTGGAGAAAAGTCCCTGTGTGACTGAGGAACTGAGAAAAGATTTGTCAGATGTGGGTACTAAAGTTTCTGCTCAGACAATACGGCGCACACTGCGTAATGAAGGCCTCCATGCCAGAACTCCCAGGCGCACCCCCTTGCTGTCTCCAAAGAATAAGAAGAGTTGACTGCAGTATGCCAAAAGTAATGTGGACAAACCACAGAAGTTTTGGGATTGTGTTCTGTGGACTGATGAAACAAAATTAGAACTGTTTGGGCCCATGGATCAACGCTATGTTTGGAGGAGGAAGAACAAGGCCTATGATGAAAAGAACACCTTGCCTACTGTGAAGCATGGCGGGGGGTCAATCATGCTTTGGGGCTGTTTTGCTTCTGCATGTACAGGGAAGCTTCAGCGTGTGCAAGGTACCATGAATTCTCTTCAGTACCAGGAGATATTGGATGACAATGTGATGCAGTCCGTCACAAACCTGAGGCTTGGGAGACGTTGGACCTTTCAACAGGACAATGATCCCAAGCATACCTCCAAGTCCACTAGAGCATGGTTGCAGATTAAAGGCTGGAACATTTTGGAGTGGCCATCGCAGTCACCAGACTTAAATCTGATTGAGAACCTCTGGTGGAACTTAAAGAAAGCAGTTGCAGTGCGCAAGCCTAAGAATGTGACTGAACTGGAGGCTTTTGCCCATGACGAATGGGCGAAGATACCCGTAGATCGCTGCAAGACACTTGTGTCAAGCTATGCTTCACGTTTAAAAGCTGTTATAACTGTAAAAGGATGTTGTACTAGGTACTAAGATTGAATATCACTTTGGGGTTGAATAAAACTGATAATGATGTGAGCACAGAAAAGACATTTGTGGTTATTTCATAATAAATGTTATGTTATATTTGTCTGACCTACACGTGCCTCTTTGATTTAATTGTAAGCAGGATGACTGAATGATCAAAATCAATGTCAAACTGGCCAAAACAATCAATTTCAGTGGGGGTTGAAAATTTTTGAATACAACTGTATGTAACTATGTTCGAGTTTCTCGGCGCCATCAAAAGCTTACAGGTGGGCAAATGCCCTGGCCCGGATGGATACACCCCTCGTTTTTACAAAACCTTTGCCCCACTTCTATCCCCGTTGATGGCTAAGGCCTTTAATACCATGGATGACTCCCTCACACCGCCCAAGGCGCTGCTGTCTGCTAATATCTCTGTATTACCCAAGCCAGGCAAGGACCCCTCCCAATGCAGCAGCTATAGGCCTATGTCCCTGCTCAACGTGGATCTAAAGCTGTTTGCAAAGGTTTTGGCCAATCGTTTGTCTCCTCTACTCCCGGGTGTGATCCACAATGACCAGGTGGGATTTGTCCCGGGCCGCGAGGCGAGAGAAAATACTACCAAAACGATCCATTTAATCTCTTACATCCAACGTAAAGGGCTGAGGGCTTGTCTCCTCTCTTTTGACGCCGAAAAGGTATTCGATCGGGTAAACTGGGGATTTCTTCGACTCTCATTGGAACAATTGGGCCTGGGAGCGCCCTTTATTTCCAAAGTGATGTCCCTTTACTCACAGCCTTCAGCCTCGGTCTTAGTAAACGGTTCTGCTTCTGTATCCTTTGACATCTCCAATGGTACTCGGCAGGGCTGCCCCCTGTCCCCACTCTTATTTGTCATTGTAATAGAACACTTAGCTTGTGCCATTAGACAAAACGCCTCCATACGCGGTATTCAAACGCCTTCCTCCCATTACAAACTATCCCTATATGCCAACAACCTTTTGGTATACGTACAGGACCCCCATACCTCCCTGCCATCCCTTTTTGCGGAATTCCATTGCTTTGGCACATTTAGCAACTTCAAACTCAATCTGTCCAAGACTGAGAATCTCAACGTCTCCCTCCCCGCCGCTACGATGACCATGCTCAAAGCCAATTTCTCTTTTAAATGGCAGACGAGGGGAATCTCATACCTTGGTGTCATTATTCCTTCTTTTTTTTTTTTTTACCACCTCAGCCATCACCAAATTACAGAGACCAGCTCATTATCCGGTGCCTCATTTCGTTTCTATTTGCCGGTTTGCATCATTTGTGGTATATATGCTGCTTAATATATGATAGTTATTTTTACTATGAAATATTATTTTTTTTTTTTTAAGAAGTTAAATATATTTATTTCCAAAATATGTCTCCTTTCCAACTTCGTGTAAAGGGTATGACTTCCCTCCCCACTCCTGCCAGGGAGGCTACCATGAAGACAGTTTACTATAGTACTTTCCACCCTACCCCCCCCCTTCCCCTCCCCTCCCGGTGGCTCCCAGGCCTCCACAATTGGTCCTTCACAGTATTAAAGGAAAAATAGAGGGCGCTGGGGTATAAGGGTGGTTATACTACAAACACGCTAGAATAGGTCTCCAAACGATAAATGAGAGTATTAAATAACCCAAAAATGTATATATATGGTGAAGCAATGAAATCAAAATGTGCAATACAATGTTGGAACCAATTATGGTAATTGGTATATCATATAACGTGTTCTAATATTGACCAAACAGTGCAGTCCTTAAAATCCAAAGGAAAAAGAGGTGAAGAAATAAAAAGAAGAAATTCTTCAAAGAAAATCCACAGTTCCTTCACCAGGCAAATTGAATCACCCCAATCGTGCTCAAAAATAAGGATCCGCTTACCAGATGGTCATGACCTCTTACCCAAAAGAAGGTCAATCTCGCTTTATGCAGGATTATGCCTGCATTCATTTGGAAGAAATTCTTCACCACCAAGCAAAAAAGAGTTTCACTCCATAGAGAGGTACATGGAATAAATGGACAGAGAAAATGCTCCCATAGCGCGATCAATTTATTTAAAAATGGAATAAAAACAAAAACAAGCCAAATGGCTACTTACAAAAAACAGTGCCCTATCCCGGCACTGAGGCTGCAGGCAATCAACAAGCTGGGGGTCAGTTGGCACACTCACGTGTGGCGGCCTCGCTGTGATGCGTTTAGGGAGCAGTAGTTCCTCAGAGGACCGTGGCTGTTTGAATAAACTCCGCGTTGTGACAACTCGTGGTACGTCTCTGTGACAGACGCCGGGAGAAGGACACAGGGTGTGCATGTGACCAGGCTGCGCCGACCGACGTACGTTTCGTATGGATAACGTCTTCAGGGGGGCGTCCCCCTGAAGACGTTATCCATACGAAACGTACGTCGGTCGGCGCAGCCTGGTCACATGCACACCCTGTGTCCTTCTCCCGGCGTCTGTCACAGAGACGTACCACGAGTTGTCACAACGCAGAGTTTATTCACACAGCCACGGTCCTCTGAGGAACTACTGCTCCCTAAACGCATCACAGCGAGGCCGCCACACGTGAGTGTGCCAACTGACCCCCAGCTTGTTGATTGCCTGCAGCCTCAGTGCCGGGATAGGGCACTGTTTTTTGTAAGTAGCCATTTGGCTTGTTTTTGTTTTTATTCCATTTTTAAATAAATTGATCGCGCTATGGGAGCATTTTCTCTGTCCATTTATTCCATGTACCTCTCTATGGAGTGAAACTCTTTTTTGCTTGGTGGTGAAGAATTTCTTCCAAATGAATGCAGGCATAATCCTGCATAAAGCGAGATTGACCTTCTTTTGGGTAAGAGGTCATGACCATCTGGTAAGCGGATCCTTATTTTTGAGCACGATTGGGGTGATTCAATTTGCCTGGTGAAGGAACTGTGGATTTTCTTTGAAGAATTTCTTCTTTTTATTTCTTCACCTCTTTTTCCTTTGGATTTTAAGGACTGCACTGTTTGGTCAATATTAGAACACGTTATATGATATACCAATTACCATAATTGGTTCCAATATTGTATTGCACATTTTGATTTCATTGCTTCACCATATATATACATTTTTGGGTTATTTAATACTCTCATTTATCGTTTGGAGACCTATTCTAGCGTGTTTGTAGTATAACCACCCTTATACCCCAGCGCCCTCTATTTTTCCTTTATCACTTTGTCCATTAGATTACACTAATTGTCACTTGAGGAGCAGCTTGATATATTTATATGTGTGTTTTTTTCTACTATATTTATATTTTTTCAATTTTTATCAGTCCACTACTGTATTGAGCTATTGGCGCGGAATTTTTTCTTTATTTACATCCTTCACAGTATTGACAGTATTGTTAGTGTACTACCTTCAAAAATTGGCAGCACTGTGAAAATATAAAGATGCTATATTCCCTGGCCGGTATTATTTAGGGCACCCTCAGATTCTCTGCATAGCTCCAAGATTTTTTGTACTCTCTCCACTTTTCCCACTTGTCTTTGAAGTCATCGTTTGTTCCTAGTACACTCTCCCTAAGCTCTTCTAATTTATAGGTTTCTTCAACTGCATTTATCCAATCCCACACAGAAGGCGTTTCCGTTTCCCGCCAGTTTTTTGGTATGAGCCTTTTCGCAGCGTTTAACAGATGTGGGAGGAGAGATTTTTTATAGTTTTTGTAGCTTTCCTGGCTACAATGAAATAAGACGACCGAAGGATCTTTGTTTATCTCCTTACCCATAATCTCTCTTATTTGACTCAGAATGGTATCCCAATATTTTTGGATTGCTGGGCAGGCCCACCACAGGTGTGCCATTGTGCCTCTATCTGTGCAACCTCTCCAGCATTCTTTTGACTGCCCCGCTTTAAAGTGGCTAGACTTGTCTGGGGTGATATACCAGCCTGATATGCATTTATAATTTGTCTCGGCCGTTCTTATGTCGATTGCAGACGTGTGTGTTAACTGCATGATCCTTTGAGATGTATTTTCCCCTTTAGATCTTTCCAACTCTCTTTCCCATTTTTCTACAAAGGGTGGTTCCTCCCTTGCACCAATTTTATTAATTATCCCGTAAAGTTTAGTGATCGTGCCTTTTGAATTTTCAGTTGTACATATCTTTTCCAGTGGTGTCAGCTCCCCCCATGATCTTAATGGATGGGGGAGATGCTGCACAAAGTGAGTGAGTTGAAAATAGTGCCACCTATCTAGATTCCAGAAATCAGATCTAGTTTTCAATTCTTCGTAAGTCTTAATCCCATCCTCTGTGATTATATCTCCTAAGTGAACAATATTTTTTTTGATCCAATTTCCACCAATTTTTTTTTCCCCAGGTGCGAAAAAGGCATTTTCTTTTAAATTTATTAGTGGTGAGTTAAATTTACTTCCTAATAGTGACTGTACCCTGTCCCACATTCTTAAAGTATCCCGTGTCATATCATTTGTGTTGTGATCGAGTGTGCGATATTGAGTTGGATTCCAAATGACCTTACTCAATTGTGTGTTGGCTTGTGCATTTTCAATTTGTACCCACCTTTTGTCCTTTCTATCTCTTGCCCATTCCACTGCACGGGAAAGAACTGCCGCCTTATAATAGCTTTTAATATCGGGCACGGCTAGTCCCCCTTGCTGTTTTCTCTGTTTAAGTATGGCCAGCGAGATCCTATGTTTTTTATTTTTCCAGATGTAGTTCATGAGAAGGGAATTTAAAATTCGTAGAAATTGTTGGGGTACCGCTATTGGAATTAATAGAAATGTATATAGTATTTTGGGTACTACCACCATTTTCAACAAATTAATTCATCCAATCCATGAAATAGGTTTGTTTATCGTTTTTTTAGTTCGTTTTTAATCTCATTCAGCAGGGGTACGTAATTTATTTTATACATCCTCTGGACCGTATTTGCAAGTTTGATGCCAAGATATTTTAGTTCTTTACACCAAGAGTAGGCACAGATCTCTTTTACTTGCCCTTCTTCTTTTTTGTTTAAGTTTATATTTAGGATTTCTGATTTAGTTATATTAATCTTAAAGTTTGATATAGAGCCGTACTGTTGCAGAGTCCTAGATAGATTGGGGATCGAAGTAACCGGGTTGGTGAGATAGAACAAAATATCGTCGGCAAATGCCGACATCTTATGTTCCTCCTCACCCACTTTGACACCCTTAATCTCTGGGTCCTTCCGTATAGGAGGCTAACAAGGGTTCTAATGAAAAAATGAAAAGGAGAGGGGACAGGGGGAACCCCTGTCTTGTCCCATTCTTCATCACGAAGGGGTCTGAAAGGATTCCATTGATCTTGATTCCAGCAGATGGTTGATGATAGAGTGTTTTAATCCAACTCATCAACTTCTCTCCGATACCCATTACTTTGAGAGTTTGCATCATGAACCCCCAGTCTACCCTGTCGAATGCTTTCTCGGCATCCACCGACAGGAATAGACTGGGGGACCTGCTTAGCTTAATCTTCTGGAGCAAGAGCAATGCTCTTAGGCCTTGTACACACGATCGGACATATCCGATGAAAACGGTCCGCGGACCGTTTCCATCGGATATGTCCGATCTGGAGTTTGGTCCGATGGCGTGTACACACCATCGGATCAAATTCCCCGCCGGCGGATGGCGCGGTGACGTGGCGGTGACGTTGACGCCACCACGTCACCGCACCAAGAAGTAAAACACTTCCGTGCATGCGCCAAATCCATTCGGCGGTGGCGCGGCGGAGGTGGTGCGGGACGACATGTCTGCTGGTAAGTGTACTAACCAGCAGACATGTCGGGCGGACACATTCCCACCCGATAGATTTCAAAGCATGCTTTGAAATCTGTCGGGTGGACAAATCTGTCCGCTAGCCCATACACACGATCGGAGATGTCTGCTGAAACGGTCCATCGGACCGTTTTCAGCGGACATATCCGCTCGTGTGTACGAGGCCTTAGACTAATATCTTTGCCCTCTCTATTTGGGACAAAACCAACTTGGTGTATCAGGGTATGCATTATCCTTTATAAGCGTTGTGCTAGTATTTTCGCAAAGAGTTTGATATCATTATTAAGAAGGGAGATTGGTCTATACCCTGAGCATAGTGAACTATCTTTTCCTTCTTTTAAAATGATTACAATCGAGGTGGCGAGCGCTTTCTTACTGGCTTCGTAATCTGATCCTAGGCCATTGAAGTATCTAGCTAGTTTGGGGATTAAGATCTTACTATATCTCTTATAGTAGAATACTGAGAACCCATCAGGGCCGGGGCTTTTTCCCACAGCTGTATTTTGCAAGGCATTTTTAATTTCTTTTTCTGTTATAGGCCGATCCATGTTTAGCTATTCTATCTCATCTATTTTAGGAAGGCCGGCTTTGTCTAAGAACTCTTGTATTGTGGTACCTCTGTCCCCCACTTGCCCCCTCAATTGATCGATTGTATAAAGATCTTCATAATAGTTTTTGAAGGTATCTGCGATTTCTACAGTTTTATAGACCAATCCCCCATCCCTACCTCTAATTTTTTCAATATAATTCCTAGCTTTCTTTTTTTTGGGACATTTTAGCTAGATGTTTGCTTGATTTATTACCCCATAGGTATCTTTCTCTGGCGATATTGTTGAAATGTTTACTTGTTTCGTGTTCCCTGATTTCTTTAAGCTCATTTCTTTTTAGGGTTAGTGTAAGGAGTGTTTCTTTTAATCGTTACTCTTTGTGTTTATGCTCCAAGCTGGTTATTTCTTTAACCAAGATGTCCGCCTTCCTGTTTCTCTCTCTTGTTACCCTAGCTCCCTCTGAGATAAGGATCCCCCTAATATACGCTTTGTGCTTCTCCCAAAGAGTTGCACTAGAGGTCCCTTCTATGTCGTTTGTTAGGAAAAATTGTTTAAGTTCCTCTTCCACCCTGCCCGCCACCTCTTCATCCCGAATCAGATTATCATTCAGGTGCCAAACAGACTGGTGGGTCTTGTGTGTGTGTCAAGTTTAATTTTCATGGATACAGGGGCATGATCCGACACTGTCATGATGCCAATATCCGTCTCGGTGACCCTCTCCAATAGTCTGTGGTCGACCAGAATGTAATCGATCCTGGTGTATGTTCCATGTGGGGGGGAGAAAAACGTGTAATCATGAATTTTAGGGTGAGTAGCTCTCCAGACATCCACCAATTGACAGCTGTGCATCTTATGTTTTATTTTTTGTATCATCACGTTCTGTGTCTCCCTCACATGGGACGTACTATCCTCCCTCGGGTTCATAACGAAATTTAAATCCCCCATCAAAACTATATAGCCCTCTGCAAAGTTTTTCAACTTATCAAGAATTCAACTCAAGTATTGGATTGGGTGGGCATTAGGAGCATAGATATTGGCTAGGGTAATCATGGTATCCCCGACATTTCCTTTCAGAAATAGAAAACGGCCCTCTGGGTCCGTCAGTCTAGCCTCCAGTGAGAACCTAGTTCCTCTTGAGAAGCCGCTTGCCACTCCCCTCGCGCGTTTGGAGATAGAATCACCATAGAACCAATTTGGGAAAAAGGGAGAATACAGCTTTGTATTGGAGTCAAAAGTTAAGTGGGTCTCCTGTAGAAAAACAATATCAGCTCTATGGCGTTTGATCTCTTCCATAACCTTAAATCTTTTCACAGGGGAGTCTATACCTTTAACATTATATGACAAAAATGTTACTTCTGCCATTGTTATAGGTACTTCACTGCTGTCTTCGGATGCCCTTGTGGGGTTACTGGGAGCCACCTTTCCAAACCACCCTCCCCCCTTGAACCCACCCCCCTCCCACCTTCTCCCCCCCTTCATTGGCCACTTAAAGGCCTCAGTACCGTGGATAACCTCCCTCCTCGAATCCATCGGAACTTTTGGATGAGGTGTAGCCTTTACCCCGCCCGCCCTTAACCTGATGTCTACAGAGGTCAGCCGACCATCCCCCTTTTGAGGGTGGTCGTGGACTCACCCGCAGACCCCCCACCCCTCCCCCCTCCCCAGCTCCTACGGAAAAAGAAAAAAAAAGAAAGGAAAGGAGAAAAGAAACACCGATAACAGAAATAAGAGAAGAAGAGGGATAAGAGATTTTTCACTCATGGACCGAATCTTACTAAGCGCTTATTCTATCCATCCTGATAAGTCTAGAACAGGGATGTTAAATTTAGAACAGAACCCCGGCAGATCTTCCGGGAAGGTTAATCTAGCTGACACCCCATCTTTCTGCCCTATAAGACACGCAGGGAATCCTCATTGGTATTTTATATTGTGCGTCTGCATCAGTTCCAAGAGGGCTTTCAGATATCTCCTCCTCGCTAAGGTTTCCCAGGCCAAATCGGGAAAGATCAATACCCCAGATCCCTCATAGGATAGGGGGGTCCTTTCCCTAAGCTTCTTGTTCCCCTTCTATTGATACGTCCGGGGTTTGAGGGTTGGTTCCCCCCGCTCCCTTTTTTACTGTCCCCCCTTTCTCTGCTTTCTCTGTTTTCTTAGTGCTACCAGGGCTTTTAATACTCCCTTCCTGAGTCATGTATTGTCTTTTTTTTGTAGAGTGATTGTTGTGCCCCTGGGTGACAATCAGCACCCTTTGTATTATACGTGCCACGTCTTACTGTATTAGAGAATTTTTATGTGGAAAAAGAAATGGACTTTGTAGGCACCAGTTATAGAAAATTGAAAAAATAAATTTAATTTATATAAAAATACATAAATAACTACAGTCCATCAACACCACACATATTGATGTGTCCTGTATATTAAAAACAACAAACTGTAATTGTACAGTGATAACAATGTCAAAAAACGAAAATATCACAATATATTTCTACTATAATAACCAATACAGAGCAGATGGGGGGTTGATCCAACCCAGAAGAAACTGCTTTGTGTATCGTTGAGTTGTCTTTATTCAAATCTTGACATTCATACGATTTCCCTTGGAATTGCTCTACATGTTTCGTGGTTTTACCCACTTCATCGGGAGCATGGAGAAATAAACTGCACAGATAAAACAAAAATTACAGTAAACAAACAAAAATAAACACAACATATTGTAGCTCATCATATGCCCATCGATAGATGGGTAAGACAATGTGCTTAGTAAACTTACCAAAAAACATTAATGGTATATAGAAAACCAGGGGAGATAGGTTGCGGTTACCCAATAAAGAGCCTCAAGGCCGTTGGTATCCCCAAAATGGGGAAGCAGCGTTGCTATTGGGGTGAGATGAGGTGGGCAGTATGAACACCCTGCTCGCCCCGAGATGAAGCCTACCCCCACCCGAAGGGGGTGCTGTCAAACCTATACAGCAATTGGGAGATAGTTTGAAATAATTTGCGAATAATTTAACATATATTGGCAAAGCATAAGAGCCTGTATAAATGTATTTATGTATATGTCTAAATATGTATTGGTCCAATATTGCAGCCTAGGCTGAGTATATATGTGGAATACTATGGTATATGACCAGTACAAAAATTCTCCAGTAAGCTATATGCAACTAGATTGATAGTATTAATATAACCAATTATTGTTATTGTGGCTAAATGTAATTGGCAAAAATGCCGCTAGAGGGCGCATAATGCTGGAGAATATGTTATAATAAACTTAGAAAACAACAGATAGACAAAAAAATCAGCAGGTGGCTAAAACGGCCACAAAACGCTATATAAGATAATTATTCTTATTTATAGAACCAATTTTCTAAGAACTGGGACCAGCTAGGGTAGCATATATAGATGTATACATAATAGAGAAACGGGAGATTTATTTACCTTGCCTAAAGAATGCTGAATTTTTTCTTCAGTTTGTCAGTTTGAGTTCACATGGGTGTTTTGCCATTGAGGTCTCTGCAATGAGACAGCAACAATGTGTGGCTGGACCAGAATTACTTGTACACATTGGCATAGGTAAAGTAGTGCTGCGGTTTAAATGGAGTCTCTTACCTTGCTTGTCCTAGCTTGAGGTTTGCAAATCTTTCTCCAGTGTTGTATGTGGCAACACCTGGTCTTGCATAGACCATTTTGTGTTGCCACTGGTTTTTAAAGGCTCCCCCGACTCGCGCGCGTCAGAACGTCTGACGTCACGCGTGCGGGCCGCGCGGACCTCCGCGCATGCGCCGTGGCGCCACTGGCGCTGCCCATACCTAAGACGGTGGGGTGAGCACGCGAAGGGCGGAAGTCCGAAAAGGACTGCCATTGGTGGATGGATCAAGGCCTCCCCCTAGTCTGTGGGGGCATGCCCATCCAAGTTTACACCAATGGCTTACGTGGCCCACAGGTGAGGGATATGTAGCTGTCACTCGGGGAAAGAAGAGGGCGCTCCACAAGACACATAACATTCACCCATAAAGCAAGGCAGGCATGAGCCAATGCATGCCGCGGGCCATGGAGCTTAGTATGGAGCAACCGCAAAAACTTTTAACCCCTGTGGTAACATAACAGCAGCATATAAATTAAACCAAAACTGGAAACAATCGCTGTCAGTAGTAGCCTGTTACATTTGATATAAACTTTAATTAACAGTAAATATTTAGTACTTATTAAGCAATAGTGTACCTATTAAATTACACCATAAATTGTGTATATATAGTTCTTTTGCAGATCACCTTAAACGGGAATGCATACATCTGAATTTGATGAAGGTTTTTATATGGATAATTGCCTGCCTTTACAGGGACAGTTAGCATATATATATATGCGCTATGCCTGGGCGCATGACGTGCTCATGGCATGCATATGTCTGTGCTGAACATGTATCCAATATATGCATAGTGTACCTGAAAAACCTAAAACTATTTGATCCCCAAAAGATTAACAAAAACGTGTTCACAGAAACGGTCGATATGTCAGGATTTCATTGATGCCAGGTGGAAAGGTAGCTCCTAATCTTTCTATCCATAAAGTCTCCTTCTGTAGAATCCTTTTGTCCCAGTTACCTCCTCTCGGATCCTTTGGGACAACTTCTAATACGATAAATTTGATAAACGAAGTATCAAACCTATGGTATAATCCAAGGTGCCTGCTAATTGGTGTAATCATCTTGGCATATTGGGAATAATATATGTGGTCATATATTCGTTGTTTGAATTGGCGGATAGTTTTCCCTACATAAAAGGCTTTACATTTACATTGCATGAGGTATATTACACCTTCTGTGTTGCATGTGGCATGGAATCTTGGTTTGAATATTTCACCATTTGGTAAATGGAACAGGGTACCCGGTTGTATCCATGGGCAATAAGAACATTGTCCACAGATTTCTAGTCCTCTATGAAGATCACTGTCTTCATTTGATGGTCTATATTCACTCCTTGTAAGCTTATTACCTATAGAGCAGGGGTCTCAAAGTACCGGCCCGCGGGCCATTTACGGCCTGCGGACCGGTAATAAATGGCCCGCGGCAAATCCCCGCGATTCGCGATAAATCCCCGCGATTCGCGGTAAATCCCCGCGATTCGCGGCAAATCCCCAGGAAGTCTCTCCTGCGATTAGGCTGCAATATATTTACCTCTCCCCTTAATTCTGGGGGGGCCCTGATATGCTTATATTATACTCTATCAGAGGTATGTCCCTGATGGGGGGTCTAAAGTCCCTTGTTCAGGACTGCATGAGACCTGTCATACTCAGATCGACTCGGCGGGTTCAGTAAGTTTATATTTATGGATTGAGTCCGACCCTGTCCTGCACTTTTGTAGGGGACTACAGATGTTGTATTGATCTCCTGTAGACTGGTTGATAGCTGTGTTCAAGAGCTTGTCAGCTTATAAGTTCCTAAGTAACTAGCGTTGGCACACAGGTAAGACACGCTTAGCCGGTGCCCCCCGCTCTTCAGGAACCCGTCTCAGCTGTGCTCCATTGCATTTTATAGTCCCATGTTCCACTGTGTCATGTCAATCCCTGTGAAGCATACATTATAAAACAGGGCGATTGCTAGCATTTCAAGGGCGTCTCAGATGCAGGTAGCAACAGTATGTTTACTCCCTCTTTGCAGGTATACCTCTAGTACAGTTCACATAAGCATCACTGCGTAGTAATTGGAAAGAGCTTACCCGATATCTCTGCTCATAGCGTCATCATCCCAGGAGCTGAGGAAAATGGAGGATTTTACCTGCTTGCCGGTTTAAGAACCAGAAGTACTAAAAGTAGCAGCCGCACGGGAGATGGTAGTGTCGGAGCCGTCGCCAGTATGGCTATATTCCTTCCATTTCTTCAACGGTCAGGTACTTGACCGATCGTTTGTAGTGAGGCAGGCGAGATGGCTCCATGGGGATGAGGGGTAGGGGGACCTCACCGGGACTCCTAGGCACCGCGCTGAATGCTGGGTGCATCCACCCGGGTCTCGCCGCGTCCTCGCCTCCCGTTCGACATGGACGCTTTGCCTCACCCCGGGTCCTCCGGCATTCACAGCATCGGCGGCATCTTCCTCCCTCGTGGATCAGGTCAGCTTTGCGGCGCGAGGTCGGCTCCTCCCTCGGCGTGCGCGCATCACGTGTTGAAACAGTCCGCCGCCTGCCAGTTTTCTACACCCGCAATGTAGACGGCCGACACACTGCAGGATGTGAGCGACCTCGGATGCTGCAGCTGAGCTACGTGTTCCCCCCTGATGGTTGACATAAAACACTGCTGTGGTGTTGAAAAAAGGTAAATATAGAGCCTGCACTTCTAAGTAAATCAAATTAGCCAAGTAGCATTACCGTCCCTGGTAGAGAAATAGGTATATATTCCCAATTAAGGGATGGGGCGTGGGACTACACGAATGCACTTGGATATGCTTAAATGTTAACACTAGTATTAGTAGCTCTGAGGTCACAGGAACCAACGAACAGACCAAAACAATTTATATATAAAAATATCAATTTTAATATTACATATTATTAAATACATACAAGAGGTTAAAAAACATGGTCATATAACAGATTGAATGTCACCATTGGTAGATTCTTATAATATTATATACAGTAGGTCCGACATGTTTCGCCCTCGGGCTTCCTCAGGGACGTGTGTGTATATAAATCTCAATCTATGAGTAAATGAATAGAAATGTAATAAGACATTGCAATATTTTAACAGTATATAATTAATATCACATGTGCATAAGAGCGTAAGTACGGTGAATATTCTGATTAAATAGAGTATGTGTACCAGAACTAATTACAAATTAGAAAGAAAAATTCGTTAAGGAAGAGCAAAATAAATCAATTGAATTATTTGGTGTCTGTCGTTTTTTTTTCAAACATATTGACATATAGGATGTATAGTTACCTCAAAGATGACCGTGTCTCACTGGCCACAGGTTATTCCAACACTGTTGCGAGGTGGAGTCGCAAATAGCGACTGAGTCCTACAGGCTGAATATGTGAAACCAAGCACTCCTAGTGGGGAATATATGAGTGTGTATTTAAGATCGGATCGCCGATCATAGAGATGAAAAATAAGAATAAAAAAATAAAAATAAAAATAAAAAGAGAAAGAATGTAATGATGAGTGGTGCTGGGTTTAATTTGACCAACAGGGTATAGTAGTAGAGTACTGGATTAGAATATGGACATACAAATTGGTTCATGCTTGATTATATCAGAAAATATATAGTTAATGGTAACCAAACAAAAGTATAATAGTATGTACTGAACACATAATGTGTTAAACAGTGTTCATATGTTAATTAGTTAATTTAGTATTGACCATATTCGATTTGTATTGTAGAGCTAGGGAGAAAGAAATCTCTACATTGGTTCTAATTAAAGTGATGGTCAATGCAGTATGAGAAATAGAAAGATAGTATGTAGTCAAAATTATAAGGCATATAAATACACATAGCCTGGAAAGTTTTTTATGTAGGTAATAGGTAGTTAAAAACAAAGGAGAGAAAAAAAAAAACAGTATTATATTTGACTTTAAATGAACTTACATAGACCTGAAAGAGTTAATGGTTGGATGGGGAAACCGATGAGCAGCTGGCGCATGCTGCAGTATGTTAATTGCTGGTGAAAGATTTGGGCACGATCATGATCTATAGAATATATATTGTTTGTAAGAAAATTTATAGGGAAAAGAGTAAAGCAAAGATGAGAAAAAAAAAAAAAAAGGAAATGACAAAAATATAAAAAATATAAAAATGGGGAAAAAAATTTGAATGAATAAAATAATAAATAAAGAAAAAGTATGAATGTGAATGAAAGAATAGAAAGAGGGATTAAAGATGAGGAGAAGGGGGATAAATATATGAAAAAATTATGAAATAATAGAAAGATGGAAAAATGAAAAAGAAAAGGAAAAAGAAAAAGAAAAAGGACAAGAAAGAGTGTGTGAAAGGGATGAATGAATAAGAGGGGGGAGGGAAAGGAAGGGAAACCAAAAAAAAGAAAGTTGGTGTTAGGGTTATAAATAGGATGGAAAGAGATAAGTGTTGGTTAAACAAAGGGGACATGTTAGGACTGGGTAAGAATGGGTGTTTACAAATTAAATTTGAAAATACCTCTATTAACTTCTTCTGAAGAGAAGAGATGTATCAGATGTTTAAATTATATTGGAAGGAGTGGAACACAGCAGCTAAAATATCACGCACAGACTAGTGCAGATATAGGGAAAAAAAAAAAAGAGTAAGTGGATGTAACAGCGCATAGTATAGAAATGTGCATATGAACGCATAGAGGTGCGATATAAAATAATAAGCAAGGATAGGTATCTTCAAAGAGAAGGAGTATATACCTGTATCATGGATAACGAGCACGTGGTCTCCCCTAATGGCCTGAGTGTGTTGTGTGTGCTGATTGAACTCTTATATAGTCCCACAGGTGTCTGAGGGAAGCACACATCAGAATGTGATATTGGGCGGAGTGTGCATCAGAGGAGGTGTCTGAAGGAGCCTCCATTGGTGCTGCGCTGTAATCACGCCTCTATGGGAATGACGAGGCGTGACGACACGCCCCGTGGGCGGAATGCAAGGGAGATGGATGTCTCAATGCTGATGATATGATTAGCGCGGCGCCAGAGCACAAGAAAATCGGATGAATACAGCATCATAGCCTCCGCTATGGTTCAGAGCTGGTAGAGCGTCTGGTAGTCACCCCTGGGCACCCAATATACTGGGAGTGCGAGGTGGTTCACATAAATCTGCAAGGACGATCCATATAGTCGCTATTGGAAATAATAGTGTGGCATGTTAGTGAGACACATTCAAACAATTGAGATAAAGACATATTAAGATAATAGTCTTCCTAATAAGGGAGGAGGCAAACAGCACAAATATTACAGTTTATCATCACATATATGTCATTTTCAAATTGTTCAATAAACTTTACATGAACATAGACAATAATATTGATATTTATTCAGGCGATGATTTATACATTGCGCAGTTTACCAAGGGGAGATCATCCCTGGGGCAATGGAGAATCCTCCTGCCTCAGGGGTGCCCCTCAGGGGTATATATTAATGTGTGTTACCAATCTTGGGGATGGTGGTTCTGGGGCTCATGATGGCATTGGCTGCAATATTGTTGCACTCCAAAATATTGGAGAGCACATAATACTGCGCAAGGCCCATGTGTGTCTCCTATATGTGGGAGACCTAAGGTTGGAGCCCATGCCTATCAAAGGCGTGACTCATTGGATCTTCACTGAGGTGGGGGAACGGCAGAATGTCAGAGGCATGATGTTATGGTGTCTCACTGTGTGAGTGCCTGCGGACATGGGTGTTGGGGAGGGGGGGGGGAGAGGGGAAGAGGGGGGGGGGGACATGTCATATAAAGAAAAAAGAAAGTTGCACTATGGGGAAACTAAGATAAAGTATCCCCAGTGGGCAACCAAGGGGCTACCAAGGCAGAGATGGGCAGTGATATAGATAAAATAATTTATTAATCGTATAAATATACAAAAAATTCGGGATAAGAGATTTTAACACAAATTACAGATACTGAATGTATAATATAGAGATTAACCAATATGCCTACTTACAGCAGCCGGCCGGTGCTGCACACATGAACCTAGTTCATGTAACAAGCAACAATGCGACACACATAGGACACAAACATATAACAAACATAAAAAACATATAACTCGGGCGATCCGGACGCCAATTAGACCACTGCTGCTGGAGATTCCGTGCGGTAATTACCGTTGAAATAACATTCGTAAATAAAAATAAAATTATATAATGTATGGGAATTTCCAGCCGGAGTGCCCCTGCGGGAGAAGGATGTGGTTGCAACTAAATATAATATATAGTAGTATGAGTATAACTGCATCCAGTTTAGTGATTGTTGTAGACCATAGTTGCACTGGTCAGATGATTGGTGCTGGTCGATTGGAACACAGTATAAACAACTTTAAGTGAGGTGTGAATGTGTGGGGGTGACACTCCTGCCATTAAGGGGTGTAACCCTCAGTCATAGGTGAGAAGTTATCACCACGACAAGTGTGAATGGTGTATGAATGTACAGCAACATAATTGGAGCCGTGGCGTGGCGTTGCTGCTCCCAAGTCCCATGTGGTGTACTTGGGTCTAATCCAATTTGATGTGGATGTGGTGTGTGTGTGTGCTAGGGATCACAGTGGTGTGCATGCATGCATTCTCATTGTGCCATGATTAATGTGTGTGTTTAACGTGAAAAGTAGCCTACCACAAGGACCCTCCTGACTGCTCTTCCCTCAGCAGACGGGGGACCCTCGGGCAAGGGGGGACTGTGTGGGTCGGGGGTCAGGTCATCACGTAGCTCAATCTACAGGCCCTTTCTCACGGCAAAGTTGTGCAGCATGCAACATGCCCCAATGATCTGGCACACGAAGTTTGGGGAATACAAGAGGGTACCCCCAGACTTATCCAGGCATCGGAAACGTGACTTCAGGAGGCCAAATGTGCGCTCCACCACTGCACGGGTTTTGATGTGTGCTTCATTGTATCTTTGCTCTCCTCTGGTTTGGGGATCCCGGAATGGAGTCATGAGATGGGGTCCCAATGCATATGCCGCGTCACCTGGTAATGAAAAGACAGGAGGATGTTAATAGTGCATGTGCCCGTTGTGAGGTGTGCATCACGGGAGGGGATAGTTATGCCTGCCACCCATGTCACTCACCAACCAGCCAGCTGTCCCCATACACGTTCTGTTCAAATTCTGTGGAGATGGTGCTTTGACGGTATATGTAGCTGTCGTGGCTGGCCCCGGGGTCCTTGGCACGGACGTGCCATATGAGGCCTTGGGCATCGACTATCACCTGTACATTGATGGAATGCCAATGCTTCCGATTGCAGTATATGTGCTCTGTGTCCCGGGGGGGCCGTAGTGCCACATGTGTGCAATCAATGGCCCCCACAGTGCGTGGGAATCTGGCAAGGTTGTAGAAATCTGTCATTGCCTTCCTCCGCAGCTCCTCAGTGGTTGGTTTGATGATGTGGTTGGCCATGCGTCTGAGGATTGCAGGGACAACTTGGTGCACACATCTGCTCATGGTGGATTGTGACATCCCAGCCACCACTCCACTTGTACGCTGGAATGATCCACTGGCAAGGACATGGAGTGTTGCCAGGACCTTCACCAGTGGCTGCACTGCTTGTGAGCGGTGTGTCTGGCTGGTGATGTCATCCTGCAGGGTTGTGGTTAGTTCCATGATGGCTTCAGGGCTGAATCTGAATAGGCGAAACACCTCCAAATCACTCATGCCAAACACGTCAATGCGCGTGCGGAATATCCTCTCCCGTGCCCTCCTACGTGCACGTTGACGCTGTAGGGCTATGAGCAAGGCTGCTCCTGGCATGTTGGCAGACAGATGTCTTGTCCAGCAAGTGTTTTTGCTCAATTCGTCTGTAACAGTGTTGCTTTAGCTGCTCTCCAGCTGATCTGTTCAACTCCTGTGCAAAGTTACCCCCCTGCTTTATGAGGGGTGACTTTCCGCAGAAAATTCCAGTTACGCGCGTTTCTGAAACGGAGGATCTCCCTCATTTGCATATTTGAATAGATAATCCATGGGAACGGTTCATCTGTCGCGCGTAAAAATGCGCCAAAGACACGCCGGCGTGGAAAAGTTACACCGGAAAAAATTACCCGATTTTAAGGCGGATCTGGTATAGTAGGTACGACGCATGGATCCGACGGCGCTAAATAACAGTTACGCCGCACATCTCGAAAAACGCCGGAGTAATTGCTACATGAATCTACCCCACAGTGTCTTTTCAGATAGATAGATAGATAGAGCAGGGAGGCTAGTAGTCAGTATAGTTAAATTTACAGTTTGTAGAGAATATATTGACATCCCTAGGATTTGTCAATATATTTATAAACTGTATAGCTTAGCTAGATCTGCTATTAGTATCTGTCAGGCAGGAGATTGTGCTTGAAGCAGTGCTCTAACGTGTTGTATTGCCTGCATTAGGGTTTACCTTAAACATAGTACTCCGTATTAGTCAACGTGTGCTAGTTAATTGCACATAGACGCATTACCTGTTAGTGTCACTGCACGTTTGCTGATACATACCACCTGAGCGCATTTGGTGTCACTGCATGTGTGCTGTTACATACCACCTGAACGCAGTTGGTGTCACTGCACGTTTGCTGTTACATACCACCTGAGCGCAGTTGGTGTCACTGCACATTTGCTGTTACATACCACCTGAGCGCATTTGGTGTCACTGCACGTTTGCTGTTACATACCACCTGAGCGCATTTGGTGTCACTGCATGTGTGCTGTTACATACCACCTGAGCGCAGTTAGTGTCACTGCGCTTGTGCTGTTACATACCACCTGAGCGCAGTTAGTGTCACTGCACGTTTGCTGTTACATACCACCTGAGCGCAGTTAGTGTCACTGCACGTTTGCTGGTACATACCACCTGAGCGCATTTGGTGTCACTGCACGTGTGTTGTTACATACCACCTGAACGCAGTTGATGTCACTGCGTGTGTGCTGTTACATAGCACCTGAACGCAGTTAGTGTCACTGCATGTTTGCTGTTACATACCACCTAAACGCAGTTAGTGTCACTGCATGTTTGCTGTTACATACCACCTAAATGCAGTTGGTGTCACTGCGCTTGTGCGGTTACATGCCACCTGAGCGCAGTTAGTGTCACTGCACGTTTGCTGTTACATACCACCTGAGCGCATTTGGTGTCACTGCACGTGTGCCGTTACATACCACCTGAGCGCAGTTGGTGTCACTGCACTTGTGCTGTTACATAGCACCTGAATGCATAAATATGTCTGGAAGGACAACAAAGAGAGGCAGAGAGTCATGAGGGCAAGCAGGCTCTGCATCTAGAGGTAACGCTGGTGGTGGATGTGGTGCATCCTCTTCAGCACGTGGCCGTGGCCGCTCGTCCTTTTCGGGAGCTGGCCGCGTTGAGCCTCAACATGCAGAGAAATTAGTAGATTGGATGACCAAGCCGTCCTCATCCTCCTCATCCTCTCTCACACAGACTGATCTAAGTTTGTCTGGCAAAGCAGCTGCCAAGGTGTCCTCTTCCCTCTGCACAATGGCTTCACACAATCCTTCCCTAGTCCCACCATGTCCTCCTGAGGAGTCCCCCGAACTGTTTCAACACAGTGTTGGGTACATGCTGCAGGAAGATGCGCAGCGTTTTGAAGACTCCGATGACGGAACACAGATAGAGGAAGGCATTGATGTGAGCCCAGGGAGAGGGGGTGGCCGAGAGGGACAGCAATCTGGGAGTGATGTTCCCCCAGCTGGAGCATACTGCCAGGTTTTCGACAGTGATGATGAGGAGGGAGGTCGATGACATAGATGATGTCGATGATGATGAAGTCACTGACTCTACCTGGGTGCCTGATAAGAGAGAGGAGGAGGAAGAGGAGGAGGACGAGGACGAGGCACATCTCCAAAGAGGCAGGATGCCCTCCAGGGGTCAGCTTAAGGGCAGCACACCAACTGCATTACGTGGCACATCTTCGCATGACACTGCGGTGTCTCAACGGTACAGCAAAAGTTCTTTGGTGTGGGTCTTTTTTGAAACATGTCCATCAGATCGTACCTTTGCTGTTTGCAACATATGTCTCAAGCGTATCTCGCGTGGCCAAAACATCACCCGCTTGGGCACCACATGCTTTTCAAGACATATGTCGACCTGCCATGCAACTCATTGGCAAGCATACCAGAAAGACCCACACCAAAGACCAAAGCGGACCTCCCCTTGCCCTTCTGTGACCTCCAACCCCACTAGACCCCCAGTCCTCTCTGAAGCCTGCACTGAAGTTGTAGAAATAGGTGTGTCACAACCTAGTAGTGGTAGTACATGCGGGAAATCTAATGATAGTACCAGACAAATTTCCCTGCCCCAGCTGCTGCAGCGCCGAAAGAAGTACACTCCCAGCCATCCACATGCCCAGCGGTTGAATGCTAGCTTTGCGAAATTTCTAGCACTTCAACTGCTACCTTTTCTTTTTTTTTTTTTTAAATCATTTGTTTTTATTAATTTTAACATAGTACACACAACCAACAGTCATATAAATAGTCAGTTTACATACAGTAGGAATTGCATAGATGCGAACCTGGGGCCAGATTCAGGAACACTTGCGCTGGAGTATTTCGATATGCGCCGCGTAACTGTGATGATGCGCCGTCGTTTCTATGTGCCCGTACCCACCAAACTAGATGCGCCCAATAACGGGTCATTTGCGACTGGCGGAACGTTCCGACGCCAGAGTATCGTCAGCGCTTAATTTCGTTGGGCGCATCAGTCGCGCCTATTGATTTCCCCTGCAAATATGCAAATGAGGGATTTTTCACAATTCACGAACGGATTAGCACCATACGCTGGCTACATGCGCCGCGCGTATCTCGTCCGTCCGGCGCAAAGTTATTTCTACAAAAGGCTGCTTTATCTTTACTCCAGATGGCCACAGGTCAGCAGGAGAGCAGCTACAGCAGCGTTACCGACGATAAGAGCTAGCTGAGCACCCCCACTTGCAGGACAACACCTCTGTCCATGCTTGTCTGTCAAATTTTACAGCCATGGAGGAAGACATCATAGGTCTCCATAGCCGAGATGACGGCTGACAGCTCCTGGCCATTAAAGTTCAGCTTTCTCCTGTGTGTTTGCGGGGAACGGGAGCAGCCATCTCAAAACAAAAGTAACATCACTGCGGGGAGGGGGAGCAGGATATACTTTAGTGCCGAAATGGCGCTTCTACGGGCGCATTTAAACGCCCAACGGAAGGCATTGCGCTGACGTTTCCCGTGAAGTGGTGCCGACGGAAGTTGTGAGCATGCGCACAAAGGGGGCGAGTGGAGCCGCACTCACTGCGCATGCTCCGTGGTTGATGCGCTGAACGTAAGCCTCTGCGCTGGGCTCCGCCCATCATTTACATATGATCACACCCACTTCCACTTGCGTCGGGTTACGCCAGCGCATTATCGTTACTCTGGCGCAAGTTTACGCGCAACTGCTATGTGAATTACAGGACTTGCGCTGAAAGGGTCTTCAGAGTAACGTAAATGAGAAGCGTTACTCTGGAGCAAAGATGCTCTCATCTACCTGAATCTGGCCCATAGTAATCAAAGTCCCTGATCTCTGTATAGGGTAGGTAACACCTATGGTAAAAAGCTCAGAATCCCTGAGCACTATTGACAGTATTGTTGACTGTGGACACCCCACCCCCCCCCCTTCCTCCCCCCCCCCACCCTTTCCCACCCCTTGGGAGCATACAGTCTGGGTAAAAGATGAGTCGAGTTGGTCAAGCTTGGTGCAGGTCCCGCAGTTTAATTTCAACACTTGATAGGAGCAAAAAAGAAGGAGCCAATTCGTAAAGGGGCTCCCGCCGGGGCCCCCTCGCGAGTTGGGGTTTATTGTACAAGGACTCAATAGTCGCCAAGTGCTAGCGTCGAAGACAACTGAGTAAAACTCCCGGCTGCCCGTTGCCATGGCCTCCATATTTTAACAAATTTGCCAAAGTTCCCCTGTATGGTGTAATACACCTTTTCATTTGAGATTGTGACCAGTTATCTATAGTCGGAGGGGCCTGTGCTTGCCATTTTGGGCAATTATCTTTCGAGCCTGAAATAGGCATCTTACGATAGCTTCAAGGGTACCTTGTGGTACCATAGTATCGTCCATACAACCCAAGAGGCAGGTCCTCGCTACTGGGTCAAGCGCAGACCCAAATATCCCATTTATTCGTTCTACAATTCCCACCCAGAAGCTATGAAGTTTTGGGCACTTCCAGACCATGGGCCAGATTCAGGTAGATGAGAGCATCTTTGCTCCAGAGTAACGCTTCTCATTTACGTTACTCTGACGACCCTTTCAGCGCAAGTACTGTTATTCACATAGCAGTTGCGCGTAAACTTGCGCCAGAGTAACGATAATGCGCTGGCGTAACCCGACGCAAGGGGAAGTGGGTGTGATCATATGTAAATGATGGGCGGAGCCCAGCGCAGAGGCTTACGTTCAGCGCATCAACCACGGAGCATGCGCAGTGAGTGAGGCTCCACTCGCCCCCTTTGTGCGCATGCTCACAACTTCCGTCTGCACCACTTCACGGGAAACGTCAGCGCAATGCCTTCCATTGGGCGTTTAAATGCGCCCGTAGAAGCGCCATTCCGGCACTAAAGTATATCCTGCTCCCCCCTCCCCGCAGTGATGTTACTTTTGTTCTGAGATGGCTGCTCCCGTTCCCCGCAAACACACAGGAGAAAGCTGAACTTTAATGGCCAGGAGCTGACAGCCGTCATCTCGGCTATGGAGACCTATGATGTCTTCCTCCATGGCTGTAAAATTTGACAGACAAGCATGGACAGAGGTGTTGTCCTGCAAGTGGGGGTGCTCAGCTAGCTCTTATCGTCGGTAACGCTGCTGTAGCTGCTCTCCTGCTGACCTGTGGCCGTCTGGAGTAAAGATAAAGCAGCCTTTTGTAGAAATAACTTTGCGCCGGACGGACGAGATACGCGTGGCGCATGTAGCCAGCGTATGGTTCTAATCCGTTCGTGAATTGGGAAAAATCCCTCATTTGCATATTTGCAGGGGAAATCAATAGGCGCGACTGATGCGCCAAGCGAAATTAAGCGCTGATGATACTCTGGCGTCGGAAAGGTTCCGCTGGTCGCAAATGGCCCGTTATTGGGCGCATCTAGTTTGGTGGGTACGGGCACATAGAAACGACGGCGCATCTTCACAGTTACGCGGCGCATATCGAAATACTCCAGCGCAAGTGTTGCTGAATCTGGCCCCATATGGATGAGATCCCCTTTTTCGTTGCATCTTGGGCATTCATTATTTTGCCTCCACCCTAGTTTGAACATTTTATGGGGGTGTAGTAGACCCTATGTAATAGGAAAAGGTGAGACAGCCTTTGGGCTGGAGCAATAGACACCCAGGCACCCTGACGAAGGATCCTCTCCCACTGTTCTGTGGATATTGTACCTAAATCACACTCCCACGCCATTTTGCTCTTCCGCGGGCCTTCTTTGTTTAGTGCCCTGGCACCCAAGTTGTTATACATCACAGATATTAAGCCCTTGGCGGAAGTTGCCTCGATTAAAGTAGTCAAGGCAGGCATCTGGGCCCACGTAACCGTCTGTGAGCATAGTTGCACCTGTATGGCGTGTCTAACTTGTAGATATTTGAAGAAAGTTTTGTTTGAAATTTTAAACTCACTTGCTAGTTCTTGAAAATACTTCATGGTACTGCCCTTAAACAGGTGCTTTAGACGGTATATGCCTTTACTCACCTCAATGCAAGTACCTCCTGTAGGTTGATGTTATTCCAGAGGGGGGGAAATTCTGTCGGACCAACATACCCCAGGATTACTTTTATTGTATGCCATGTTTTGGTGATTACTTTAGTAATCACATGTTTATGGCAGAAAAGGTTTGCTTCTAGGGCTTCAACTAATAATTTATGTGGATTGTCTGATAGCAGGAGTCGGTTATTCATGCTACCTCCTTCGGCGGTTCCACATCCCGCCAAGTGTTGCAGTTGTGCTGCTAAAAAGTATAGCCTTGGGTGTGGAACTGCCATTCCCCCCTCTTTTACAGGGAGTTGTAAGGTTTGTAGGCTTATCCTGGGTTGGCCTCCCTTCCATATAAGTTCCCTAAACAGTGAGTCTATTTTTTTGAACCACTTATAACCTATCCATAATGGGGAGTTGTGTAGCAGGTATAGTAATTGCGGCTGCCAGATCATTTTTATTAAGTTACACTGTCCTGCAACAGACAAAGGGAATCTTTTCCAGATATCACATTTATTTTTCCACTTCAATAGTAGTGGAGCAAGATTTAAATCAATTTATTGAGTAGCGTCCTTTGTAATCCAAATCCCCAAGTACTTAATTTTGGTGCTTACCGCTATTTGGGAGAAGCCTGGTGACAACTGGAGGTCCACCAGATCCAGCGGCAGCAAAGCTGACTTTGTCCAATTGATAGTGAGGCCTGAGAACTGGCCAAAATCCTCCACCAATTGCATCACTTTGTCCAGTGCACCCCCAGCATCCCCCAGGAAGAACAAGACATCGTCTGCGAAGAGTGCGATCTTGTCTTCTCCATGGTGTCTTCTGAACCCCGTTATGTAGGACCTCGCCCTGGCCATGATTGCTAGTGGTTCCATTGCGAGGGCGAACAGAAGGGGGGACAGAGGACACCCCTGTCTCGTCCCCCGCTCCAGCTGAAAGGTCTCAGACGTTGCGTTATTTATTCTAACCTTGGCTCTTGGTTCACCATACAACAATTTGACCCAATTGAAGTAAGAAGGGCCAAAGCCGAAACTGTCGAGTACCTTCCAGAGGAATGCCCACTCGAGGCTGTCAAAAGCTTTGGCGGCATCGAGTGACAGCACTGCCCTGGACCCTTCGCTAACTGTTGGTGTGTATATATTTAAGAAGGTTCTCCTGATGTTGCTACTTGTTGCCCTCCCTGGTATAAAACCAGACTGGTCTGGATGGATAAGGTTAGAGATGAATCTATTTAGGCGAATTGCAAGAATTTTGGCTAGGATCTTTATATCGGATGATAGTAAGGAGATTGGACGCTACGATGAGGGTTCCAGTGGGTCCTTCCCCTCCTTATGGATTACAATAATGGTCGCCTCCAACATTGGGGGGGGGGGGGAGTGACCCCTCACTAACCGCCCCCTCAAAGGTCCTCAGCAGCTCTGGAAGCAATATCTCTCCAAACTTCTTATATATTTCAATAGGGAGCCCATCTGGGCCCGGGGATTTCTGATTTGGCGTATCTATTACTGCTTGTTGGATTTCTTTTAGAGTAATTGGTGCATCTAACTCCTGTCTGTCTTTGTCAGGCAACGTAGGGACTGCTATTTTCTGGAAGAAAATTTCCATGGCACCTCTCGCCACCCCCCTCTTAGACTTATAGAGTTCTTTATAGTATACACAAAATGTTTTTAAGATCACCTGGCCTTTGGTTGAGATTTCACCCGTCGCTGTCCTTATTGCTGGGACATTTGAGGGGGGAATTGGTTCTGCTCAGAAGAGCTAGCATGCGCCCGACCTTCTCCCCCTCCCCGAACTGTCGCTGCCTCTGTAGTATTCTCTTGTTCTCAGCTATTTATAAGATAAACATTCTGTACTCTTCTTGTTTCGCCAACCATGCTGCCCGCAGCTCTGGAGTAGGCTCCTCAATAAATCTCAGCTCCGCTTGGACGGTCTCGCTAGTCAACCTAGTCTCTTCCGCTCTCGCTACCTTTTTTATCCTAGCAACCTGTTGAATTAATAGGCCCCTCACAAAGGCTTTCAGGGAGTCTCAGACTACCCCCGTTGACGCCATCCCTTTGTTAATAAGCATAAACTCAGCCAATTGCGGCACAATGGTACGCAATTCGCCAATCAACTTCAACCAGCCTGGATTGATCTTCCATTCCTTGCGCGGAGCCTTGACACCAATCCTTATGGTTAGCATCAACGGGGAGTGGTCTGAGATCCCCCTGGGGCCATAATGTATCTCCTTGACCAAGGCCATGACTCCCTCGCTTCACAGGGCCATATCTATTCTGGATAGTGCGCGATGGGAGCTGGAGTAACATGAGAATTGGCGATCCTGTGGAAAAGAGGATCTCCAAATATCTCTCAACCCGGCTTCCTCCATGAAACGTGCCAATCGCCCCCCCATGGGCCTGGTCCCCGGAGGAAATCTATCGATGCTGTTGTCCAGGATCTCGTAATCGCCAACAGCTATGATGGGGACATCTGGTTTATCGAGTATGAACTTAATGAGGCTGTATAGGACATCAAGCTTGAAGGGAGGGGGGATGTACAAGTTAGCCAGAACATATGGCCGGTTCTCAATAGAGCAAAACAAAAATATAAATCGGCCTTGATCGTCTACCCACAAATTAAAGCATTCCCCTCCCAATCATTATGCTCACACCTTGTGAATAGGAGGAGTGCACCGAATGATATTGGGCTTGAAATTTATGACTATTCAACTGCGGAGCTGAGTCCTTCGTCAGGTGTGTCTCCTGGAGGCATATTAACCACGACATTCCATCCTCCAGGAGTGACATGACTGCAGTACTTTTAGCTGGATCGCCCATACCTCGTACATTCCAGGAGGTAATAGTCAATTGCTTATCCTGCATCAAAAAGGACTTTGGCTAGTAATTAGATATTCAACAGTACTGAAACGGCTGAGGAATAGAGTCATTGCTCGTATCCCTGAGTCATCTCGATAGGTGGATAAGCGGCCCACCTGCGTAGATTCTCCTTCGCCTGTCTGTAGTGACACGATATGTAATAACCCGACTGTATGCTCCCTAACCCCTCCCCTGTTGACCTCCCTCCCCCCGACCCATCCCCTTCCCTCCTTGCCCTATAGGGCTCCCCATAGGGGCTGGTCTGTTGACCGCTATACTCTCACTCACTCTCAACCCCCAAAACCTCCCGACCAGTGCCCCTCCCGCTCATATCCACTCCCCCCAAGAGGGCCCCTCAGAACCTGGAGCCAAATAGCGAGGGAAAAAGAGAGAAAGAAAAAGGGGGGAACAAGGAGGGATTGAGAATTACCCCGTCTATGCTGGTTCCCCCTATTATAGTGTGTTCCAAGAATCTGTGCCCTAGTAGATATCCCTTCCGGAATGTGCATAGCAAGAGTGTGGATACGTCATGAAAATGCTTGTGTACTTAATCATATTTAGTGCTTTCAGATACTTAAGTAGTGCCCACACGAGTAACCTAACAAAAAATGAAAATACAACTTATACATGTTAATGTGCATTTTTAGAGGGTTTGGGCCAGATTCAGCAAGACTTGCGCTGGAGTAATTTGATATGCGCCGCGTAACTGTGAATATGCGCCGTCGTTTCTATGTGGCCGTACCCACCAAACTAGATGCGACTGAAAACGGGCCATTTCCAATCGGCCTAACTTTCTGACGCCAGAGTCTCGTCAGCGCATAATTTCGTTTGGCGCATCAGTCGCGCCTATTGATTTCCCCTGCAAATATGCAAATGAGGGAGATTTCCCAAAACGCGAACGGATTAGCACCATACGCCGGCTACATGCGCCGCGCGTAACTCGTCCGTCCGGCGCAAAGTTATTTCTACAAATAGCTGCTTTATCTTTACTCCAGACGGCCTCAGGTCAGCAGGAGAGCAGCTCCAGCAGCAGCGTTACCGACGAAACTAGCAAGCTGAACAACCACACTTGCAAGGACAACACCTCTGTGTGCCAACATGCCAGGGGCAATCGTGGTCCTAGCACTAGTACTGGGTCCCCCGGAACGAAGGAGGCGGGCACGTGAGAGGATATACCGCACGCGCATGAGCCTCTTTGGCATGGGGGATGAGGAGGTGTATCGAATCTTCAGATTCAGCCCAGATGCAATAATGGAACTAACCACAACCCTGCAGGATGACATCACCAGCCCAACACACCGCTCACAAGCAGTGCAGCCACTGGTAAAGGTACTGGCAACACTTCATTTCCTTGCAAGTGGATCATTCCAGCGTACAAGTGGAGTGGTGGCTGGGATGTCACAGTCCTCCATGAGCAGATGTGTGCACCAGGTTGTCCCTGCAATCCTCAGACGCATGTCCAACCAGTTCATCAGACCCACCACTGAGGAGCTGCGGCTGAAGGCAATGACAGATTTCTACAGCATTGCCAGATTCCCACGCACCATCGGGGCCATTGATTGCACACATGTGGCACTCCAGCCCCCCAGTGCCACAGAGCACATATACCGCAATCGGAAGCATTGGCATTCCATCAACGTACAGGTGATAGCCGATGCCCAACGCCTCATATGGCACGTCCGTGCTAAACACCCCGGGTCCAGCCATGACAGCTTCATATACAATCAGAGCCCCATCCCAGCAGAATTCGAGCAGAACATGTATGGGGAAAGCTGGCTGGTTGGTGAGTGACATGGGTGGCAGCCATGACTATCCCCTCCCATGATGCACACCTCACAAGTGGCACATGCATGACTAACATCCTCCTGTCTTTTCCCTTCCAGGTGACTCTGCATATGCACTGGGACCCCATCTCATGACTCCTTTCCGGAACCCCCAAACCAGAGGAGAGAGAAAATACAATGAAGCACACATCAAAACCCGTGCAGTGGTGGAGCAAACATTCGGGCTCCTGAAGTCCCGTTTCCGCTGCCTGGATAAGTCCGGGGGGACCCTATTGTATTCCCCTACCTTTGTGTGTCAGATCATCGGTGCATGTTGCATTCTGCACAACTTTGCTATGAGAAAAGGCCTGCAGATTGACATACGTGATGACCTGCCCCCCGACCCACACAGTCCCCACCTGCCAGAGGAGACCCAGTCTGCTGATGGAAGAGCAGTCAGGAGGGTCCTCGCCGTAGGCATCTTTGGAAACTAAACCAAAACATTAATCACACAGACAATGCATGCATGCACACCACTGATGTCCCTAGATCACACACACCACATGCACATCGCATTGGATTAGCCCAAGTCCAGCATGTAGGACTTGGGAGCAGCAACGCCAGCGTCAAGGCCCCAATGATGTCGCTGTCCATTCATACACCTTTCACACGTCATTCATACAGCCGTGGGGTTAACTTCACCACCACGGCCGAGGGTGACACCCCTTACTGGCAGGAGTGCCACCCCTCACATTCACACACCATTCACACTGTCCCCTGCACTCCTGACCGTGTGCAGTAAAAAATTAAATACATATCTCATAACATGAGAAAAAAAATAAACAAAAACTCATAACCTGAGTATAAAAAAAATATACAAAAATAAACAAAAACTCATTACCTGAGTATGAAAAAAAATATACAAAAATAAACAAAAACTCATAACCTGAGTATAAAAAAACTATACAAAAATAAACAAAAACTCATAACCTGAGTATAAAAAAAATATACAAAAATAAACAAAAACTCATAACCTGAGTATAAAAAAAATATACAAAAATAAACAAAAACTCATAACCTGAGTATAAAAAAAAAAATATAAACAAAAAAAAAAGAAAACCCCTCATCTGGGATGACGGGGGCTCCTCCTTGGGGGCACTCTCGGGCTCCTCAGCTGCCTGGAGGGAGTGGGTGGGGGGGCATCTGGAGGAGGCTGATCCCCGGGTGTGCCACTCCTGGGAGCTGTTGGCTGCCTGCCCTCCAAGGCCACGGCAATACGGCTGAGATACAGGTTGGTCTGGGCCTGCATCCTCAGCTGGCGGGTGATATGATGCCGCTGGTCACGCTGCCGCTGCCTCCCCTCTTCCCGGATGGCAGTTGTGTTGGCGTTGACGGCTGCTGTCAGGTGCCGTACATCAGCCTGACCTCTCCCAGGCTGGTCACAACGTCCTGCACACGACTGGGCAGCTGTGACATGGAGCCCAGGCTGTCAGCGACCCGGTCTAAGTGGCCAGCAATCTCCCCCATCTGCTGGGTCTGCCTGGCATGGTCCAACAGCACCTGGTCCTGGACCATATCAGACACCCCCCTGGTCTTACGGGTCGCCTTCCTGGGGGCAGGAGAAGGTTGTCCCCGTGGGGATGGAGTCGCCCTTGAGGGGCTACCTATGATGGGGGAGGGGATGACAGAGGGCCCTGCAGAGGAGGAGGACTCCTCCAACAATAATATAAAGTCCTGCTCAGGGACAGGCTCCTCCTCAACCACCTCTGCAGAAGTGGTGTGGGCACTCTCCTCCACCTCGGTGTCTCCAGCACCCAGGGCCTCGTCATCAGGATCCCGTTGGGAGGTTGGGGTGGACTGGCCGGTAAGAGATGATGGCCCAGCTCCGTCATCTGTGGATGACACAAAGCAGACACATGTTGGTGGTCCCACACACTTGGCACATGTACCCCCCCCCCCACATGCAACACACCAAATAGGGGATAAAAAACACTTACCTGTCCTGGAGCCTTCCTCCATGGAGTCATAGCCAGGGACCCCCTCCAACTGCTCCCTGTCCAGGCAGCGGGCGACCACCTCCTCCTCCGTGGTCAGGCTGACCGGACATGGTGGACCACCACCTGTGCCCCTCTCATGCCTCCTGATGGTGGCCACCTTGCCACGGACCTTGCGCCGCAGGTTGTTAATTTTTTTTTGTATGTCGCTAGCAGTCCGGGTGGAGTACCCTAACACATTGACCCTGGCAGCAATGGTCTCCAGGATGCCCTACTTCCTCTCCCGGCTGGTCTTCCTACTTTTTTTCCCGTGGAGGAACTGATTAAACGTCTCCATAGCAGAGATGATCACAGACACCTCCTGGGAGTTGAAATTGAGGTTCCTCCTCTCTTTGGGGGTAGCGGGAGCAGCCATCATAGTGCAAAAGTATCTTCCCTGGGGTGGGGGGAAACGGAAATACTTTTGCGCCGGAATGGCGTTTCCGCTAGCGCTTTTATACGCGCAACGGAACACATTGCGCTGGCGTTTCCCGTGAAGTGGTGCCGACGGAAGTTGTGAGCATGCGCACAAGGGGGCGAGTGGAGCCTCAATCACCGCGCATGCTCCGTGGATGATGCGCTGAACGTAAGCCTCTGCGCTGGGCTCCACCCATCATTTACATATGATCACACCCACTTCCACTTGCGTCGGGTTACTCTGGCGCATTATCGTTACTCTGGCGCAAGTTTACGCGCAACTGCTATGTGAATAACAGTACTTGCGCCAAAAGTGTCGGCGGAGTAACGTAAATGAGAAACGTTACTCCAAAGTAAAGAAGCGCCCATCTACCTGAATCTGGCCCTTAGTGTTATCGGTCACAGCAAAAAAAAAAAGAAAACACACCAACATTAAAAGCGTAACCTGTGTATAAGTGAACCCCTAATGTACCTCCTGGGTAAACCCACATGAATATGCTGGGCATACGCTAATAAGAACTTTAAAACAACAGATATGTGCTTTGTCTGGTTAATCAAGTTAGTGCTGTCACTTACTTAAACAGTGCCTACAAACTACATTTGTGAGTATACTTAATGTAACATGGCTGGGAATTGAATCCACCCTTTACGTGCCAGTGCCTATTAGTGCTGCAAGGTATCTAGTTGCCGTCTTTGCCTTGGCAACCATTAAAAGTGTACATATCTAGTCCCCAAAAAAAAAAACACAAAACGGGAAAGGGAAAGTGCAGGGCGCTAGCAGTGCCTTCATGTATGGGGTCTTAATGTCCCCTGGGGGCCTCTCTAAGTAGCATATTGTCAGTAACACCCCTAAAAGTATAATCATATCGGCTTGTGCATTTTTACCCTTCTAAGAAAAAAAAAAAGAAAAAAAGAAAGGAAAAAAGGGGGAAAAATACATTTGTATCTCTAAACAGGGGCCTTGACAAGTAGAGGCTTGACAGGTTGCTTTTGCTGCTATGATACCTCCCCCCAAGTCCAAAAGCAAGCAATTGTCAGTTGGATTTGTTTGTGCATACCCCACTCCTGGCCCTGAGGAGCTATAACACTGATTTATTCTCCTCCAGCCATTTAACTACTTCGCTCGGATCGGGCCGGGTACAAAAGAGCATATGTAATTTTGAGTTTCTGCAAGGACTTTTTGATAGGCATAAACTCGGCTCTGCGCTTCTGTAAGTCAGGTGAGAAATCAGGATATATTGATACTCTTGCTCCATTATATATGATCTCACCCAGCTCTCTAGCTTTTTGAAGCAAGGTCACCTTGTCAGTGTAGTTGAGAATTTTGAGTAAGAGTGGTCTTGGATGTTTCCCCTGTTGGAGTGCTTTAAAGGGGACCCTATGGGCCCTCTCGATAGAAAAAAATGCTGAGAGACTATCAGGACCAAAAATTTCCCTGCACCAGCTTTCCATAAAGGCAATGGGATTTGTGCCTTCGCATCTTTCAGGAAGGCCAACCACTCTCACGTTGTTCCTGGCGCAGTCTATTTTCCATTGCGTCTAATTTGGCCGCTTGGAAATCCGTTAACTCCTGTAGCCCCCTTAGTTCCCCTTGTAGTGGAAATAAAACATCTTCAACTGCACTTTACCTCCCCTCCAATTCATTCGTTCTTGACACAGTCCTGTCCAGTTCCTGCCTCATAAAGAACAGTTCTTCTTTTAGCCCTGTTAGCTGAATATCAAAGTTGGCCATAAAGTCTCTACATGAATTAACCGCACTAAGTACATCCCTAAGGGTTGGTTCCCCTTCTAGGGCTTGACCAGCTGTTAAGGGGTCAGGAACGTCAGGCACTCCCGGAGTTACAAACATAGTTGCAGTTCCAGCGGATTCTAAACCCAACCCTTTGGTACTCACGGTTTTGGTGTTAGTTGGATTATGGATACTGGATAACTTGGCGGTTACTTGTCCGTGACTCCTTCTTTCCTGAGATGGACCCGTCTGCGCCTTAGCTTGCAGTGCTGGTGCAGGTGGATGGCCTTTGGCTGGCGTAATAGCAGGGGTATGTGCAAAGCGCTCCAACTTGACGGCGGCTGCCTGGTTACTCTTGGTAGATCTAGTGGTGGACATTCCTTGCTAGGATAAGTTAGAGAAATTGGATAAAGTTGTCCTCCAGTAGTAAGCTTTTGGTAGGGTTTTAGTAGGATTGACTAGGTAGCAAGCTTGGGTGAGGATCTCGTTGAGTTTATCCTCTCTCAGGACAGTGTGTGGATGACCCTGGTCCTGGCTAGTAGTGCCGTGCCGTGGCGTATTTAGGCCTCAAGGGGCACACCTCAGGATGGCAAAAATGTCTATCTCTTGGCTGGCAACACCTCAACACGTTGCTTCAAGGCAGGAACTTTGCAGCTGTATATGGCAGAGGACCCGGGACCTGGCTTGGGTGGGGGAATCCCTCTGTGTACGCCAAGTCACTCTGCTATCGAGTACTTAGGTACTCAGAACGGTAACGCTGCCCACTGCTCACACTGCACAGGGTGCCAAGTGAGCCCCCCTAATGTTCTGTAAAAGCACTAAAAAAAAAGCAGACTGTGCCTGTCGGTGCTTGCACCAAGGTTCATTGGAGTGGGGTTTAAAGGTGACAGAACAAATAGCAACAAAGTTGAGGTTAAGGTCTTTTAGAATGGGATGTAGGAGGCAATCAAGGCAGCAGTAATAGCCACTAGGACTCCCCGCTCTGCTAATCAGTTCAGTGGAGTGGGGAGGTTCCAGAGAAAAAATAGGGTCCTCAGCTGTTCAGGCAGCAAACGGGAGGCTCCACACTGCATGCACCTGACAAGCACAGTGAGATCTCGCGGCTCCCCGAAATCCCGCGAGATTTGCGGGTGACTCCGTGTGTTGAGCGGTTTTGCTTCTCCTGGTCCCGTCAGAGAGCTGAACTGGACCGCGATCTTATCCACGGCTCACACCAACGCTCTTCCCGTGCAGCCCCACGTCCAAAGCACAGCCGGTCCGACCAGGTAGGAGGCAAAAGGCAGTGGACTGGCAGTAGACAGGCAGATAGGGGATGCAGAGGGAGCCGCCAAGCTTCAATACACAGCGCGGTTTCAGGTGGACAGATAGGATGGAAGACTTAGCAGTCTTGGCAGCGGCGGCGGGGAGAACTCATGCTAATCCAGGCATAGCGATGTGTGCTGGGAAGCGAGGGAGGAGAGGCAGAGTGGAAGGACGCACAGGCTCACTCACTCCTCCATTCTCACATGCTCCCGCATCCGGTCACGCTCCCCACCAGAAAGTAGACCAGCCAACTGCTACCTTTTCAGTTGGTAGATTCTGCCCCCTTCCGTGAGTTTGTGGAATGTGCAGTACCTCAGTGGCAAGTACCAAAACGCCACTTTTTCTCACGGAAGGCGATTCCGGCTCTCTACCGGCATGTGGAAGGCAATGTCCATGCCTCGCTGGACAGGGCAGTCAGTGGTAAGGTGCATCTTACCGCTGACTCATGGTCCAGCAGGCATGGACAGGGACGTTACCTGTCTTTTACGGCCCATTGGGTGACTCTGCTGGCAGCTGGGAAGGACGCAGGGCAAGGTACAGTAGTTTGAGGTTGTTCCGCCACCACGCCTCCAAAACACTACTACTGCTTGTGACACACCTCTCTCCTCCACCCCCTCCTCTTTGTCTTCCTCTGTGGCCTCTTCCTGTGCTGATGTTTCCTCAGAACCAGCCGTGCTCCGTAGGCGTACGAGAGGCTACGCAGGAATGCAGGCCAAGAGATGCCATGCGGTGCTAGAGCTGGTGTGCTTGGGAGACAGGAGCCAGACTGGGGAAGAGGCTCTTTCCGCTTTGCAGGGGCAGGCTCAGAGGTGGTTGACGCCACGCCAGCTGAAGCCTGGAATGGTGGTCAGCGATAATGGCACCAACCTCCTTTCTGCCCTGCGACAGGGAAAACTCACCCACGTGCCCTGTTTTGCGCATGTCCTGAATTTTGTGGTGCAGCGGTTCTTGGGCAGGTACCCGGGCTTACAGGACGTCCTGAAGAAGGCCAGGAAAGTCTGTGTGCATTTCCGGAGGTCATATAATGCCACTGCTCGGCTGACTGACCTCCAAAGGGAATACAACCTGCACAAGAACCGCCTAATTTGTGACATGCCCACCAGATGGAACTCTACGTTGGCCATGCTGCAGCGGCTGCACACGCAGCCGCGGGCCATTAATGAGTACCTGTGCCAATATGGCAGCAGAACTGGGTCAGGGCAGCTAGTTTTTTTTTCCCCATCAGTGAGACTGTCCCTCTTATTCACATGTTGGAGCACACGCTACGTGGAATAATTGACAGGGCCCTTGAGGCAGAACAGAGTGAGGAAGAGGAGGACTTCCTTACCTCCTAAGGCCCCCTTTACCCAGACAGTGGGCCTGCTTGCCCACCTAGCACACAGGAAGAGGAGGAGGAGGAGGAGGAGGAGGGGGGAGGAGGGAGGATGATTGTATCAGCAGCATGGAGGTGGAGCCTAGCACTCAGCATCAGCAGCAGCAGTCTTCAAGGGATCATTTACAGTCCCAAGGAACACGTGGACTTGTACGTGGCTGGGATGAGGTGCCTGTGGATCCTGTCATCCTCAGTGACCCAGAGGACAGTGCCCCGAATGCCTCTGCAAACCTACGCTGCATGGCCTCCCTGATCCTGCAAATCCTGCGTAAGGATCCTCGTGTACGTGCTATCAAGGAGACGGATCATTACTGGCTGGCAACTCTCCTTGATCCACGTTACAAGAGTAAGTTTGCGGACCTTATGTTGCCATCGCAGAGGAAGCAGAAAATGAAACTTCTGCGGGAGGCCTTGCAGAAGGGTCTGTGCAATGCGTTTCCAGAACCGGGAGGGATTACCAAAACCTGGCTCTGGACGACGTCTTTCTGAGGCTTCGGTGAGTCACAGAAGGAGCGGTGGAGAAGGTGGCCATCTAACCGATGCCTTCAGACAGTTTTTTAGTCCGCAGCCCCAAGGTCTGACCGGTTCCAGCAACCATCGCCAGCGTCTGGTTTACATGGTCCGGGAATACCTAGGGGCAAGATCCAACTTGGACTCCTTCCCCACAGAAAATCCTCTGGCTTACTGGGTCATGAGGATGGATCACTGGCCAGAGCTTGCACAGTACGCAATTGAGCTACTGGCTTGCCCTGCATCCAGTGTTCTTTCAGAACTCACATTCAGTGCTGCTGGAGGCTTGGTTACCGATCACAGGGTGCGCCTCTCCACCGACTCTGTTGATCGACTGACCTTCATCAAAATGAAATCAGGCTTGGATCAACACCAGCTACCAAGCACCTGATGCTGATGTTACTGAATAATATTTTTTTGTTGAAATGTCGGATCCCTTTTAGACTGCGTATGCTGATGCTGAGTGACTGTCCTCTTATGCTGCTGATGGAATATCCTTCTCCTCCTCACTTTTCTTGCTAATAGCTAGTAAGAAATGTTGTGTTTCTGGGCTCCGCCACCAGTGCCTAAGGCACAATTTTTCAGCCCCTGTTTAACAGGGGCGTCTAATAACAATTTTTGATGCAATAATTTGCACGTGGCTCCTTGTTGCGCTCCAATTGGAGTTATTGGGAGGGGTTGCAGTGTTGTGTTGTGCTCTAATTACAGTATGTTTGAGGGGTGTCCTTTTTTCTAAAAAATTTCTTTCACAAAACAATAATGGCCCCCCACCACCGCTAAAATATTCGACATATTGTTGCCACACAGCACGTGCGCAAGCAGTATTATTTACTTTTTTTTATAGTCATCTCATGTTGTGCAGGGACATTTCTAAACACGTGCCACTACTATAGACACCCAGCAGGTGTGATATTTAAAGGAATTTTTTTTTTTCACTTTAAGCATCATTAAAATGGCTGCTCCGGAAAAAACGGCCATTTTTAAAACTTTTTTTTCCATTGATACATGTTCCCTGGGGCAAGACCCGGGTTTTGAACGACGTTTTCCAACATTAAATTGAATATTGGTCTTTAAAATTATCGTTTTTGAATTCGAACGTTCGAGTCCCATAGACTTCAATGGGGTTCTAAATGTTCGCGCGTACCCCAGGTCTGTTCGAACGTTCCGATGCGAACCGAACACGGGTATGTTCGGCTCATCCCTAGTGGACATTTTAAGTTGTAGTTGAACATAGTGGCCAGCCCATCCTCTATCATGCCTCTAAAGCAGCCAGCACCCGATCAGGCACGCACCCACGGAACACCTCCTCAGTGACCATATGTTAACCCATCCAAAAATTGGATTTCCCTCTTGCTAAACAAATCGGGATTGGAATGCTTACAAGCATCAGGATCAGATAAGTATCAATGCACATGATTTTCATGGGAAACTGACGCATGTATTCTTTTTAATTCTTTATTTTATTTTATGAAAAATACCATAACATTTCACATATATATTAAGAGATCAAATATATATCCATGTATACACCCTGTTCCAAATTATTATGCCAATGATATTTTTCTCATTTACCAAAATAATTGATGAAACAACAGTCAGCATAATTCTCATGTTATCGACTATTAAGAGTACAATTCAAATTTTATTGAACAAACCTCCTAATAACATTTTATTTTTGCCGCTCTCATTCTCTCTCATCCTGCCGCTGGAGGTCTCTTATGGTATTCTGTCTGGCGGTCTTTGATGGGTTAGCACCATATAATGCCAACCGCTGTTGAACTCGCTGCTAGAACAAGTCTTCAACTGACCGGGGTCCTGCATCACCATCCCTCTGATCCATCTCGGCTAGTGTAATGATCAGGGTGGCCTTGTTCTTCCCACCAGTCCCTCCACGGCTCTTCAAGCAAGTCTTTTAGCATGGTTCTCCTGCAGGCTGCATAGCTGGTCATTCATGGTGGTGGTTTGGAGTTGTCCCAGTAACTGGAGAGCAAATCCCACCACTGCCAACCAATGTGACGAGACCCTTTCTCGCCCAGGTCCTGCTCTCCCGACACTCCTCTGGTTCTATTCAATCAGATTGCAACATCTGATGGTCCAGTCATCCAAGGTTCCTGGATCCAACCGACAGCTCGGTGCCGATCGGACTCATCAAGAACACACATCAAGCAAGTTATATGTATGTTCAAACAGGACACATTTATTGAAAGTACACAGCACACTTTTATACAGAATTTGGAACATCCCGCCCCCAACAACCGCTTTCTTATTGGACCTTTTTAAAGTCCAGGCAGTCTCCCATCAGGTCCTCTCCCATGCAAATGAGGACTTCAAAATGTCTCAGCAGAGATTGGTCCCAAAGCTTGAATAGCATGACTATGTGTGTTGAGACAGAAGCCCCCAGGGGGTAATTACTACAATGGAGCAATCAGAACAACAATTAACATGAGCCAATTATCTAAGCCTGACGAGGTGACTAGGCGTCTCGTCTCTGACAACGGCTATTCACCTGCAACACAATGGACAATGAAATGTCTTTCACAAGCCACTTAGCATTTCAATATTCCTCAATATTCTGATTCAGTTCAATCCATAGATATGGATTGAACTGAATCAGAATATTGAGGAATATTGAAATGCTAAGTGGCTTGATACCTCACAATATCCAAAGGCATCCTGCAATATGTCCTATCCATAATGTCTCATCTTATGTGATACATGAAGTACGATTTCACGGTCCATGACAAGTATCAATGCACATGATTTCCATGGGAAACTGACTCATGTATTCTTTTTAATTCTTTATTTTATTTTATGAAAAATACCATAACATTTCACATATATATTAAGAGATCAAATATATATCCATGTATACACCCTGTTCCAAATTATTATGCCAATTATATTTTTCTCATTTACCTAAATAATTGATGAAACAACAGTCAGCATAATTCTCATGTTATCAACTATAATGCCGCGTACACACGGTCGTTTTTTGCGATGAAAAAAACGACGTTTTCTGTGAAGTAAAAACGACGTTTTTGAAACGTCACTTTTCAAAGACAATTTTGCATACACACCATCGTTTTTTCACAAAAAGCGAGGTTACGTTCACCACTCTTTTCCATTGAAGCTCGCTTCATAACTAGCTTCTGGGCATGCGCGGGTTGAAAAACGTCTTTTTGAAAGACGTTTTTGCTACACACGGTGACTTTTTGTGAAACAAAAAACGACGTTTTGAAAAACGACACAAAAAATTCAAGCATGTTGGAATTTTTTTTTGGTCGTTTTTTTTAAGACAAAAAACGACGTTTTGCCCACACACGATCAATTTAAATGACGTTTTAAAAAACGTCGTTTTTTTTCATCGCAAAAAACGACCGTGTGTACGCGGCATTAGGCCTCATTTCCACTGGCGTTTTTACAGCCACGTTTTTTACAGCTTAAAAACGCCTGTCCATGTTTTTGAGCGTTTGTGCGCGTTTTTGAGCGTTTTTTAATGTCTGGCGTTTTTACAGCTCTATTGCTGGAGCTTCAGAACGCACTGGTCCCGCGTTTTTTTTGCAGCTTAGCCATCTACAGCTCAAAAACGTCATGGTGGGCATGAGGCCATAGACTAACATGGACAGGCGTTTTTAAGCTGCAAAAAACGCTCAGAAAAGTGGCTGTAAAAACGCCAGTGGAAATGAGGCCTTAAGAGTACAATTCAAATTTTATTGAACAAACCTCCTAATAACATTTTATTTTTTCAAAATAAAAAACTTACAATGCACTGTTCCAAATTATTACGCAGTATTATTACAGTAAGTTTCAAAACACTTTATAAGTTGTAAAGAACTGAAAATGTTCATTTGTTGTGTTTGCAACATATTCACTGAAATCAAAAGCTATTTTAAACTTTGATCAACATTTTAACTTTTTAAACATTTTAACAGGTCACGTTACGTTTTAACATAGGACCCCTTTTTTGATAGCAGATTCACAAGTCTTGCATCCATTGATCTTGTGAGTTTTTGGACAGTTTCTGTTTGAATTTGTTTGGAAAATGACAGAATAGCTTCCCAGAGCTGCTGTTTGGATGTAAACTGCCTCACACCATCATAGATATTTTGCTTGAGGATGCTCCAAAGATTCTCAATAGGATTGAGGTCAGGGAAAGATTGAGGCCACACCATGACTTTCTCTCCTTTTATCTTCCCCATAGAAGCCATTGATGCAGAGGTATTCTTTGCATTAGATGGTGCATTGCCATGCATTAGGATGATTTTATTACGGAAAGCATAGTTCTTCCTTCTGTACCAGAGAAGTAAGTGGTCAGTCAGGAACCCCACATACTTTGCAGAGGTCATCTTTATACCTTCGGGGACCCTAATGGGGCCGACCAGCTCTCTTCCCATAATTACGGCCCAAAACATGACTCCACCACCACCTTGCTGACCTCGCAGCCTTGTTGGAACAGGGTGGCCATCCACCAACCATCCACTACTCTATTATCTGGACCATCTAGGGTTGCATGGCACTCATCAGTGAACAGGACTGTTAGAAAATTAGTCTTTATGTATTTTCCTGCCCAATGCTTGTGAGCATTGGTTAGTGGTGGTCGAATGGAAGGTTTGTGCACAGTTGCAAGACTCTGGAGGACTCTACACCTTGATGTCCGCGGGACTTTAGAGGCACCAGCAGCTTCAAATATATGTTTGCTGCTATGTAATGGTGTTTTAGCAGCTGCTCTCTTGATCCGATGCATGGATCTGGCAGAAATCTTCAATGTGCCTTAATCTGCTTGAAACCTGTCTGTACTCTGAATCAGCCACAAATCTCTTAATAGTGCGATGATCACGCTTACGTTTTTGTGAAATATTTAAAGTTTTCATACCTCGTCCAAGGAATTGAACTATTTCACTCTTTTCGGCAGCAGAGAGATTCTTTTTCTTACCCATATTGCACAAAATGTTGGCGCTATATAAATCCTGTATAATAATAATATTGCTTGAAAATGGTGCTCTGCTTAATAATGTGGAACACCCTCCTTTAGTAGTTTTTCCTTTAATTGGGCTCACCTGGCAATCTAATTATCACAGGTGTTCGAGATTGTTTTCAGTGACCAAAAGAGCCCTGAGACACAATGTCATCCATGAGTTAAACTGAAAAACAACATATTTCATCTTTGTGACACTGAAAAAGAATTTGCATAATAATTTGGAACAGGGTGTAAACATTAAAAGAAAATCCCGGTTTTAACCCCTGTATTCCCCCTCTCTACCTCCTGATTTCTATTCTTCCTAACAACTGTTTTTCTTTCTTCCTGTTATGTCCCCATCGTAAAACTGGGCTCTTAGATTTTTAGCATAACTCCATCTTTTCTTAAATTCTTTCCAACATTCCCATTTATCTTTAAATCCTATTTTTTCTTACTCTACGCTGTACTTCAGTACCTCCAAGCTATGCGTCTCTTCCCCCGAGTCAATCCACTCCCGCATTGAATAGCTTTCCTCCTTTTGCCATTTTTTCGGAATCAGCCTTTTAGCCGCATTTAACAGATGTGGGATCAATGATTCTTTATAATGTTTCACTCCCTCCTCTCCTCCGTGGAATAGGACTATTCATGGATCCTTTTTTATCTCCTTCTTGGTGATTTCTTTTATCAAACCCAGGATTTTCTCCCAATATTTTTTAATTCTCTGGCAATTCCACCACAGGTGGGCCATTGTTCCGGTTGTTCTACAGCCTCGCAAACATTCCGCCATCTAGCCCACTTGGAATTTACTTGTCTTATCTGATATTGCATACCAGCCTGTTAGGCACTTGTAGTTCATTTCTGCGGTCCTGATGTCCACAGCGGAGGAATGGGTACATTTTATAATTTTTCCTATAATGATTGTGTCTCTTTGTGTTCCTGGTTCCCTTTCTCATTTTTTAATGAATGGGGGCATCTCCAGTTTGTCTACTGACAACAGCAGTTTGTATAGCTTAGAAATAATACCTTTTGGGTTGTCCCCTATACATAGTTAGTCAGGTTGAAAAAAGACACAAGTCCATCTAGTTCAACCATAAAAAAAATAAACAAAATAAAACACAGTACCATCCCATACACCCAACTCCATACCCACAGTTGATCCAGAGGAAGGCAAAAAAAAACAGCGGCGCATGATCCAATTTGCTACAGGGGGGGAAAAAATTCCTTCCTGATCCACCGAGAGGCAATCGGATTTACCCCGGATCAACTTTACCTACAAATCTTAGTACTCAGTTATATTACGTGCATTTAGGAAAGAATCCAGGCCCTTCTTAAAGCAATCTACTGAGCCGGCCAGAACCACCTCTTGAGGGAATCTGTTCCACATTTTCACAGCTCTTACTGTGAAGAAACCTTTCCGTATTTGGAGGTGAAATCTCTTTTCCTCCAGACGTAAAGAGTGCTCCCTTGTCCTCAGTGTTGACCTTAAAGTGAATAACTCAACACCAAGTTCACTATATGGACCTCCTATATATTTGTACATGTTGATCATATTCCCCCTTATTCTCCTCTTCTCAAGAGTGAATAAATTCAGTTCTTCTAATCCAAGGGTCTCCAAACTACGGCCCTCCAGCTGTTTCGGAACTACATTTCCCATGAGGCATTGTAAAATTCTGACATTCACAGACATGACTAAGCATGATGGGAATTGTAGTTCCTGAACAACTGGAGGGCCATAGTTTGGAGATCCCTGTTCTAATCTTTCCTCATAGCTGAGCTCCTCCATGCCTCTTATCAGTTTGGTTACCCTTCTCTGTACTTTCTCCAGTTCTCCGATATCCTTTTTGAGAACTGGTGCCCAAAACTGGACTGCATATTCCAGGTGAGGTCTTACTAATGATTTGTACAGGGGCAAAATGATATCTCTCTCTCTGGAGTCCATACCTCTCTTAATACAAGAAAGGACTTTGCTCGCTTTGGAAACCGCAGCTTGGCATTGCATGCCATTATTGAGCTTATGATCAACAAACTCCCAGATCCTTTTCCACTACAGATCCCCCCAGTTGTACTCCCCCTAGCATGTATGATGCATGCATATTCTTAGCCCCTAAGTGCATAACTTTACATTTATCAACATTAAACCTCATCTGCCACATAGTCGCCCAATTAGACAGAGCATTGAGGTCAGCTTGTAAATTGGAGACATCCTGCAAGGACGTTATTCCACTGCATAGCTTGGTGTCATAGCTGTTCCAACGGCGTTAACTCTTCCCCTGACCTTATTGGCTGAGGTAAGTTTTAAACAAAGTGGCACAACTGTTTATACCGCCACTCATTTAATACCATTAATTCCTCCTTGTGTTTTAACTCCTGAAATTGTATAATTTTCCCTCTTTTTATTATATCTCTTAACTGTGCTTTATCTTTTTTTTTATCCACTTTCCTCCCACTTTTTTCCTGGTGCAAAATATTAATTTTCTTTTAAATCTATAAGGGGTAAATTATATTCCCTATACATTTTTTTATGTAACGTGTCCCATATTTTAAGTGCATTCCGTGTCAAAACATGTGTATTATCATCTAGTGTTCTATACTGGGAGGGGGGGCTCCATATTGTACTTCCCAATTGTGTTTTGGACAGTGTATTTTAAATTTTTACCCATCTTTTTTTCCCGTTTGTCTTTGGCATCGTAGTATTTTTTAATGACGGGGACTGCCAGTCCTCCATTTTTCTTATCCTGTTTTAATACCAAGAAGGAGATTCTGGGGTAGATTTAGGTAGGAGATAAGCCGGCTTATCTCCAGATAAGCCGGCTTATCTCCAGATAAGCCGGCTTATCTCTGCGTTTTAAGCACCTGATCTATGCCACTGATTCATAAAATCAGTTAAGCATAGATTGACCTTAGATCAGACATGCGTAAGTCTATTACGCTGTCTAATCTTAATTTCATATTTTAGGCTGGCCGCTAGGTGGCGTTCCCGTCTAAAATATGTAAATGAGCCTATACGCCGATTCCTGAACGTACGCCCAGCCGGCGCTATTCAATTACGTCGTTTGCGTTAGCGTTGTACCGTCGTAATGTTATGCCTGCTATATGAGGCGCAGGCAATGTTAAGTATGGACGGCGTGCCGACGCTTTTTTTCCCGTTGTTTACGTAAAACGTTTGCGAGTAGGGTTTTGCGTAAGTGCCGTTTCACGTTGTTTACACGTCGAATTAACGTTGAGATTTGAAGCTTGCGCACTGGGAACCAATCACGGCCGGCGCATGCGCAGTTCGTTTGGCACGGGGACGCGCTTCATTTAAATGATACACGCCCCCTATCCGCCAAATTTGAATTCGGCCGGCTCTTTTACGCTACGCTGCCTTAACTTTACAGGCAAGTGCTTTGAGAATAAAGCACTTGCCTTAAAAAGTTGTAGCGGCCAAGTTTTAAAGGCAGACGCTAGGCATGCCTATAGATAGGCATTTCTACGTGAATCTACCCCTCTGTTTTTTATTCGTCCATACAAAATTTATTAACAGCGTTTTTAACACTCTGAAGTATAGTTGGGGGTAGTACACTACTGGTACCATCTGAAATGTGTACAAAATCTTTGGTAAAAGGACCATCTTCACAATATTAATTCATACTATCCATGAAATTGGTCTATTTATTAGTTTTTTCATTTCCAATTTTATTTCGTCTAATAGGGGAATGTAGTTTATTTTATATATTTTCTTTATTGAGTTAGCACATTTTATTCCTAAATACTTGAGTTCTTTCTGCCATGGGAATTTAAACTTGTCTCTTAAGAGACTTTCTTCTAGTTTACTGATGTTGACATTTAGGATCTCAGTCTTAGTTATAATCATTTTGAAGTTTGATATCTCTCCATATTGTTTATAAAAATAAATATATTGCGCTAAACTATGAAATTAAAAAAATATAAATTATGTGTTAATACAAAATGTGAGGCAGCCAACACACCAATGGATAATTTATAAGAAATATAGAAAAAAAGTGCAGCGCCAAAGAGAAAGAGGGTCCACCTTGAAGGGGGATCCCCAATATGGTGTAATCGTGGTGATCACAAAAAAGGACGTAAATCTCACATCCAATCCACAGTGTATATAAACAATGTGCTGAAAGTCATAAATCAGTAGAAGTAAATATATGAGTATAAAAATTAGTAATGTTCAAACCAATAAGTTCAAACCAAACTATGGTGAATCTGTAATCAAACAAATTGTGATGAAGTGTATAGTCCCGTGTAAGTACAAAGGTGGTCCTTAAATTCTCATAGATGTATAAAGATACATTACCCCTCTGTCAAATGACTCATCTTCAGTCAAGTAGCCTTGGCATAAAGATAAATTGGACACGCTTACCAGCTGGAGTAGACCCACAGCTCATCTTACGGTGGGGGGTCCTAAAGGCTTGTATGGGCCGAATGCCCTCCTTGGTCACCGTCTCGGATACGTGTCCTTGTACTGATGTCCCAAGTGGAATCCAAGCAGGAACTGGTGAGGATAGTCAGAAGGAATCTCCAATATAGTTGTTATGTGGTAATGCTCCAAAAATATCCGATCAGGGGGAAAAAAGAGAGAAAAAGGGGGAACACCTCTCCATGTGTTTTTGGATATTTTTGGAGCATTACCACATTACAACTATATTGGAGATTCCTACATATTGTTTAACCGCTTTAATACAGGGCATTTTCACCCCCTTCCTGCTCAGATCAATTTTTAATTTTCAGCGCTGTCGCACTTTAACCACTTTGCAACCGCCCTATAGAGAAAGTACGGCTACAGGGCGGTTGCTCAATTCTAAGTGGCCGTTAATTAACGGCTTCTTAGAATCGCGCTCCCGCGCGCCTCCTGAGGCCCGCACACGGGAGCATCCGTGACCGCCAGGTCCAGAGGATAGCGGCGGTTTACCACATGATCGCTCCGTCCATTGACGAAGCGATCACTTGTAAACAAACCGGCGTCATGTGATGACGCTGGTTCCTCCCTCTCCTCTCTGTACCGATCGGTACAGTGTGAGAGGAGAGGGGAGGGAGCAGATAGCAGCGCCAGTGCTGTGGGCTGGATCTGTGACAAATGCAGTCACAGATCCATCCATCCCTCCCTGCTCAGCCATCCCTACTGCAATACTGGGCAATACTCGGCTGGGCATACTCTGGGCCATACTCTGGGCAATACTCTGGGCAATACTCTGGGCAATACTCTGGGCAATACTCTGGGCATACAGCGCCCCTGTCCCCATGAGCTCGCATGCAGAAGCGAATGCATACGCAAGTCCCGCCCCCATTTGAAAACGGTGTTCAATCCACTCATGTGAGGTATCTTTGCGAACGTTAGAGCGAGAGCAATAATTTTGGCCCTAGACCTCCTCTGTAACTTAAACATGTAACAAGTAAAAATATTTAAAGCGTCGCCTATGGGAATTTTTAAGTACCGAAGTTTGGCGCCATTCCACAAGCGTGAGCAATTTTGAAGGGTGACATGTTAGGTATCTATTTACTCGGCGTAACTTTATCTTTCATATTATGCAAAAACATTGGGCTAACTTTAATGTTTTTTTTTTAATTCACAAAACTGTTTTATTTCCAAAAAAAAATCTGTGCAAATACAATGGGCGATGAAAAGTTGCGAAAAACTGCCATTGTATTCTCTAGGGTCTTTGCTAAAAAGCATATATAATGTTTTGGGGTTCTATGTAATTTTCTAGCAAATAAATGATGATTTTTACATGTAGGAGAGAAATGTCAGAATTGGCCTGGGTGCTCCCTGCATGTTGGACCTCTGTATGTGGCCACGCTGTGTAAAAGTCTCACACACGTGGTATCGCCATACTCGGGAGGAATAGCAGAATGTGTGTTGGGGTGTAATTTGTGGAATGCATATGCTGTGTGTGAGAAATAACCTGATAATATGAAAATTTGATGAAAAAAAAATCTTGATTTTGCAAAGAATTGTGGGAAAAAATTACAACTTTAAAGAACTCACCAGGCCTTTTTCATAAATACCTTGGAATGTCTTCTTTCCAAAAAGGGGTCATTTGGGGGGCATTTGTACTTTTCTGGCATGTTAGGGTCTCAAGAAACGAGAGAGGCTGTCAGTACATCAGATGTGATGAAATTGATACATTTTCAGTAATTGTTACCATAGCTTGTAGACCCCATAACTTTCACCCAGACTAAATAATATCCAACATTTTTTTTTTTACCAAAGATATGTAGCCGCATACATTTTAGGCCAAATTTATGAAGAAAAAATACTTTTTTTGCAAAATTTTATAATAGAAATGAAGAAAAATTATTATTTTTTGCAAAATGTTGTTCTTTTTTCATTTATAGCAGAAAAAAAAAAAAAAAAAACGCAGAGGTGATCAAATACCACCAAAAGAAAGCTCTATTTGTGGGGAAAAAAAGGACAACAATTTAATTTGGTTACAGTGTTGTATGACTGAGTTATTGTCATTCAAACTGTGAGAGCACCGAAAGCTAAAAATTGGTCTGGTTATTAAGGGGGTTTAAGTGCCCAGTGGTCAAGTGGTTAAATGACAATTGTGCAGTCCTGCGACATAGCTCCCAAACAAAATTGGCGTCCTTTTTTTCCCCACAAATAGAGCTTTCTTTTTGTGGTATTTGATCACCTCTGCGGTTTTTATTTTTTGCGCTATAAACAAAAGAAGAACGTCAATTTTGGGGAAAAAAAACACACAATATCTTTTATTTTTTGATTTAATAAATATCATAATTTTTAAAAAAAAAAAAAAAAATTTCCTCAGTTTAGACCGATACGTATTCTTCTACATATTTTTGGTAAAAAAAAAAAAAAAAAAAAAAATCGCAATAAGCATATTTGATCAATTTGCGCAAAAGTTCTAGCATCTACAAAATAGGAAATATAATTATGGCATTTTTATTTTTTTACTAGTAATGGTGACATATCGGACACTTTTGACACATTTTTGGAACCATTCACATTTATACAGCGATTAGTGCTATAAAACTGCACCGATTACTGTGTAAATGTGACTGGCAGGGAAGGGGTTAACACAGGGGTGCCCAACCAGTAGCCCTCTGATGTGGCCCATGACCTCCTGTGGCCCACGACCACTGAGCCATAGGCCCCTTTGAAACTGTCAGTCTGACCCAAGTGGACCTTCCATTCACCTCTGTAGCAGATGTAAATGGACTTGTGTCCGTTTACAAATGTCTACCGCCAATCGAATCCCCCCCCAAAAAAAAAAGTAGTAGAGTGGGCTGCCATCCACCCGCTCATTGTGGCCCGTGACCGGTTACCAGGTCGCTTAGGTGGCCCTCGCTCTTCAAAAGGTTGGGCACCCCTGGGTTAACACTGGGGGGTGAGGAAAGGGGTTAATACAGGGGTCTCAAAGTACCGGCCTGCGGGCCATTTGTGGCCCACGGACCGGTTATAAATGGCCCGCAGGCAGGGCGAGGGGGTGCCGCGGAAGTGGGGGGAATAGATTTTATTTATACGCAGAGTAGCGCAGGAAGCGTCTGTATACTCTGTCATAAGTTCACTTTTCTCTCTCGTCACGCTGCGGCTGCTCCCCGCCCCCTGGCGGCCCCCCTCTCTCTTCTCGTCCACCCCCTCTGCTTGTGATATCACCTGGGATGGACGAGAAGAGAGGGGGGCGCCGGGGGGCGGGGAGCAGCGTGACATGAGAGAAAAGTTAACTTATGACAGACACTTCCTGCTTTACTCCTGCATGAGAAGAAAACCACAGGTTAACGCTGACCTGTGCCCCATGTACCCTGATTGTGCAATCATGTTCCCCTCATGTACCCCTCATGTGCCCCCATGTACCCCCGATTGTGCCCCCATGTACCCCCGATTGTGCCCCCATGTACCCCGATTGTGCCCCATGTACCCCGATTGTGCCCCCATGTACCCCGATTGTGCCCCCATGTACCCCGATTGTGCCCTCATGTGTCCCATGTGCCTTAATGTGCCCTGATTGTGCTCCATGTGTCCTGATGTGCCCCATGTACCCTGATTGTGCCCCATGTACCCTGAGTGTGCCCTCATGTGCCCCATGTACCCTCCTGAGTGTGCCTTAATGTGCCCCCATGTACCCTGATTGTGCTCCATGTGCCCTGCTTGTGCTCCATGTACCCTAATGTGGCCCCTTTTCCCCCGATTGTGCCCCATGTGCTCTGATGTACCGTAATGTGCCCCATTCATTCAATGTGCCCCATGTACCCTGATGTGCTGGGCTCTGTACCCTGATGTGCTGTGTCCTGTGCCCTGTACCCTGATGTGTTGGGCTCTGTACCCTGATGTGCGCTGTGCCTTGTACCCTGATGTGCTGTGCCCTGATGGTGAGTGGTCAGTGTGTAGTGTAGTGGTCATCGTGCAGTGTAGTGGTCATCGTGCAGTGTAGTGGTCATCGTGCAGTGTAGTGGTCATCGTGCAGTGTAGTGGTCAGTGTGCAGTGTAGTGGTCAGTGTGCAGTGTAGTGGTCAGTGTGCAGTGTAGTGGTCAGTGTGCAGCGTAGTGGTCGGTGTGCAGCGTAGTGGTCGGTGTGCAGTGTAGGGGTCGGTGTGCAGTGTAGGGGTCGGTGTGCAGTGTAGGGGTCAGTGTACAGTGTAGTGGTCAGTGTACAGTGTAGTGGTCAGTGTGCAGTGTAGTGGTCAGTGTGCAGTGTAGTGGTCAGTGTGCAGTGTAGTGGTCAGTGTGCAGTGTAGCGGTCGGTGTGCAGTGTAGCGGTCGGTGTGCAGTGTAGGGGTCAGTGTGCAGTGGTCTGTGTGCAGTGTAGGGGTCGGTGTGCAGTACTGGGGGGGTTAATAATGCCTTCGCTGACACCAGTACTGTTTTTGAAGTTTGCATGCTGCCCCTCATGGGATATGAAAACAAGTCTTGTGGCCCTCAGGTAATTTGAGTTTGAGACCCCCTGGATTAATATGTTCCCTAAAGTGTGTTCTAACTCTAGGGGGACTCACAAGGGGGGGAGATCGATGAGTGTTACTCTGTACTGGGAACACACATCTGTCTCCTCACCACTGACAGGACATGGATCTGTGTGTTTACACACACAGATCCATGGTCCTGCTGTGATTGCGGGCAATTGCGGGTGGCCAGCGGGTCCCGAGCAATGCAGCGCGCACCCCCTAGCCGCCCGGGAATGCAAGGGCGTCATATGACATCCAGTCTAAAGGAGGAAGGGCTCCCGCCGATGTCATTTTACAATGACTCGGTAGGGAAGGTGTTAAAGGTTTTAAGTAAGTTCGGTAATGTATTCCTAGGGTTGACAATATAAAAATATATCATCTGCGAAAGCTGCGAGTTTATGTTCATCCTCTTCCACCTCAATACCCTTGATGTCGGGGTTATTTCGGATCATAGCAAAGAGGGGTTCTAGGGACAGCACAAACAGGAGAGGAGACAGGGGACAGCCCTGTCTCGCCCCGTTTTTAATCTCAAACGCCACTGATAACATACCATTTATTTTTATCCTCGCAGAAGGGTGATGATACAGGTTTGATCCACTGAATCATCCTAGGCCCGATTCCCATAGTTTCTAAGGTTTGTATCATGAGTCCCCAGTCTACCCTGTCAAATGCTTTTTCTGCATCTATTGACAGGAGTAGACCTGGGGACCCATTCTCTTATCTTCCGGAGAAGGAGTAATGCTCTCACCCCATTATCCCTCCCTTCCTGGGATAAATCCCACCTGGCCCGGATGCACCAAAGTGGTCATTAGCCCCTTGATTCATTCTGCTAGGACTTTCGCATACAATTTATCTTCCGGAGAAGAAAAAGAAGGGGGAAAAAAAATAGGTGGCCCGACCCGAAAAGTCGGGTGTATTTTATTTAATTTAACCGGGGTCAGATGCCATATCATCATACATTTATAGTTGGCTTCTATTGTTATATCTTTTGCAGTGTAGTGGTCAGTGTGCAGTGTAGTGGTCAGTGTGCAGTGTAGTGGTCAGTGTGCAGCGTAGTGGTCGACATTGGTCCCGGTGTTGTTAAACGCAGCAAAGGGTTTAATCCCGAAATTTTGGTTACATCCACAAAAGCCACCTTTAAAAGAACTGATACACCGGGTCGACCATATCTCGGAGACACTGCACACTGACCACTACACTGCACGATGATATAAATTAAGCAGCGAAATGGGCCTATATCCCGGGGAAAGCATGTCATCTTTCCCCTCTTTTGGAATTACTGTTATCGTAGCAGCTAAGACCTCCCTGCTCATTTCATATTCGGTCCCCAGTCCATTCATATATTGATACAGCCTGGGAAACAAAATCTCCCTACATTTTCTCCCCACAAGTAGAATGCTGTGAGCCCAACGGGGTCGGGACTTTTCCACGAAGCTGAGTCCCTAAGTGCTTCACTTATTTCCTCTTCCGTTATTGGTTCCTCTAATATCGCTCTTTACTTCTCATTAATCCTGGGCAGTCTCGCTTTTTCTAGAAATTCATTTATTTTTACCTTTTTCTCTCCTGTCCGCCATTCCTTCTGTTCCACAGAGTATAACCCCTCATAGTAATTTTTAAAAGTATCTGCTATAGCCTTTGATACATATGCTACATCTCCATTCTTTTTTGTAGTTTCTAGTTTTTTTCTTTTGTACCATTTTTTCTAGTTGCTTGCTAGGTTTATTTCCCCACATATACCTTTATTTTGCAATCTTATTTAATGTCATTTTAGTTTCTTGTTCCACGAGTTCTTTAAGCTCCTCTCTAATTACTAATTTATGATATAGCTCTTGTTGTTGCCTGTTTTTTATGCTCTTGTTTGGCTTTATGTATTTCTCCGATCAAAGTATTAATTTTCCCACTCCTCTCTTTTTTCTTCCTTGAGCCCTTTGAAAGCAAGATCCCCCTAATATAGGCTGTGTGTGCCTCCCATAGGGTTGCCCCTGATATCCCTTCCATATCGTTTATCAAGAAATATTGTTCTAGTTCTCTTTTCACTCTTTATAATCCTTCCTAATCCCGGAGTAGTTCTTCATTTAATCGCCAGGCATTTATTTTCACACTTACAGGAGCATAGTCCGAAATTGCAGCTATTTTTAAATTCGATTCTGTAACGATTTCCAACAATCTATGATCTACCAATATGTAGTCTATCCTGAAGTACGTCCCGTGTACAGGGGAATAAAACGTATAGTCCTGTACTCTTGGATGGATTATCCTCCAAATATCAACCATCTGATTACTATGCATTTTTTGTTTTAATTTTTTCAGCTGTACATTATTTGTCCCCTGTACCCTGGGCATACTATCGGATCCATACAGAATTTCAAATTCCCCCATCAAGATCATATATCCAACCCTAAAATCCTTCAGTTTTCCCAGGATTTTATTCAGGTATTTAATGGGGTTCCCATTGGGGGCATAGATGTTTGATAAAGTACCATCCTTGCCTCTAATGTGAACCGCACTCCCATGGTGAATCCTATTGCCACTCCCCTAGCTCTCTTTGAGATAGTATCCCCATAATACCATGTTGGGAAACCAGGGAAAATCATTTTATATTTGATTCCAGGGTCAAGTGGGTCTCCTGTAAAAGGACTACATCCGCTCTATACTGTAAGTTCTTTTAAAATCTTATGCCTCTTAGGAGTATTTAGTCCCCTGACATTGTATGTCATAAAATGTATTGCTGTCATCTCACCTTTTTCTTTTCCCCTTTTCTATGCTGTACACATTTGGCCTGCCTGACACAAAATGTAGCTCCCCCTCCCCCTTATGCACATTACTGGCCTTAGAACCATTTGTGGACCAACCTCCCTCACCACTGGTTCTCTTATTTAGAGGTGTGACTCTGATAGTACCATCTATCCCCCTCCCCCCCCCCCCCCCCGCTATAAGCACATCAGACTTAACCAGAAGGTTAGAGGTTTAAGAAGAGTTCATTTTTATTCCGCCCTTCATATTTCCTCTTCGGTTTCGCATTACTTGTGATTTTTCAGTTTATTTAATTTGTCATATTTTTCCATTTCTTTATTCTTTCTTTCCCCCCTTCCCTTTTTTTATTATAAATTATTAGCCATGGGGAAGGGATACAGATTGAGAGGGGAAAACATTACAGTTATAACACCTTAAACAAAAACAATTCCAATTGTTCCCCTCTGTCTCTATATCCCTAGATCTCCTATTTCCCACAGTCTTTTTTTTCCCCTCTTTTTCTCCCCCCCCCCCTATTATGCCCCCCCCCCCTGCTTCTTGATCGTTTACCTTTTCGGGTCGGGCCACCTATTTTTTTTCCCCCTTCTTTTTCTTCTCCCCCCCCCCCTCCTTCTAATTTTGAGGCTTACCTATCTGTTTCTGATGTTACATGAAAAAAAAATTCAGTTGTTTTAAAAGATCTCCACTGGTCCCAGGTCATTCCGCCCCTTCCTCCCTCTTCGTCACCCAAGTCGACCCTTCTCAGATACTCCATCTCCGAGATATGGTCGACCCGGTGTATCAGTTCTTTTAAAGGTGGCTTTTGTGGATGTAACCAAAATTTCGGGATTAAACCCTTTGCTGCGTTTAACAACACCGGGACCAATGTCGAACCGTATTTTTTTTCACCTTTTACTAACCCTTGTCCATGAAACAGACAGGTCAGAGGGTCTAGAGGGATCCTTTCTCTTGTGATTCCTTCTATTAGATCGAGTACCTCCCTCCAGTATTCCTGGACTCTCGGGCAATCCCACCAGATATGAAATGTAGTTCCTACCTGATTACACTTCCTCCAACATAGGGGGGAGTTGGTCGGGTGTATTTTATTTAATTTAACCGGGGTCAGATGCCATATCATCATACATTTATAGTTGGCTTCTATTGTTATATCTTTTGCGTTTAATCATGAAGCTTTAATCATATGTATGTCTTCGATCTTTTCCCCGATATCTTTCCCCCATTACTCTATGCTTTGTATTGTTCCCTTTGACCCTAATACTGTAAGTATCCTATAAATCGCCGCAATTCCATGCTGTAGTGATTTTCCGGTGGAACAGAGTTTTTCTATTGGGTTCTGTGCTGTGTAATCTCTTATTGGTGCTGGCAGTGTACTAACAAAGTGCTTCAATTGTAGGTATTCCCAATCGGTTATCTGTTGAGCCCCTTCTACTATGTGTATATCCTGTTTTTTTTTTTTTCCCCTTGTGTGACTATTTCCCCCAACCTTTTACTACCTAATTTACTCCCCATTCTAGTCCTGTTTCCTGGTGCAAAAAAATCTGTATTGGCTAATGGAATTAGTGGGGAATTGTATTCCCATTTTTCCTGTTTACATACAGAGTCCCATATCTTAAGGACCTGTTTTGTGATACTATGTGTGTCTGTTACTTATTCTAAATTTTGGTGGGATCCAAACTATTGTGTTTAATTGTTGCTTACTTATTTTCTTTTCCATCTGTGCCCATTTTTTTAACGTGTTCCTATTTGTCCATTCCACTAGTCTTGCTAGGGTTACTGCTTGATAGTATCTTTTTATATCGGGGAGGGCTAGTCCTCCTCTTTTTTTTTCCAGAGTGAGGGTTGCATAACTTATTCTTGTTTTTTTGTCCTGCCAAATATATTTTGAAATTATGGTTTTTAGTACTTTAAAAAAGCTTTGTGGGACGTTGATTGGGAGCATTTGAAATGTATATATTGCCTTTGGTAACACCATCATTTTAAATGCAATAATCCTCCCCATCCAGGAAATCTGTCTTTTATTTAGATTTTTTACGTCTCGTCTTAATTCTTTAAGTAGAGGGATATAATTAGCCTCATAGAGGTCATCTACTTTGGGGGTTATTTTTATACCTAGATAAGTAAATGATTTTTGTTCCCACGTAAAAGGGAATGCTTTGCGTAAGGCCGCCTCTTCCTTTATCGCTATTCCTATATTCATAATTACAGTTTTTACTGGATTTATTTTAAAATTAGACAGTTTCCTGTATCTTCCTATTTCCTCTAATATGTTAGGTATAGATATTCTTGGTTTGGTCACATATAGGAGTACATCGTCGGCGTATGCTGCCACTTTATGTTCCTCCTCTCCCACTCTCACCCTTCCTATGTCTGGGTTGTTCCTTTTTTTTTGCACAGCAATGGCTCCAGAGCTATTACATATAGGAGAGGTGAGAGTGGGCAACCCTGTCTTGTACCGTTCATCATGTCTATCACCGACGATACACTCCCGTTAACCTTTACTCTTGCCGTTGGGGCTGTATATAAGTTTCCCACCCATTTCATGTATCTGGGGCCCAATCCTATACTTCTCAAAGTATCCGTCATAAACCCCCAGTCGACTCTGTTAAAACGCTTTTTCAGCGTCTAATGACATGAGTACGACTGGGGGTTTCTTCTTTTTTTTATCGTCCTGTAATAACAAAATCGTTCTTAAACTATTGTCCCGACCTTCTCTACCTTTTACAAATCCCGTCTGATCTGAGTTTATTAAATCTGGCATAAGCGGCTTTATCCTTGTTGCCAATATCTTTGCAAAAATGTTTATATCAGCATTCAGCAATGCGATTGGTCGATAATTAGAGCAAAGGGTATTATCCTTTCCTGTTTTAGCTATAATTGAGATATTGGCAAGAAGTGATTCTTTCCTTACTTCTTCTGTTTCACCTATTTTATTAAAGTTAATACACATCTTTGGGATCAGCAGATCTTTGAATTTTTTATAATATTTAATTGGCAATCCATCTGGGCCTGGACTTTTTCCCCCGGGTGTTTCTTGAATTGCTTGATTAATTTCCCCTTGTGTAATTGGGTCTTCCAGAGTTTCCACTGATTCTTGCATTAATTTTGGTAAGTTTGCTTCCTTTAGGTACTCCCTAATTTTTCTTTCCCTAATCTCCTGCTCCTCTTGCGTCTCCCCCTTTCTGATAGTATACAGTGTGGTATAAAACGCTTGAAAAGCTTCAGCAATTTCAGACGTCCTGTACCTCATCTGTCCTTCCTGATCTTTTATTTTCTCTATATAATTTGTGTTTCTTTTTTCCTTTGAAATCTTGGCCAGATACTTCCCCGGTTTATTTCCCCATAGATACCTTTCTTTCGAGACGTTTTTAAATATATTCCTAGTTTCTATTTCCGTTAGATCTCTTAGGCTCCATTCACACCTAGGCGTTTTGTCGCCTGAAGCGCGACTCTACAATACGCCGTACCGTCGAATTTGCATTATTGTCTATGGAGACCGTTCACATCTCCTAACGCTGAACGTCGTACGCCGATAGAATGTCGAACGCCGATTTTGAAAAAAGTCCCGGACCCTTTTCCGACGCGCGTATCGGGTGGCTTTGGCGTTCCGCATAGCCGACAATGGCTATACAAAAAGCAGGATTTTTAAACGCCGCGTTTTGTCGCCGCAAATCGCGGGTACAAAACCGCCTACACTTTGTCGCCCAAATACGCCCAAAATCGCTAACGCCTAGGTGTGAATCCAGCCTTAGTTGGGCCCTCTTTATTACAATTTCCTGATAAACTTTGTTGTCTTTTTGGTTTTTATGTTTGGCTTCCAGGTCTTGTAGCTCTCTAATTATCCTATTTCTATTCGCTTCTCTTATCTTCTTTTTTCCCGCACCTAGGGAGATAAGTTTTCCTCGGATGCAACCTTTGTGGGCTTCCCATTCATCTATATTTGTTTTTATTATATTGCAGACCTTTAGAGTCATATGTCTTTTCCGTGGGGAATTAAGTCCTCTCACATTATAGGTAATAAAATTTACATTAGACATATGTATTTATTATTTTATTTTTTTCGTCGTTCTCTCTCCTCTGTTCCCTCTCTTTATTATCTTCAGGTAATCGGCCGACCCTATATTTCTGTCTCTCCCCTCCGTCCCTCCCCCACCCCCCCTTCCTCTCCTCTCATCCCTCTCCCTCCCCTGGAGCACCTCCCACCTCCTCCCCCTTCCTTCCATCCCCCCTTTCAACCCCCCCCTCCCCCCGTTCCCATGATGGAATCTTGACCCTAAGGTCAACTTTGGGAGCATCTCCTCTTGCACCCCCTTGTGCGTGAGTGCTCCCCGGCTTGAGGCGGAGTACAATTCGGCACTACCTCCCTTCCCCTGTTCCCAGGGAATTTCCTCAAGGCAGTCGTGGGCTCCAGCTCCCCGGTCTCCCCGCTACGTTGCGTCTAACTACATGTTTTCTTCTAATCTCTGAGATCTCTCCACCCTCCCTCCCCTCCGCGCTGCCCTCCCAGGTCTATCTCCACCCCTCCTCAGTAACTGCTTGGTATTGGGATTCCCAATTTTTGGCAGAACTCTGGTATTTCATCCAAAAATCTTAATTTCGCCGTGACCCCGCCCTTTCTCCCAATCAGGCATGCCGGAAATCCCCAATTATATTGTACTTCTTGTTCTTGTAGCTCCCGTAGTAGTGGTTTCAGATTCCTTCTTCTTCTGAGCATCTCAAAAAACGATTTTTCTAAAGCAGCAAACATTTCCTGCATTTCCGTCTTTGTTGGTAGTGCCGATCCTAATAGTTGTTCCCCAGCATCCTGTATTATACCTGTTCCGTGATCTATCGCTGTCTCTGATAAGGTATCAGGATTTGCTGAGCTATTTGGGTTATTTAAGGTAGGTTTTGTCTTTTCCTTTTTTTTCTCCCTCTCCCTCTCATTCATCCCCTGGGTTACATATTTACTCATTGGCCCCGGGCTTTGGCTCAGACGGGGGGTCGAGGCAGCCCCCCTCCTGGCGTCTCTTGCCCTAGTACTCATCTCTATAGGTTTCACAACTATTAATAGATTTAGTAATGATAATCTCCCTTTAAGGGATGAGTTCTTAGAGTTTGGGGGACTTGGATGTTTTTTAAATACTTGAATGGATATGGCTTAGACCCAACTTGGGGGTACGAGTATTCAAAGGGGAGAGAGAACGAGTGTCATATGGAGTAGTGTTATTGTTGCTGTATATTGTTTTTTTTTTTCATTTTTTCCCCTTTTCCTTAGCAGCTGGAAAAAAAAAACTCCTCTATATCCTTAGTGCCTTATACCAGCTTTAACAGTGATCAGCAGCAGTAATCAGCTGTGCCCTCTAGTGATAGTGGTGTCGGTATCATCACCCAAGAAAAAAAAGAGAGCACAATGCCCCAACCAGACGAACAGCCACAGCACACAAATAGCTAACCGATTCTCCCCTCAGATTTTGCCACTCATTAAACCAGCTTCACTATTTAATTTCACAAGATTTATATGTTACAATATTTAGCAATATTCAGCAATAGATGGGATTTACTTACAGTCTGCAGTTTCAGTATCGGTCTTATGGAGCCCTTAGCCCTTAACCCGTGTCCAGGTCCGGAGTCTTGGATCTAAAATACTTTATACTTGTACTTGTACTTACAATTTTGCTGTGGTTATGATGGTTTTGTGGTGGTTTATGGTAGTTTGTACTAGGCTGCTATCTTCAGGTCTATCTGGTCGGGGCCGGCTCTCACAGGGCTTCCTCCGGTTATCAGTATGACCTGTACCTGACTCACGTCGCGTCACTCACTTGCGCCGGGGATCAGATTGCTGGGAGCCCCACTATTACCAACAACACCTGTGACACCTCTAACACCTCTGACCCCCGTGTAGCTTCTCGGAGGATGGACCGGCGTTGGTGCAGCTGTCGCCACCAGAGACACCGCGTGACCCACAGCGGGGACGGATTCTGCAGAGCCGGACACTGCGAGGACGGTGAGTAAACAATCAAAAGGATCCTCAGCTCACGATTTCACCGCAGAGGGAGGGGGGTAGTAGGGGGTTGCCTTTCAGCAGAAGAGCGGGGATGCCGACCAGGGAATGATTAGACACTCTGTCATTGCAGCCATCGCAGCGCTGCGGGACCCGCTGGAGCACACTCACTCCCTAACCGCCCCGACGTGAGGTTCGCGCCATCCTAGACTCCTCCCTCCATGAAGGTTAGCCCATTTTCAACCCCCTTTACACCGCCCTCCTCCCATTCCCCTTCCACCCCCTCAGATGGTCCCTTGATGGGGGTTACCTCTCAGTCTTAATGACTTTCTTTTTCTTTTCCTTTCTAACTTTTCCTTCCTTCCCTTCTTTCCTTTTTCTTCCCCCAAACCGCTTCCTTTTATGTCTCATTTTCCTTTCCTGCCCAACCTAGCAAGTCTGGCACTTGTAAATCAAGCTTGTTACAAAAGCCTGTCCCTTAGTCTCGCTGATCTTCCTTTTTTTTACCTATAAAACAAGCCGGGAATCCCCAGTTATATTTAATATTCTGTGCCCGCATTTGCTTCAAAAGTGGTTTCAAAGATTTTCATCTTGCAAGTGTTTCTGGGGCCAGGTCTGTAAAAATGTGTAACTCAGTCCCTTCATACTGTAGAGGTGGCTTTCCCCTTAGTTTCATCCAAATTTTTGCTTTATCTTCGTATAGCCGGAACCTCACTATTATGTCTCTTGGCCAGTCCACTTCTGCACTTTTAGGTTTTCCTATCCGGTGTACTCTTTTGATCTTGAGGGGGTCTTCCATTTCCTTGTCCAGTATGAGGTTAAATATTTTATTCATGATTTTTCTAAGATCTTCTCTTTCTTCTGGAAGAGAACAGATTCTCAAATTTTGCCTTCTATTTCGGTTCTCCTGATCTTCTAATCTATATAATATATCCCTCTGATTTTGTTGCGTCATTCTGACTTGTTTCTTTAGTTTACTTAATTCCTGGACCTGTTTATCTGTTTTCTTGTCTCTTCTACTCTTGTTAAAAGGTGCCCCAAGTCCGTTCTGAATGAGATAATTTCCACCTTGATTGCATTTTCCAGTTGCAATAGCATCTCGATCATTTCCCCTTTTGTTGGGGTTTGTGCCTCTCCCCGTACATTCGTTCTACTTATCTCCAGTTTTCATGGTTTTACTCGTCGTCTTACTTAAGTTTTTATTGATCACTCTTATACGCTTCCCCAGTTTGAGATTTGTTATTTTATTTTCTCTGTGTGCTTATTTATCTGATCCCCTTTCTTAGGAAAATGTCTGGGTCAGATGGAGTGTACTTCTGTATCTATTAACTACTTGCTGACCGCCCACCGCAGTTATACGGCGGGACGGTGGCACTGCTGGGCGAGAGCACGTAGCTCTATGTCCTACCTTTAGCAGGCGCTAGGGGGCGCGTGTGCGCCGCCGGCGGCCCTTGCGCGCCCTGACTCGTCTCCCGAGTCTCGCGCGCCGCCGTGCATGCGCGCTCATTCGTTACAGAGCGGGGACCGAGAGCTATGTGTGTAAACACATAGCTCTCGTTCCTGTCAGCGGGGGAAACGCTGATTTTCTGTTCATACAATGTGTGAACAGAAGATCAGTGATTTCCCCTAGTGAGGCCACCCCCCATACAGTTAGAACACACCCCGGAACACACATTACCCCTTCCCGGCCCCCTAGTGTTAACCCCTTCACTGCCAATGCATTTTTATAGCATTGATCGCTATAAAAATGCCAATGGTCCCAAAAATGTGTCAAAAGTGTCCGATGTGTCCCCCATAATATCGCAGTACCGGAAAAAAACGCTGATCGCCGCCATTACTAGTGAAAAAAAATATATAAAAAAAAAATGCCATAAACTACTAATATGTAGAAGAATACGTATCGGCCTAAACTGAGGAAAAACAATTTTTTTATATATTTTTTGGGGATATTTATTATAGCAAAATGTAAAAAATATTGCATTTTTTTCAAAATAATCGCTCTATTTTTGTTTATAGCGCAAAAAATAAAAATCGCAGAGATGATCAAATACCACCAAAAGAAAGCTCTATTTGTGGGAAAAAAAGGACGCTAATTTTGTTTGGGAGCCACATCGCACGACCTCGCAATTGTCAGTTAAAGCGACGCAGTGCCGAATCACAAAAAGTGCTCTGGTCTTTGACCAGCAATATGGTCCGGGGGTTAAGTGGTTAAGAGGACACAGATATGCAAACTAACCAATTATGCAAATTGCCCACTATTGTCCAGAGTGGGAGGGGCTCACTTTGCCAACTGGAGATTTATATGACCCAACTTTGTTGAGCAAGCGGAATATGTGAATATGGGTATACAGAGGTGTTAACTGTGAATGTCTCACGGAAAATTCTATATTTACAAACAGGTATACAGTCCCAGTATCCCTCGATCTCATGAGTTTATCACTTTCTAACTGGAGTATACTTTCATAACTGTACAAAAGTGCACAAATCCACAGACTTAAGCAGACCGTTTCACTCCTTGGAAATTGTATGCAAAATATTTAATGCAATTTAATTCCAACCAGGCAGACTAGTTCACTGTGACGAGACGTCAGTCTCCCAGTAGACTCCAGAATTTTACTTGGTTGTAGACCAATTGACTATACCGGTCCTATGGGATTCAATTTTAGCTCAACGGGCAAATTTGCTTATACAGGGACACCTATGTACAATCTGTCCATTAACCACTTTCCCACCGCGCCATAGGCATTTTACTGCTACAGTGTGGTGGAGTTATCTTGGGACGACGTCCTCAGGATGTCGTCGTGCACTTCCGCGATTGTGCGTCCCCTGGGACGCGCTCGCGAAAGTGTCCGTGCTCGCCGGGTCTAGAAGACCCGGCGCATCACAGATCACAGTAAATTGCCTCCGATAGCGGCCGTTTACCACGTGATTGCGCCGTCAAATGACGGCGCGATCACTTGTAAACAAACCGATTCCTCCCTCTCCTCTCCGTTCGGTACAGTGTGAGAGGAGAGGGGGGGGGGGGAGCGGGTGGCAGCAGCAACGCTGTGGCTGGATCTGTGACAAATGCAGTCACAGATCCAGCCATCCATCCCAGCTCAGCCATCCCTGCCCCAGTACTCTGCAATACCCCAGTACCCTGCACAATACTCTGCAATACCCCAGTACCCTGCAATACCCCAGTACCCTGCACAATACTCTGCAATACCCCAGTACCCTGCACAATACTCTGCGATACCCCAGTACCCTGCAATACCCCAGTACCCTGCACAATACTTTGCAATACCCCAATACGCTGCGCAATACTCTGCAATACCCCAATACTCTGTAATACCCTGCGCAATACTCTGTAATACCCTGCGCAATACTCTGCAATACCCCAATACCCTGCGCAATACTCTGCAATACCCCAATACCCTGCGCAATACTCTGCAATACCCCAATACCCTGCGCAATACTCTGCAATACCCTGCGCAATACTCTGCAATACCCTGCGCAATACTCTGCAATACCCCAATACCCTGCGCAATACTCTGCAATACCCCAATACTCTGCAATACCCCAATACCCTGCGCAATACTCTGCAATACCCCAATACCCTGCAATACCCTGCGCAATACTCTGCAATACCCCAATACCCTGTGCAATACTCTGCAATACCCCAAAACCCTGCGCAATACTCTGCAATACCCCAAAACCCTGCAATACCCCAATACCCTGCGCAATACTCTGCAATACCCCAATACTCTGCAATACCCCAATACCTTGCGCAATACTCTGCAATACCCCAATACCCTGCAATACCCTGCGCAATACTCTGCAATACCCCAATACCCTGTGCAATACTCTGCAATACCCCAAAACCCTGCGCAATACTCTGCAATACCCCAATACTCTGCAATACCCCAATACCCTGCGCAATACTCTGCAATACCCCAATACCCTGCAATACCCTGCGCAATACTCTGCAATACCCCAATACCCTGTGCAATACTCTGCAATACCCCAAAACCCTGCGCAATACCCTGCAATACCCCAATACCCTGCAATACCCCAATACCTTGCAATACCCCAATACCCTGTGCAATACTCTGCAATACCCCAAAACCCTGCGCAATACTCTGCAATACCCCAATACTCTGCAATACCCCAATACCCTGCGCAATACTCTGCAATACCCCAATACCCTGCAATACCCTGCGCAATACTCTGCAATACCCCAATACCCTGTGCAATACTCTGCAATACCCCAAAACCCTGCGCAATACCCTGCAATACCCCAATACCCTGCAATACCCCAATACCTTGCAATACCCAAATACCCTGCGCGATACTCTGCAATACCCAAATACTCTGCAATACCCATTTTTTAAAGCACCCCTGTCCCCGTGTGCTCGCATGCAGAAGCGAACGCATACGTAAGTCCCGCCCACATATGAAAACGGTGTTCAAGCTACACATGTGAGGTATCTCTGCGAACGTTAGAGCGAGAGCAATCATTTTGGCCCAAGACCTCCTCCGTAACTAAAAACATGTAACCAATAAAAGTAATTAAAGCGCCGCCTATGGGGATTTTTAAGTAGCGAAATTTGGTGCCATTCCATGAGTGTGCGCAATTTTGAAGTGTGACATGTTGGGTATCTATTTACTCGGCGTAACTTCATCTTTCACCCATTATGAAAAAAAATTGGGCTAACTTTACTGTTTTTTTTTTTTTTTTTTTAAGCACAAAACACGCGTTCAAAAAATGTCTGCGAAAATACCATGCAAGATAAAAAGTTGTAACGGCCGCTATTGTATTCTCTAGGGTCTTTGCTAAAAAAGCATATATAATGTTTTGGGGTTCTATGTAATTTTCTAGCAAATAAATGATGATTTTTCCATGTGGGAGAGAAATGTCAGAATTGGTCTGGGTGCTCCAGAACGCCTGATGGCGTTCCCTGCATGTTGGGCCTCTGTATGTGGCCATGCTGTTTAAAAGTCTCACACATGTGGTATCACCATACTCGGGACAAATAGCAGAATGTGTTTTGGGGTGTAATTTGTGGTATGCATATGCTGTGTGTGAGAAATAACCCGCTAATATGACAGAAACAAGATTTATTTATTTTTACAGAATTTTCTGTCGTTTTTCTTTTATAGTGCAAAAAATAAAAAAAACAGAGGTGATCAAATACCACCAAAAGAAAGCCCTATTTGTGTGGAAAAAAAGGACAAAAAATTTGAATGGGTACAATGTTGTATGACTGAGTAATTGTCATTCAAATTGTGAGAGCACCGAAAGCTGAAAATTGGTCTGGTCAGGAAGGGGGTTTAAGTGCCCAGTGGTCAAGTGGTTAATATGCTTTGCACAGTGTTATCAAAAAAAAAACAAGAGGTGGGCTGATTGTTGTATCGAGCTGCAAAAAAAAAAAGATTTCCCAAGCTTTTGAACTAATTTGCTTCCACGACTACAGGGAGTGCAGAATTATTAGGCAAGTTGTATTTTTGAGGATTAATTTTATTATTGAACAACAACCATGTTCTCAATGAACCCAAAAAACTCATTAATATCAAAGCTGAATATTTTTGGAAGTAATTTTTAGTTTGTTTTTAGTTTTAGCTATTTTAGGGGGATATCTGTGTGTGCAGGTGACTATTACTGTGCATAATTATTAGGCAACTTAACAAAAAACAAATATATACCCATTTCAAATATTTATTTTTACCAGTGAAACCAATATAACATCTCAACATTCACAAATATACATTTCTGACATTCAAAAACAAAACAAAAACAAATCAGTGACCAATATAGCCACCTTTCTTTGCAAGGACACTCAAAAGCCTGCCATCCATGGATTCTGTCCACCATCAACATTGCGTGCAGCAGCAACCACAGCCTCCCAGACACTGTTCAGCGAGGTGTACTGTTTTCCCTCCTTGTAAATCTCACATTTGATGATGGACCACAGGTTCTCAATGGGGTTCAGATCAGGTGAACAAGGAGGCCATGTCATTAGTTTTTCTTCTTTTATACCCTTTCTTGCCAGCCACGCTGTGGAGTACTTGGACGTGTGTGATGGAGCATTGTCCTGCATGAAAATCATGTTTTTCTTGAAGGATGCAGACTTCTTCCTGTACCACTGCTTGAAGAAGGTGTCTTCCAGAAACTGGCAGTAGGACTGGGAGTTAAACTTGACTCCATCCTCAACCCGAAAAGGCCCCACAAGCTCATCTTTGATGATACCAGCCCAAACCAGTACTCCACCTCCACCTTGCTGGCGTCTAAGTCGGACTGGAGCTCTCTGCCCTTTACCAATCCAGCCACGGGCCCATCCATCTGGCCCATCAAGACTCACTCTCATTTCATCAGTCCATAAAACCTTAGAAAAATCAGTCTTGAGATATTTCTTGGCCGAGTCTTGACATTTCAGCTTGTGTGTCTTGTTAAGTGGTGGTCGTCTTTCAGCCTTTCTTACCTTGGCCATGTCTCTGAGTATTGCACACCTTGTGCTTTTGGGCACTCCAGTGATGTTGCAGCTCTGAAATATGGCCAAACTGGTGGCAAGTGGCATCTTGGCAGCTGCACGCTTGACTTTTCTCAGTTCATGGGCAGTTATTTTGCGCCTTGGTTTTTCCACACGCTTCTTGCGACCCTGTTGACTATTTTGAATGAAAAGCTTGATTGTTCGATGATCACGCTTCAGAAGCTTTGCAATTTTAAGAGTGTTGCATCCCTCTGCAAGATATCTCACTATTTGTGACTTTTCTGAGCCTGTCAAGTCCTTCTTTTGACCCATTTTGCCAAAGGAAAGGAAGTTGCCTAATAATTATGCACACCTGATATAGGGTGTTGATGTCATTAGACCACACCCCTTCTCATTACAGAGATGCACATCACCTAATATGCTTAATTGGTAGTAGGCTTTAGAGCCTATACAGCTTGGAGTAAGACAACATGCATAAAGAGGATGATGTGGTCAAAACGCTAATTTGCCTAATCATTCTGCACTCCCTGTATATGGGCTGGCACCAGTATACAGACTGGCCTTTTGCACAGTTGCCAAAAAAAAATACAGTTTCGCCGACTGGTGGTAATATATCCCCTTTTCACTTTTTTTCTTATGGGGCCATCAGGCACTGAATATCTGTGTGGACACCGGAACCATCTGTGTTTACAGACAGACATACAGTCCAGCTACTGCTTAGTTTAGCAGATAAAGTGGGTAAACACATATCCTTATATGTCTACTCTTCACCTAAGCTTTTCCACACAAGTGAACATGCATGTCTAGGAAACACGTTTTCTGCTATTAGCATAGTTCAATTCAGTTTGTTTCCATTTTAATTTATTTACTGCAGTCTGGTCAACTTTGTAGTTGCTAACAGGTCTCTGAGTAGCTAAGTGGCTAAATGGCTGAAATACTGAAATGCTGTCCCACTGTCGATTTTGAATTGAGCCCTTGCAGAGAACTGATTTAACAACTGAGCACAGGTAAGGCAGTTTAGATGGAAATACCATTACACTGTGCTTTTAAATGAACCCCTTGTAGAGTCATGGTTTAGGTGCTGGACATACACAAGGCAGTTTAGAGAGAAAAATAAACAGATTCTGGGTACTGTCCTTACAATAGTATTTATGCAGTGGTACCTGGGAATTCTCTGCCTGTCTGTAACACAGTTGCTCCTCTTTCTTCTCACCCCTGTGTACTACGGATCCTCCGTACAGCAGCGCGAGTCTCAGGTGTGGTGTCTCAGGTGCACGGAAGGGGGGAGGGTGTGGCAGATCTTATTCTCCTTGCCTCATCCCATGCGCCGCCGTTTTTCCAACTCTCCTAAGTGATGGTATGGAGGTTCCGGGCGGCAGCGGGAGTGTCATCAGTGGCATACCCTCAGTCTCTCACACTTCGGATCAGGCACGGTTCCGGCTCTTCCAGGGTCTCCGCACATCCTATGGCCGGCTCTATCTGGCCACTCCCTCCGTGAGGCACATCACGTCCTCGTCCTGACACCTGTATTCTTAACTTGGTCATGTGAACTATATGAAACTGTGCCGTTTTTACCTGTAGGAAGACATGGATTGATGAACCTTATGGTTCATGAATACAGGGAATGCTCTTTTTACTCTGGTCTATTGCTGGAGTGGGAGCTAGGCTCATATGTCTGTGGTTACAGATGAAATGGACTTTGCTCATATAACTTTATAATTATATATCAGACAGGAGGCTCGTATCTTATGCATTAAACTTTCTTTATTATTGCCCATAGCAGACATATTTATATCTTTCTGAATTTCAATGTAGAAAATGTTTATCTCAAATAAACTACCACTCCCAGCAGTCCCGATAATCTATAGCCACACCCCTGTCAATGGCCTATATATAATGGACTGCCTCCAAACATTCCTCCTCTTTCTTTCTGCTCATGGCAAGATAAGTACACCGTATTATTCTATTGTTTTTTCGATGTATTTTCATGACTCTTATTCTATCGCTGGGGATTTCTTTATGTTCACTGCTGGGGACATTCCCCGCTGATACCCTTCAGGCTCCCTATCGCGATTCCTGTTTTCTCTGTGCTTCTATACCCGTTCTTCCTCACTTAAATACGCTTATTCTTCCTCTACTTCCTGTTCTCTTCCTTCCCCAAACCCCGTTTGGGCTCCGGTCGGCACGCATCCTGTGCTGATGCGCCCTGGCCGGTCCGCTTTGTCGTGCCCTCGTCCATGGATGGCGCCATTTTCGCTCTTGGCACCACCCTTCTTCTTTCTCGCCTCTCTGCGCGCCCTTTCCTCACTAGTGGGGCGGGACACAACGTCCCTGTGCTCTGAGGCCCGTAATCTTGCGAGACTACGACCTAAACACCTGGCTCTCGCTCTCCCCTCGCTGACTCGACGGGAGTGCCCTCCCAGACGCTACAACTACAGCCTATCGGCGCGGGGGATCTCAGTCTCACGAAACTGGTTCCCTCAGAGCCGAGACTTGTGAGCTTCCTCCTCCCACCGCATCGCCAGTTCCAGCGCTGACGGTGGTGAGGAGGGAGCCTGTGAAGTACTGGTACCATATATTTGTTCAGGTTCTCCTAGCTTAATCTCAATTAACCCTACACCCAGACTAATCTTATTGCAAGGGATTCTTTCGGAGCCAGAACCATCTTGCATACACTACTGTATGCAATGTCTGAGCCATCCGCTCCAGTAATCCCCAGAGGGGAGAACTCCTCTTCGGACTCTGCCCCAACTCTGAGTGCATCTCAGATACAGGATCTGATAAACTTATCGATCCAAGCTGCCCTGGCCTCTGCCACCTCATTCTCCAGGGCTCACCAGTCTATGGCCCCAGCATCACTGCCGCCTCAGTGCGGCGAACCGCCCGTAAAAAAGGGGAAAGCCTCCCATAAGAGAAAACATACCCTGGCGGTACATGACTCCCCAGCAGGGGAAGAAAATAATCTGCTCCAGGTAACCCCTACCACGGGCTACCAACCCCAGCATCTGACAGACAATACTCGACCCCAGGGAGGTACAACACAAGGGGCATAGGGCCACGAGAAGGGCCAAACCAGACTCCTATGTAGACTCCCTTTAGAGGAGGACTCGGCCGATCGGAATCTGAATCGTACATTAATGATGCTGGGGATACGGCGCTTGATACAACCACCACCCCTGCCACGCAGGGCGAGGTTCTCCTGGACGCCCTTGGGAAACCCTTCTTCCATCCCGACGCAATTAGCCACCCGCGTTCTGGAGAATGGGCCCCATTACCTCATGTCTCCCAATATGTGGAGCTATGGGCTAGGAAATCCTTAGATAGGACTAGTCGGAATAAGCTGAGGGCAGAATGCCCCAGACCCTTCATCCCCAAGAAGGTTGTAGCTACCCCAGAGGTGGACCCCGTATTGACAAAATACCTGTTGAAATCAGGGAAATTTCAGAAAAAGGGCATAGAACGCTCCTTCCGGTCCATCCAAGACCGCATCCTGGACCTTATCGGCCCCTTGACCAAGATACTTAATCTATCTGAACAAGCTGCGGCATCTGAACAGCCAATGGACCTCCAACAAATAAGAAGTTGGGCACAAAGGGCGATATGCCTAGCAGGCACCGCTAACACTGCGTGTTCGGTAGAAAGGCGCCGTTCTATACTTATGTGCCTAGACTCTCAGCTGTCACACTTGGCAGAGTCTGAACCGTCGGCCGACGGCATGTTATTCGGCGACACATTGATCAAAGACATCAATAAATTCGTGGGTCTTTTTACTAGTCTCGATAAAGCCCAAAATTAATTAAGAAAATCTGGGGCTAGTAAGGTTTTTACCAGGGCAGGCAGAAATAAGGGCCGTTCTGTCGGCCGTACCCCCTTCTTCAGGCCACAGGGCAGACCTCCTGCCCAGTACCAGTATCATCAGGCTCCATCCTGTTCGGTTCCAGTGGCGCAACCTGCGCCCTTCTTCCCTCCCCGAGGCAGACCCTGGCGCGGCCGCGGCGGACGCGGTTACCCACAATCCCGGCCTCCTACCGGTGAGTATGCCTTACGCTCCACTCAATCACATGCCTGTGGGGGGACGCCTGAGGTATTTTACCCTCGCCTGGTCTGCGATTACGGCAGACGCGTGGATCCTACACACAGTTGCGGGGTTCACTATAGAAATACAATCTCTACCGACACTCAATATAATTCCTCCTCCTATTCGGTTTGCAAACCAAAACGTAGTCCTCGTAGACAACAAACTACGAGACCTATTGACCAAACAGGCAGTTACAGAGGTAGACCCCTCTTCCCCAGGTTTCATAAGCAACCTGTTTCTGGTCCACAAGAAAGGTGGAGGTTACCGCCCAGTGATAAATCTCAGAGACCTGAACCAGTATGTCGAATATCGACACTTCAAGATGGAGGGAATTCACTTCCTCTGAGATCTTCTCCACCCAGGGGACTGGCTCGTGAAGGTGGATCTAAAGGACGCCTACCTCACGGTCCCGATACACCCGGAGTCCCAACACCTCCTTCGATTCCTGTGGAAGGGCAGGATGTGGCAATTTACCTGCCTCCCATTCGGCCTATCATCCGCCCCATGGTGTTTCACCAAACTCATGAAACCAGTGGTGGCGGCACTATGGCCGCGTACACACGATCGAATTTGTCCGCTGAAAACGGTCCGATGGACCGTTTCAGCAGACAAATCCGATCGTGTGTACGGGCTAGCGGACAGATTTGTCCATCGGACAAATTTCAAAGCATGCTTTGAAATTTGTCCGCTACAAACCTGTCCGTCGGATAAGTCCGCTGGTTAGTACGGGAAACCAGCGGACATATCCTCCCGCACATGCGTCGTATCCTGTGAATGGATCCGACGCATGCGCGGAAGTGTTTACTTCCTGGTGCGTGACGTAGCGGTGACGTGGCGGCGTCAACGTCACCGCCGCGTCACCACGCTGTCTGCCGGCGGGGATTTTGATCCGATGGTGTGTACACGCCATCGGACCGAAATCCGATGAGACATGTCCGCTCTAAACTGTCCGTCGGACAAGTTTGAGCGGACATATCTCATCGTGTGTACGAGGCCTAAGAAACAGAGGGGTACGTCTGATCATATATCTGGACGACATCCTCATCATGGCTTATTCCAAAAATCAAGCCCAGCTCCACATGTCGTGGACGATATCTTTGCTACAAAGACTGGGCTTCATAATCAACCAAGAGAAATCCATTTTGGTCCCGTATCAACAGATGGAATTTTTGGGCTTTACGGTGAACACCGTTCAATACACCCTCAGCCTCCCCAAATCCAAACTTGCCCTGATCCGCAAAGAGATCCGGGCAGCATTACGAAAAGGTTGTCTGTCCCTTCGTACACTAGCACGATTAGTGGGCCTCCTATCAGCTTCCATTCAGGCCATCTTCCCGGCTCCGCTGCATTACAGAGCCCTCCAGAGGCTCAAGATCATGCACCTGAGACAGGGACTCAAATACGCAGACGAAGTTCCCCTCTGCCAAGATTCTACCGAGGAGCTGAAGTGGTGGCTCCACCACGCCGTCGAATGGAACGGCAAAACCATCTTCAACCCCAATCCGGACGTCGTCATAGAATCAGACGCCAGTTGTCTATTTATATGTACCAATTGTCTATTTATATGCATGTCATATAATTGGCCACTGTTGATGATATCCATGCATGCAGTACATTACCCTTATCTGAATAAACGTATCTACTTTATACTGCATTTAATGCTATGATTTTTGGCCCACCTCATTCAAAGTCCAAAAAGGGCAAATCTTTTGTTGCGTATTACAGGGATGGAGGTGGGTCACTGGTGACACCAGATCCCTTTTCTTTTATAATGTATTACATCACATGGTCAACTGGTTCTGTTTGAGCCTTTGATTATCGTTCACATCTTAATTATGAGCCTGTTTTCAGCTCAAAATAAAATAAAGTATTTTTTTATAATCATGTTTTTGCCCATTTGCATCCCTCTAATCCTACATTTTTTTGATCTATAAGGTTATGGTGAAATAAAATTTTCAGGTTCACATGCGATATTTGGGGAAAAATTTGTCAGATCACCTAAATACCGCATGCAATCTGCTTTAGTGAATTGAGCCTACTGTAGTCAGTGAGGGGTGATATATTTAATACCACAAACAGTATGTATATGTAATTTTTTGAACACATGGTATCAGTGATGGCTGGTCAGCGGTTTTTCAACTTTCTTTTCATTCAAGGCAGCCTTTAAAATTATGCAAAATCTTAGAGGCACCCTGTTCTAAAGTGTAAAAACACACACACAAAACCCTTAACCATTAGTTTTACTGAATGCAGCAACAGCCACACACACATAGGACACACCCCATTACAAGTATTGCAATGTTTCTCTTCTACCACACTTAGGTAATGTGACCCCAGTGCTGACAGGGAGGGGCAAACAAGGATGCTGTACTTTGTGTTACTACAAGGCAGGCAGCAGGGCTTGTGCAAGGATTTTTGACACACTAGGCCAGTGATGGCGAACCTTGGCACTCCAGATGTTTTGGAACTACATTTCCCACGATGCTCATGCACTCTGCAGTGTAGCTGAGCATCATGGGAAATGTAGTTCCAAAACATCTGGGGTGCCAAGGTTCGTCATCACTGGCCTAGGCGAAGCCTCATTTTGACGCCCCCCCCTGTGCGCGCACGCCATCCGCTCCCCGTCCGTACCCCCCTGAACACCTGCCCCCCCCCACATACACACCAGTTCCCACTCTGTACCTCCCTGCACATATGTTTCCCCCACACATCTTCCCCCCCCCACCAGTTCCCACTCTGTACCCACCTGCACATCTGCCCCCACACCAGTTTCCACTCTGCCCCCCCACACACACCAGTTTCCACTCTGTACCCCCCCACACCAGCTCCCACTCTGTACCCCCCTGCACATCTGCCCCCCCCCACACCAGTTACTATTCTGTACCCCCCCCACACACACACACCCTCTCCCTCTCTGTATACTATAACTATCCCTCTCTGTATACTATAACTCCCCCTCTCCCTCTTTGTATACTATAACCCCCTTCCCCTCTGTATACTATAACTCCCCCCTCTCCCTCTTTGTATACTATAACCCCCTTCCCCCTCTGTATACTATAACTCCCCCCTCTCCCTTTTTGTATACTATAACCCTCCTCCCTCTCTGTATACTATAACCCCCTTCCCCCTCTCCCTCTCTGTATACTATAACCCCCCTCTCCCTCTCTGTATACTATAACCCCCCTCTCCCTCTCTGTATACTATAACCCCCCTCTCCCTCTCTGTATACTATAACTCCCCTCTCTCCCTCTCTGTATACTATAACTCCCCTCTCTCCCTCTCTGTATACTATAACTCCCCCCTCTGTCTCTGTATACTATAACCCCCTCCCTCTCTGTATACTATAACCCCCTCCCTCTCTGTATACTATAACCCCCCTCTCCCTCTCTGTATACTATAACTCCCCCTCTCCCTCTCTGTATACTATAACTCCCCCCTCTGTCTCTGTATACTATAACCCCCCTCGCCCTCTTTGTATACTATAACCCCCTCCCTCTCTGTATACTATAACCCCCTTCCCCCTCTGTATACTATAACTCCCCCCTCTCCCACTTTGTATACTATTACCCCCTCCCTCTCTGTATACTATAACTCCCTCCTCTCCCTCTCTGTATACTATAACTCCCCCCTCTCCCTCTCTGTATACTATAACCCCCCTCTGTCTCTGTATACTATAACCCCCCCTCTCCCTCTTTGTATACTATAACCCCCTCCCTCTCTGTATACTATAACCCCCACTCTCCCTCTCTGTATACTATAACTCCCCCCCTCTCCCTCTCTGTATACTATAACCCCCCCTCTCCCTCTTTGTATACTATAACTCCCCCCTCTCCCTCTCTGTATACTATAATTCCCCCCCCTCTCCCTCTCTGTATACTATAATTCCCCCCCTCTCTCCCTCTCTGTATACTATAACTCCCCCCCTCTCCCTCTCTGTATACTATAACTCCCCTCTCTCTGTATACTATAACCCCCCCTCCCTCTCTGTATACTATAACTCCCACTCTCTATACTGTAAACACCCCCCCCTTCTCTCTCGGTACCTCAATAATGTGGTTCTTCTGGCTCTTCATCGTGTGTAATCAGTCACTCTGCAGGCTGCAGACAACAGTCGGGTGTAGCAGTGTGGTCTCTGAACGCTCTCCCACGAGTGTCAGGCTGGGACTCGCCTCCTCCCCTCTCCTTTCCATTCATTCAGCAGAGCGGTCAGCACAGGCAGCTATGTGTGTCTGTGTGCAATCAGCTGTGCGCCGCTCGGGGGGGATCAGGGCTGAATCAGCACTGCAGGGGGAGAAAATCAGTGACCGCAGAATGGAATTAGAGTTAGACCCCGCGGCCCCTGTCTGCAATCGGGGGATGTCTGGTCACTATCTCGCCTCCTGCACAGTGCACTGGCCGCTTCAACTTCCACCGACCCGTTCGACCACCAGCACTTCCGGCCAGCTGCTGCCCCGGCTCTCTCCCCTCATCTCACTGCCGCTGCTACGGGCGGCACTGCAGGCTGGGAATATTTTAAAATTTAAGGTCCAGGAGGTATTTTATTAATCCGGATCCTCAGCGAGTGGCTTGGGATCCGGATTTTGCCGCTCCCCCTACCCTGGCGCTCTAGGCACCCGCCTGACTTGCCTATGCCTAGCGCCGGTCCTGGCAGGTAGGCTTGTATACAATTTATGGGGCAGTTTTTAGATATTCCGCCAAGGCACCCTGCCATATTAGGCGGCTAGGTTCACAGTGTACCAAGCTGATCTGAACAGCTCAGTACTTTGTGGTTGCTGCGATTACATAGTTAACTAGTCAACATGCTGTTTACATGATTTATTCCTTCCCTCCTCTTAAAACAGAGGAAGAAGAGGAATTATATTATTGAATGAAGGGCTACAGAAGCTCATTCAATGCGAGGGGTTTTCACCGACTGAGGTCTTTTTTTCCCCCCACTTTCACCCTCTCCACTTCTATACATGTGATCCCAGCCCAAGTATGTTATCGGCAGAGATAAACTAATCCAGTTAAATTACTTTCACAGAATTTCTTATACCCCCTCTCGCTTAAATAAAATGAGTAGAAGGCACTCCCCAGATTTCCCCTCTTGCCAAACTGCCCAGGTAGATTACTTCCACATGACATGGGCTTGACCCGGAGTCAGGAATTTTTGGTCAGCTCTTCTTAAAGCAGATCTCCACCCTAAAGTGAAGATCCGCTGATCGGAACCCTCCCCCCCTCCGGTGTCACATTTGAAACCTTTCAGGGGGGAGGGGGTGCAGATACCTGTCTAAAGACAGGTATCGCCACCCACTTCCGGCCCGCGGTCTCGGGCAAAAGACGTGTTTTTCCCGTTGTGTGCTGGGAACTCTCGGCTCCCAGCACACAGCGACAGCTAATCGGCGGGGGCGCAGTGCGACTCGCGCATGCACCGTAGGGAACCGGGCAGTGAAGCCGCAGCGATTCACTTCCTGGTTCCCTCACCGTGGATGGAGGGGGGAGCAGCAGAGAGACGAGCAAACGCTTGTCCTCTGCTGCGGACACCGCTGGACTCCAGGACAGGTAAGTGTCCTATTATTAAAAGTCATCAGCTGCAGTATTTGTAGCTGCTGGCTTTTAAAAAAAAAATTTAATGGGCCCTCCATTTTAAATGGAAAAAGTGTCTCTCCCGAATATTTGCTCCCTGAGAGGTGCCTTCTGGGGGATTTTGCTGAGGAAGACTTGAGTAACTCACAGAAGACTTATGGTTGGGGTTTTTCCTTGCCAAAAAAGCCTTGGCTCTTAAGTGGAAGGACACCTCCCCTCTTAGTCTTTATTTCTGGATTGACAATCAATGGTGCACTACTGCTTTATAAGTTGACGTACTCCTCTAGTGATTGCCCCAAAAATTTGAAAAGATTTGAGCTGGCTGGCTTCAGTTTCAAGTGAAATAGAAATTTGATTAGTAACTCCTATTGTACTATAGGAAGAAATGAGGCATGTTAAGCTATTCATGTAACTGTATGGTGTGGATTGTCCTAGTATTCCAATGGTGTGGTAATAGCCAAAGTGTTGTTTTCTCCACGTTTTTACACCTTTTGTGTTTGTTAGTTTCCATTCCATTCTCTCCCTATTTTTTCCCTATTCCTGGAGGAGAAAACAAACAAAAAATAAGCCATTTATTCCTTATTATGTACAGTATCTTTATTAACCACTAGCCGATGGCTATGTACGGCCGCAAATCGGCTCTACTTCTCTGGGAGGCCGTGTTTTTACGGCCGCCCCTTTCCGCGCTCCCGAGAGCGCAACGGGGAACTGCTGTGCTGGCCGTGTCCCCTGGACACAGCCAAACACAGATCGCGGTAAAAAGCCAATCACATCGGCTATTTAAAGCGCGATCTGTGCGGCCAATGAGAGATGATCTCAAATGTAAACTAATGAGATCATCTCTCATTGCCGTCTCTCTCTCCTCACACAGACACCGCGTGTTAGGGGAGAGAGAAAGATCTGTGAGTTTTTTTTGCTACAAAAGTATAAAGTGACAGTGACAAAGTGCCCAATCAGCACCCAATCAGTGCCCGCCTGTGCCACAGTACCACCTGTGCCCCCTGTGCCACCAGTACCGCCTGTGCCCACCTGTGATCAGTGCCCATCTGCCGCCTCTGCACATCTGCAATCAGTGCCCACATGTGCCACCTCATCAGTGCCCACCTGTGCCACCTCATCAGTGCACATCTGTGCCGCCTTATTAGTGCCCATCTGTGCAAACAATCAGGGCCCATCTGTAACACCCCCTCAGTGCCCATCTGTGCCGCCTCAGCGCACATCTGTGTCACCTCATTAGTGCACATCTGTGCAATCAGTACACATCTGTTCCACCACCTCAGTACCCATCTCTGCCACCTCAGTACCCATCTCTGCCACCTCAGTACCCATCTCTGCCCATCTGTGCCGCCTCAGTGGACATCTGGGCCACACACCTGTGAAGTCGACAGCAATGTCAAAACGTCGCTTTTCCGCACAGGAGGCATATCAAATTCTTTCAGCGCCTGACAAGAGCAATGGGGAGCTCTCTTTTTCTGATTCCCATTCGGATTCAGACGTAGACTATGAGCCAGTCTACAGTAGTGGAACAGTGACAGGCTCAGAGGGGGAAGATAGTCAGCCCGCCAAACGAAGGCAGTGGCATCAACCAGCACCAACATGCCATCCACAAGCACCAACATGCCATCCACCAGCAACGAAGTGCCATCCACCAATACCGAAGTGCCATCCACCAGCACTGCAGTACCTCGGTAACAAAGGCCAAGGACCCATGCCAGCCTTCCCTATGCCCTTCAGTACCCCCTGTGGCTTCCTCCAAATTCCGGAGAAGCCAACATTCCCCCTTTCACTGCCCAGCCAGGAGTCCAGGTGGACACGGACAATTTTTCCCTGAGGAACTGCTATCTAGCATTGTGGCCCAGTGCAACTTATATGCCCAACAATTTATTACCAACAATCCAACATCGTCTTATGCCCGTCCCTTCGAGTGGAGAGACCCAACGGTGGAAGAGTTTAAGGTTTTTTTAGGCCTCACATTTTGCATGGGACTCAACCCAAAAAATGAAAAGCATTCCTTTTGGTCAAAACACCTCATTTACCACATGCCAATTTTCTCTGCAACAATGCCCAGATCCCGATATTTTATGATCATCAGGTTCCTCCACTTCAATGATAACACCCAGTATCTTCCCCGAAATCACCCAAATTTTGACATGCTTTTCAAAATTCGCCCCTTAATAAATTATTTTTCAGAATTATTCCCCCAAATATATACCCCGGAACAAAACATATGTGTAGACGTGTCCCTTGTTAAATTTTATGGCAGACTAAAAATCAAAGGCCCAGATTCACGTACATCTGCGCATTATTGGACCGGCGTAGCGCACCGCCTTTACGTTAGACTTGCGCAATTTTGTCGCGTAATCACCCTATTCTCGTAGCTTTTGCGCAGAAAATTGCGCAAGCGTAACGTTATTTCAGAGGCGTAAGGCGGAGTAATACAAATTGGGAAGGACGTGGGCGTGTTACATTGAAATGAGCCATGACCCCATGCAAATGAAGGGCCGGCCGGCCGGCTCGCGCATGCGCGCTTGAAGGAGACCATGGTCAGCTCTGCTGTGCGCATGCTCACAACTCGGGAGCGGCGCAATCAGTGAAATTGGAAATGGACTAGGGCAACTTTGTGAACTACGCAAACAGCATAAATAGACAGACACATATGCACTTGCATTGCAAAAGTACATCCCTTTGTCCCTTCCCATTTAACAAAGTGCTTTTGTCCTGTTGTTTGTTGCGTTGTGTTTTGTAGTTGTCAGATTAGTGTTCTGTGTGATCAAGTGTTTGTTAGTAGATCTTTGAAAGTGTTTTTTGATAAGTGTTTGAGAGACTGTTTGTTTGATATATTTCTGTTCGTTTGTTTTCTTGCTGATTTTTTGCTGTTTGTTTTTGTGACTGTTTCTTGCTGAGTGCTTGTGTGATTTTTTGGGTGTTAGTTTTCTCTTTGTGTGTGTTCTTGCTTGATTGGTTGTGCTTGTTTTTGTGACAGATTTTTGTTGACTGGGAGTGATTTTTTTTGGAAGTATGACAGAGAAAGCGAAAGCTCAATTTTACTGTGGGGGAAAAAAGAATTCTTGCCCGGACCATTAGCGATTATGGGCGTTTCCTCCACGGCCCAGACAGTGCCAACACCACCCCGGCGGTGGGAGATTTTGGACCTCATCACTGAGCAGGTCAATTCAGCGGGGGAGGGGGAGACACGGACCCGGTCTGGGATTGACAAAAAAATGTATGACCTCCGGCGTCTGGTCAAACAGAAGCTGCCCAAAATGCATGCCCATGGCAGGGGCACAGGAGGGGGCCCACCATGCCGTATTAGGCTGACAGCGGAGGAGCGTGCGGTGGCCCTGACCTTTCATCGGCATGAAGTTGAGGGCCTGTCCGGCTTTGACTCAAGTCCGGAGCCCGTGGTGCCAGGTAAGTATTTTTTTTAATATCAGGTGTGTAGCATGTGTGGGGAAGGGGGTGAAAGGGAATATGTGGCAAGTGTGTGGATCCTCCAACCTGTGAATGTTTTGTGTCATCCACAGATGTGCAGGAGGGTGCAGGGCCATCTGGCCTGACCGCACCATCCCCAGGACAGCAGCCTAATGAGGCCCCCCCAACAAGGCCGGAGTCCGCGGAGGAGGTTCAAGAGGAGTAGGAGAATCATGAGGAGGAGGAGTCCATGTCAGGCACTAGACTTTTGGTTTTTGAGGACTCTTCCCCTCTGGCTGGCAGCAGGCAGCCCTCCCTAAAGGGGAGACCCCCCCTCCTCCCCCAACATGGCTCCCCTCCCAAGGGCCTCCCCTTCTCCCCGGCCACAAGCATCAGCTGGAGGCAGGATTTCGTCCCAGAACACCAGGGGGGTGGCCGATCTCCTGCCCGCCACTCTGAGAAGGGACCAGGCCCTTCAGACCCGCCATCTGGGACAGGTCAGCCAGACATTGGTGCGGATGGAGGAGAGCCTGTCCTCCATCAAGGATACGCTGGGGAACCTGGACTCCCACTCCCGGGCTTTCACAACCTGCCTAAACGACCTGCAGACTACATCAGCAGGCGTTGGGCAGGATGTGAGGGCCCTCACCCAGGCTATCCAGGCCAACACGGCAACACTTGGTGCTGCCCTGGACAGAATATCCGTGGGCTTGGAGGGCAGGCCGCCAGGTGGGCAGAGATCACGGGCTGCTCCTCCTTCCCCGGTTTTCCCCCTCCCCCATGAGTCTCCCCTGAGGAGCCGGGGCCGTGGGCGCAATCATTTTTTTTTCCTGGAAAATTTTTGATTTTGCTGGTAATTTTTTATTTTTTTGGGTTGTGAATGCTGTTTGAATGTGGGGGTGACATTCCTGCCGGAAAAGGGGTGTCACCCTCAATTTTGGTGGAGAAGGGTTCCCCAGGACCAGGGAGAAGTGATCCCCAGGTCCGTGTGAATGGTGTATGAATGTACAGTGACATAATTGGAGCCTTGGCGTGGCATTGCTGCTCACAAGTCCTGCATGGTGGACTGGTGCCAATCCAATTTGATGTGGATGTGGGGTGTGTGTGCTAGGGACCACAGTGGTGTGCATGCATGCATTCTCATTGTGCCATGATTAATGTGTGTGTTTAACGTGCAAAGATGCCCAATGTGAGTTGTCTCCTGGCTGCTCTTCCCTCAGAAGACAGGGTAGCCTCGGTTAGGGGGGGATTGTCTGGTTCAGGGGTCAGGTCATCACGTAGGTCAATCTGCAGGCCCTTTCTTACTGCGAAGTTGTGCAGCATGCAACATACACCGATGATCTGGCACACAAAGTTTGGGGAATACAAGAGGGTCCCCCCAGACTTATCCAGGCATCAGAAACGTGACTTCAGGAGGCCAAAGGTGCGCTCCACCACTGCTCGTGTTTGGGCATGTGCTTGATTGTATCTTTCCTCTCCTGGGGTTTGGGGGTTCCGGATAGGAGTCATGAGATGGGGGTCCCAGTGGATATGCAGAGTCACCTGTAAGGGAAAAGACAGGAGGATGTTAGTCATGCATGTGCCCCTTGTGATGTGTGCATCATGGGAGGGGATAGTCATGCCTGCCACCCATGTCACTCACCAACCAGCCAGGTGTCCCCATACACGTTCTGATCGAATTCCATTCGGATGTGGCATTGATTGTATATGTAGCTGTCATGGCTGGACCCTGGGTGTTTGGCACGGACGTGCCATATGAGGCCTTGGGCATCGACTATCACCTGTACGTTGATGGAGTGCCAATGCTTCCGATTGCGGTACATGTGCTCTGTCTCGTGGGGGGGCTGGAGTGCCACGTGTGCAATCAATGGCCCCGATGGTGCGTGGGAATCTGGCAATTCTGTAGAAATCTGTCATTGCCTTCCGCCGCAGCTCCTCAGTGGTGGGTTTGATGATTTGGTTGGCCATGCGTCTGAGGATTGCAGGGACAACCTGGTGCACACATCTGCTCATGGAGGATTGTGACATCCCAGCCACCACTCCACTTGTACGCTGAAAAGAGCCACTGGCAAGGACATGGAGTGTTGCCATGACCTTGACCAGTGGCTGCACTGCATGTGAGCGTTGTGTTCGGCTGGTGATGTCCTCCTGCAGGGTTGTGGTTAATTCCAGGATGACATGAGGGGTGAATCTGAAGATGCGATACACCTCAGAATCACTCATGCCAAACAGGTCTATGCGGATGCGGTATATCCTCTCCCGTGCCATCCTCCGTGCCCTCATCCTTCTTTGTTCATCTAAAGTCAGTAGTATAGCTATGTGCGACGATGCCCCTGGCATGTTGGCATACAGATTGTTGTGCAACACGTGTGACTGCTGAGCTCCTCACTAACAGTGTTGCTTTATCTAACAAGTAGACTTTTTTTCTCTTTTTAGACCAGCTTTTATATGCTCTAATTTTAGACAGGACATTTTGCTGTTGCGCACACTGCGTAGCCTGCGCTGCCCCAACGTTCTTTTGTGGATCCCCGTAAGTCCCTCATTAGCATATTTGACTAGCAAATCAATGGTCTGTCTAGCGCAGTTTTGCGCGGACGGATGCGCCTGTCTAACGAAATTACGCCGGACCAAAAAAAGTAGATTTCTTGCGTATCTCGCTTTGGGGATGCCGTGCATCGAAACGCACGCGCACATTTAGACTTACGCACGAGCATCTCCTGTTGCGCAGGCGTAATCGCTCTGTGAATCTGGCCCAAAGTTTATACCCAGCAAAAGGGCCCGCTATGGGGTAAATGTTTATAAACTGTGTGAACGAGCCACAGGGTACCTGTATTCCTTCTTGGTCTACGAAGGGAAGGACACCCAGCTGAATCCCCCCAATTGCCCAGACTACTTGGGATCAAGTGGAAAAGTTGTCTGGCAACTCAACCCCCTACTGGATAAAGGATACCACTTGTACGTGGACAATACCTCTCTTCCCCTGTTCCACAACCTTCATCGGAAGCAGATGCCAGCATGTGGCACCGCCAGAAAGAACCGGAAAGGCTTTCCTCAAAGCCTTGTGAATAAAAAGCTGAGGAAAGGGGAATCGCCAAGTCTGCGCAACAAGGAGGTTCTGGCAGTGAAGTGGAGGGACAGAAGAGACGTATACATGTTGTCCTCCATCCACAACAATTCTTTTGTGGAAACCCGCAGAAAACGTGGCAACACCATCCAAAAGCCCACCTGCATCCGGGACTACAATTCGTTCATGGGGGGAGTCGACTTAAACTACCAAATGTTGGAACCATTCCTTGCCACAAGACGCACGTACCATTGGTACAAAAAAAGTAGCAATTTTTTTTTTTCATTTGGCCGTCTACAACTCCTATATTATTTACCGCAAGTCCACCCAAAACCCCCTACCCATCCTTGGCTACCAGGAGGAAATTACCACTACCCTGATATTCCAGAACGACCTACCCCGAAACATCCGATCAGATGTTCTAAGTTGACTCTCCGAACGGCACTTCCCAGATAAAGTCCCTCTCACAGCAACAGGCCGACGAGGTAAAAAAAAATGCAAGGTGTGTGCCATTGAAGGAGTCAGACGAGACACAGTTTATCATTGTGCCCAGTGTCCTTCACAACCAGGCCTCTGTGTAACTGACTGTTTTCGCCGTTCCCATACTAAACTAAATTATTAGTTTAGTATGGTAAACGTTATCCTCCGTTCCTGCCTTCACACCCCTTATGCCACTGCCTGCTTTGTAACTGACCCAGGCTTGTTATTGGGCCACGCTTCTGCCTAATGATTTTGTAATACCTCTGCCTGATCTGGAATTGACCCTGGACTGTTTGACAATGTCTTTTGCCTGCCTCTTGGACTGATCTTGTACCCTGCTACTGGACTAGTGGGATTCAACACAGGGGTCTCACATATGTGAGGGGCTCCAGAAAAGTTTTTCTGGATGAAGAAAACTATTTTTTTTGTTTTCTCATCCTAGATTAGGGTCTGGTTGCCCGGAGGCTTCAAAGAGATTTAGGTGGGAGAAGCCGCTACCCCTGTGCCCATTCTGTCCTGAACGAGGCCCTACTTCTGCCTGTAGGACCTATGCCATCATGCCTCTGCCTGTTGCATGAACTGATCACCTGCACTAACCCCGACGGGACAGTATCCCTGCCTGGACAATTGTGTATGCCGTTGCTGACTATGCCTGCTGCCTGGACCAATGCTATCCTGCTGTGTAGAACTGCGCTACTATTACCACAGGTAATCTTTTTTTCACGCTTTGCTCAGCATAATGTATTTTGGGGTGTAATTCTTGGTATGTGCATGCTATGTGTCTCTGGAACACCGGACAGTGTTCCTTGCATGTTGGATCTCTGTATGTGGTCAGGCTGTGTAGAAGTCTCATAGATGTGGTATCATTGTACTCAGGTGGAGCAGCAGAATGTATTTTGGGGTGTCATATTTGCTATCTAAATGCTATGTGTTGGAAATATCTTATAAACGGACAACTTTGTGTAAAAAAAATGCGTTTTAATTTTTTTTCCACATGTTCCAAAAACTTCTGGAAAAAAATGAACTGTTCAAAAGACTCATTATGCCTCATAGATTATACGTTGGGGTGTTAGCTTTCCAAAATGGGGTCACTTTGTGGGTAATTCCATTGTCCTGGTGTTCCAGGGCCTTCAAAATTGTAATAGGTAGTCAACTAGTTAGATGTGCAATTTATGCTCCTAAAACCCCTGATGGCGCTCCTTTCATGTTGGGCCTCTGTATGTGGCCAGGCAGTGAAAGTCTCACACATTGGGTATCGTTTTACTCAGGAGTAGCAGAATGTATTTTGGGGTGTCATTTGTGGTATGCACATGCCACGTGAGAGAAAAAAGCCATTACAATGACAATTTTGAGAAATTTTTTAAATAAAAATCCTAATTTTGCTAAGTATTGTGGGAAAAAATTACAACTTCAAATAACTCACCATGCCTCTTACTAAATACCTTGGAATGACTACTTTCCAAAAAGGGGTTATTTGGGGGGCATTTGTACTTTCCTGGCTTGTTAGGGTCTCAAGAAGAGATAGGCTTTCAGTACATCAGGTGTGATCATATGTGATAATTTATTATGATTTGCACTATAGCTTGTAGACTCAAACTTTCACACAGACCAAATAATTTCCCCAAAAATTGGGTTATTTTGATCAAAGACATGTAGCAGTATAAATTGTGGCCAAAATGTATGAAGAAAAATTTATAATTTGCAACATTTTATCACAGAAACTAAGAAAAAAAATATTTTTCATTAATAGCGCAAAAAATAAAAAAACCCAGAGGTGATCAAATACCACCAAAAGAAAGCTCTATTTGTATGAAAAAAATGACAAAAAATAATTTGGGTACAGTGTTGCATGACTGAGTAATTGTCATTCAAAGTGTGAGAGCCCTGAAAGCTGAAAATTGGTCTGGTCAGGAGGGGTGTTTGTGTGCCCAGTATGGAAGTAGTTAAAGACATTTTGATATTATAGAGAGCACTGATTGATTGAATAACATTTGTGTAATAGACTATTCTCTATGTTGTACAATGCTGTGTAGCTATACAATGTTCATTTGTTATCAACTTTATTTTAAAGTTCAATAAAAATATAACCTTGAAAAAAAAAAAAAGTATGTGATCTGCATATTAACCCCTTCATCACCATCCACCCACTATATGACCTGTGCATTAACCTTTTAACTTACTATTCCCTCTGGATATGACCTATACACTATTGTATCTAATGCACCATTACAATCAATGATGCCTTGGAGTATCCAAAAAGCAGTAGAATAATTTTTTTGACCGCCTTGACATTTTATAACAAAAAGGGATTTTTTTTTAAATCTTCGGTCCTAAAAAACCATCCAGCCTAAAACAGATTGATGGCCGGATGGTCCTTTTGTCCTGAGTGGATGACGTATGACAAAGCCGAAGTATGGCACCAAGATTGTTAAACATACACACACACACACATATTATATATATATATATATATATATATATACACACATACACACAGAGCTTTTTTTCTCAGAAAAAAGGTGCAGGAACTCAACCACGACCCCGTTCAGATTTCACAAACAGTAGAAAGGTCTTAAAGGGGCATTAAATACCAGAATTGCACTACATACAGAGTGCAGAGTTCAGGGGGGTTACACACAGAGTGCAAAGCTGGCACTTGTAAACACAGAAACCAGACTTCTGTGTTTACAAGTGATTGTGGTGAGCAGGCACCAAAGGGTCTGAGCCAAAGGTGGTGGAACTGAGTTCCCCCAAGTTCCCCCAGAAAAAAAGCCCTGCATACACACACATACATATATTACATATATATATATATATATATAAGAAAAATAAAGTGGTGGAATTGTTTCCCAGGCCAATTGGCAAAAACGCACAATTCCAAAAAAAGACAAAATATTACTGCGTTCTGACAATTTTTGATTTCAGTAAGTAACAGAATTGGTGAGCACACAGATATCATCTTCCTTTTGATATAAACTGTATAATGTAATGCAATATATTACATTTTTGTGTACTAACGGCATATTTTTATGTCATACACAGACCACTAAATCCAAAAAGATTAAGTTGCAAGGCCCTGACGAAGCACGCAAGTGTGAAACTAGTTGGCAAACTGCATATTGTATTTTATCTCCGCTTTTTTAACTATTGTGGTCAAATTCATGAAAAAATAGTTTTTAAAGTCTTTATATATATTAAACCTTTTGATAAAATTCTAAATACTCAGTTTGGTGTGCTTACCTTCTAACTACAATTGACATCTCTCACTTTAAAATCCCGACATTTGGAAGAGGGTCTCCCTCTCCCATATATATATATATATATATATATATATATATATATATATATATATATTTATATATATATATTTATATATCATATAAAACACCCTCAAATATTGTATTGACAGTTTAGTTTGATGCACATATTATCTAATAGGTGAATCATTTATAATAGTTTAACCACTTAAGACCCGGACCAAAATGCTGCTAAATGACCTTGCCCCTTTTTGCGATTCGGCACTGCGTCGCTTTAACTGACAATTGCGCAGTCGTGCAACGTGGCTCCCAAACAAAATTCGCGTCCTTTTCTTCTCACAAATAGAGCTTTCTTTTGGTGGTATTTGATCGCCTCTGCGATTTTTATTTTTTGCGCTATATACAAAAATAGAGCGAAATTTTTGAAAAAAAAACAATATTTTTTTACTTTTTGTTACAAGAAAAATCAAATAAACTACATTTTAGTCAATCATTTAGGCCAAAATTATGTCTTTAGTAAAAAAAAAAATCGCAATAAAAAAAATGTGCTACCTAGCGGGAACAGCGACACTAATACAGCAATCAGAAAAATGATCGCTTAGTGACACTGGCAATAGGGAGTGAAGGGGTTAACTATGGTGGTGATCAAGGGGTTAAAACTTTATTAGGGGGGGTATGGGGGCTACCCTGAACCTAACACTGACTGTCACACTGACACTAAATACAGTAATCATACATGTATGATTACTGCATTCAGTAACACTGACAGGGTGGAGGGGGGGGGTTAATGTGACTATGTGTAGTGTGTGTCAGTGTAGTGTTAGTGCAGACTTACTGTTAGATGTGATCTCTCCTCAGCGGTGGTTGAATAAACTGCTGAAGGAGAGATCACATCAGGAGGAGGAAGTGACAGGGCGGGGGGGGCGCGCGGATTGGCTGAGAGCGATCCGGAGGGGGCGGACAAAAACGAATAGCCGCCCCCTCATCCCGGATCGCTCGGCCAGCAAAACGGACCGCCATATGTACGGGGGGGGGGGGGTCCGATCGAACCCCCTCAAGGCACCAACATATATATACGTTGATGTGCCTGTCGGTGCCATTCTGCCGATGTAAATGTACATGCGGCGGTCCTTAACTGGTTAAGTAAGCTCTGCATTAATTGGAAAAGTGCTTTGTGCACTGGTGCGCAGTGATGTTGGAACAGGAAGGGACCATCCCCCAAACTGTTCCCACAAAGTCGGGAGCATGAAATTGTCCAAAGTGTCCCCCCTCCACCAAATGATTTTGACCAGTGCCCAAATCAAGCTCCATAAAGACATGGAAAAGCGAGTTCGGGTGGAAAAACTTGACTGGCCTACACAGAGTCCTGACCTCAACCCAATAGAACACCTTTGGGATGAATTGGAGCGGAGACTGCGAGCCAGGTCTTCTCGTCTAACATCAGTGCCTGACCTCACAAATGCGCTTCTAGAAGAATGGTCAAGCATTCCCACAGACACACTCCTACACCATGTGGACAGCCTTCCCAAAATAGTTAAAGCTGCAAAGGGTGGGCCAACTTAATAGTGACCCTATAGACCAAGACTGGGATGCCATTTGAGGTGCGTGTGAGTTGTGTGTGCGCGCCAGTACATTTGACAATATAGTGTATATAGCATTATTTTGTGGCCTCTATAACTTTCCCACAGACTAAATAATAAATACTGATTGATTTTTCTCCAAGGAAATGATGCACATTACATTGTGACCTAAATTAGTAAAGAAAGGTTATTTATTTGCTAATTATTATTATTATTATTAATAAGAGAAATTAAAAAAAACGTGTTTTAAATGTTCAGACCATTTTTTTTTCTTTTTTTTTTTTTACAAATCTCTTTATTACATTTTTTTCATTTCCATACAAAAAAAGGAAACAGTAAACATACATATATATACCATATCCCTACCATTCTAACATTCCTTCCATATCTTCATCCATCTAACACATTCCTCTTACATTCCTTCCCTTCCTTTCTTTGTGCATTTACCCTTCCCCTGTGTCCTATTTATCCTGAAGCTGTCATAGGATTTTCTATCCAGCTTGCCCAAACGCTCTTAAATTTCTCCCTCTGTCCTCTGTTACTGTATGTCTCCCTGTATAGTGATACACAGTTGATGACTAGATTTTTCCAATATGCCACCGAGGGGGCCTCTTCCTTTTTCCAATTTAGGACTATCGTCTTTCTAGCATAGTACATTAATAGTGCCACCTGTGTTCTCCTTCCCATCGGGACAATCTTCTTCCTCACCAATCCCAATAGACATATCTCTGCCTCCTGTTCCAGAACTATTGATGTTACTATAGCAATTATTCTTAGAACATCCCTCCAGAATACCACAATCTTTGGACATCGCCAAAATATATGCATAAAATCTCCTGAAATGTCTGCACATCTCCAACAATTCGGAGGGTTAGACTGTGAGATCTTATTTAATTTATATGGTGTAGAGTGACTCCTATAAATTATCTTGTATTGTATTATATTAGTTTATCTGAAGTGATACCAGTATCTGTAGTGGGAACCCCCACACTTCTTCCCAGTTTTCCCCCTCCAAGTTTGGGACATCTCTTCTCCACTGTTCACTTAATTTATTTGTATCGAATGGTGTAATTTTTACTAAGTGCTTAGATAGAATTGAGATTGTCCCTTTTCCACTTTTCACCATTTTTTCGAGACCTACTTCCATTATTTGCGGGGTTCCCCCTGAAAACTGAGCTGCTAATGCATGGGTAAGTTGCCTATATTGTAACTCTGTGGGATATTCCATGACTCTCTCATCTCCTCAAATGTGGAGAACCTTTCTCCCTGTATTATTTGCGATATATTTTTTACCCCATATTTAGTCCATGCCCCTGGATCCTGTATGAAATCCAGGTGCGGCGGTTCAGGGTTCCTCCATAATGGGGTGTTTGGGCATAGATTCGTTTCTGACCATCCCTCTTTTACCATAGCCGCTTTTCATATTTTAACTGTTGTTTTCATTAGAGGAGTCAACTCTCGCTTAGATTTTAGCCCTCTATACGATAGACCCTGCAGTGCCTCTACTGATTGAACCACTGCTGCTTCTAACATAGTTGCGGAATTGAACCCATCCGGGTTCAACCATCTTGCTACCGTCACCAACTGAGTGGCTTTATAATATTTGTGAAAATCTGGGAAGTCCAACCCCCCCTGTTCTGCCGGTCTCATAAGTGTATTTAGTTTAATTCTTACTGTTTTATTTGCCCATATAAATGATGAGAGCATTCCATGCAGCTGCACAAAGAATCTCTTGGGTAACCACTGTGGAGAGTTCCTGAATAGATACAGGAACCTGGTAAGAACCTTCATCTTTATCAGATTTATACGTCCTAATAGGGACAGGGATAACGATACCCATATCTTCAGCTTCCGCCCAAGTTCCTGCATCACAGGATCCAAATTTAGTGTCCGAAAATCTTCAACTTGCCTAGATATTACTATTCCGAGATATTTAAATTGGCTCACCCATTTCAATGGCATTGTTGGGGCTGCGGTATCCTGCGCTCCCTGATCAATAGGAAATAGCATAGACTTCCCCCAATTCACTTTAAGCCCAGTAAAGGACGAAAAAGTATTTAGTAGTTCTAATGCTCCCTCCAGAGATAGACCCGCATCTCTCAAAAATAGTAGCATATCGTCTGCATACAGGGCTACTCTCTCCTCCAGCCCCCCTACTTGAAGTCCTTGGATATTTGGAGAGGTCCTGAGGGCTTCTGCTACCGGTTCTATTGCTATTGCAAAGAGTGTCGGAGAGAGGAGGCAGCCCTGCCTCGTACCTCTATACTAAAAAAATAATGACAGTTTTCCTCCCCATTTTACAGCCGACATAGGTCTCTCATATATTGTTTGTATCCACTTAAAACCCATCCTCCTAAGTATCTCCCATAAGAAGGGCCATTCAATTGTATCAAAGGCCTTCTCTATATCTAGAGAGGCCACTGTCCTGGTTCCTTCCTGTAGATGTTGAGTGTGTATATTAGTATATAGCCTACGTAGGTTAACATCTGTTCTCTGAGGCATAAATCCTGTCTGATCTGAGTCTATGATGTTTTTGAGCAGGGGTTGTATTCTTAGGGTTAATATCTTTGTTAATATTTTCAGATCTATGTTTAATAGCGCAATTGGTCTATATGAAGAACATAATTTTGGATCTTTCATTTCTTTATGAATTATTATATGTGCTTCTCTCATTGAATCTGGAAGTGTCCCTTTCGCTAATCCATTTGTAAATACTTCTGCGAATTTAGGGGCTATTATGGCTCCATATTTTTTGTACACTTCCCCCGGAATTCCGTCAGGGCCTGGTGCCTTTTCTCACGGAAGTGTACGTATAACCTCCTCGCTGGTAATGGGGCTTACCAATGTCCTCCCCTCCTCATCCGACAACCACCCAAGAGCTATCCGGTCTAAAAGACCCGTCATGGCTTCTGGGCAGAAGTCGGAGGGGAGAGAGGAGGTGTACAATAAACTGTAATATCCTCTAAAGGCCTCTAATATCTCCTCCGGTTCTTTTACTTTTGCTCCATTTGCTGTCTGAATTTCGGATATGTTTGTGGTTTGATATTCCTGTTGTGCTAACCTCGCCAGAAATCTGCCACTTTTATCTCCTTGCTCAAAAATATTCTGTCTATTTTTGTATAGTTCCAGCCTTGTGATTTCCTCCATATGGAGATGCAGATCCCTTTGTGCGGCCATCACCAGAGGCGTTGCTAGGGGGTGCGGTCCGCACCCGGTTGACACCCGCTGGAGGGGTGACACCATCCCCAGGGGTCTCTGTACTAAGGGGGGTTTCTGTACTGATGGGGGTCTGCACTAAGGGGGGTGTGTATACTGCAGGGTCTCTGTACTAAGGGGGGATTCTGTACTGATGGGGGTCTTCACTAAGGCGGGTGTGTATTCTGCGGGGGTCTCTGTACTGATGGGGGTCCTCACTTAGGGGGTGTGTATACTGCGGTGGTCTCTGTACTAAGGGGGGATTGTGTACTGATGGGGGGTCTGCACTAAGGGGGGTCTTAGCTGATGGAGGGGTCTGCACTAAGGGGGGTGTCTATACTGCGGGTGTCTGCACTAAGGGGGATTCTATACCGCGGAGCAACAGACGGACCGGACCAGCAGGCAGTGCGGCGTCATCCTAAAGGCGACGGCGACCTGTTGAGGGACACGTGAGCTGCCCGGTGCACAGATTTGGAAGTTGGAACCGAGCGAGGAGGCCCACACCAAACACATCGGACTCGTATCGGGAATCGGGATCGGGAGCTGGCTGAAGTGGGAGCGGTATGTAATATAACAACGACAAAGTGCACGTGATATGCTGCATTGTATTGTATTATTTTGTATTGTATTGTGCATCGTATAATACAGCAGCACAATGCTTAACACCAGCAGCTATAGAGGAACAACAAATCCTAGCAATAATACATTATACAGGCTCTCTGATGAAGCTGTGAGGTGCAGCGTAACATGTAAGACCCGGAACCGGAAGTAGACGTGTAATCCGATCGTTCGCTCGTTTGTTTGTACTTTGATGTAAGTTGCTACTTTTATCATTAAATCGTTATCTACATACTTCACTATGGCACCATCCTTTCTCATTTGAGCACCACTGGTAAACCTCCATCCACATACCCTGGAACACTGGACCCCAACTAGGACCACTACACCATCCCACAGAGAGGATAGAGGGACATCTACTGGAGACCCACTAAAGTGCTACATATTCTAAGGCTTTTTCCTTGCCTTATAAAGGTAAGCGCAATGTCAGCCTTATAAAGGTAAGCGCAATGTCAGCTGCAACACCACGGATGGAATCATTTATTTGATATATATTGTATATTTATATATATATGCATTTGCACTTTGTTGCACAGTTTGCACTTTGTTTTATGACAGATTCTCAGTGGTATATGTATATGCGCTTATCACCTTTTTAATCTATCACTATTGTTTTATCACATATCACAATTCAGATTGAGCAGCATTTACATTCTTTCACTTTATTTATTTTGGTGGCGCCAAGAGCCTCACAAACACATTATACAGGCTGGTTAATATATTATTGCTGGGATTTGTTGTTCCTCTATAGCTGCTGGTATTCTCCATTGCGCTGTATAATGTATTATTGCTGGGATTTGTAGTTCCTCTATAACTGGTCAGTGGTAATCTGCATTGTGCAGTATAATCATTATACAGCGCAATGGAGAATACCAGCAGCTATAGAGGACTAAAAATCCCAGCAATAATACATTATACAGCGTAATGGAGAATACCAGCAGCCATAGAGGACTACAAATCCCAGCAATAGAACATTTATGGAACAACTGTTGATAAAATGCACTTTACAAAACCACAAATAGTTTGTTTGCAATTCACCTGCACTCTGCACCCACTCTGTGCCCACCTGCATTCTTCACCCTGCAGCCACCTGCACTTTGTACCGTGCACCCACCACCCACCTGCACCCTGTACCCATCTGCACTCTGCACCCATCTGCACTCTGTACCCACCCTGCCCTCTGCACCCACCCTGCCCTCTGCACCCACCCTGCCCTCTGCACCCACCTGCACCCAAGTAAACTCTGCACTCTGTATGTAGCACCCTCATGGTATTTAATGACCCTTTAGGACCCTCCCACACCCAGTTGCTGTGGCACACTCAACCCCCACCCCTCTACTTTGGGAGAAAATGTGATGCAAGGTTGAGTTCCTGCACGTTTTCCCTAAGAAGAATGCCCTGGGTGACACTACCAATTAGCACTGTGGCAGGCTGGGGGGGGGATAATACGACAATGTGAGAGGCGCGTAATGCCCTACTGCCTGTTCTGACGGAGGGGGGGGTGACACCATGTTTCACCGCACCGGGTGACGCCAACCCTAGTGACGCCACTGGCCATCACCAAGTCAAAATTTCTATCACTAGAGTCCTGACCATATTCTTGCTTCTGAAATTCTATCTGACTTTGTAACTCCTGTATTTTGGCCTTCTGTTTCCTTTTAACTGCTGAAATACTTGAAATATACTGTCCCCGCAGATACGCTTTAAACGCATCCCACACAATATCCACCGACGTTTATCCTACGTTATTCTCCCAATATTCCATTATTATAGCTGTCATTTTTTCCTCTATTTCTGGGAATACAACCCATTGTGGAGTCAGTCTCCATATGGATGCATTTCTCGGCGTAGGGATACGTATTGTCAGACAGAGGAGAGTGGTCTGAAAGGCCGCTTGGTAGATATATTGCATCCTCAATGTCTGACAACATCGTAGTGTCTGCAAATGCTGGGTCAATCCTCAAAGCTGTTTTGTAAGAAGTAGAGAAACATGAGTACACTCTTTTTCCGGGGTTCTTCCATCTCCAAATCTATGTTACCCCCATCACCTGAGCCCAGTTATACAGATCCGGCGAATACTGTTTAGGAGGTTTTGGTCTATGCAACTCTTGTGATAGGATTGAGTTGAAATCTCCAATACACAGCAGCTTCGCCGGATGGTGTTGAATAATTTTTTCCATTATCTCATTCAAAATTCCTACTGAGAAAGGAGGAGGGATATATACTCCCACTATAATATACCTTTGTTGTCCTATTGTATATAACAAAATAACATATTTTCCGTTTGTATCTATGTGAAAAATAAAGGAAAAAATTTTCCGCGCCAATAGCTCGATATAGTAGTGGACTGGTTGCAATTAATAAAGATAAATATAGTGAGAAAAACACACATATATATATATCAAGCTGCTCCTCAAGTGACAATTAGTGTAATCTAATAGACAAAGTGATAAAGAAAAAATAGAGGGCGCTGGGGTAAATGGGTGATTATACTACAAACACACTGAGAATAAATCTATAAACGATGATATAAGATAAGTAATAACCCAAAAATGTATAAATAAGGTGAAGCGATGAAATCAAATTGTGCTATACAATGTTGGAACCAATAAAGGTAACTAGTGCGTCATATAACGTGTTCTGATAATGACCAAACAGTGCAGTCCTTAAAATCCAAAGGGAGGAGAGGTGAAACATAAAAAGGAGAACTTCTTCAAAGAAAATCCACAATTCCTTCACCAGGCAGATTGAATCACCCCAATCGTGCTCATAAAAAAAAAAAAGAATCCGCTTACCAGATGGTCATGACCTCTTACCAAAAAGAAGGTCAATCTCGCTTTATGCAGGATTATGCCTGCATTCATTTGGAAGAAATTCTTCACCACCAAGCAAAAAAAGGGGGTTTTCACTCCATAGAGATGTACATGGAATAAATGAACAGAGAAATAGCTCCCATAGCGCGATCAATTTAATTTAAAAATGGAATAAAAACACAAACAAGCCAAATGGCTACTTACAAAAAACAGTGCCCTATCCCGGCACTGAGGCTGCAGGCAATCAACAAGCTGGGGGTCAGATGGCGCACTCACGTGTGGCGGCCTCGCTGTGTTGCGTTAAAGAGCAGTAGTTCCTCAGAGGACCGTGGCTGTATAAATAAACTCAGTAACTCGAGGATACGTGTTCCGACAACTCTTGGTACGTCTCTGTGACAGACGCCGGGAGAAAGGACACAAGGTGTGCATGTGACCAGGCTGCGCCGACCGACGTACGTTTCGTATGGATAACGTCTTCAGGGGGGCGTGCCTGGTCACTGGAGGTCACGTCTTTTATGCTGAGACGCGGACAGGAAGTCCGGGAACAAAGCAAATGAAGAATTCAAAAAACCTTGTGTATATGCAACGGGTACAGCTAATTTGCCTCTGCAATCTCAGTAACGGCTTAGGTTTACAATGCAAAAAGACATTTAAATACAATGACTGTAAATATTGATTCTAAACCAAAAATCTAAACCAAATCTAAATCAGGCTTGGTCTCCATTCACAAACCTCAATTGTTTCTAACTGGAGACCGATGGCATAATGAATAGATTACACAGGTGTGGAAAATGATAGTATATCTAACCCAAGGATGTCGATAATGCATGAGTATAACAAAATGATAGGGTCTGTTAAATTATTCAACAAAAACACCTTGGATGAATATATATATGAATCTTGGTTGAGGGCCAGCGTGAAAAAGTTTCCGATAGATATGTTTAATAAACAACACTAAATAAACCTGCTAGGTCCATTGGATATTTAGTTGGGGGTCAACATACACAAAACTAAAAAAATCCCTTTTTTTAAAAAAAAAATTGTTATAGGTCAACATACACGAAACTAAAAATGTTTGTTTATTATATAAATGTTTTTTAAAACTTAGCAAACCCATTTAACAATGGATATGTTGAATGGACAACATTAATGGACCCACTTAGTCCATTGTAGCTTGGTAATTAGTTGTCGGTCAACATACACGAAACTAAAATTAGAGCAAATAAGATATAATGTACAAAAATTTAATGTTAACAGTAGAATTAAGGAACCACCCAGCCACATGGACAGAGTGGCCCAGAGAAGGTTCTATTAGTGGTATTTAACTCAGGGTAGTCGTGGAGTTATTACTCATTGGAGAGGAAGCAATTCAGATCAAGTTCGATATTGAGCCCATACGGCTGCATACTTCTCATTTTGTACAGCCACATGGTTTCATTCTGGGAAATCTTTCTTCTCATGTGGGTCCCTCTCCAATGGTTTGAAATCTTATCTATACCATAAAATTTACAGAGGCTTGGATTACTATCATGACATTTCTTAAAATGTCTTGACACACTATGGTTCATGAACCCTTTTTTAATATTTGCCAAATGTTCACCTATGCGAACTCGAAGCTTACGTGTTGTTCGACCAACGTACTGGAGAGAACAGGGACACTCCAAAACATAGGTTACGTAGTCCGAGTTGCATGTGATTAATGGTTTAATTTTAAAGTTTTCTTGAGTTACATTGGATTGAAAATGCGTTCTTTTTTTAGGTGCTCCTGGTATTCTAGTAATTTGGCATGCTTTGCACCTAGTGCAATGATGAAAACCAGAGCCATCCAGAAAGGTGGACATTTTCTTTGGAGGCTCTGGGACATTGCGTGCGATTCGATTCCTAAGGCCTGGAGCCCTTCTATAGACAAACTTGGGTCGTGATGTTAAAGTGGATTTCAAAATTGGATCTTTTAGAAGAAGTGGCCAATGTTTTTTGAAAATAGTTTCGACCTGTCGATATTGTCGGTTAAAACCAGTAATGAAGGCGATTTGACCATCAAAGGTTTTTTTTGGCTTGCTGATCAATAGAGACTCTCTTTCCATTTGTGCTACTTGGTTTTTAACTTTGACTAGAGACTCTCTGTTGTAACCTTTTTCTAGAAACTTATTGGTTAGTACTCCTGTTTGATACGTGAAGTCTTCATCAGTGGTACAGTTCCGCCTAAGCCTCATAAATTGGCCTTTCGGTACGGCTCCTATCCACCGTGGATGGTGACAGCTACTCGTTGGTACAAAACCATTTCTGTCTGTTGGTTTGAAGTATGTTTTTGTCTCAAACTTCATTCCTTGTTTCTTGATGGTGAGATCAAGGTAGTGGATGGATTCCATACTTTTCTCTGCTGTAAACTTAAGGCCATAATTATTTGAATTCATCAATACTAAAAAATGGTCAAGACTCGTGGATGGTCCTTCCCAAAATAATATCACGTCGTCTATGTATCTACGATAAAATACTAGCGACTGATGCTGATTCGAGAAAATGTTCTCATTTTCCCATTTATTGAGAACTATGTTGGCAACGCTCGGGGCATATCTTGCCCCCATGGCTACACCACTGCATTGGTTATAATATTGGTGGTTGGCCCAAAAGCAGTTGTTGGTCATAGCCAACTAAAGACCTTTCACTAAAAATTGAATCTGGACTTTTTTCATTGCGCCTTGGCGGGTTAGAGCCCACCTAGTTGCTTGCAAAGCGTCACAATGACGGATATTCGTATAGAGGGATTCAATGTCTACTGTAACCATTATAGTTGTGGCCGTGGCTGCAACTTGTTGTAGTGCCACTATGAGATCTTTACTATCCTTAAGGTAGGAGGGACTTAAGGGTACCAAAGGTTTGAAATAACTGTCAAGGTACTCCCCTAATCGCGAAAAAATAGATTCAATGCCACTGATAATTGGTCTTCCTGGCGGGGCCTCTTTACTTTTGTGAATTTTGGGTAATATGTACATTACAGGTGTCTTAGGAGCATGTATCTTAATATATTTGGCTTCTTTTTTATCCAATAATTGTCTAGATACTCCTTCATCTACCCATTCGCAGAGAAGTTCTTTAAGGTTACTTATTGGATTGGTTTTAATTACTTGATATGTGGATGTATCTCCCAAGAGTCTTTCCATTTCCATATCATAATATTCTTTCGTGAGAATCACTAGCCCTCCGCCCTTATCAGCGGGTCTTACTACAATATGTTTGTTCTCTTCTAAACTTTTGATACCTTCCCAAATTTTATGATCAGATTTGTAGTCAGAAACTTCCATTTCTCTAATTTCATCCTGTACCATGGTTTTGAACGCCTCAATCTGATGATTCGTGCCCTTTTTGGGGTTGAAGGTGGAATTGTTCTTTAATCCACTATGTTTATATATAGTAGTGAAATTTGGCACTACACTACTGGTATCTTTACCTGCAAAAAATTTCTTAATATTGAGTTTTCTGATATATTTTTCAATATCTACGAATACCTCAAATTTATCAATATTTTTATTCGGTGCATATTTCAATCCTTTATGTAATACTTTAATTTCCTGTTCAGAGAGTTCCACATTCGCTAGATTGTAGATACCCTCTTCTAATCCACTCTTTTTCTTTTTCGTTCCGCCTCTTCCTCGTCTACCTCTCTTTCTGTAGATTCCTTTATGTGTTGGGGGGATTTGGGGGCGATACGATACGTCTCTTTCCACCCTCTCCCTTCCCCCCCCCCCCCTGCTGTTGATTTTATGTATGCCTTTTCTATTACTCCAGGAAAGGATTAATTTACCAAGACTGATACCCCCCTAGAATACGATGAGTATGTTGAGTGATATGTTTCCCGTATCCATGCCTTTTTTAACGTCATCAATTTTTTCCCCATTAAATGTGTCTCTTGCAAAATAATCAATTGTGGAGTATATTTTCTTATATATTGGAACATTAAAGCTCGTTTGAACTTTGAGTTCAATCCTCGTACATTCCATGAGAGAACACTATAGCCATTACCGTTCTTTTTACCTGCCATTATACCTTAAGTACAGGAGGAATAGGCACCTCCATTTTGGAGCTGTCTCCATAGGGCACAGGGCGTTCAATTTACACCATTTACCATCACATACATATTTCCTCCTCATTTTCCTCCCCGCTCCCTTCCCTCCCTGTCCCCTTCCACTCCCCTCTCTATTAGGGTTGTCCCGATACCACTTTTTTAGGACCGAGTACAAGTACCGATACTTTTTTTCAAGTAGTAGGACGTGTCCCCAAATGCAGCCATGTCCCCCACATATTGCAGCCATGTCCCCCCACAGATGCAGCCATGTATGTCCCCCACATATTGCAGCCATGTCCCCCACATATTGCAGCCATGTCCCCCATATACAGCCATGTCCCCCACATATTGCAGCCATGTCCCCCCCATATTGCAGCCATGTCCCCAAATACAGCCATGCCCCCCCCCCATATACGCAGCCATGTCCCCCCCATATTGCAGCCATGCCCCTCCTACCCGATGATGATGCCACCGCCGCCGTATATACAAAGCCGCTGCCGCCACCGTGAACATTATAGGCACCTTTCAATAGCTCTTTTCCCTGCCGCGCGTCATGTTAAGGACACTCCCTCTTGCTTGGGATTGGACAGATCCGAGCAAGGGGGAGTGTCTATACACGCACAGCGGGGGAAACAGGTATTCAAAGGTGCCTATAATGTTCGCGGCGGCTTTGTATATACGGCGGCGGGTTGGATTTGCTTATACGGCGGCAGCGTTGGCGGCGGGGGGGGGCTGTATTCTATTTGGGTATCGGGGGTATTTGCGGGAGTACAAGTACTCCCGCAAATACTCGGTATCGGTCCCGATACCGATACTGGTATCGGGACAACCCTACTCTCTATTGTACTACTCCATCCATCCCTGGATGAGAATGGAGAGGGACTTCTCCTAATCCCTTTTCCCCCCGACCATAGCGTCTATCCTATGCTCAGTACCCTTCATAACCCATTGTGTGGTGGGCTCTTACCCAAAAACTATTGAGAAAAAAAGAGGATTTCCCTCCCCCTCTCTTTCTCTTAGAAACGCAATACTTAGCATTGCTTCCTTATCTAACTTCTCCCCGAGAAAGAGAAAAAAAAACGAGGGGGGGGGGGCTGCTGTACACACCCCACCCATTATTATTATTAGCATTACTTCTTATTCCTTCCTATTTCCTATAATACAGTGATTTAATGCAATATATCGCACACCTTGCTCTTTATGAAGTCCTAAAGGAAGGTAGAAAAGGAATGGATAAGTGTATAAACCAGTAATAAAATTAATATAATAATTTATATAATAGTTCAGTGCTATGTGCATTATCCCTTTTATACACTACTACCTGATAATATTCCTTCACCTTTATCTTAATATTACCTACTTATATTTTCACTAATTACTTATAGTGACATAACCAGAGTATAACTACATTTCTCATCTCATATACAGTCAAAAAATATATAAATACCTACTACCGCCCTGTGTATATTCTATGCCTTATACCTACACCTTATACAAATATTCCATCAAAAGAAAAATTGTCCAGTACTTGTTATATTACCCCATGATGGGGTCCCGAAGAGAGAGAGAGAGAAAAAAAAGGGGGTAGAAAAAAAAAAGGGAAGAACCATCCCCACTCTCTTCCCTTAATAATGCATACACATAATACAATATTCCTGTGTTTAGTACACCTTATGTAATCTCCCACCCACCCTCCCCTCAAAAAAAAAAAAAATATTTGAGATGGGGAAGTTTGTCCAGAAAGCCATATTTTATCTAGTTTCTAGCTACTCCGCAGCCGCTATTGCAGTTTCAAAAAATCTTGTATGTGTCCCATCAATCACCCTTAATTTGCTAGGGTATAGCAAGCTAAACTTAATCCCCTTCTCTCTTAGTCCTTTACGAACATCTGTATATGATCTTCTTTGCTGCTGTATCTCTGGGGGGTAGTCCGGAAAAAATAGTAGTCTGGCATTTTCATATTGTATGTCCCCCCTCATCCTAACTTCCGATAAGATACGATCTCGATCTCTACAGTTTAGGATCCGCATCAAAAATGGACGAGGTGGTGCTCCGGGTTTAGGAGAGCGGGGGGAGATCCTATGCACCCTCTCTATTTCAAAAGTTGCTGATGCATCTATCAGACCTAAGGTTGTTATCAACTTTTCTGCAAACTCCACTGCATTAGCTTCTTCCACCCGCTATGGTAGCCCTATATTCCTGATGTTATTTCTTCTCAGCCGGCTTTCTGTGTCTATTGCTCTGTCCTGTAATATACAGATTTGTTTTTTCAACATATGCCATTCTCTTTTTTCCGTTTTTGAATCCTCTTCTACCCTTGAAATGCGAGACTCCATTTCTGCAAATTTTTGCTGGATTTTATCAAATTCATGTTTTATTGCACCGACATCCACGGCCAAAGCATCAATTTTTTTGTAAGGGATTCATTGCTTACTTGGATAGCTTCCAAAAAATCCTTGCCAGATGGCATTCCCTCAACCTCTATCTTCTTTGCCACATTCTGTTTATCTGTTGAGGTTCCTATTTGTGGAGATTTTATTATTGCTTTCCAGGGTTGTTTTCCCCACTATTGCTGTAGGGAAAGAACAGGGGGTGGCTATTTGTGGTTTTGCGCGGGTCTTGCTGGGAGCCATCTCTGCCATAAAGCAGAGGAAAAAAAAAATATGCTCCTTCTTAGGGCAACTTAAAACTTCACGTAATTTACCCACATAGAATGTTCACATGAATGCTCTTATTGTATTTTTCACTCCAGTGAAACCACCGTACCCCCAAAACATATTCAGCAAGGAAGGACACAAACTATGTATTAAAGTCTATTGAAGTATGTCTATTGAAGTAAGCAATTAGCACTTAGCAATTAGCAAAGCCAAAACCTACTTTCTTGCTGTCTTCCTTCTTTTTTCCTCGCTGGAACAGTGCTCAAAAGAAGATCATAAGAGCCATAAAACAGGGGTACCAGGGATGTTGAAATTCTGTTTCCAGAAACAGGACTCAGTGCTTCACAAGTTTACACCAGGAGGATCTCATCCGAAGGTATGCAGCTTAGAAGAGTGCTCAGAAAAAGAGCCACAGAACAGGGGTGCTGGGGATGCCGAAATTCTATTTTCAGTGTCAGAGCTATGCAAGAGTGTAGATAAGCTGTAGATATGCCATATCTCATAGAAGAGAGACAGACTAGAGTCCAACTACTGCTCTCCTCCCTGCTCAACAGTTGCTGCCGACCAGAGATTCTTCACTGCTCGTTGCAGCCGCCTTTGAAGGCCATCTGATCCGGGGCTAAGGATTAGGACTGTCGGCAGGATTAGGACTGAAGCACTTTCCTACCAAAGGAGAGGTCCTAGCTAGAAAGCATCTGAACTCTATAATATTTGATAAATGCATGAGAGGAGGACGAGATGGCAGCTTTAGAAATTTCTTCCCCCGCTCTTTCTGCCCATGAGGTAGCCATGGATCTTGTTGAACGAGCCCTAATTCTAGAAGGAGGGATACGACCTGACGCTTTGTATGCTTCACAAATAGCTTCCCTAATCCACCTAGCAATTTTGGACCCCTTCTTGGGGCTACTGAATACTTACAGCTGGGAGGAACTCCTAAACCCACCGGATTTCTCTAGGTAAAGCAGAAGACATCTCTTCATGTCTAGAAGACTAAATCTTTTCTCTTCCGCATTCTTGGGAGAGGTACAGAAATTAGGCAGAACTTCTTCCTGGGACCTATGAAAGTTTGAAGATACTTTTGGTAAATAGAAAGGTTCAGACGTAATCACTACCCTGTCCTCTAGAATCCTCAGGAAGGGGTCTTTACAGGAAATCCTTCTCCCTGACGCAATAGCCAAAAGGAAGGAAATCTTCAAGGAAATTTATTTCAGGGAAGCCTCATGCAAAGGCTCAAAATGAGCCCTTGTTAGAGCATTTAACACTCCAAGGAGGCACATGTTTGACAACCCTGGGAGATGTCTAGAGCTGGCTGAAAGGAACCTCCTGACTAAGAGATCTTTCACTAGTCTCTTGTCTGAAAACACAGACAGGACCGCAACCTGAACCCTAAGGGTGCTGACAGTCCTTTCTCTACTCTTGTGAAAAAAGTGGTGGAAAAAAAATCTAAACCGGATTTCCTTTGTCAGGAAATAAAAGTTTTCCAAACTTTCCCATAGATTCTCCTTGTGACCAACTTGCGGCTGTCCAGGATAGTAGCCTACAGCACCTGGTATTTCCAGGCTGTCTCCCATCCAGGTACTAACCAGGCCCGACCCTGCTTAGCCTCCAGGATTAGACAAGATCGGGCACTTTCAGTGTGATGTGGCCGTAGGCTTCTACTGTAACGTGCCTTGATGCAGCGCCCAAAAGCTCTGCTCAGATAGTCTGCCAGCGTATTCTCTGATCCTCTGATGTGGACTGCCCTGATTGAGGTGGCATTGATTTCTGTCCAGGACAGAATCTGCTGTGTCAGCTTTAGAAGTGACTCTTAACAAGTGCCCCATTGCTTGTTCAGGTACGCCACCGTTGTGGCATTGTCTGAGAAAACCAATAGGTCTCTTGAACAGACCCTCTCTTGCAGAGCCTAGAGAGCTTCCCCCACAGCTAGTAGTTCCCTGAAATTTGAGGAGCGGCCTGCCTCCTCAGGCATCCAGGCTCCCTGGGCCTGCCAGCCCTGAGAGTGTGCACCCCAGCCCCACAGACAGGCATCTGTAGTAACTTTTACTGGAGCATGCTGCGCCCAGTTCTTCCCTCCCTGCAGGTGTTTACCGCTGCTCCCACCACAAGAGATTAAGAAAATCCTCTTGGCAGCTGTACCAGCTGATCTAGAGAACCCTTCCTGCGATTCCAATAGCATAGGAGAAATGCCTGAAGGGGTCTGGAGTGTAATAGGGCTCAGGGAACCCCTGGGATTGCTGCAGTCATTAACCCCAATAACTGCATGATACGCCAAAGAGAGGTCTGTGGGAGCAATTTGAAGGCCTGCACGGAGAGAAGTTTAAAAATGTTCTCCTCGGGAAGAAAAATCTTCTGAGCAAAAGAGTATTAGATAACCCAGAAAAAGTATGCTTTGGGAGGGAACCAGACAAGACTTCTGTTGGTTGACTTTCCACCCCAGTTTCTGAAAGGTTCGCAAGACCAACTGCAGATCCAAGATAAGGGACTCTGTTTCGGACAAAGATCAGAAAATTGTCTAGATATGGGATGATCGATAGTTGCATCTGAAAAAAAGGCCATGACTTCGGCCATAATCTTTGTAAAAATTCTGGGTGCTGCCGAGAGACAGAAAGTAAGGGCATTGAACTGCCAATGAATCGGCCGTTGTCCATGAGAATCGCAAATCTAAGGAACCTTCGGTGGCTTTGGCAGATTGGAACATGAAGATAAGCGTCCTGAAGATCCAGGGTTACCATGAAGACCTCTGGCCACAATAGATTTCTTACAGAATAAATGCTTTCCATCCAGAAACGTCTGTAGAGAATAAATTTGTTCAGGATTATTAAATTGATGACCATCCGGTAGCCCCCGGAGGCTTTTTGAACCAGAAAGATGTGAAAATAAAATCCCTGGAATTTTTGATTTTACAAAAAAGGAGATCTAACCCCTCTGTTTCCCACATGGAAACTAGGTTCTGGAAACCGCGAAAAGGCTTCCTATTCTGTGGCTTATTCCTTTGAGAAGGGAACAGTTTACTCTTCTCAGAGGAACAAGCTATGACCTCCACCAAGGAGGAACCGAATAAGGGCTTGCTTTCAAAGGGAATGTCGCAGAGTTTGTTCTTGGAGGTAAGGTCCCACTCCCAAGATTTAGGCCAGGTAGCCCATCTGGCTGAATTAATGAGAGCAGAAGACCTAGCTGCAGCTTTTACGGAGAGTGCAGCTGCATCAGCCAAGGCGGCCACCGATTTAGCAATGAGTGGGAGAGACTCTCTATTCTCCTCTTTGGGGGTGTCGGATGAAAGAAGATCATACAGACGCTAAACCCATATGTCCAAATTCCTAGCCACACAGGTGGATTCTACAGCTGGACTCAAGGATAAAGCTGAAGCATCCCAGGCCTTACGCAGCAAGGAGTCGGCCTTCCTGTTCATTTGCTCTTTAAGGACCCCCGAGTCTTCAAAAAACTGGACTGACCTATTGGATACCTGTGACATAGGGGCATCAAGCCTAGGACATTTAATGAAAGTCTCCTCAAACTCCAACTGAAAAGGGAAATCTTTTTTTGTGCCCTTTAGACTGGAACAACCTCCTCTCAGGTTCCTTCCACTAAGTGACTGGTGTACTGAAACAGTTCTCGATTTCCGGCCCTAAAGACCCCTTATGCATTTTATCTTGTACAGATTGAATTTGCTGTGGCATCTCAATCTGCTTTGAGGTATATATTGACTTTAAAAGTTCGTCAATATCTTCCACTGGAAAGAGATACTTAGAGCTAACCGCCTCCTCCTCTGATGCGGAATCCCCATCAGATGAAGAGTTTGGGTTCTCCCCTTCTTCCAGATCAGAAGTAAAGTGCAAACCAATGGTCTCGGACACTAACAAAGGAAGGAGTCTAGCTAGTGCTGGGACAAGGCCATTTGGTGCCCAGATAGCAAACTGCGCCCCCCCCCCCCCCTTTTTAAGAAAGAATCAAAGTTGTTTCAAAACAAGAACCAAAGAACCTCCTTTAGCACATTGGGACTTTGTGTTTATCACTGGTGTTTGACTCAATTTGTAAAATGCAGCATGAGGGGGTAATGTATTGCCACTGGTTTCTGATACATTAGCGACCAGCAGTGCTGAGACAAGGTTCCCAGGGCGAACATGCCAAACTGCGCCCCCCAGGTTGTGCATGGGTTAAATGCTCATTAATGCCTAGTACACATGATGAGAACATTGGAGCGATTGATAATCTGATAATTAGTATACAGCTATGAAGAGCTGTTTAGGACAGTGAAAATATCACAAAATAATGACAAAGAAATTCTTCTAAGATAATAGAACTAATGATTTTAATGTAGTTAGAATACAACTTCAGTAATTATAGTTTTGTGTCTAATAAGAATTTTTGTAACTTTAGTACCTATTTGTGTTCCATATGAAACCAGCTTCGAAAACAAAATTGTCTAATATTCTCATTGTGTCTATGGGCCTTTTATTCTAGGAGCAGAGGATTAAGGTAAAACCACCTAAACTGGCACACATGCATAGGTAAAATTTCATTCTGCCAAATACTAAGGCATGTCAGGAGATTGTGGCCGGCTCTATATGGAGCCGCTTCACACAGCTCTGAGACGTCTGTGAAGAGAATTGGACAGAAGTCCTTGCGTTTTATGGTACTTTGCAGGTCCGAATTCAGCCCAAAATTCTGACCGAAATCAGACCTGAAAAGGAGAATAGGGACGCACCAGACCCCTGCTGGGAGCTACTCCACACAGCAGTGATCCCAGTCTAACAGATTCATCCATCTACACAACAGAGGTGAATGCATAAATCACCTTTACCAAGACGTAGTCTGACAGTGGGGACTCTTCTCTGTCAGAATTCACTGATCAGCAGTGCAGCTGATTGACTGCAAGCCGCTGGTCGAACAAGGTTCCAGCAGTCCCATTCTACAGAAGCTAATCTGATGGGGCGGCTTCTAACAGGCCAGGCCACACATAGATCAAAATTCAGCTGGTCCCTGCTGAACTGAACAAATTTTGATCCGTGTGTACTAGGGTTGTACCGATACTTTTTTTCAAGTACTCGCCGATGCAGATTACTGATACTTTTTTTTAATCTCATGTGACAGTGGCACATGTGTCAGTATTTCTTTTTACAATTTGTTTTTAATTACAATGGTTTTTTTTTAAGGGGGGGAGGTACAGTGTCAGTGTGTATTTTTATTTTATTTTTTATAATTTTTTACAATAAATTTTTTAATTATTTAATGCAATTCTTTTTTTCTTTTATCAGCCCTGTTGGGAGCTTTGGTGAGATATCAGTGGTCTTAACAGACCCCTGACATCTCCCCTTTGACACAGGAAAGGGACTAGGGACACAGAAAGTCCCTTTTTCAGCAGCCTCAGCTACGCTGGAAATAAATGGAGAGAAGACAGCGGCTCCTCTCCATTCATAAACTGAAACATTGTAAACACAGTTTACGATGTTTCAGTTATGTGAATGGACAGAGTCAGTGATCAAAATCTGCTCTCCATCCTGACAGATCGAGGAGGTGGAGAAGGAGAAGAAAGGGGGACAGCAGCACAGAGGAGGAAAGCAGCAGGGAGCCGCATGGAGGGGGAGAAGAAAGAGGGACAGCAGCACGGAGGGAGAGAAGAGAGGACAGCAGCACGGAGGAAGAGAAGAGAGGACAGCAGCACGGAGGGAGAGAAGAGAGGACAGCAGCGCGGAGGGAGAGAAGAGAGGACAGCAGCATGGAGGGGGACATGAAGGAGAAGAGGGGGACACGAAACAGCATTAAGGGGGAGAAGAAAGGGGGACAGCAGCACGGAGGGAGAGAAGAGAGGACAGCAGCACGGAGGGAAACACGGAGGAGAAGAAATGGGGGACACAGAACAGCATGGAGGAGGAGAAGAGAGGGGGACAGCAGCACGGAGGAGAAGAGAGGGGGACAGCAGCATTGAGGGGGACACAAATAAGCATGGAGGAGGACAGCAGCAGAACAGAGGGGGACTGGAGGAGGATGCAGAGACAGTCAGCAGTGATCGCGTGTGGGAGAGTTACAAGCACCGATCACCGCTGATTTCACGAACGCAGCTCAAAGCCAGACTTTGAAACCTATACAGGGAGATCGGTGCTTGTAACACTCCCACTGCACTGATCACCGCTGACTGTCCAGGTATCGGGTGAAGCATTTGCCCCAAGTTTAAGTACTCAGGGCAAATGCTCGGTATCGGGACAACCCTAGTGTGTACCCATCTTTATCTTATTCCTTGCTCCAGTAGGCTCTCCCAGTGCTGTGATTGGTCCTGTGGAGCTCCTTCCTGGATGAATTGTGAGTGGCTGTGTTCACACTCCAGCCTCATCCTAACATACAGGGTTAATGTTCCTGCATGGTATGATACTGAGGCTTTGGGTGAAGGGGGAGAGCACTGCAGCTTGCTGGAGCAAGTACAAGCTTTCCTCCAGCACTGCAGGGATGACTTTTTTTACTTTACTGGAGTTGGGCTGCATCCCATCACGTGTTGTTTGGTTAGAAATATACTAGAAATTTTCAGTTGCATCATGGATGTATTCCACATGCACACTATATTTTATTAAAATGCATGATTTTCATTAAGATACAGTGTGTGTGTGTGTGTGCAATACATCTATGTAGAGCCTAAAAAGTCCCAGTATATTTCTAACCTATTCATAAACATTTTACTTTCACTGCAAGGGACAGCACAGGTTTACAGCACAGCATTGCACAATGTGGATTGCAGAACAGGACAGGACTCAAAGGAGGAGAAAAACAGTCTGTTATCTGTCTCCCCTTATCTTAAGTCTGTGCGAATCTGCTGGGCAGTGATGATTGTGGGTGCAGTGTTCTGCTCTGGAGCTCTCACTGTCCCGATCCAACCGCCCAGCCTGTCAGGAAAACGCGTGCCCAGGAGAGTGTTCTTTCCGGGGAAGCCTGCAGCAGGTAAGAGCACATTCTCAGTGGTGCTTTTGGACAGAATTAGCAACACAGAAGCTGAGACAAAGCATGATGCTCTAGTGTTTTGCGCCCCCTTCCAAACTCCGCCCAGGGCAGTAGCCCCTCCCGCCCCTGCCTTGTATCGGCCCTGGGTCTACCCGAAGCTGAAGGCTTTAAACCATGGAACTAGATGAGGAAGGTCCCAGCCCCCCTACTCGGTCATTAAAAATACTTGAAGGAGGCTACAACCTTCTTCATAGAAGACATTAACTCTTTCAAAGAGGCAGTCTCTGACCTAGACCTAGATGGAATACAATCCTCACAAAATTGTTTTTTATAACTATCAGAAAGCCTGGCACTACAGTTTCCACATTTTATTTTTCACCGGTTTGTCCTAGAAAAAAAGCAGAAACAAGAGCCACAAGCAAAGAAGGTCCTTGAAAAAAATGTCCCCTGCTGTATAAATCACAGACAAGGGCTTACCTTGGAGGCAGTATGGAACCCGGAGGCTGCCGCTGGTTCAATTCAAGCGGATGCTCCATCCTCAGACTGATCCTCAAGTTTTGTAAGGCGATTGGCCGGAGAGATAGGCTGCTGTCGTCCTGCTAAAATGCGCCTGTCCAGCGTTTTAGCAGACTGTTCCCCAGGCAGCATGTCCCCTGTGTATCACATCATGTTCCTTATCAACACGGCACCAGAAAGTGCGTCACGTGACTTCCGGTTCTGGCGCCATTTTGCCGCATCACCGGAAGTCCTCCGACGCCATCTTGGTACACCTCGGCGAAGCACGAGGAGGACAAGGTTTCCACACAGGCAGAGCTGGGAATAACCTGAAGGAAGTTGCCACCACTTTCACCAGGTAAGCAAGTACCTCCAAAATAGGGAACCCTTCTGGCAGAAAGTACAGGGACCCAGGACTTGGCCACAACCAGTATTGGATGATGCCAGAGAAGGGGGGGTCCGCCAGCCAAAGTTGCCAGACCTAGAAAAAACATGTGTCTGTGCCCCTGGAGGGTCTGGAAACACAAAACAACTGAGGGTCAAAGGAAAGGGAGGGGCCTTTTAATTTTTTTTTTTTTTTTTTTTTTAATTTTTTTTCTCCTTTAAAAAGCAGGAAAGCAATACAGGAAACATAAGAAAAGGAACAAGCAAAATCCAATAAAACAACATATATGGATATTACATTACATCACTCTCTACAACTATATTTGATATTCATAGTTTACCACTGAGGGAAATTATAATATACTGTATCACAAACAATTTTAATAATTTTAGCTTAATTTCATTCTTCCCCAGTTATTTCATCTCCACCCTAATTATCCATATATTTCCTATGTATATTTCTTGATTAGACTAATTCCCTCTTTATCTCTGTCACCCCCCCCCCCCCCTTCCCCGTTATTTTTTCCCTCATTCCCTCCCCCTAATCCCCTCCTCAAGACCCCCATCTACACTTCTTCTCTTCCTCCGTCCCTGTAGAACGGACCGAAAGAGATGGAGAAAAAAAAAGAAAAAAAAAAACACACCCCCCCTCCGCTGTCCCCCCCGATGCACGATATCCATACCTCCTTCCTATTTTTCTTTTCTTTCCTCCACCTCTAATATTCTTGCTCCCCTAGTAACTTTTTACCATCCTCTGATTGTACAAATAATTCCCAGGGTGCCAATATAGTTTTAATTTGCTCTTTCTTGTCTATCGTCCTCGGCAAGAGTTTCTCCATTATTCCTATTGTCCTAACTTTTTTAAGCCACATAGATATTGGAGGTGCTTCAGAATCTTTCCATTTTATTGCAATACAACTTTTTGTTGCATTTATCAGATGACATATCATGGACCTCTTATATCTTTTCAGAGAAATTTGTGTATGATGTGATAGAATGAACGCCGGGTCATCTAGAATCTGGTGTTCCGTAAGTGATTGGGTAATTCTCTGAACTGTTTGCCAAAATTATATTCTTGGACATCCCCAGAATATATGTATCATTGTCCCCTTCTCCCCACACCCTCTCTCCAGCATCTATCTGACATTTCTGAAAAATATATATTTAGACACGCTGGCGTAAAGTACCAACGTGTTAATATTTCATAATTTAATTCTTGTATTTTCGTACACCTTGAGGATTTTAACTCTAGATCTATGATATTTTGGCATTGTATTGGGGAAAAGGTTTGCCCTATATGTCTCTCCCATTTGGCCAGGCACGACATTCTAAAGTCTTCCGGTGGTGCAGTCAACAGTGTATACATTTTTGAGATCATGTGGGTTAGTGGCTCCTCTCCCCCACAATACTCCTCAAACTTTGTAAGTGTCCGTTTGTAATTTTCTGCACCACCCAAAGTTTCCAGAAAATGTCGTATCTGCCACGCTTGCCATATCGGTACTTCGCATCGCCCTCCCCTTTGTAAAAATTCTCCTATTGTTATCCACCCCCTTTCTCCAAGAAAGTGAGAGGCTTGAAATCTACCCTTTACTCTTAATTTCTTAAATATTTGAGACTCCATGCCTGGCTGAAATTCTGGGTTTCCTATTATCGGGTAGAGGGGGGAGTTTTTAGTCGAAAATTTCGAATTATGACATACTTTATTTCCAGTCCATTGAGTTGGACCTATCGTAGGGTGGGTTTTAACTATATGGGGTAATGCTGAATAACACCATATTGCCCTATTTAAGGGTACGGGGCACATTTGTTGCTCTATAGTTATCCACAATTTATAATCCCCATGTAGAGCTTGGAAAATATATAGAAATTTTGGTACTACACTCATTTTTAAAAAATTGGATCTCTCGAACCAGGAATGCATCCCTCTGCTCCATCCATCCAGCATTGTTCTAACTGTACCCAGTAATGGTTTGAAGTTTAACTCGAAAGTATCCTTTAAGTCTGGTGGCATTTGTGTTCCCCAATAGTTCAGTGCCCTAGTCGTCCATTTGAACTTAAAGCTATGTTCCAAGCCATTTTTAATCAACACCGGGAGAGCAACCCCCATCGACTCAGATTTACTGTAATTTTTTAATTTAACATCTTCCCATAAAGTTCTACTTCTTTCAATAAATTTGGTAGGGAAATCTCTGGTTTTACTAAAGAAAAAAGCATATCATCTGCGTAAGCCAATACTTTATATTCCCTTCCCCCTAGTTGGATACCCACTATATCTCTAGTCTGTCGGATCTTATTTAATAGTGGTTCTAGTGTCAATGCAAATAGTAAGGGCGACGGGGCAGCCCTGCCTGGTACCATTTGTAATTGCCAAGGGTTCAGAATATATCCCATTTACTTTTACCAAGGCTCTGGGTCCCGCATACACCCCTGCCATCCACTGTGTCATTCGCTCTCTCCCAGACCCATTTGTTTTACGGTTTCCAGCATAAACTCCCAATTTACTCTATCGAATGCTTTCTCTGCATCTGTATTCAGGAAAACACTCGATAAATTTAATATACCAAGCAAATAAAAAAAGATAACACTTTAACCACATGCCGACCGCCCACCGTCGTTATACGGTGGGATGGTGGCACTGCTGGGCGAGAGCACACAGCTCTACGTCCTCCCTTTAGCAGCCGCTAAGGGGCGCGTGCGCCACCAGCGGCCCGTGCGTGCCCCCGCTCGTCCCCCGCGCATGCCTGGCGGGAGCGATCCCTGCCGGGCACGCGCGCTCGTTCGTTACAGAGCGGGAGCTTTGTGTGTAAACACAAAGCTCTCGGTCCTGTCAGCGGGGGAAACGCTGATCTCCTGTTCATACAATGTATGAACAGAAGATCACTGATTTCCCCTAGTGAGTCAACCCCCCCATACAGTTAGAACACACCCAGGAACACACTTAACCCCTTCCCTGCCCCTAGTGTTAACCCCTTCACTGCCAAAGGCATTTTTATAGTAATCCAATGCACTTTTATAGCATTGATCGCTATAAAAATGCCAATGGTCCCAAAAATTTGTCAAAATTGTCCGATGTGTCTGCCATAATGTCTCGGTACTGAAAAAAAACGCTGATCGCCGCCATTACTAGTAAAAAAAAATAATAAAAATGCCATAAAACTACCCCCTTTTTTGTAAACGCTATAAATTTTGCGCAAACCAATCAATAAACGCTAATTGCGATTTTTTTTAACGAAAAATATGTAGAAGAATACGTATCGTCCTAAACTGAGGAAAAAAAATAGTTTTTATATATTTTTTGGGGATATTTATTATAGCAAAATGTAAAAAATATTAATTTTTCTTCGAAATAGTCGCTCTATTTTTTTTTTGGCGCAAAAAATTAAAACCGCAGAGATGATCAAATACCACCAAAAGAAATCTCTATTTGTGGGAAAAAAAGGACGCCAATTTTGTTTGGGAGCCACATCGCACGACCGCGCAATTGTCAGTTAAAGCGACGCAGTGCCGAATCACAAAAAGTGCAATGGTCTTTGACCAGCAATATGGTCCGGGGGTTAAGTGATTAATAGTACCATCTCTCGCTTCTCTAGTTGGTATAAACCCAACTTGATCTAAATGAACAAGTTTTGATAGATAGGGCTTGAAGTAAATATAAATCATGCAACTACTAACTATAAGCATCTATCCTTTACTGTAACTTGTAATACCTATATATAAGCTATTGCATCTGTATTAACATGCATGAGTCCTGTTTCTGCTAATGTATATCAGGCCGAAGCGTGCTCTAGGCCTGAGGCTAAGTGATAGTTAATGAGACAGACACCTTTGAATTAAGCAGTTACATTTATTCTAACAGAAAGTGTCCATTGTATAACAAACGACAATATAACATAGGATGCCTATTGCACAATATACAAGCATTAACAAAATACCTATGGCCTAATACAATATTAGCAAATAAGATAGAAAGATACTTAAGATTGGTCCCTCCTGGCTGGCTCCTGATGGATGAAGAGGAATTAGGCCTTGGCCTTCACCACATGGCTCGGCCCAAAATACCGGCCAGGCTTCCATTCGGCCTAGTCCATGTGGCTTCAGCATAGGCCTCCAGATAACCGCTCACTCAAGCATGCTCCCAAGGGAAATTGAGAGAGAGTTCTCTTTCAAACTCCTTTTTACCAAACCTCACTCATTAATCATTCGCAACACCTCCCATCTTGCCTGCCCATCTGATGTTCAACCAATCATTGCACTTTCATGACTCACATCCTTGTTCATGGCTGTCATGCCATACCAAGCCTCTTGGAACAGTCCATTTGGTCCGAACAGTCCTCCACTGTTTCAATACTTCCAACATGTGTTTCAGAATCAGTATCCCTGGAACAGTCCTCAACTGTTTTCCAACATGTGCTTCAGAACCAGTATCTCTGGAACAGTCCATAATGGTTTTAACGTGCTGTGCTTCCCAACACGTGCCACTTTGCTACTGGGTGACACACCAACGTCACTCTTCTGTGATGGCTTCCATGTCTCCATTCTGTATCTTCTTCTTCTTTCTGCCATCTTCATGAAGGGGTGCAGTACAGGCAAGGGGTATTCGTGCACTCATCATTCACCAGCACACACTCAGAGCAGAATATTAACCAGCTTTCAGCTACAGAGCCCAGAGGAGCGTCTTTCTTGCCCATCTTATTAGCCTAAAACACACCGTTATCACCTTCCACCATGACATATATCACCCAACACCAGAATATACATATGACCCATCAAATCACGTATCCCGCTCCCAACCTCCTATAACTCTACACTGTAAATACAGGTCGGGATTATGCAGGCTTGCACAGTGGTTTGTCCGACTGCAACTTGGCCTGTCTGTGATACCTGGGGGATCTAAATTGGCAGCAAAGTCTCTATCTACTAAGAGAAATTACCGTCAATTTGTCCCTCAACTTGCATAGGCAAGCAGGAGAGCTTCCTATATAAGTTTTGAGTCTAACAACACATATAAATCTCAAACAATGATAAAAAAAAAAAACCCCCACAGAATTCCATCCCTGTGATTCGACTTCAGTGACTATGCCCAGGGTATATCCTGCACCTCTACCTACTGTTAGGTTCAAGAAATACCCTTGTTTCATGACTGACGTTACATTGGTATACTTTAGGACAAGGACAAATTTGTCTACGCCCTAAATAACCAGGTGCTTCCTTCCCAGCAATCATCTCCCCATCCCCAACACAGAGTACTGTGTATTGACCTGGTATGCAGAGGAGATTGTGGTCATGCTTTCGACAGAGGGAAATATAAACCTGCCCCCAGCTCCGTACTCTCTGACCACATGTGGATCACTTGGCCACAGATGCAACAAGATAGAATCCCCAGTCAGTAAGCCCCTTGACGCCACAAAATATAAAGACCGAGTCTGCACTTCTGTACATGGATTATACAGCACACCCTTTCACAATCCAAAGCAGTACAGCCCATCCAGGCATTCGACTACCACTTTGGATTAGTGTAAGCCACGTATTTTGAAAAATCTTACTGAGCGGTGATGCTAACTCATCAGGCCACTGCTACTCATAGAGAGACTGTACAATCAGCTTGATGGTGGTCAATAACTCCGCCTGCCGCTGCGTGCACGCCAGAGCCACTGACACATCTATCCTATACCATCTCACACTCTCTACCAACCTCTCACCCTGGTTGAAAATCTTGAGCCACTTTACACTGGATCCCATTCCCCCCCAATATAGTGCTGAATACATCCCTCCTCTTCTGGTTACTCCTCGGAGATAAGTGCCCTGAACCTCACTCTGTCCGCACATCTTTGGGAGCAAGCCTGAAGAGGAGGGATGTATTCAGCACTATATTGGGGGAAATGCGGGATGCCAGAATGTAATTATTTTAATATTGGTCTATAACTAGTACATAACCCTGGATCCTTCCCTTCTTTTGGGATAACCGTGATATGTGGCAATACCGCCTCCAGTGGTAGCGACCCTGTTTGTCCAACTGTATTGAATACCTTGGTCATATATGTCCCCAGTTGTGTACTGAAGCTTTTATAGTATTGTATAGTGAACCCGTGTCTGGGCCTGGGGCTTTACCATGTTTTATTGTTTTCATTATTGTTTGCACTTCCTGCAAAGTAATTGGTTTATCTAGATCTCTTCGTTCTGGAGATGTTAATCTAGTTAAACCTGCAGAGGATATATATTTCTCCACAGACCCAGAGGGGTTTACGCTTCCTTGAAGATTATATAGAGAAGCATAGTATTTCCTAAATTCTAAGTTCCCTCACCCAAAGTTATTTCCTTCGTTACCGGGGCGTGACCTGTTCATGTTATGTTCCCTATTGAAATGTCCTGTTCTAAATGTAACCACTGAAAAAAGGTCTATTCTTGAGTATGTTTGATGCGGGTTTGAATAATACGTGGAATTTTTTCCCCTCCGGTAGCAAATTGGATCATCGCTCTGCTGGGGTTTTTTGCCTTCCTCTGGATCAACTGTGGGTATGGAGTTGGGTGTATGGGAGGATGTACTGTGTTTTACTTTGTTTTATTTTTATTTATTTTTTATGGTTGAACTGGATGGACTTGTGTCTTTTTTCAACCTGACTAACTATGTAACTATGTAATCTTTCTCTCCTGCATGTAAGATACGCCATCCATCTACTAGCTGAAATTCATGTAATTTTCGTATGATTCGTTTTCTGATTCCACTGGGTACCAATAAAACCCCTTCCGAAGTATCCTCTTTTGGGTCCAGAGGGATATTTAAATCCCCGCCACAGATCAACTTACCCTCTTTAAAATTCATCAATTTGGTGATCACTTTCACAAAGAAACTATCTTGATGTACATTCGGTGCATATATAGTGGCTAGTGTTACCTTCTCCGCCCCTATTGCCCATTTAAGAAAAATGAACCTCCCTCCCTGATCTACGTATTTATCCATGAAGGACCATGGTATTTTGTTTGCTATTAAATTTGCCACTCCTTTACTTCTAGCTTCCCTTCCTGGTTTGAGGCCTGATATACATTCGGGAAGTTCCTGTTTTAAAGATATGTATATACCCCCTCTTTAAAGTGTGTTTCCTGGATAATCCTATATCTGTTTTACAAGATTTTAAATCATTTAATAATATCTTACGTTTTTCGGGGATATTAAGGAAGTAACCCTCATTTTATCCATCTATCGTACCACAGTAAAAGAACAGCGGAAAGGGGAAGAAAGCAAGAGGGAAAAAAAAGGAGGGAAAACACTCTCCTCCTATATAGGGGTCTCTGGAGGTTCTCTGTTACGGCTTCTACGTGGGACTTCTATTTTCCCGTAGTTGCCGAGAATAAGGGGTACTGGCCTCCAATAGCAAGAGTGGCTGAGCTCCTGCCTCCTCCCATTTATTTCTATCCTTAAACCCTTGATATCTTATTTACCCTCTAGCTCCCTTTTTCCTATCTTTCCCTTTCTGGTCTCTATCAAGATATTATGACTATTTTATTTTATATGATCTTTTCCCTTTCTCCCCATCCCTCCTTCGTCTTCCCATTCTTTCTCAGTCCCCTCCCCCCCTCAAAATTCCTTCCTTTGTGTATACAGACCCTACCCTCTACATAACTAAATTCTCTTCATATATATTCCAAGTTACTTTCTCATTTAAAACAACTCATACCTTCATAATATACATATTATTCATAATCTTCATAAATTGATATGCTGGATCAATTATTTATATATAGCATATTTACATTTAAATCCAGTTTAATTCTTCTCCCTTTCCACTCCCCCCTCCCTTCCGTACACTTACCATCTCCCTATTTTCGTGGTTCCCCCTTTATATTCCTCTCCCTGTTGGACTTTTAACTACAGGATCTGCCTATTCACCCTCTTACCCACCCTAAACCCTTAAATGTGTTACCTTCTTCCCCTTTATGTGCACTTTATTGGTCTTGCCATATACCCGGTCCCCATTCCCCCCAGAATATCATTTGTTCCTAGTTAATTTCGTGTGAAGTGTGAAATATAATTTTTAACTATAATTTATGTGACTTGTTTTAATCAAGTTGTGTAATATATTTTCCCCTCCCCCAAATCCCCCTTCCTCTACTCCCCTTCCCTTTATGGTTTTATTGATTCTTACCCCCCCCCTTTCTACCCTCCCTAAAAAAAAAAAAGGCCCAAAAATAATCTCCATAATCTCATTAGTGCAGACAATCAAGTGCTCCCCGCCCCCTTCTTTTTAATCCTTTTATCTTGTGTTGCCTCATAATACACACACACAAAAAAAAAAGAAAAAAAAAAGAAAAGAAAATAATCCAAGGGTTAGGATATCCTATCTTATTCTAATTGGCAATATACATTCCTGTCTTACTTATATTATATTGTATATTATATTATTATATCATGTTACACTTCAACCATAGCAGATCATTACAATAGGGGATCACCACAAACATAAGTATTCTATCTTTTCAATAGTCCAAAAAAAAGGGGGGGAAGGAGGGAGGGTGGGGAGCTCAGACCGAAAAAAAAAAGGTAGAGTCTGTCCATGTCTCCCTTTCCTCTCTTCCTCTTCACACCCTGTTTACGATACTTCTAAGGGGTATCTGGAGGTTATAGGTATAGGGGAGATAGCCACAGTAACATCAGGAAAAAAAGAATAAAGGGAAAAAAAATGGGGGAGAAAGAAAAAAAAAAACTCTTGATCTTTTGTTGTTTGTGGGCCGCCTTTCCGATGTGATTTTTCTATTGGCTGCAGCCAGTCTGATACCTCAAACTTTTCTATTTCAAGAAAGTTAAACAACTCCGGAAGCTCTAATAAAAACAAAAGTGGGCCTTTCTTCACAAAAAGTGCAATAGGGTATCCCCAACTGTAAGTTCCACCACCTACGGATTTAATTGTTTCCAAAAGCGGATGTAATTGTACCCTCCGTTGTAACGTAGCCTATGAAAGGTCTGGAAGAATTTTTATTTTAACTTCTTTAAATCTTATTATCTTTACCTCCCACGCCTCACAGCTAAACATTTCTTTATGGGCATAGTGATGGAAACGACCTATAAAGTCTCTTGGTCTTGCCGGGTCACTGGGCCGTGGCCCCAGGGCCCTGTCTAGTCGATCAAATTCAATCTGCTTCTGTTTTGATTGAACTCCAAGCTGTTGGCATATCGTTTTTACTACTTTGTAGAGATTCTCACTCAATCTCTTCCGATATCCCTCTGAACCTGAGATTTAACCTCCGGCTTCTGTCTTCAATCTCTTCAAATTTCAAATATATCGCTAAACTCTATCACTCAGGGCAGTAAGAGGTATAACCTAAGGGCCAGGAGCTTAGTTAAGATTTTTAGATCATTATTCAGAAGCGCTATTGGTCGGTAAGATGCACAGGAGGTGGAGTCTCTAGGGGACTTATATATTAATGTCAGGTATGGATGATACATGGTTTCCGGCAGACTACCGTCAGTCAAACAGGTGGTGTATAATTGGGCCAATAGAGGTGCTAATAAGTCTTCATGTGCCTTATCAAAGTCAATCGGGAGCCCATCTGGCCCCGGCGCCTTCCAAGAGGGAAAGGACCGGATGGCCTTTTGAACCTCAAGGGCTGTGAACGGCTGAACCAAAGCCTCTCGCTTCTGGTCGGACAAACAGCCAAGGGCCAACGGGTCCAACAGGTCACGTAATGTCTCTGGCCGGAAATCGGAGGGTAGAGCGGAGTTATACAAGGTTTCATAAAATAAAAAGGTATTAAAGGTTTGCAGAATGTCCGCAGGGGAGGTTACCACCCCCCCAGGGGCTCACAGGGTGGGAACGAGAGTGGCTGGTCGTGCTGTGCCATCATGGCCAAGAAACGGCCATTCCTATCACCTTGTTCAAAAGCCCTCTGTTTACCTTTGTAAGTATCCAGTCATGTGACCGCGGTCATATGCAAGTGTAGTTCTCTGAGGCGCCATCAGCAGATGAAAGTGAACAAGGGAGGGGTCATTGCTGTAGGTAGTGGCGTGGTCTGTCACTGACTGCTGCAGCGATTGGGTCTCAATCGTCTGCTGTTTCTTAATGCTAGCAATAGAGAAGATATATTGCCTCCTAGTGTACGACTTAAACGCATCCCAAATAATGTCAGGAGAGAAGGACCCTGTGTTCCATTCCCAAAACGTAACCAATAGGGGCGGTATTTTATCAGAAAGATCCAAATGAGAGACCCATTGTGCACCCAACCGCGAGGCCGGATAGCGGAACACTACCGTCAATGGGCTATGATCGGACAACCCACTGGGCAGATAGGATGCCTCCAACACATCCGCTAACAGTGCAGGGTTGGAGAAAGCCAAGTCTATTCGCGATGCAGTCTTGTAAGAAGCTAAGAAACATGAATAGGCCCTGGCGGCAGGGTGCTTCCACCTCCAGATCTCCACCAGACCCACCGCCTGAGCCCAGGCAGACAGGTTCCTACAGTGATTTCTAGATGGAGCAGGTCTATCCAAGTCTTGGGACATTGTAGCATTGAAGTCACCTAAAACTAATATGTTCCCCGGGCAAAAAGGTGCGATCTTCTCTAAAACAGTATATAATATCGTAGGTAAAGACCGGGGGAGGAATGTACAGGTTAATCATAATATACCGTTGAGACCAAAGCGAAAACACCACTATGACAAATTTCCCCTGAGGGTCCGTACATATCTCTTCAATCAGACAGGGAAAATTCTTGTGAACGAGAACCGAAACACCCCTGGCATAAGAGTATGTGGCATGGACTGCCTGATATATCCACGCTTTTTTTAAAGTCAGGATTTTGCTGCCCGTGAGGTGGGTCTCCTGAAGGAGAATGAGCTGGGGGGAGTGAGATTTGAGATATTTGAATAGGAGGGCCCTCTTATATTTAGAATTAAGACCCCTGACGTTCCATGAGAGGATGGTAAAGGAGTCAGAAATTTGATTAGCCATTAGGCATAAATGGTATTAATAGGTAAGCATATAGGGGAGGGCGTACCCAAACATAACCCAAGAGCAGCATAATCCACGATACAGTGCACCAGGTACCATCAGCACTTAAATACATTACCAACCGGTAACAGAAAAATAAAAAAGAGAAAAAAAGAAAACTAAAACAACCCAGGCACGAGGTGCCTTTCCTACTATATCCCACCCCCCTCTCGAAACAGGGGAGAGGGTCTGGGACTAGTTTTCCCCCCAAACCGAAAATTTGAGATTGTAGTTGAACCCCTAAACTTGGGGTACTACACTTCTGGTGCTAGTCCAACCACCATGCAACAAGCAAGCCACCCCAGCTCGTGTGTAACCAATAACAGTGGGCCAGGGTGGGGGAATGTGTATCTCTACACAGCTAAAAGGGCCGGGCAGTCCAGAACGGGGTTGTAGTCCCTTCAGCCAATAGAGCACCTCCCCAAGAATGGAGAGCACCAGGTCTATCTCTGCTCAGAGAACACCAAACCGTGAGGGTCTAGTGCAAATCACATTGTAGAAGTGCATTCGTGGTTGCTCCGGTATGTCGCGGGGGTGTGTAGGATGAGTCAAATAAGTATACGTAAGATCCGTGCATCAGGTAGTAGTAGAGGCAGAAGCTTTTATCAGAGCGTGGTCAGCCAGTCGTCTGCATCTGCAGGGTTGTCAAAAAATCAGAGTTAGTCTTACCGGAAACTCTGTTTCCAGGAGTCTTCCAGGACAGCCCTTAAGAGATGGAGCTCCTCCCTGGACAGGAAACACATCACCGCCAGCTCTTTAAAAGGCGGTCCCTCAGGCATCTGGTCAGTTTTAATCCAAGAACCGAAGGACAGAGCTAAAATACAGTTAACAACATACATAACATTTATATTATCCATATATATATATTATATATATATATATATATATATATATATATATATATATACAAACCTCAAAGAATAGGGTGGGAATGTGCTGTCCTGGAAGACTCCTTGACACAGAGTTTCCAGTAAGACTAACTCTGATTTTCCCAAGGCGTCTTCCAGGACAGCCCTTGAGAGGATGAGCAAGCACTCACCAGTTTAGGGTGGGACCACTGCTTGCAGGACTTTCCTCCCAAAGGCCTGATCTTGACCACTAAAGACGTCCAGTCGATAATGTCGAATGAATGTGGACATGCTTGACCACGTGGCGGCCTTACATATCTGCTCAGGGGTAGCGCCGGCTCTTTCTGCCCAGGACGTGGCTAACGCTCTTGTAGAGTGTGCCTTCAAGTCTCGTGGGACGGTCCAAGTGCAGAGTTTTGTACCCTTCCAAGATGGCCATCTTAATCCACCTGGCAATTGTCCCTTTTGAAGCCTGTTTCCCCTTTTCGATTTCCGGAAAAAAAAAAACAGGGCATCCGATGTTCTAAAACTTTTAGTTGGTTCTAGATAAGCTAGGAGGCATCTTCTGACATCTAGCCGGTGTAACTGTTCCTCTTTGCTATTTACAGGTTTATTGCAGAAGGAAGGTAGTATGATGTCCTGACTCTTGTAAAAAGAAGCGACTTTTGGAACAACGGACTGGTCAGTCTTTAAAATAACTCTATCCTCCAATATTTGCATATAAGGTTCTCTGATTGACAGAGCTTGGAGTTCGCTGATTCTGCGAGCAGAAGTCATAGCAACTAAGAAGACTGTTTTTAAAGTAATCAGTCTTAAAGATGCCTCTGATATTGGCTCAAAAGGATCTCTAATGACTGCTTTCAACATAAGAGATAGGTCACACGTCGGAACTTTACGGCATGGGGCCGGGCGTTGTTTAGCAACTGCTTTGCAGAATCTATTGATAAGCGGGTCCTCCTGGAAGGAGCGCTGAACATAAACCGATAGGGCAGCAATTTGTACCTTAATCGTGCTTAAGGCCAACTTTTTGTCAATGCCCTCTTGTAGAAACTCCAATATTGTTGGAGAATCGTATTCTCTTTTTCCATTCTCTTTTAGCCAGAGATTACATTTCTTCCAGTGTTTCAGATAAATCGCTCTGGTATTTGGTTTGCGACTCTGTAACAGAGTTTTAATCACTCTGTCTGATAGACCCTTGGATTTCAGGATGTCTATTTCAGATACCAGGCTGCTAGATTCAGCATGGCTGGATTGGGGTGCAGCACTGGACCTTGGGACAGCAGATCTTGACTGCACGGCAACATCCACGGTGGTCGATCTGCTACAGATAGTAGAAGCGAAAACCACGCCCTTTTTGGCCAAAAAGGGGCTATCTTGATAAGGGAAGTCTTTTCCATCCTGAATTTGTAAAGGTGGGAAGGCATATGTCAGGGTGAATGTCCATGCGTTCTGAAGGGCATCGTCTGCCACTGGTTGATCCCTGGAGTTCAGTGAGAAAAATTCTGGTAGCTTGGCATTTTTTCTGTTGGCGAATAGGTCGATCTCCGGAAGACCCCACTTGGCCACTATTTCTGCAAATACTGTCGGATCTAGAGACCACTCTTCTTGTGAGACTAATTGTCTGCTCAAAAAATCGTCTAGATTGTTCTGCGTACCCTTAAAATGGACTGCTGACAGTGACTCACAAACACTTCCTTTGTTATGCCCATCAGGGTGGGATTCCTGGTTCCCCCCGTTTGTTTAGATACGCTACTAGGTTATGTTGTCCGACCTGACCTGTAGATGTTGATGTTTGCGCTGACCTTGAAATGCTGCGATCCCTTTGGCTACGGCTTTTAACTCTCTGTAATTTGAAGAGCGTTTTTTCTCTAGGCGACTCCAAGTGCCTTGTGCCCACTGTCCCTCTAGATGGGCTCCCCAACCTCGGCTGCTGGCGTCCGTAGTAAGGATGCGGATAATAGGGGGGTTCCACAGCAGACCCTTTTTCCGGTTGTTTTGGTAGGAGAAATGACTGAAGTGGTCTTTGGTGGAACCTGGCCCATTTGACTGCTGGGATGGAGGCTGACATGAGGCGTAAGACTGACATTATCTCCCTTATTGTGACAGGGAGATTTGTCTGTAATTGCGCTACTCGCTGACTTAGATGATCGATTTTGTCTTGTGGGAGAAAAGTCTTTTGTTCTGTTGAACGTATCATGTAGCCCAAGAACAGGATCTCCTGTGAGGGAATGAGGTTCGATTTCTCCCTGTTGACGACCCAACCTAACCGAGTTAACCACTGCTGGACGATGACTAGATCTTCCAGTAGTTTTTGTTTTGTTGGTGCCAGGAACAGCAAGTTGTCTAAGTAGGGGACAACTGTTATGGCTTGGAGTCTTAGTGGGGCCAACGTCTCCGCTAGGATCTTCGTAAAGATCCTCGGGGACGAGGAGAGGCCAAAGGGGAGTGCTTGGCTCTGAAAGTAGTAAACCTTTTCCCCTATCCGAACAGCTATGCAAAGTAACTTTTGGGAGCTTTTCCTGATAGGAATGTGAAGTAGGCATCCTTCAGATCTATTTTTGCCATGAAACAGTCTTTTTGAAGTACATTTTTGACAGAATAAATTGACTCCATCCGGAACTTTTTGTACCGAATGACTGTATTCAATGGTTTTAGGTTGAAGATCAGGCGATATTTGCCTGATGGTTTCCGCACCAGAAAGACGTGCGAGTAAAAACCTTGGTCTTCCTCCGGTTTGGGAACTGGTATTAGGACCTTTTGATCTACAAGTTCCCCTATGAGATGTTGTAATGCCTGTGCTTTTACCGGATCTCTTGCCAGTTGTGTAACCAAGAATCTTGTTGGAGGTAACTGGTTGAACTCCAGGGCATAGCCCTTTTCTATGACTCCCTTGACAAAACTGTTGGAGGTCAGTTTTATCCATTGTGGAAGGAAATCCACCAGTCTTCCTCCCAACTGGACCCTGGCATCACTGTGACTTGGGATTTTTGTCAGGAGGGTTAAAGAGCACCTTTGCTTTTTGTTTCCCTCCTAGTGCCGCCCAGGGTCTGTTTGGTTTCCCTTTCTCCTGCGTTTTCTTTTGCCCCTTAAAGGAACGAAAAAACTTCCGCAGTGCGTTCTAAACGCTTCATCTAGCGGAGTGCCAAACAAAAGATTACCCAAAAATGGAATGCTACAAAGGCGTAATTTAGAGGCATGAATGAATGAATGAAAACTTATATAGCGCGGCACATGCAAACTAAATTGCCTCTGGGCGCTTGTTGTTCCGGTTTCTTTTGGTATCAAAAGAGGTGAGTTTTAATCTTTCTCCTGAATGCCAAGTGGTTCTCCTCCAACCGAATGCTGGTTGGCAAAGCGTTGCATAGTCTGGGACCTTGGACAGCAAATCTTCTATCTCCTTTGGACTTGTAGCTGGTTTTCGGTATCTGGAGCCGGTTTTGATTGGTGGATCGCAGAACGCGATTGGGATTATGAGCTTTTATTTTTTCGCATAGATAATGGGGAGCATTCCCATGGATACATCTATGCTTAAGACAGAGTGCTTTAAAAGTGATTGTCTTTTACTGGCAACCAATGAAGGGATCTCAGTGAAGGTGAGATTGATTCCCAGGGTTTTTTCCCAGTCACAAGTCTAGCGGCCGTATTTTGAACGACTTGTAGACGAGCGATTTGGTACTTGGGGAGTCCGAGGTAAAGGGCATTTGCATAGTCCAATCTAGAGTTTACAATTGCTCCCACCAAGACCGCTATGTCTTCTTTGGGAGTAAAAGGAGTAAGTCTGCGGAGTAGGTGCAGCAGATGGCGAGATCCGCTGACTACTGACCCTATTTGTGCGTCCATTGTCATGTAGGAGTCGAAGATGACCCGAGACTTTTGACTTTGGCGCTAGGGGTGATGATTTTGCCCAGAATGGGCGGGGGTGTCCAAGTTGTTGCAGGTTGATTCATACGCTTGGCGTGAAACAGGAGAAGTTCTGTTTTCGCTCCGTTGAGTTTAAGATAACTCTGTCATCCAGTCCTCTATCAAAGAGAGGCATATTTCTAGATTGAGGTGATGATCCTTTTTATTGCAAATGCAGAAATACAGTTGCGTGTTGTCTGCATATGAGTGATAGAGCAGTTTTTGGCTGCTGATGATTTCAAAAAGAGGACAAAGATAGATGTTAAACACAGTGGCGGCTGGTGCTCAAAATGTTTGGGGGGGCGCAAACGGAAAAAAAAATATTGCAGCCTCACTGTGCCCATCACATGCAGCCACTGTGCCATCAATTGTCACCACTGTGCCATGCCACCAAATGCAGCCACTGTGCCATCAATTGTCACCACTGTGCCATGCCACCAAATGCAGCCACTGTGCCATCAATTGTCACCACTGTGCCATGCCATCAAACACAGAAACTGTGCCATCAATTGTCACCACTGTGCCATGCCATCAAACACAGCAACTGTGCCATCAATTGTCACCACTGTGCCATGCCATCAAATGCAGCCACTGTGCCATGCAACACAGCAACTGTGCCATCAATTGTCCCCACTGTGCCATGCCACCATATGCAGCCACTGTTCCATCAATTGTCACCACTGTGCCATGTCACCAAATGCAGCCACTGTGCCATCAATTGTCACCACTGTGCCATGCCATCAAACACAGAAACTGTGCCATCAATTGTCACCACTGTGCCATGCCACCAAATGCAGCCACTTTTCCATCAATTGTCACCACTGTGCCTTCCTATCAAACACAGCAACTGTGCCATCAATTCTCACCACTGTGCCATGCCATCAAATGCAGCCACTGTGCCATGCAACACAGCAACTGTGCCATCAATTGTCACCACTGTGCCATGCCACCAAATGCAGCCACTGTGCCATGCAACACAGCAACTGTGCCATCAATTGTCACCACTGTGCCATGCCACCAAATGCAGCCACTGTGCCATCAATTGTCACCACTGTGCCATGCCATCAAACGCCACCACTGTGCCATCAATTGTCACCACTGTGCCATGCCATCAAACGCCACCACTGTGCCATCAATTGTCACCACTGTGCCATGCCATCATATGCAGTCACTGTGCCATCAATTGTCAGCACTGTGCCATGCCATCAAACGCCACCACTGTGCCATCAATTGTCACCACTGTGCCATGCCATCAAACGCAGCTACTGTGCCCATCAATTGTCACCTCTGTGCCATGCCATCAAACGCAGCCGCTGTGCCATCAATTGTCACCACTGTGCCATGCCATCAAACACAGAAACTGTGCCCATCAATTGTCACCTCTGTGCCATGCCATCAAACGCAGCCGCTGTGCCATCAATTGTCACCACTGTGCCACGCCATCATATGCAGTCACTGTGCCATCAATTGTCACCACTGTGTCCCATGCCACTGTGCTCATTGTCGCCTCTGTGCCCTTTGTCACCACTGTGCCCCATGATGCCACTGTGCCCCATGATGCCCATTTCCCTGTAAAAAAAACACTTACCTGACGCTTCCATGTCCTTCCTCGATGTCTTCTGCCGCCGTGGAGAAGCTTCAGCCAATCAGGTTCCTGATAACCAGAATCCGGGAACCTGATTGGCTGAAACAGCCATCAGTCTTATGCAAGGAACGCAGGTTGCCTGCGCTCCGAGTATAGACTTCCGAGAGCCGGAGGGCGGTACTGGAAAAGCCTATCAGAGCCGCTGGCTTTGATAGGCAGTTCCCCTCAGCCAACCAGCTGCCGCTATTCAGGTAACCGGCGACCATGTCCGGTTATATGAATAGACCAGGCAGCTGGCAACAATAACACATGTTCAATGCATTGCATTGAACGTGTGTTATTTGCAAGAGGGGGTGGCGCTGCAGCGCCCTCTATAGACGGCCACCAGAACTTCGGCTAAAATGTCAAAATGACATTTTAGCCGAATAAAAGTTCTTAAAGGGCCCGTTTTTTTTATGACTGCGGGAGGGGGGGGGGGGCGGCGCCCGTGCGTCCCTATGGGCGGGCCGCCACTGGTTAAACAGCACCGGTGACAGAGGCGTTATTGAAGGACTCCGCATGATACTGTGCGTTTACCAGAAGTGAAAGGCCCTAACTTCACTATTTGCGATTGGTTTTCCAAAAAAGAGGAGAACCAAGATAAATTGCCTTCTGCGACTTTGGCTACTTCAGCTAGCCGAGTCAATAAAACCTTGTGGTGTACTGTGTCGAAGGCTGTGCTTAGGTCCAACAGAACCAGAAGACAAGATTCTCCTTCATCTGCGGCCTCAAGAGCGTCGTCCCATACCTTGAGCAGCGTTGTTTCCGTCCCGTGTCCGGGCCGGAATCCCGATTGAAATGGATCAAGTAGGTTGTGGGTATCTAGATGCTGTTGCATTACCTTGGAGAGTACATTTAGGCCTGTTATTGGACGGCGGTGGAGTGGGTCCTTGGGGTCCAGGGTGTTTTTTTTTAAGATGGGTCGAATTATGCCCTCCTTCAGTTGGGAGGGCACTATGCCTTCCCTGAAAGATTGGTTAATAGGCTGCGTGATAGGAGGTGCCAGGATGTCAGCGCATTCCTTCAGCAGTTTTGTGGGGATAATATCATTCGGCGCAGTGCTATTACGCAAAGTACCGATGATATTTTTAGTGGCATGGATAGAGATGGGTTCCAGCGTGAACTCACCTGGTTGTGGCGAGTTACTGCAGGTGTTTTGTAAATAATTACGGGGGGGGGGGGCTACGGGGGGAATTGTTTTGCTGAATGCTTTGCCGGATTCCCTCGATTTTATTAGTGAAGTAATCTGATAATTAATCGCAAAATTCTTGTGTGTCCGAATTGGGGGCTTCAAGACAGCCTGGATTCATGGTCTGAGTGACCAGCTTGAAGAGTTTGCGGGGGCGGTTTAGGGCGCTGTTGATAGCCTCAGAAAAATAGTTTTTCTTGGCTTTGAAGATTCCTTTGTGGTATTTTCTTGTTATTGCCTTGTAGATGGAGAGGTTCTCATCTGAAGAGCTTCTTTTCCAGGCGGCTTCCGCCCTTCTGCGCCCTTGCTTCAGTAACGCCAGTTGGTTGTTGAACCAGCTGGAGTTATTTTTCCGGATGTGGGTTTTTCGTTTCGGTGCTATTAAGTCGGCTGACTGTAATAGGGCTGTGTTTATGGCATCCAGTGTTTCTTCAGCCGTTTGATGCGGCTGAATTGGTTTTATTTTTTCCCTTAATGTGGCTTTGAAGAGTTCCGAGTGGAGCTTCTTCTGACATCTAGTCCAGTGTATTGTCACTGGATTTGATGTTTTTGTTAAGGGGGGGAATTTCGGAAATAATGAATTTAATTGCATGGTGATCTGTCCATGGCAACGTTTCATTTTCCAAGATTTTTATTTCAAGATCTTGTCTGAAAATAAGATCTAGTGTGTAAGTAGAGATGAAGTCCGTCAATGATGGGAGAAGCTGCGATTTTGGGCCAGGTGGCCTATAGCAGAGTAGAATCCAGACCGTTTCCTGGGAGTTTGCTTGGAGTTGCAGAGTAAGGGTTTCCATGAATGGAAGAGGGTTTTGAAGGATTGGTTTAGTGATTGCAAGGTGAGTCTTGCAAATCACTGCCAGGCCTCCTCCTCTTTGCCCTATTCTGTTTTCGGTTATAATACGATAGTTTTCTGGCACCAATTCTCCTAGAATGGTGTTACAGTCGGCTGTGAGCCAGCTCTCTGTAATAAAGAGGCAGTCTAAATCGTATTGCAGAATTAAATCATGGATTTCTAATCAGTGTTTTACTGCCGATCTTGTGTTGACCATGGCACATGATATGTGCTTAGGCTGGGGTAAACACCTACGATTCTTGATAGTCGATCGCTGATCGACTCAATAGTCGTTCAATTCTTAGGGCTTTTTTGGAGATGGCTGGCAATATTGCGACAAATCGCCTCAGATCCCAAATGGTTTCTGCAGAATATTGCAGATTAACCATGGTCACCAGACACCAGAGAGGTGGGAGGGGAGGATGTTCAAGGATTAACTGAATCCTCTATCCTCACTTGGTCCAGAGGAAGGCAAAAAAAAAGGGATTTTTAAATACAGCTTACCTGTAAAATCCTTTTCTTGGAGTACATCACGGGACACAGAGCGGCATATTCATTACTATGTGGGTTATATGGAGTACTTTCAGGTGTGGACACTGGCAATCTCAAACAGGAAGTCCCCTCCCTATATAACCCCCTCCCCTAGAGGGAGTCCCTCAGTTTTGTAGCAAGCAGTATGCCTCCCAAAATGGTCACCCAAAAGAGGGGTGGGAGCTCTGTGTCCCGTGATGTACTCCAAGAAAAGGATTTTACAGGTAAGCTGTATTTAAAAATCCCTTTTTCTTTCTCGTACATCACGGGACACAGAGCGGCATATTCATTACTATGTGGGATGTCCGAAAGCAATGCTTTAATGAGGGGAGGGAGACATCTTCCAACGAAGGATTCAATTTAGAGGTAAACTCAAATAATAATAATAATTCCAACTTAGTCAAGAAAAAACCTTTTTTTTTTTTTTTCTTTTTACAACCAAGGGTGCTTTTGATCCCGAGGATCTCAAACTGCAGCCTGTAGTACTGCCTGTCCAAAGGCAGAATCTGCATTCCTTCTCACGTCTAGTTGATAAAACTTTGTAAACGTGTGGACTGATGACCACGTCGCTGCCTTGCATATCTGAGCCATAGAGATCTGATGGTGTGCTGCCCAGGAGGCGCCCATGGCCCTGGTAGAATGGGCCTTTACCGACAAAGGAGGAGGCAACCTCTTCAAACCGTAGGCTTGAATGATTAATTGTCTAATCCATCTCGAGATGGTGGATTTTGCAGCTGCCTGCCCCTTCTTGGGGCCATCTGGTAGAACGAATAACACATCTGTCTTCCGGATCTTTTCTGTAGCTTTAAGATAGGCCTTCATGGCCCGGACAATATCCAAGGTATGCAGCAACCCCTCCTTTCTAGATGTAGGTTTTGGAAAGAAGGATGGAAGTACCAAATCCTGGTTTAAGTGAAATTTGGATATAACCTTTGGTAGAAAGGAAGGATGGGGCCGGAGAACTGCCCTGTCCTTATGCAGAACGAGATATGGTTCCTTACACGATAAGGCTGCTAATTCTGACACTCTCCTGGCCGAAACTATGGCGACCAAGAAAACCAACTTTCTTGTCAGTAAGACTAAAGGAATCTCAGCCAACGGCTCAAAGGGTTGTTTCTGTAAAGTGGACAGGACAAGATTTAAGTCCCATGGACAAATTGGTGACTTGACAGGAGGATTAATACGCAAGACCCCCTGTAAGAAGGTCTTTACCAGCGAGTGGGTGGCCAGCGGCCTCTGAAACCACACTGACAGAGCTGAGATCTGTCCCTTGATTGTGCTTAGTGCCAGGCCTTTATCCACTCCTAGCTGGAGAAAACTTAACACCCTATCAATAGTATATTTGCGGGAATTCCATCTTTTGGATTCACACCAGCCTACGTAGTTCCTCCACACCCTGTAATAAATCACCCTGGAGACCGGCTTTCTAGCCCTAATCAGGGTAGGGATTACCTGCCTAGACAGACCTCTACCCCTGAGAATCAGGGATTCAGCCTCCAGGCCGTCAAATTTAGACGCTGTAATGTAGGGTGGAGGATCGGGCCTTGTGAGAGTAGGTCTGGTTGTAGAGGAAGAGTCCAAGGGTCTCCCACTGCCATTTTCAGGACTAGTGAGTACCAAGTCCTCCGGGGCCAAGCCGGAGCTACTAGAATGACTGGCTTGTGCTCCACTCTGATCTTGCGCAACAGGCGAGGGAGTAACTGTAGTGGAGGGAATGCATATAGAAGTTTGAATTGATGCCAAGGGCAAACCAACGCATCGGTTCCGCAGGCCATCGGATCCCTCGCTCGAGACACGAACCTGTCTAGTTTCTTGTTGAACCTGGATGCCATTATATCTACGTCCGGCATTCCCCACCTCTGGCAGATTGTCTGAAAGACCTGGGGATGCAGAGACCACTCCCCTGGCAACAGACTCTGGCGACTTAAGAAGTCTGCCTGCAGGTTGTCCACTCCGGGAATGAATATCGCCGAAATGCAGGGTACATGAACCTCTGCCCACTGAAAAATCAAGCTCACCTCCCTCTGAGCGGCTTGACTCCTGGTTCCCCCTTGGTGGTTTATGTATGCCACCGCCGTGGCATTGTCTGACTGGATTCTCACCGGGAACCCCTTTAATCTGGAGGTCCATGCCAGAAGGGCTAGGCGAGCAGCTCTGATCTCCAAGATATTGATGGGGAGCTGCCTCTCTGCTCTCACCCAAGTTCCCTGGCGAGAGAACCCCTCGAAGACCGCCCCCCAGCCTGCCAGGCTGGCGTCTGTGGTAACTACCTTCCAGACAACAGGGCTGAAGGATTTTCCCTTTAGAAGGTTCTGAGGGTTCAACCACCAGGCCAGGCTTTGTCGGACCCTTGATGATAGCGTCAAAGGGGACTCTAAGGCATGTGCCCTCTTGCCCCAGGCTGCTAGAATGGCTGCCTGTAGGACGCGAGTGTGGATCTGAGCGTATGGTACTGCCTCGAACGTGGCCACTAGCTTGCCTAGTACTCGCATACACAGGCGAATAGTTGGTTTTTTCTTGTTTAGAACCAACTGAACCAACCCCTTGATAGCTTCGATCTTTACCAGGGGCAGGAACACCTTTTGCTGTTCTGTGTCTAACCTCATGCCGAGGTATTCCAACTGCTTTGTAGGCTGGAACGCTGACTTTCCCTGGTTTAGGACCCAGCCGAATTCTTCGAGGTACCGAACCGTGAGGTTTACTGCCTTTTGCAGACCCGACCGTGAGTGATCTATGATTAAAAGGTCGTCCAAGTATGCTAGGACTGTGACCCCCTGGATCCTTAAATTGGCCAGAACTGGGGCTAGGATCTTCGTGAATACCCGGGGGGCCGTGGCCAGCCCGAAGGGGAGCGCCCTGAATTGGAAGTGTCGCTGCCCCACCGCGAAGCGTAAAAATCTTTGATGCAACTGAAAGATTGGTACATGAAGGTAAGCATCCTTTATGTCTATGGAGGCCAGAAAATCGTCCTTCTGAAGCGCGGCGGCTGCTGACCGGATGGATTCCATCCGGAAGGAACGAACCCTTAGGTAACCGTTTAACCTCTTTAGGTCCAAGATTGGCCTGACCTCGCCGTTGGGCTTTGGTATGATAAAGAGATTGGAATAGAAACCTAGCCCTTGCTCTTGGGCTGGCACTTCTATAATTACGTCCTGGCAAAGCAGGTGATCCAAAGCTGCCAGCATTGAGGCCTTCCTTGCTGGATCCCTTGGTAGCCTTGATTCTTGAAAATGAGGCGGAGGATACCTTAGAAACTCCAGTCTGTAACCTGTGGTTACAGATGCCCGGACCCATTTGTCGGGGATCTTGGCTTCCCAAACTTCTGAGAAGAAACGAAGCCTTCCCCCCACCCGCGAGAGTGGGGGCGCCCCTTCATAAGGCAGACTTAGGGGCTGTCTTTGAGGGCTTGCGATACCACGGCCTCTTACCCCCAGGGGCCTGTCCCTGCGATCTACTGTTAACGTTGGATCGTGCAGGCGGCCGTCGATACTGCCTGGAATTTGAGGGCCCCGAGACAGGAAAGAGCTGCCTTTTAAATGTAGGAGCCCGGAATGTCTTTTTGACCGGTAAAAGGGTACTCTTGCTATTTGAAATAGTCTGAATATATTTATCCAGATCCTCTCCGAAGAGTCGTCCTCCATGGAAGGGAAACCCTGCCAGAAGCTTTTTGCATGGGGGCTCCGCCTCCCAGTTCTTCAACCATAAGAGCCTTCTCATGTGCACCAAAAATAGTGATAAACGAGAGGCCTGCTGGATGGAATCTTTTATAGCATCTACAGCAAAACACAGAGCTCTGGGAATGTCAGAAAACTCTTCTGCTTGTTGGGTAGGCATGTCCTTTAACATTTCCTTTGTCTGGTCTTTTAACGCCTGACAAACACCAATCGCAGCCACCGCTGGCTGCACCACTGCTCCTGCCGTAGCAAAGGATGCTTTTAAAAGTGTCTCTAACCTTTTATCAACCGGATCTTTAAACATATGTATGTTTTCCACCGGGCAAGTTAGTGATTTATTCACACATGAGATGGCTGCATCCACTACTGGGAGCCTCCACCTCTTGGAGAATTTTTCCTCCATGGGGTAAATGACCGCAAATCTTTTCGGTGGCAGAAAAATCCTGTCCGGCCGTACCCAATCCCGAAAGATCAATTCCTCCAAAAGAGGATGGACTGGAAAAACTGCGTTGCTTAACGGAGCTTTCAAAGAGCCCAGAGAGGATACCGGAGGAACCTGAGGCTCTGGCAATGGTAAACTAAATGCCGAGCGGACCATGTCCGTCAAAGACTGTACCCACAGTCTTTCTGTCTGGGAGTCTGAAAATGGTTCCTCCGAGGCAGACCCCTCAATCCCTGAACCCTCTTGGTTCAGGTCTAGTTGATCCTCCTGTGATTCCAATTCCTCTGGAGAGAGAATCTCAGCATCTGAGGATACACCTCTTGGTGATGGGGATCTAACCCGTTTCTTACCAGGAATAGCTCTAGCGATCAATGCTGCTATTCTCTCTTCTAGCCCCCCTAGGGATACGGCTAGCATCTCCTCTGTGATAAACACAGGGCTGGGCTGATCTGGGCCAGCCTCCGCACCAGATCCCCCTAATGGCTCATCCAAGGCGCTTTTTATGTTAATAAGTTGCGGGGAAAGTATCGGCATATCATCAGAATCAGAAAGGGAACCCTTTTGTTTTTTGGTCTTTTTTGTACCCTTTGACCCCGAACCTTTGGAAGCCATAATACAAAATCGAGGGACTCCGCCCACACAACAGACTGTAGTGGGCAGGAGTACAAAACCAGAGTTATGGGGACAATAGATCACTAATGCCCAAAAACTGATGGGATCCCATATGTTTTTTTTTTTTTTTTTAAATATATATTATATATTTTCTTTTTACAACATACAGTGACCCCAAACTAAGTTTGCCAGCCTCCAACCTGCTGCAAAAAGGGGAATTTCCTGGCTTAACAAAAAAGGCATTGGAACAAAGTCCAGCATGTACTACCCCTCTTCCGCCACCGGGAGTCACTGTTCTGCCGCTCTGCGTCCTCTCCTTCTGAAAGTCAGCCTCAGACTGAGCACTGACAATGCCTGCTGTCTATAACAGCACAAAGGCGCGCCCCTGTATGACGCCGCAGGCACGCCCCCCCCCGCCCTCCTGTCTGAACGGCGCGAAAAACGTCTATAAGACGTGCGCGCGCACGCGCGCGCGTATGCCGGAAACAGGAGGAACATGGAGGAGCCGCGCTGCTGGAGATCCAGGAACGCAGAAACAGGCGGCAGATTCAAACCCCCGGCCAGGTAGGACTCTCCAAAGGCCCCTAGGGATCCTTACTAGCCCTAGGAAGAAACAGCAGGTTTAGCTAGCAACACATTCTTAGACAGGGGAACCTAGTGATGGGGGAGAAAAGGGTGTCATCCTGTCTCTCTTAGACATAGTGAACAAGGTTGCCCATGCAGAGCATACTTAGGCTATCCCCCTTTTAGGTTACCCCGGAGAGCCTGCTGTCGAACCAAGTCCCGCAGGCTCCCCCTTACCTGCTCCATGCTGCAGGATGTTTGTCCAGCAAACTGATCCAATTTTCTCCCATCTCCGTGGGTAGCGTAGTAGACCTTCAGGCCCTGGGGTCCTATGAAGGTACCCACTGTCCTGGACCTATATAGCACCCTGGCAAACAGGAACTTATGGTTTTTACAAACTCCAAGTCCTGGGCCCAGGGTCCAGCCCTCCAAAGAGGAGCATTATAGGCAAAACCCCACGGCTTGGGGCCCGGGTACTGTCCACTTTGGCACTGAGGCTCCTTGGACAGATCCGGTTAGCCCGCCCTTAATCCCAAGGATGTGGAGCAAAGCTATTCCGTGACCAACACCTAAGACACTGGCGAAAAAACTGAGGGACTCCCTCTAGGGGAGGGGGTTATATAGGGAGGGGACTTCCTGTTTGAGATTGCCAGTGTCCACACCTGAAGGTACTCCATATAACCCACATAGTAATGAATATGCCGCTCTGTGTCCCGTGATGTACGAGAAAGAAAACTGGCAGTGCTACGCCAATATGCTCCGGCAGGGCAAAAAAAATCCTTCCTGACCCCTTAAGAAGCGATCGGATGAGCCCTGGATCAAGTTCTAATAATGAGAAGGGGCAGAGTGGGGCTGGGTATAGCAAGATGGCTACCGATCGAGTAGCAGGATCCAGCTGGGGGCTGTGAGCTGGGGTGGATTGGTGTAGCCGGGGAATAACTGGGACAGAAGCAGGTGCTCTCCTGGGGGGGGCTTGCTGAGCCTTTTGGGCTGTTTGGTGGTGAGTGCGGGGGGTGGGAAGCGTTGCGGCACTAGGCCGCAGGTGAAGCCGTGGCCTTTTCTAGATCGCGGCTGCCGCGATTGTCTATAGGCCGGCGCGGTTGTCCCCAAAAACGCCAGAATCGGCGGAAATTGCGGCGGGGGGGGGGGGGGGTGCCTTGGGCAAGAATGGTAGTGTGAGGGTGGAGAGGAAGGGGAACGAAGAAGGGGGGAGCCTGAAAAGGACGGCCGCCAACGGTGCTCAAGGAAGTGAAGGAGATGGCCCCTGTGTCAGGGGCTTACCTTGAGGCTCCGGTGGGAGAGGAGAGAACCAGGGGATCCAGGGGAGGCGGCTCAGGGTCAGAGCAGATCTGACAGCAGACAGCCAAGGCTGAGGCTGGGGGTGGAAAGCCCTGCCTGTCTGGCTCCAGGAGCCGTATGTCCTACTGTTAGGACGCACGCAGATTACTACTGGAGCTCAGGTCTAGCCCTGGGGAGGAGTCACTCTTTCAGACTCAATCCTGGAGAGCAGGCGAAAGGTTTTAAGCCAAAGAGTTTTCCTCGCTGCCACGTGGTTGCCAGGGCTGGCTTGAGGTTAGCAATGGCTGTGTCCCAGGATCTCTTAAGGATAACATCCCGCCTTTTATACATGGGATCCGCTAAATGTTCCATGTCCTCGAACACTAGGTCCGAGTGCTTTAATACCTTTGATAGGGGGGCATGCAGTTTAGGGGACTGGTTCCAGACCGCATTGGGGTCTTCATCAAAAGGGAACCTTCTTTTCAAGCCACTTGGAAAGAAGGGCCTTTTGTCAGGTTCCTCCCATTCCCTAAGCACAAAGTCCGATACCAGCTTGTGTACTGGGAAAACGTTGTTTCTTCCTGCTTAACCCCTGATACATTTTATCATGTCGTGAGAGAAGTCTTTTCCTCCTTCAGCTCTAACGTTTCATGAATGGCCCCAATTAATTCATCTACCTTCTCTTGGGAGAGCTTGAATCTAGTGGGGGTGCAGGAGTCATTCTGATCATCTTCTTGCCCAGAATCTGGCTGGGAGGAATCAGAATCAGAATTTTTAAGGTAAACCTCATTCTCCACAGGATCACCTGTTCCTGATGCTACCGGAGTGGGAGAGGTGGGCACCTCTTTCTGCCTGACAGTTGGACTTGAGATTTGTGTGTCAGGAATGACCTTTCTGAAAGACTGAAAAGTTGCTTTTATTTCATCTTTGAAAGAACCCAGAAATGTGTTAAGTGTGGAATACTCCTCACTGCTTATCACAGTTGTAATACAGGGTCCACACAAGCTTTTGGTATAACCCGATGCAAGTCTGGTATTACATGTGGCACACTTTTTGCTGGAAGGGACTTTTACACTGTGGTCTTTTGGATCTTTCTGATAGGGAGCAAAAGACGGAGAGAGGGGTCCTTTTTAGAAAATATACATATACCAAAGCCCTCCTCCCTTTCCTAAGGTGCCCACTGAGCTCTACATAGGTACACAGTCCTATCTAGCTCCCCTTCTACACAGGTGAAAAAACCACAGGAAAAAAGGCTCTGGCACAGCCAGCCTACCTGTGAAGAGCCGGCGCTAGACTCCCCTGGAGCGTGTGCAGCATCCATATTATTCCGGGTATGCAGGCAGTGTTCAGCCTATGCTTGCTGCCAACTCAGCCTTCCATCCATTCCCACGCCAGAAATCGGAGCTTCCGGTGCACAGTGATGATGCGCATCCTGGCCTGGAGGTTACGCCCAGCAACTTCCGGGGTCACGGCGTCCACCGCGAGGAGAGCGTTCTCCCGCCGCCTATGCAGGCCATCACTGCCCAGTCCCTCGCCGGGCACCGGAGGAACGGGAAACTCCATACCCAGGCGGAGGGAACCCGTGGCCACAAGTGGAGAGATTTTACCAGGTGAGCGAGAAACCAGCCCAGCTGTCTTCCCTCAGCCCTTGGAGATGGATACTCTCCTGGATCCATCCCCCTGTAAAAAAGACGGTTCCTCAGGTGATATATCTCCTCCGACTAAGGAAACACATAAAAACTGACCAGATGCCTGAGGAACCGCCTTTTAAAGAGCTGGAGTTGATGTGTTTCCTGTCCAGGGAGGAGCTCCATCTCTCAAGGGCTGTCTTGGAAGATGCCTTGGGAAAAACGGGTTGTCCCTTCGTACTGGAGCCGCAGGCGGCTGGGGTAAAGCATGTTGTATTTAATGTTTTTATCCACTGTCTGGTGCAAAATGCTTACACTGTGAGTTGTATACAGCACTAGGGGTCAGGACTACTCCAAGATGGCCGCCGAGCATTCAGAACGTGGCCACAGGAAATGGCATGACTGCAATGTGAGCCGTGCCATAGCACGGCTACGACAAAATGGCCGCCAATGGGAGTTTTCAATGTAATGAATGAAAAACCTCCCATAAAATGACGACAGCGCCGACTGAGACCACAGAGTAGTGGCCACAATAGGCCGCAAGTCAGACCCCAGCATGGTAAAAATGGAACGAGTCAGTACTTTGGATCTTCTATCAGTCAGATCCATACAATCTGGGGTTCACGCAATAGGGAGCGTGGTCACCTATACATGACACCTGGAGGGTCCACCATCGGAGAATAAGCCCACCTTTTGAAAAGGCTCTCCTCAAAGGGGCACTGAACCGCGTGGCGGTGAGGGACTACAAAAGCCCTCAGAGGCTGTTCTCATTCCGCCTCTTAGAAATTATCAAAGAAGGGCACAGAAGGAAAAAACCTACACAGAGCGGTCTGATTTGTGTGATCCAAAAAAGACAGAGCCCTCAGCGGAAACCCAGCTGTACTATCCAGCTTAAGAGAGTCTCTTACAGCAGTGAGAAGCGCACCCATAAATGCCTTATCCTGCTTTTTTTTTTTTTACTACCCAGGTACCTGGTCCATTGCTCCATAACAGCATTCCCCAGGGGATAACGGGGGAAGGGGGCACTCTTTTAGCGCCCGTCCGCAGTCCACCCCGAGCCTGGCACAAACGTGTCCAGGAATAACAATAAAACCTCTGTGGGAATCCCAGGTGCTAACACCTGCTGCCACCACCAGCATGTTGGGGAAGGACCCAGATACTGACTCCAAATAATATTATTTACATAGTGTGTATGTATCATGTGCACACCTGTCCTTACAAATACACAAAAGCTCCTAGAGCCCTATTCGGGGCATCTCACCCACCTGCTGCGCTGATCAGGGGTACCCAGGAGACTCACGTCAGGAGGAGACTGCCCAGTGCTGCCGTCCGCTCTCAGCACACAGCGTGTGAGGAAAAGAACCGTGAGGTAACTGTGCGGCATCTGCAGGGACCTGTGTGCCAAATGACAGCAAAATGCAGAGTGTGAAACAGGAAAAGCCTCCTAGGGCTTTTTAACAGTGAAAGACCCCTCACAGGAAAGCCCCATACAAAAAAAAAAAAAAAAAACTCAGGCCAGATAACACAGTCCCCTCAGGAAGACCCCCCCCCCTTTGACAGCGGCAATGTTAGAAATGCAGCAAGGGAAAAGGAGCAGGGAAGGGAGGAGAAGGGAACCCCTGAACCCCAGGAATAACCAGCTGTACCAACCCAACGAAGCGGGAGGGAATGTACTTACCCGTCTGAGCGAGGACTCGCTGACTCATTCCTGACAGAACTACAACCGCAATGGAGGTAGCTGTCGGCCCGGTCCACTGTTAATGAGACAACACCACAGCCCAGCCATATGTGGACCTCGGAGCAAAGCTCACCGGCCACCCCAGGAGTCATGGAGTATGCTGTGGCAGACCCAGCCTTTTTGCAAAGGTGTGCCCACGCTTGCTGGTCGGACTGAGTAGACTACAAGGATCTATATTATCCAGCCTGTCTCTCAGCCGACAGTTGAAAGAAGATTCTTCAAGAAAAAGTAAAATAAAATGTCTCCATGCTAGGCAGAACAAAACTGAGGCTGCAGCGAGGTGGGCTATGTCTGGAGGCACCGCCCCCTGGGTGGGGCTGTTCAACTATGTTAATGTTACATGTATTTCATTATCTAACATGTTTCTGCCTAGTCCTAGCCTGTAAACAGGGAACATAACCCACTTGTCAAGATTTAAGGAGCTGTATCCGTCCATGGACGATAAGAGAAATACGTTTTTATGGGCAGAGGAGAGCCCATGTTTGACAAGGCTCTTTCCCTTCCCTAGACTGTGGCAAAAAGGGCAGATCGATGAGAGATTTCTTGAAGGCTTGGTCTGCAGAGCAATTCTTATGCCACAGTACGTGCCTAATCACTACCGCTGAAACCGAGAGCTTGGACAGCACCAGTGGCGGCCCGTCCATAGGGGGCGCTCGGGTGCCGCCCCCCCTCCCCAAGCTGCAAAAAAAAAAGTCACTTTAAGAGGGATCAGGCGCCGGACACGCAGCGTTCTATGGGAAGCTTCCCAGCCTGCAATCAGGCGATTGCAGGCTGGAAAGCTGATTTGCCCGTGTTTAGGGTGTGTGCAGGGCGCAAGCTGTGCGCCCGCACACACTCCCACTCTCCAGTGATTTGTCCCTGGCTCTTGTTCCTTTTTTTGATTGGACCGGATGGTGAGAGGGCAGTGCTTTTTCAGCACTACGCGTCACTTCCCTGGAGTCGGGCTGGAGTGAACATGACCCTGTAATGTGAGGCAGGGAGCGATCGCAGGTGCGGCGTGTGGCCTGAGCGCAGAGGAACCAAAGTAGAAGGTGAGTGACTGGGTGCGGGGATCAATTCGGATGTGAGCTTTCTCGCGGTCACTCTCCTTCCCGGCAACATGTGCAGCGGGTGGGTGCAGTGCCTAGCCTGGCTGAGCGCAGGGGAACCAGAGCAGAAGTGACTGGGTGCACCGTGCAGGTGAGCTCTCTCACTGTCACTCCTTCCCGGCAACATGCTTCCCTTCCCCCGAGCCCAGTCAGACAGTGACTCCTCTGCACGACAGCTAGACTGCTTCACTCACACTTGTACTGTGTCCTGCCGTGAGCCTGGCTCCCCTCCCCCAACTTCTGTTCACGTCTCCTTTACAGCTGCTGCAGAGCCTGTGGGGTTCCCAAACTTCTTCTCCACCCTAAAACGGCCCCCCTGCCTCCCCCAACTTCTGTTCACTTCTCCTTTACAGCTGCTGCAGAGCCTGTGGGGTTCGTAAATTGCCTCTCCACCCTAAAACGGCCCCCCCTGCCTCTCCACCCTAAAACAGCCCCCTGCCTCTCCACCCTAAAACGGCCCCCCCTGCTTCTCCACCCTAAAATGGCCCCCCCTGCCTCTCCACTCTAAACAAGAACCCCCCTCCCTGCCTCTCCACCCTAAAACGCCCCCTGTCTCTCCACTCTAAACAAGAACCCCTCTCCCTGCCTCTCCACCCTAAACAATAACCCCCCCTCCCTGCCTCTCCAGGCAGGGAGGAAGGTTATTGTTTAGGGTGGAGAGGCATGGAGGGGGGTTATTGTTTAGGGTGGAGAGGCTGCTGCAGAGCCTGTGGGGTTGCCAAACTGCCTCTCCACCCTAAAATGGCCCCCCCTGCCTCTCCACCCTAAAACGGCCCCCCTGTGTCTCCACCCTAAAACGGCCCCCTGTGTCTCCACCCTAAAACGGCCCCCTGTGTCTCCACCCTAAAACGGCCCCCCTGTGTCTCCACCCTAAAACGGCCCCCCTGTGTCTCCACCCTAAAACGGCCCCCCTGTGTCTCCACCCTAAAACGGCCCCCCTGTGTCTCCACCCTAAAACGGCCACCTGTCTCTCCACTCTAAACAAGAACCCCCCTCCCTGCCTCTCCACCCTAAACAATAAGCCCCCTCCCTGCCTCTCCACGCAGGGAGGAAGGTTATTGTTTACGGTGGAGAGGGGTGTTATTGTTTAGGGTGGAGAGGCGGGGAGGAGGGTTATTGTTTAGGGTGGAGAGGCAGGGAGGGGGGGTTATTGTTTAGGGTGGAGAGGCAGGGAGGGGGGGTTATTGTTTAGGGTGGAGAGGCAGGGAGGGGGGGTTATTGTTTAGGGTGGAGAGGCAGGGAGGGGGGGTTATTGTTTAGGGTATAAAGCCTAAACATTAACCCCCCTCCCTGCCTCTCCACCCTTAACAATAACCCCCCTCCCTGCCTCTCCACCCTTAACAATAACCCCCCTCCCTGCCTCTCCACCCTAAATAATAATTCTGTGTATAGCGTGCGCTCTGTGTATAGCGTGCGCTCTGTGTATAGCGTGCGCTCTGTGTATAGCGTGCGCTCTGTGTATATTTGCATTTGATGTGACACAGGTCTGCGTGTAAGGAGGGACACCGCTGGGGACACTTGATAGCATCTGGTGGCAGGCGACACGCTCGGGGCTCCCACTGATTCTACATTATGGCGAGTTGAACTATTTTATTTTATATTACAATGTAATAATAGAAATAATACACTTCAATCATCCTGACACCATAACAACCTTGGTGCCGGTGATGTAAAAAAACCTCGGACCTATGCAGAAATCGGACCGCGTCACTTCCGGTGCTCGTACGTCAGAGCACAGCTGATCGCGGGTCCATGGCGCATGCGCTGCGCATGCGCAGACGCTTTTTCGGTCCGTGAAACTCATAGGCTCGGGTGGGCGGGCGGAGGCGCAAAAGGATTCTAAATTACATCACCACCAGCACCGCCTCCAGCCCCTTCCCTAAAGCAGGTCCGTGAAAAACAGACTCGGGTAGGCGGGCGGAGGCGGAGCAAAATTCTGAATGACATTATCGCCAGCACCGTCCCTAACAGACACTAGCCTGCTGCTGAGAGCGGAGGAGGGGATGACATTGTATATAGAGTATATAGAGGGGAGGACATTGTATATAGAGTATATAGAGCGGAGGACATTTTATATAGAGTATATAGAGCGGAGGAGGGGACGACATTGTATATAGAGTGTGGGGGACTCAGTGTATACATTGTATCCTCTATGGGAGGAGCTGCACCATCAGCCAATCACATTCTATCTTTAGATTCATTCTGTCTTCTCCAGTCTTTTTAATAAATCTTCCCCCAATATACCACACATTGTAGGGATCACCCCCCACCACCATCCTCCCGGCTATAGGGATCAACCCCCCACCCCACCACCATCCTCCCAGCTACAGGGATTACCCCCCCCCCCCACCACCATCCTCCCAGCTATAGGGAACACCCCACCCCACCACCACCATCCTCCCAGCTACAGGGATCACCCCCCCACCCCACCACCATCCTCCCAGCTATAGGGAACACCCCACCACCACCATCCTCCCAGCTATAGGGAACACCCCACCCCACCACCACCATCCTCCCGGCTACAGGGATCAACCCCCCCACCCCACCATCATCCTCCCAGCTATAGGGATTCCCCCCCACCACCATCCTCCCAGCTATAGGGATCACCCCCCCACCACCATCCTCCCAGCTATAGGGATCACCCCACCACCCCCATCCTCCCGGCTACAGGGATCACCCCCCCCACCATCCTCCAGCTATAGGGATTCCCCCCACCACCATCCTCCCAGCTATAGGGTTCACCCCCCCACCACCATCCTCCCAGCTATAGGGATCACCCCCCCCCCACCACCACCATCCTCCCAGCTATAGGGATTACCCCCCCCACCATCCTCCCAGCTATAGGGATCATCCCCCCACCACCATCCTCCCAGCTGTAGGGATCATCCCCCCACCACCATCCTCCCAGCTGTAGGGATCAGCCAGTGTGCCCGTCGTACCCAGCCAGTGTGCCCGCCGTATGCAGCCAGTGTGCCAATCGGGAGACAGGTTTTACTGACATGCCTGCTGATTGGCAAGGAGGAACTTTAGTGTGAAAATAGCCTCTGGCTCTAATCAAGTGCTTCAAAACACACACCCCACCTATCCCCGCCATAGTATTTCATGTGTCCGGTGTCCTGAAAGGGGCCGGGCACATGAATAGGGAGGGTGGCAGAGGTGACGGGGGTGGTGTCCATGCATTGTGGGCCCACCATGCAGGGGCCACCACTGGTCTTTGATCTCTCAAGTGCTGGGGTCTGGATCGCCTCTGCTGCTTTTCCTTCAATTGGGCCAAAGAAGCGGAGTGCGAGTTTACCTATAGCCCTCTCACTGGAGACTTGTACACCATCATCATGGCATCCCAGGACGGTGGGTATGAGGTCACGGGAGGGCAGAGCGCATGTGTGACCCGCTTTGGAAGTCACTGGTGGCTTAGGGAGAAGGAGAGGGCCCCTGGGTGTCCGTGGGAGAAGGAGAGGGCCCCTGGGTGTCCGTGGGAGAAGGAGAGGGCCCCTGGGTGTCCGTGGGAGAAGGAGAGGGCCCCTGGGTGTCCGTGGGAGAAGGAGAGGGCCCCTGGGTGTCCGTGGGAGAAGGAGAGGGACCCTGGGTGTCCGTGGGAGAAGGAGAGGGCCCCTGGGTGTCCGTGGGAGAAGGAGAGGGCCCCTGGGTGTCCGTGGGAGAAGGAGAGGGCCCCTGGGTGTCCGTGGGAGAAGGAGAGGGCCCCTGGGTGTCCGTGGGAGAAGGAGAGGGCCCCTGGGTGTCCGTGGGAGAAGGAGAGGGCCCCTGGGTGTCCGTGGGAGAAGGAGAGGGCCCCTGGGTCTTTGGAGGAGAAGAGGGTGGCTGGGGAAGAAGAAGAGGGTCCCTGGGTGGCTGGGGGTGAAGGAGAGCGAACCTGGGTGGTTGGCAGAGAAGTGAGCCTATGGCTGTTTGAAGAAGGAGATGGGCCCCAGTGTTGACCAAAATTGGAAGAGCTGGTCCTTGGGTGGTTGGAGGAGGAGAGGGTGCTACCCTTCTCCGGAGGACGAGGACATGGGGTACAAGGGATAGAGGCGCATGGGGGACCAGAGCATCATGGGGGGAGGATAGAGAAGCAGGAGAGTAACAGAGATGCGGGGGGGGGACCAGTGGAGCACAGGGGGGGCAGAGAAGCATGAGGGTACATAGGAGCATGGGGGGGATAGAGAAGCATGTGGGGGGAACAGAGAAGCAGGGGGAGGACCAGAGGAGCAGGGAGGGGGACAGAGGAGCATGGGGGCCGGCTGCTATGGGAGAGACCTGTCAAAGTGAAGTCCAGGGCAATATTTTTGTCCGAGTCCAGTCCTGGTGTCCCCGTCCTCCGGGGGAAAGAATGGTGTCCCTATCCTCCGGGGGAAATAATGGTGTCCCCGTCCTCTGGGGGAAAGAACGGTGTCCCTGTCCTCCGAGGGAGAGAAGGGTGTCCTCATCCTCCGAGGGAGAGAAGGGTGTCCTCATCCTCAGGGAAGAAGGGTGGCACCCTCTCCTCCAACCACCCAAGGACCAGCTCTTCCAAATTTGGTCAACACTGGGGCCCATCTCCTTCTTCAAACAGCCATGGGCTCACTCCTCTGCCAACCACCCAGGTTCGCTCTCCTTCTCCCCCAGCCACCCAGGGACCCTCTTCTTCTTCCCCAGCCACCCTCTTCTCCTCCTCCAAAGACCCAGGGGCCCTCTCCTTCTCCCACGGACACCCAGAGGCCCTCTCCTCCTCCAAAGACCCAGGTGCCCTCTCCTTCTCCCTAAGCCACCAGTGACTTCCAAAGCGGGTCATACATGCGCTCTGCCCTCCCGTGACCTCATACCCACCGTCCTGGGATGCCATGATGATGGTGTACAAGTCTCCAGTGAGAGGGCTATAGGTAAACTCGCACTCAGCTTCTTTGGCCCAATTGGAGGAAAAGCAGCAGAGGCGATCCAGACCCCAGCACTTGACAGAGATCAAAGACCAGTGGTGGCCCCTGCATGGTTGCATGGTGGGCCCACAATGCATGGACACCACCCCCGTCACCTCTGCCACCCTCCCTATTCATGTGCCCGGCCACTTTCAGGGCGCCGGACACATGAAATACTATGGCGGGGATAGGTGGGGTGTGTGTTTTGAAGCACGTGATTAGAGCCAGAGGCTATTTTCAAACTAAAGTTCCTCCTTGCCAATCAGCAGGCAGGTCAGTAAAACCTGTCTCCCAATTGGCCAAAACTTTAGGCGATCCTTTTGGATGCCTAACGTTTTTGCGGAGAAGGAGACATGACGGAGGAAGCCTGTGTATGACGGGCACAAGTGGCTGTGTATGACGGGCACAAGTGGCTGTGTAGGACGGGCACAAGTGGCTGTGTAGGACGGGCACAAGTGGCTGTGTAGGACGGGCACAAGTGGCTGTGTAGGACGGGCACAGGACGTGGCACAAGTAGGACGGGCACAAGTGGCTGTGTAGGACGGGCACAAGTGGCTGTGTAGGACGGGCACAAGTGGCTGTGTAGGACGGGCACAAGTGGCTGTGTAGGACGGGCACAAGTGGCTGTGTAGGACGGGCACAAGTGGCTGTGTAGGACGGGCACAAGTGGCTGTGTAGGACGGGCACAAGTGGCTGTGTAGGACGGGCACAAGTGGCTGTGTATGACGGGCACAAGTGGCTGTGTATGACGGGCACAAGTGGCTGTGTATGACGGGCACAAGTGGCTGTGTATGACGGGCACAAGTGGCTGTGTATGACGGGCACAAGTGGCTGTGTATGACGGGCACAAGTGGCTGTGTATGACGGGCACAAGTGGCTGTGTATGACGGGCACAAGTGGCTGTGTATGACGGGCACAAGTGGCTGCAAATAGTGGGCACACTGACTGCGTACGACGGGCACAAGTGGCTGCGTACGACGGGCACAAGTGGCTGCGTACGACGGGCACAAGTGGCTGCGTACGACGGGCACAAGTGGCTGCGTACGACGGGCACAAGTGGTTGCGTACGACGGGCACAAGTGGCTGCGTACGACGGGCACAAGTGGCTGCGTACGATGGGCACAAGTGGCTGCGTACGATGGGCACAAGTGGCTGCAAATAGTGGGCACACTGACTGCGTACGACGGGCACAAGTGGCTGCGTACGACGGGCACAAGTGGCTGCGTACGACGGGCACAATGGCTGCGTACGACGGGCACAATGGCTGCGTACGACGGGCACAATGGCTGCGTACGACGGGCACAATGGCTGCGTACGACGGGCACAATGGCTGCGTATGGCGGGCACACTGGCTGCGTATGGCGGGCACACTGGCTGCATATGGCGGGCACACTGGCTGCATATGGCGGGCACACTTTCTGCATATGGCGGGCACACTTTCTGCATATGGCGGGCACACTGGCTGGGTATGACGGGCACAGTGAGGCTGCAATTGCTCCCCCAAAACGGAGGGCTTATCCCTACAGCTGGGAGGATGGTGGTGGGGGGATGATCCCTACAGCTGGGAGGATGGTGGTGGGGGGATGATCCCTATAGCTGGGAGGATGGTGGTGGGGTGATCCCTATAGCCGGGAGGATGGTGGGGGGGTGATCCCTATAGCTGGAAGGATGGTGGTGGGAGGGTGATCCCTATAGCTGGGAGGATGGTGGTGAGGGGGGTCCCTATAGCTGGAAGGATGGTGGTGGGGTGATCCCTGTAGCCGGGAGGATGATGGTGGTGGGGTGGGGTGTTCCCTATAGCTGGGAGGATGGTGGTGGGGGGATGATCCCTATAGCTGGGAGGATGGTGGTGGGGGAGGATCCCTATAGCTGGGAGGATGGTGGTGGGGTGGGGGGTGATTCCTGTAGCCGGGAGGATGGTGGTGGTGGGGTGGGGTGTTCCCTATAGCTGGGAGGATGGTGGTAGGGGGGGGGGGTAATCCCTATAGCTGGGAGGATGGTGGTGGGGTGGGGGGTTGATCCCTATAGCCGGGAGGATGGTGGTGGGGGGTGATCCCTACAATGTGTGGTATATTGGGGGGAAGATTTAAAAAAACTGGAGAAGACAGAATGAATGTGATTGGCTGATGGTGCAGCTCCTCCCATAGAGGATACAATGTATACACCGAGTCCCCCACACTCTATATACAATGTCCTCCCCTCCTCCGCTCTATATACTCTATATACAATGTCATCCCCTCCTCCGCTCTCAGCAGCAGGCTAGTGTCTGTTAGGGACGGGGCTGGAGGCGGTGCTGGCGGTGATGTAATTTAGAATCCTTCTCCGCCTCCGCCCGCCCACCCGAGCCTATGAGTTTCACGGACCGAAAAAGCGTCTGCGCATTCACAGCGCATGCGCCGTGGACCCGCGATCAGCTGTGCTCTGATGTACGAGCACCGGAAGTGACGCGGGTCCGATTTCTGCATAGGTCCGAGGTTTTTTTACATCACCGGGATGATTAAAGGTTCTTTATCTGCTGATTGCTAAACTTTCTAGAATGCACATATTTCTATTGTTGTGTAGGATCTGGGCATGCTCTCCCGCCATCCCTCGTTCATCTCAGATGCTAACCACACCACCTTAGAGCTACGCCCACTATTCAGAAAAAAACACGCCCATTTCCACCAAGTGGGAGGGGTCAAAAAGGAAGGGCAGGGTCTGGCGCCCCCATCCTAAAACTTCACCAGCCGCCACTGGACAGCACGGGAGGCACATTCAAAGAAATAAACTGCAGCCCCTGGACCAACTAGTCCTTCAGAGCAACGGTGCAAAAGCTTGGCCCATTCAGGTTCTGAGACAACAGGGCCGAGGCCAGGGCCAGTCGCAATGCCGAACTTGCCATAGAAAACATGCTGCGCACCACAGACTCCGCTTTCCTATCAGCCGGGTCTTTAAAGAGGAAATGCAGCATGCTCAAATATTTTGTAATAAAAACATCTTTGCCATTCTGAAACTTCCTTCCAACCACTTTGCATATTCTTTTATATATACCGATTCTGTAGTTGCCAAATATGCTGTAGAAATCTGCCTCCGCCGAGTCAGGCTGCAACCATTTTAACAGTGGGCAGCTAAAGCTGCTTACTGTTCACTTCCTGGATTTACACAGAGGCACCCCTCCAGCTCTCTTATGACTCCTTCCTGGCAAACTCTCACGAGAGAGAAAGAGAGAGAGCGCGCGCTGTGCATGATGTCATAACCCTAGGCTTTTTTACCACACAACTGCAGTAACAAGTGCGTCCACCAGCGTTTTCTCATTCGCTGTTGCGACTGTGGAGGAGTCATCCTCACTATCGGATGGATCAAGGAGGCTGGTTTCAAGTCCCACTGGACAGGCCACATTCACAGCCGCACCAAACTCAGAATCATACGAGACAGACTGAGCAGGAGAAGGTGGAGGACGCTTCCTGCTAGGTCATTGCCCACACGCCACTTTGATTCGTGATACCAAGGACTGTAAGACCGCCGTCAGTGCATTATTGGGGAGCTGCCATACCATACCAATGTAAAAAGGCCGTGACGTCAAAAGACTACAAAAACATGGCCGCTGGCCAGAGACCAACATAAGGAAAATGTCTGTCCCCCTCCACCGCTGAGAAGCAGGCAGCAAGGGACAGCCCGAATGCTGTTAAATGGCACCACTGCGCCCTCTTCCCTGGGACTACACCTGCCCCCCCCAACAGTTCAAGAGGCTATGTCGTGGCTGAGCTAGCACGTAGCTGTGGTCTGTACGTGCCAGCTGGCTGGACTGGGGGTGACCACTGGATCTAGATTATCAAGCCATTCGCCCACTCTGGCAGTTAATTGTAGATATCCCAGGAAAAAAAGTCAAACAAGATGCATGGAAGGAGAATAATAATAAAAAAAAAAAGAACCCAGCAGGGAACCTAGGCCCTTACTAGACAGAAAAAACAGAATGCCTATAGAAGGGAGGGAGATATATATACCAGCTGAAGATGGCCCATGGGCATAGCCAATTTTTTTTGTTCTGCCTAGTCGTTCTCCTGCAGAGGGTATATTTACTTCATGGAGTCCCAGAGGCTTCAACACCCAAGCAAGAGGCACCACTAACCAAACAATGGAGAGTTCCTTGGTCTTCATGGCAAACAAGTAAGGGACAATGTTGTTGAGCAGTACAAGTCAGGGTTAGGTTGATGTCAGGATTTTTATAACAGCTTACCTGTAAAATCCTTTTCTTTGAGTACTTCACGGGACACAGAGTCTAGTAATTACTAAGTGGGTTATTTTCCACCATCAGGTGCTGGACACTGGTGTAATCAATTAGACAGGAAGTTTCCTCCCTATATAACCCCCTCCCATACTGGGAGCGCCTCAGTTTTTGTAGCAAAAACATAGATAGTGTCCCAATATCCCCAAACAAGAGGGTTGGGAGCTCTGTGTCCCGTGATGTACTCCAAGAAAAGGATTTTACAGGTAAGATGTTATAAAAATCCTATTTACTTTATCCTACACCATGGGACACAGAGTCTAATAATTACTAAGTAGGATGTCCCAAAGCAATGCCTACTGAGGGGAGGGAGACACAAATAACGCAGACCGTGTGAGGACCTATACTGCTGTCTGCAGCATACTGTGCCAAAAGCTGCATCCTCTTGCTGTCTTACATTCACCTGATAGAAATTAGTGAACGTAAGCACCGACGACCAAGTTGGGCCTTGCAAATCTGAGTCAAAAAGGTTTGGTAATGCACCGCGCATGAAGCGCTTACTATCCTTGTAGGGTGCACTCTAAAAAGAAACAGGGGGATACCTACTCTTTAAACCACAAGCCTGAATAATAACCTGATGAATCCACAATGAAAACAGTTGATTTATATGCTGCCTGCCCTTTCCTGGGGCCTCCTGGCAGTTTTCCGTATCTGAGCAGCCGCTTCAGACAGACCTTGACTTTTCTTACTCTAACAAGAGAGTGTAACCATTTTAATAGCTATATTGAGAGAAAAGCAATAACTTTTCCTTCCGCGGACCAAGGTTCTGGAAAAAAAGGAATGCAAGAATATCTTGATTCAAATGAAAACTAGATCCTTCTAGGAAATAAGGCTGGGTGAGGATTTAACATCACCCTATCATTAAGAATAATTAAGTACGGCTCTATACAAAGAAAGTTGCCAATACTGAACCTCTCTTGTGGAGGCTACCGCAACCAAGAACACCAATTCCCTTGTTAGAAGGATGAAGGGAAACATGGTGCATCGCCCCAAGGTGCTGACCTTGTAAGCCGACAAAGCTAGACTCAATCCCCCAAGCACAAGGGGGACCTAACTGGCGGACTTATACGCGTTACCCCTTGTATAAAGGCCGGATCAGAGTGCGAAGCAATCGACCTTTGAAAATACTGACAAGGCCGAGATAGGATCCTTGATGAAACTTAAGGCTAGCTCCATTTCCTTTCCTAATGTAGGAAGGAAAGAATTTTACCTATGACATACTTCCAAGGATGCCACCCCTTGGTTTCACACCAGGAACATGGGCCTTCCAGATCCTTTGATACATGGTCCTGGAGGCCAGCTCTCCTGTATGCCTTGACCACATAGACCAGCTTTCTCACAGCGCTGATTTTGTCTGAGGCAAAACACTGTCCTTTTTGGGCTGTGTCCCAAATATTCCAAGCTTCTTACCAAATGAAAGAATGTACCTTTAGACTGGGATCCTAACCCAGGAGTTCCAGATACTTGACCATGCTGGACACACTTAGGTCCAGCCATGCTACTGACTGATCTATCAGCAGCAGTTTGCCTCGGTAGGCCATTACTGCTATACCCTTGGCCTTTAGACCTGCTAGAGGTGGGACCTAGCACCCTGTAAACCCGGGCACGGTGGCTAACCCAAAGGGCAAGACCACTAACTGGAGAAGGTGCTGTTCCCCTGCGAAACGCAGATAACCTCTGCAGTTCCATGTAAATAAACACATACAGTATGCAAATGGCTCCCCATGTGTGTATGTGGCAAGTGTTAAAGCCATATGCCTCTATGGAAACGTGTGTTCATGGAAGCATGAATTCATTCAAATAAGTTTTAGGCAAAACATAAAAAAGGCGCGCTGTATACACGCATACATATAGCATGCAAGCATGCGTTATGAACGTGTTATGCAACATTGCGCACCATGTACCCATGCAGACACGTATTCCTATGTGAACACAAGGAATCCTGTATAATTAAGGAAAATTAATTTATCATGCTTTGTTATGCAACCATGCAAAATCTAGGCAAACATGCAACTTTAAGCAATCATGCATCCTGATAAGATTCAGCATTTTCCATGCCTTCCACTCTTGTGTGACCAAGAACTCTTGTGTGATCAAGCACCCCTGTGTGACCAAGCACCCCTGTGTGATCAAGCACCCCTGTGTGATCAAGCACCCCTGTGTGATCAAGCACCCCTGTGTGATCAAGCACCCCTGTGTGATCCGACAACCTTATGCAATTAAGCATTTTTATGTGATTTTAGGCATCTTGTGCTGTATGGAAGGAAGCAGCTGCCTGATTGTCAGCACTTCCAGCCCTCTGCCTGAACACTGTGTATCTCACTTGGAACACATTGGTGCTGACAATCAGGCAGCTGCTTCCTTCCATACAGCACAAGTGCTGTGAAAGAAAACAGGGGACTCTCACACCTCGGCTGGCTTTTGACTGATCTCAGGACTTCATCTACATGCCTGTACTCCAACACCTCTATGTGAGTGCTCTAATGTTATTTTCTAATTTAAGTCTGCAGTTTTCTAAGTGGCGCCTGTTTTGTCTTTTCTTCTGTTACATGTTTGGAGCGTTGCTTCAGCTCCCCACACAAGGCTGCCCGGATCTAATGACTGCATCTCACACTAAAGCTTTTGCAGCTTAAAGGACTTGTTCTCTGTAAAATGTATACATCTGTTATCTGTGTGCGCCATTATTGTAATTATCAGAGACTTGTCTGACGCGACCACCAAGACCACCACCTTTTGAGAACGTGTCAATACGGGAATCTCCATGATCTCTTCAAACGGAGCCTTCTGAAGCACCGAGAAAACCAGGTTTAAGTCCCACGGAGGTAGTAGAGGACAGACCGGAGGGGCCACATGCCGGACCCCCTGTACAAAAGTTCTCACTAGAGAGTGAGTCGCCAGGGGTCGCTGAAAGAAAACAGCCAGGGCAGAAATCTGCCCCTTAATCGTGCTTAAGTCAAGCCTTTGGTCCACCCCACGCTGTAGGAACAGCAGTACCCTGGACACAAAATAAGTCTGTGGATTCCACCTCATCTCTTCGCAAAGAGCTAAGTAAGCCCTCCAGGTGCGATAGTAAATCCTCCTAGAGGATAACTTAGCCCTTCTCAAGGTAGAAATGACCGAATCTGATAGGCCCCGGTCTCTTAGTACCTGCTCTCAATGGCCATGCCGTTAAAGCCAGCGACTGTAAAGTAGAATGCAGTATGGGACCTTGCGATAACAGGTCCTTTATCTGCGGTAGACGCCAAGGGACGTCTGCTACTAGCTGCACTAGATTGGCGTACCAAGGAAGCCGAGGCCAATCCGGGGCGATTAGGATCACTGGAATCCCTTCTGCCTCTACTCTGCGAAGTAGAAGAGGCAGGAGCTTTGTCTTGTTTTTTAGTGTATTTTGTGCGTGGATTCGAGAGAGAGGAGCCGGACTGCAGAAGTTGGGAGTAGGCAGACCCTCCCCCCAGAGGCAATCTGCCATCCTTCTCCATGCCCCCGGGTGGCAATGGCAGGTGTGAGGGAGGGTCTCCCACTCACCCCGCCCTACCTGCTCTGCTTGGGAGCCCGACGGGGCCCAACGGGACCCCAACGGGCCAGAGGGACTCCCCCTATGAGGAAGTGAGGGGGTCTAGCCCGCTCAGCCAGCCCCGTATGTCCTTCGCCTCTCTTTTTTAGGAGACCGCATGGCCAAAGTGCGTGCGTGTTAAACCAATTTTGTGTGCGTGCAAGTGTGGTGGTTTTTGTGGGGGGGGGGCATACTAAGCACAGACGTACCTTGCATAGCACACCCACCGGGAGCCGGGCTGAGACCACCAAACTAAATTCACATGTAGCCGAGACCGGGATCCAAACCCTTGGCTGCAGAGGTGAACGGCTTGTCAGCGCAGTGCCAATCACGTTGAGCCACCACAGCTCCAGAGGCAGGAGCTTTAGAAAAGGGAAGGCATAGATTAGCCGATACTGACTCCACAGCGCCACGAACGCATCTGTGGCATCTGCCCATGGGTCCTTTCACCTGGCCACAAACCTCAATACCTTTCGATTGAGTCGAGACGCCAGGAGATCTACGTCTGGCATGCCCTATCTCTGGCAAAGGAGCTGAAACGCCTTTGGGTGCAGAGACCACTCTCCTTGGTCCAACGACTGGCGACTTAGGTAGTCCGCCTGCCAGTTTTCCACACGCGGAATATATATGACCGACAGTGCCGGTATGCTTCTTTCTGCCCACCTTAGAATGTGCGCGGTTTCTGACGCTGCAGCCAAGCTTCTTGTTCCTCATTGATGGTTGACATATGCCACCGCCGTGGAGTTGTCCGACTGAATCCTGACTGGAAGCCCCTGTAGTCTGAGACAATGCGGCGAGGCACAGCCTGATCGCCCGAAGTTCCAGGACATTGATCGGTAGGTGGGAATCCTCCAGGGACCAGCGACCCTGGGTCGACTGAACCCCCCAGACCCCCCCACCCGATAAGGCTGGCGTCGGTCGTGATTACAGTCCAGTGATAAGGAAGGAACGACTTGCCGGACAGAAGTGCCGGTAAGGCCCTGACCAAATGGCTCACCCGGATCTGATAATCCAGGGATGATGGGCACTTGTCCCATCTTGACAGAATTTCCCTCTAATACTCACGTGTGAGATTGCGCATATGGTGCCACCATAAGGCCCAGGACTCGCATGCAGAAACGGAGTGACGACCATTTCTGGGATGTCAACTGCCGCACCGCAGTCCGAAGGGATTGCAATTTTTTTCACAGGGAATTACACCCTTGCCTCTGAGGAGTCCAGGATCAATCCCAGATACACTAGGCGTTGAGTCGGTATCATTACTGATTTCTGAATGTTCAGAAGCCACCCAAAATGTCTGAGGGTCTAAAATGTTATAGACACGCTCTCCTCTAATTATGAGGCTGAAGGAGCCCTCAGAAGCAGGTCGTTCAAGTAGCCTACGATAACGATGCCACGTTGTCTAAGTAGGGCGAGAATTTGGGCAAGCACCTTGGTGAAGACCCTTGGTGCCGATGCCAGGCCAAAGGGGAGAGCAACAAACTGATAGTGATCTTCCCCGACCACAAAGCGCAGAAGTTTCTGATGTTTTGTGCATATGGGGACATGTAGATAGGCATCCCTGATGTTCAAGGATGCCAGAAAGTCCAGTGGATTAATGCCATCCGGAATCCTTGTACCTTAACGAAGCAATTGAGGGCCCTGAGGTCCAGGACAGGACGAACGCCCTCCTTCTTTGGTACAATAAACAGATTGGAGTAAAACCCCTGAAACCGATCCTGTACTGGGACAGGGATAACCACCCCCCGTTCCAGCAGGTCTTGAACTGCCCCATCTAGGGCTTCCCGACGAGCCCGTAGCAGCTAGAGGTTGGAGGAAAAAAAATCTGTTTAGTGGGCAAGATAGGAGCTCTATCTTGTACCCTGATGAGACTACTTCTCAAACCCACCGGTCGGGGCCCCGAGTTGTCCACTGGGTTGCAAATTCGCGAAGACGTCCCCCCCACCCGAGGAATGGGTGGGGGCGCACCTTCATGCGGACATGGTCTTGTTAACGGGTTTGCGAAACCAGGAACTTTTCTGTCCCTGAGCAGGCACTTTATTGGCCTGTGGTTTTCTTCCCGCAGCCCTGGGCGGGCGAAAAAAAAAAAAGTCTTGGGTGAGGTAAAGATGGGCCCCTGTCGCCGACGTGGCTCCTTCCCCTTTTAGGTCTGTGGGAGCAAGGTGCTCTTACCTCCTGTGGCATCCTTAATTGTCAAAGAGTCCATCACCTTTAAAGGACAGGTCCATTAGGGCCTTTTTTTGGAAGCTTGGACCGCCGACCAATTCTTCAACCACAGTAGACAGCGTAACAGTTTGAGCAGAGGCTCTGGCCAGCAGAGGAATAGTGTCCAAGGCTGATTCACACACGAATTTTAGGCCCTGTACCAGTTGTTTTGCTAGGGCTACCTCGTGGGTGGAAGCGTGATGTGTTTGTAACCCATTGAGCAGTAACTTTGCCCACTCTGTGAGTGTCTGGGACACCAGCGCCCCAACTATGGTTGGGCGTACCGCTGAACCTACTACAGTGTATAGGTTACGGGATATAAACTCTGCCTTCTTGTCCGCCGGGTCCTTGAAGACAGGAGCCCCCTCCACCAGAAGGGTGGTAACCTTGTTTAGCATGGACACAGGAGGGTCCACTATGGGGGGCGAGGTTCATTTCTTTAAGAAACTCGCCTCCAGTGGGTAACGTACCGCTAGGCTTTTAGGTACAAAAAAGTTTTTTTTGTGATCTGTCCCATTCCTTGTATAAAAGTTTGTCTACATAAGACACACAAGGGAACACTTTTGCAGTGCGGGTCGCCTTACGGAACCCAAAGGGGACCGGCGCTTCTGTTGTTTCTACAGACCCCTCTATTTTTAGGGTATCTCGCACTACGGTGATAAGGTCACTCACCAGAGCCTTCTCGCGAGCTGACCTGGGTCCAGAGTCATCCTCACTGTCTGGCCGCTCTAGCTCTGCACCCTCAGATACATCAGAGTCAGGGTCTTGAGTGGTAGCTAGACCTGTCTCCATATCGGAGTTGTCCCCAGAAGATGGCGGGGGGAGGGGGTGCTTTCTAGCCCCCGTTCTTCCACGCGCTGATTCCAACTTGGCAATGAAGGCATCTAGGATTGCCGACATAGTGTCCACCGATACATCGGGTACAGGGGCATCAATCAATTTTCAGCTCAGGTGTTTCAGGGGAAAAAAAACATCTGTTTCTGACGCCATGCTGTCCACATGCTTGACACAGGGAATCCAAGCAAGGTGGACAACCCACACTCCTAACTGCAGCAGAGATGAGGGGTACCCCCCCAGAGGACTTACCACGCTGGAACCAGAAGTGCAGTGCCGTTTAGCTGAGCTGCTTCTTTTCCGCTGAATATAACTGTCTGCTGAATGGCTGCTATCTACAAGGCTGCTGTCCTTATCAGCTTGTTTGCTAGTCAGCAGCGTGTGTTTGGCTGGCTGCTGATTTATAAGATGGCCACCGCTCAGGCGCTAGAGGTCAAGCATACCGAGGCCCCAAAAGCATGGCCGCCAATGCTGTAATACTTGCATGAGCTACAAAAAAATGGCCGCCAAGCGGGATGCTAGAGGCCCCAGTTTCATGGGGAAATGCTGCCGGAGGATAGCCGTTCTAAGCGCCAGCGCCGAGCGGCTGGGAGACGCGGTACAGCCCCCCCCCCCTGGGCGCCGTGTGAGCAACACCTCCAGCGCTGGGCGGCTACAAGAAAATGGCCACCGTAGTGCATATAGACCCCAGAAGTATGGCCGCCGAGCTCTGAGTAGATGCCAACAGTGGCTACAAGAAAATGGCCTCCAGGTATGCTAACAAACAATCCAGCATTGTCACAGAAAAAATAGTCGCCAGACACAGCAGCAGAATCTCTTCTGCCGCTCTCTACATTGAAAGAGGGAAACAGCAGCTGGCAACATGGACACAAGCAATATCTATGCACTTATACTTTATATTGGTTCTCAGGTGGAGCCCCCCAGAGCAACCCCCACCTCAGAAGTCTAGGGAGGAGGGAAGGGGAAGGAGGGGGGGGAAGGGAAATATAGAGCCCTTTACTCTCCTCTTCAGGGATGCCCAGCTCTGTTTTCTTGCCGAAACAAGGTAGTAGTACTTACCCCCCCCTGTGGTTTTATGCAGGAGCATCCTGGACAGTGCATCTTCCGCATGGTAACGGAGATGACTGTTGGCCAGGCTACTGCGACTCAGCCCTGTAGACCGGTCTTAATGCAAGCCCTGGTGCACATAGCTCACCGGCCACCCGTAGAGCGACGGGCATGTCGTGGACGACCCAGCACGCAGCTACGGTCGGCACACACTCGATGGCCGAAACTGGGAATACAAGGATCTAGGATCCAGCCTGTCACCCATGGAGCGACAGTGACCTCTTCTCTTCTGAAATACCCAAAGTAACGTGGACGGTTCCTAGCAGATTCTCCACCTCATTGAGAGTGAGTTTATAGCGAGAGGTTCTGGAGGACTCCCCCTCCTTACCCTCCCCATCTGACTCCTCGAGGGAGCTAGAAGCGGCACTGTCCGGCTCTTCCTCAGCGTCCTCAGGTTTCTCTCTGCTCACAGAGGGAAGGACCTCTGGACTAGGTAGGGTGATCTGTTGCGCTGGAGAAGGACTGCCCTGGGGCAACTGAAAATTAGCAAAAAGATCTTTAAAGGACTGAAAGGTGTTGGAAAGCTCTTTCACGGATGCTGCTAACTCAGAACCCTGCTCTGCCTCTCTCTCTCTAATTAGCCCATCAATGCAACGTTTGCAAAGTGCCTTATTCCAGCTTTCACCCAAAGAAGATCTACAGGAGGGACATTTCTTCTTAGAATTATGGCCAGATTTTTCTGTGGATTTCTGCAGAAAGACACAGACAAGAGCAGAGAGGCAGGTATAAGTGAAAGTCCATCAGCGCTGCAACAGTTAATCACCAGGTGTGCTCCCCCCAAGACCAACCACCACCAGGGTCCCAGATACACAACCTAACCTCCCCAACCACCAGGAGGAAAAACACCAGTGAAGCTGAAAAGTTTAAGTAAGGAAACACCATCCTAGGGTTCCTACCTTAGAGTGGCTGGTGCTGCTGTCATCCGGAGGTGCGCGTGAAGCTTCTACTTCCGACATCTCCGCTGAGGAATGTGGTCGCAGACAAACGCCAAAGAGCCGACCCACCGGCTGTAAGCGTAGGCAGCACCAGCCCAGCGTTCGGTCCTTTTCTTCCACCACGTCTGGGACCGAGAGACGCGTATCCGGTGGAAGTGCCCACCCCTCCCCGGAACTGACGTCACTCGTAATCCGGTCCGGCCTCAGCTTCCTAGCCGAATGTGACAGACACATGGAGCCGACACCCCGCCTGCAGCGCCACCCCTGGACGAAAGGAAAAGGACCTTCTCTGACAAAAATCACCCAGAAACTGCCGAGGAACGCAACACGGCAAGTACCCCAGATATGTAGCTCACTAGCTAGCTGGGTTGCCGTACGAAGTCTGAGGAATAGAGAGACCGGCTCCCTCCCTCAGAAATATCAGCCTCAGCCTCCCCAGCTGACTGGCCCCTGGTCCCAGCGATGTCTCCCCGCCGGAGGAAACACCATAAACTGAGGAGCTGGAGGAGGATGAGGCTTAAATCTTCTAATTGGAAGGCGGTGTTTCCTAAGAGGGGAGGAGCCTGTGTCTCTCTACAGTACCTGTCCTGAAAGACAAACAGGGAAAATAAAAAATAAAAATCCAGAATCTTGAACAGCCTTCACGCAATGGGCCTGAAGGGAGCCATGTCTTCTCCTGAAACTAGGCAGAAAAAAACTGAACTGCGAGATGCAGAGAGAGAAGTTATACCCAGAGGGCCCGCCCCCTGGGCAGGGCTATAGGATGTATGATAAGTTAAGGGCTATAGGGTGTATGTTAAATATATATATATATATATATATATATATATATATATATGGTATTTATCGGCGTATACAGCGCACTTTTTCCCCCTTAAAATCAGGGGGAAATCGCGGGTGCGTGATATACGCCGATCCCAGCGCTGTTTGAACGCCGACGCCGCTGACATACCGAGCGCAGTACACTCGAGTACTCGGCCAGCCTCGACTCCTCTCGTGGTCACGCCCTGTGCCGCCTCCTAGCCTTTATGCGAGAGGAGCCGAGCCTGCCCGAGTGTATTGCTCTTGGTATATGTCGGCAGCGGGAAGCGGGGGGATCGGCTCAGACAGCGCGGGAGAAGCGGGGAGGACACCATGAAGGCCGCCGGGCAACTGTAACTGTAAACTGTCAGTATTTCTTTTTTCCCTTAGGATTCCATCTAGGTTTGGGGTGCGCGCTATACGCTGGTGTGCGCTATAGGGCGATAAATATGGTAAGTTTCTGCCTAGTCAACTCCTAAAGGAAGGCTAATACCCACCAAGTCAAGATTAAGGCTGTGTCCGTCCATGAACCAAAGAGAAATCCCAGGGGTAAAATGTGGCAAGCTCAGAGACTTATCCAAAATCGATAGCCGCAAAAGGTGGCTTTACAAAGTATTGACTTTAGGGGGGTGAATAGTTATGCACATTGACTTTTTCTGTTTTTTTTTTGTCCTATTTGTTTGCTTCACAATAAAAATAAAAAAAAACAGAGTTAGACTTACCGGTAACTCTTTTTCTAGGAGTCTTCCAGGACAGCCTCTGAGATGTATGGCTCCTCCCTCTGGGACAGGAAACACATGTACCAAATGTATAAAAGGCGGTTCTCCAAGCCTCCTCTTCAGTTTAACCAAGAACTCCTGGAAGGCTCTGAAAAGACATAACACACTAACACAACATCAGTACACACCTCCAACACCATTTAATAATATCAATACCGGGTGGGAAACCAGGCTGTCCTGGAAAACTCCTAGAAAAAGAGTTACCGGTAGGTCTAACTTTGGTTTTCCCCTTTCGTCTTCCAGGACAGCCTCAGATGATAAGCAAGGAACTTACTTTGTCAGGGCGGGATCACTGCATGGAGGACCTTTCGTCCAAATGTCTGTTCCTTCTCAGACAGTAGATCCAGACGATAATGTTGGGCAAATGTAGAACCAAGTTGCTGTCTTGCAGATGTCCTCCGGAGAGGCGCCAGCCCCATGAACTCGAGACTGCCCTGGTCGAATGTACCTTAACTAATGGAGCCTGCACTTGACAAGTCCGATTTCCTGAAGCTACTGGTTACTTCCAAGTTAACTAAAAAGGCATTTTCTAATGTCTAATAGACACAGAGATGCTTCCTCTACTTCCGAGGTAGAACAAAAAGTCGGTAGGACAATGTCCTGCGTCCTATGAAACGTAGACGATACCTTGGGGAGAAACTGGGGTCTGTCTTGAGTATGACCCTGTCTTCTGAAACCAACAAAAAGGGCTCCCTAATCGAGAGCGCTTTCAAATCACTCACCCGTCTGGCTGATGTGATCGCTACCAGAAAAAATGTTTTCAGTACTACCCATTTTAAGAGAGATTCCTCCAAGGGTTCAAAGGGGCTCCCCATAAGGGCTTTGAGAACCAAGGAAAGATCCCAGGTGGGACAGGTCGTCACCCTCACTGGCCTAGACCTTGCCAGGGCCTTGAAAAATGTTTTAATAAACTGATTCTGCTGCTGAGAGGTCTGAAGAAAAAGACTTAATGCTGCCACTTGTACCTTTAGAGTACTAGGAGAAAGGCCCAATTCTACCCCTGCTTGCAGAAAATCCAGTATAGCTGGAATCCCTGGATGATCAAGCCCTTGCTCCTTCAACCAAGAAATTAATCTTTTCCAAATTTTGGCATAGATCGCCCTGGTCACTGGTTTTCAGCACTCCAGAGTTTATCACTGAAAAGCCTTGAGACTTCAGCAGCTGTTTCTCAGATACCAAGCTGTTAAACCCAGCTTCTCTGAGGATGCAGGATAGGGCCCTGAGAAATCAAATCCTCCCTGATCGGAAGATGTAGCGGTGGAACAATGGCCAATCTCTTTAGGCTGGCAAACCATGGTCTCCTTGGCTAAAAAGGTGTTATCAAGATGAGGTCCGTCGCTTCTGTCAAAAACTTTTGAAGGATCGCTGAAATCAATCTCACTGGAGGCAAGGCATAACAGAGGCTGAACTGCCAAGGGTTGGCAAACAAGTCTATCCCTCTGTCCTGATCCCCTGGATGAACAGAGAAAAACTGAGCTACCTTCTTGTTTTTCTCCGAGGCGAAGAGGTCCACCTTTGGCTGTCCCCATTTTTGCACAATCTCTCCAAACACCTCTTCGTTGAGAGTCTACTCGTCCTGCCTTATGAGACGACTAATCAGAAAATCTGCCAGCGAATTTTGTGAACCTTTTAGATGGATGGCTGACAAAGAGGATAGGTTCACCTCTGCCCAGGACAGAATCTTGTTGGCTGTGCTTTGCAGAGCAGGACTTCTCGTCCCCCCTTGTTTGTTAAGATATGCTACAGCCGCCGCATTGTCTCTCCGAACCTGCAGATGCTGTCATATCCTTGAGTGGATTGTCTCCATCGTTCAGGATTGTCAGAAGTTCCCTCTGGTTTGAGTATCGACTTGCCTCTACTGGTGACCATACCCCCTGGGCCACGGTTTCTTCCAGATGGGCGCCCCACCCCCAGGCACTGGTGTCAGTAGTCACCACTGTGGCCGTAGGTTGGGTCCAAACGAAACCCTTGTCTAGGTTGTGATGTGCCCGCCACCACCACAGAGTCCTCTTGACCCTGCGTGAAAGGGGCATCTGGGAGGTCTAGGTCCTGTCTCCTGCCTACCCAATAACAGAGCATGATACCCTGTAAAGGACGCTGATGGAACCTCGCTCAAGGTACCACTGGGAAACATGCTGTCATCAGACCCAGCACCCTTATTACCTCTCTGATCGTGGCTACCTGATTGGATTGCAGCTGGGCTACTGCCTGATCCACTTTTATAAATGTTTTCCTTGGGGAGAAATATCTTCCTCTCCACTGAAGAAATCTTGTACCTTAGGTACAGGACTTCCTGAGATGCGATCAATTGTGATTTGTCCTTGTTGATTAGCCACCCGAGAGAAGTGAGGAAACTCTGTGCCTCCCGCAAGTCTTTAGTTGTTGAGCGGAGTTGGCCACAAACAGGAGGTCGTCGAAATATGGAATTACCGTAATAGCCCTGACTCTTAACGGGGCTAGGGCTTCTGCCAGAACTTTAGTGAAAATTCTTGGCGATCAGGACAGACCAAATGGAAGAGCCTGGAACTGGAAGTGCAGTATCAATAAAATTCACTCTGACTGCCAACCTGAGGTATTTTTGGAATTCTAGATGAATTGGCATGTGTAAATATGCATCTTTGAGATCTAGAGTAGCCATGTGACATCCTGGGAATAGTAGCTTTGATACTGTAAAGATCAACTCCATCCTGAACCATTTGTATTTCACAAACCTGTTTAGGGGCCGAAGGTTCAGGATTAATCTGAACTTTCCTGATGGCTTTTTTTTTGTTTAATAAATGTTTGAGAATATCAAAAGAATAACAAAAAGCAGGTGACCACATTAAAGACAACAAGAAAGTGAGCTACAGCAGTCTTCACACGATAGGCAACAATATAATACCACATAACTCGAGCTACAGCTCACAAGACAGGAATAATTCTAAGGGGCTTTACACCTGTAGGAAGATGAAGGGGTAGAGGTAAGGAAGGAAGGGCAAAGATGATAAGGAAAAGAAAAGAAGAAATAAAGAAAGGGGCAGGAGAGGGAAGGGAGGGGGCGGGGGGCGGGAACTCTCCTCCGTCGACAACAGATAACTTAATACATTTCAAAGTAGGAAAACAAAAATCTTCACATAGGTTGAGCCATAATGTTAGAATAGTCAGAACCGACTTTAAAGATGAACCAGTCAGACCATATTTTTCGCGAAAGCTTCGATTTATTCTTGAGAGAGAGTGTAAGGTCCTCCATATAGTAAATGTGATCAACCGCTGCCAGCCATTGATGTAAGGAGGGCACTGTAGGTTGTTTCCAGAACAGGGGGATCAGGGATTTAGCTGCGCTGAGTAAGTGCGGAGACATCGACTTTTTGTATGAGCTGACTGGTTCATCCGTACAATGTATCAACACAACTCGGGAATCGCTCAGGGTTTCAAATCCCTGGATTACTTTCATCCAATGAAGGACCGAGGTCCAGAAAGGTCGAATGCGAGGGCAAAAACCACCAAATATGAGCGTGGGTAGCCCTCTCACCGCATCCACGCCAACACAGCGGAGAAACCATGGGAAAAATAGTATGTAGCACCGCCGGTGTGAGGTGCCACCTAAAAAGCAGTTCATAGTTGGCCTCGGCTGACCTTGAAGATATGGAAGAGGTATGGGCCAGTCCCAGTATCTTAGAAACCTGCGAGTCCGTGAACACCGTATCAAGGTCTTTTTCCCATCCAGCGACAAAGTGGGGTCTGTCCGTAGTAGAGAGTGACTGTAAGGCTTTGTAAAAATAAGAAAGAGGCCTCCTAATCGGTTGATCCTCAGATAGGGCCATCTCAACTACGGTCAAATCCGAGAGTGACCGGAGCGGACGTGGCAGTTTGCGTACAAAAGCAGACAATTGGAGGTACTTCCAGTTATCCATGGGGGTGCATGGAACAGAGCCCATTATGACGGACAGTGGGGCAATGCCCGACCGAGTGGTCACTTGGTGTAACATAGTGGCACTCCCCAGGGACCAGTGACCTCCGGAGGAGGAGGACATATTCCCTGGCATGAAGAAATCGTTGCCCGACAGGCATCAACGGGGAGTTGGGTAGCCAGTTATGGGCTTTACAAAGGGAATCCCACACCATCAGCGTGGAGAGGGTCAGGGGGGAAGATGACATTGAGACAGATCTACATTTTCGGGGTATCCATAGTTGGGTGATCAGATCCGACCCGAACAATGCTTCCTCTAAGGACACCCACAGTTTGGAGAGCTTATGATACTTCCAATCTGAGAGTCTAGTGAGTACCACAGCTTGAAAGTATCCCTTGACATCAGGGAGGGCAAGGCCCCCATTACACTTAGATTTAAGAAGGGTGGATCTAGCCAGTCGGGGACGCCTCCTATTCCAAATATATCTGCAAAGGAGAGAGTTCACAATCTTAAAAAAAAACACGGGTACCCTATAGGGGATCATCTGAAAGAGGAACAATAACCTGGGTAGTACGTTCATCTTAATCACGCTTAAGCGTCCCAACCAGGAGTGCGCCAGTTGGGTCCATGCCTGTAGGTCAGACCTAATCGCATTTAGCAAGGGTATGTAGTTGGCTCGAAACAGGGAGGAAAGCCTAGGCGTAAGCTGGATGCCTAGGTATTTAAGGGAACGTGATTTCCAGCTGAAGGGAAACGATTGCTTCAGGAGGGTAACAGTTCTAGCCGGGACTGATATATTGAGGATCTCGGATTTTGATATATTAATTTTGAAGTTGGAGACAGCATGAAACTCAGAGAAAGCTGACATTAAGCTCAGTAGTGACAGGGCGGGTTGTTGGACATAGAATAAAACATCATCCGCGTATGCGGCATATTTGTGTTCTACAGAGCCTACAGTGATTCCTCCGATATCGGGGTTATGTTTAATCGAGGCAAGGAAAGGTTCTAGCGAAAGGGAAAATAAAATGGGTGATAAGGGGCATCCTTGGCGTGTTCCATTGTGGAGTGAGAAAGGTTCACTCAGGGTGCCATTGACTCTAAGCTGTGCAGTGGGCGTGGAGTATAATGCGGAAATTCGGGACAGAAGGGGAGGTCTTATACCTAGATGGAACAGGGTTGCAAACAGGTACTCCCAGTCCACCCTATCAAACGCTTTTTCAGCATCCGTAGACAACAGGAGGGTGGGCTGCGAGGACCGTCGCGCAAAAGAAATCAGGGAGAGGGTACGAAGAGAGTTGTCCCGGGCCTCCCTACCAGGGATGAATCCTGTTTTGTCCGGTGCAACCCATTTGGGGATGAGCGGGAGCAACCTGTTCGCAATCACTTTCGCGTATAGTTTAGCGTCAATGTTCAATAATGATATGGGTCTATAACTACTACAACTACTAGGGTCTTTACCGGGTTTAGGGATAACTGATATGGGCATGGAGGGTTTCGGGTCGAAGGGAATCACCCTTCGATACCGTGTTAGCATAAGCAGACAGGTAGGGAAGGAGGAGATCTGCGAAAGAGCGGTACTACTGTACAGTGAGGCCATCAGGGCCGGGAGCCTTACCGGAGGCCATAGCCTTCAGGGCCTCCCGCAGTTCGGCGACCGTCGGGTCAACGTCCAAGGCGGCCAGAGTCTCCGCGGGCAGCATGGGTAAGCGAACCCGGGAAAGGTAGTCCTGAATGCAGCGGGTCTTAGTAGCTGCATCCTCATCTGAGCTGCGGACATGATATAAGGTTTGGTAGAAAGAGCGGAATTGCTTAGCTATGTTCGACGTCTCATGGACCATCGAGCCGGATGCGGCTCTGATCTTGGCCACAAAAGCAGCAGCCTTCCTCTGTTGCAAAGAGCGGGCCAGCAGGCGGCCCGGTTTGTTCCCCCATTCGTGGAAGCGCTGTGCAACGAGGCTGAAGGATCGCTTCTGCTCCAAATGAAAGAGGGCCTTTAGTTCCTCTCCCTTCTGGGTCAGGGCCTCAAAAACCAGTCACGTTTGGGAAGACTTGTGGCATCGCTCAAGAGATTCAATAGATTTAACAAGATCCAATTGTTTAGAGGTCCGCTCTTTCTTCCGCCTGGAGCCCAGCTCAATAAGTTTCCCCCGGACAAAGGCCTTGTGGGCTTCCCAGACTACCCCCGGAGGGGTCTCTGGGACAGCGTTGTCCGCAAAGTACGCGGCGAGGCCTTCTGCAAGGAGTTTCCTATCACAGTCATCTACTAGTAAGTGGTCATTAAGCTTCCAGTTGGGAGGTCTAATCGGTAAGGAGGGGACAGACAGTGTGAGAACTATTGGGGCGTGGTCAGAGATGGGGGAAGCGGAGATGGAGGCCGCTTTGGGGAGGCTAAGGTGGTAGTGATCAATAAAAAAATAATCAATTCTGGAATAAGAGTGATGTAAATGGGAAAAGTGGGTGTAGTCTCGTGCCCGAGGGTGCAAAATCCTCCAAACATCCATTAATTGTGCCGCCTGCAAGCGCTTACGCAAAAATTGCAAACGTTTCTGCGATATGCAAGAACTGCCCTGGGATGTGTCTACGGATGGTTCAAGAGGGACATTGCAGTCTCCTGCGAGGAGAATGCACCCCCGTGCAAAATCTTGTAGTTTTGTAAGAGTGGAGGACAGAAAGGCAACCTGCTCCCGGTTAGGAGCGTATAGCGTGGCAATAGTGCAGGGCATACAACCCAATTTACCCCTTAGGAACAGGAAGCGACCCCTTTCATCACTAAGCATCGACTCTAAAACAAAAGAGGTTCCCCTGCGGAAACCAATGGCCACCCCCTTGGCTTTAGGGATATCCGATAGGCTATAGTACCAGGTAGGGTACTGCGGGGAGAAAAGCCGTACCGAGGTCATGTGAGTGAGATGGGTCTCTTGCAAAAGTATAATGTCCCCTCGCAAGCGGTTCATCTCTCTGTACAGGGTGTGTCTCTTACCTGGGGCGTATAAGCCCCGTACGTTCAGGGAAACCAAATTTAGGGTAGCCATTGAAGACAACAGGGGGAGCCCAACATTACAGCACGACAGAGAAGTAGCACCGGGAGGGGATGGGCGAGACAGGGAGAGGGAAGAAAAGAAGAGGGAGAGAAATAAAGGGGGAAAGGAGGCATTAGAAGGTATATACATAGACAAAGTTCCCTGATGGGGAATACCAGCATATGCACGCAAACAAATGCCGTGCGGGATGGGGATAGCTGAGCGACCCGCCACCCCCACGCTCTCCGCCAACAACGGACCGAGGGCGTCAGGGCGCGCAGCCACGCCAACCACCCCCAGAAAGGGGTAGAGCCGCGAGGGGGGACAGGCGGCAGGCACCTCTAGTACCGTGACTGCAACATGCGACCCCAGCAGCGGCACCACTAACAAATGTAAAACAAGATGTATTAACAAAAACGTTTAACTTTTAACTTAACTTTTAACATAACCTGCATAAAACATAGACCACCATACAAGATAAAGTAACGAACCAGGAGAGTGCAACCAGAGTCCTGAGAATATAATCCTGTAGCGAATGACCCGACTTAAGAGGTCAGGCAGCAGTAGAACACCCACCGCCGTATGTCCCATAATGTAAGGACAGGGGGGGTAGGCGCATAGGATATCACCGTCTCAGTACCGGGCCCGGAGAGTAGAAAAGTCACCGACCCCCCAGACCCCAAAAAAATAAAGTATGTAGAAAAGGCCAAAACGAGCAAAAGAAAAATGAGAACAGAACCGAGGCAAAAGGAGAGCGCTGGGGGTGGTGAACTAGAGCTCAAGCGGGACAGGGACATCACGGGCCAGGATCGCTCTGCGATGGATGAAGCCTCAAAAGCCCCGGAGCGGTGCCTGCGGCCTACCTTCTTGCCACTGTGCATCTGGGACTGTCGAAGGAGCGGGGAGACCATCTTGCCACTAATTTGCCGTCACGACGGGCGATCAATGCCGACGGAAAGCCCCAACGATACTGGATGGACGCCGCGTGTCAGCGGTTTCAAGGCTCTACGGCGTTCCAGCGTCTTTGGCGAGGTCCGGGTAGAAGGACAGAGAAGCGCCGTCAAAGTCCAGAGAGGCAGATTCACGGGCTTTTCTCATAATACGCTCCTTCTCTTCGTAGTAATGAACCCCGCAGATAACATCGCGGGGGTTATCAGACGTGAGGTTGCGAGGACGCAGGGCCCTATGCACTCTGTCTATCTTCAGTGGATTATCAGCTACGAGGCCCAGCATACCATTGAAAATGCCGCGAACAGAGGGGAGGAGGTCGTCATCGCCGGTTGCCTCAGGAAGCCCCCTAATGCGGATATTATTCCTCCTGGCTCTGTTCTCTTGGTCCTCGAGCTTATACATCGCCATCCTATGGGCGATGGCAAGTGCCTTAGTTGAGGCCTGCAGATTTCTGATTGCCGCCGCGTGGCGATCCAGGCGCTGCTCTGACTCTCGACCCGCTCTAAGACCTGAGAGAGGTCCCCTCGGACCGCTGAGATCTCCTTCTTGATGGAACGTTCTAGGCTCAGGAACATGGAGGAAAGTTCTGATTTGGTCGGCAGACCGTCCACCAGAGCCGCGACCTTCGAGCGGCGGGAGAAACTGCCCTCCGTCTCAGAGTAGACAGATGAGGTTGGCGAATGGTGTCTGGGTTCCGTCCTGCGGCGGGAGGCGGAGCTCGGGCCGGCGTCTGTAGCATGTGGAGAGCGGCCTAGTCCGTCGGAGAGCTCCGTATCCACGGCTAGATACCTCTTGATGGACCCAGACTGCGATCCCGACTTAGCAGCAGGCTTCCCTGACTTCCTCACCATGACGATCAAAGTGGTCAAGATATTTAAAAGCAAATTATAGCAGGTTATAGTGGTGCCAGCGCCGGAGCTCAGAGCACACGCGTCCTCACAGCTGCATGCTCAGGCCACGCCCCCCTCCTGATGGATTCTTTACCACAAACACATGGGAGTACATTCCCTGTCCATGCTCCTTCTGGGGCACCTAAATCAGAACTCGCTGATCCACTAAGTCCCCCAGCAACAGACTTAGGGCCTCTGCTTTCTCTATGTCCCTGTTTAGTTGTGTAACCTGAAAATCTGAGGGGGGCACTGACAACTCCAATTTGTACCCGTTTCTTATGATGTCCAATATGAACGGCCTTGAAGTCGACGTGGTCCATTGTGGGGGGAACTCCACTAGTCTTCCTCCCACCGGGAAGCAAGAGTCACTGAGTTTTTGGAGTGGTTCGAGGAGAATTAAATAAAATTCCTCCCCTTCCACGCCCCTTGTGGCACGCCCAATGTTTTTTGGGTTGGCCCTCCTTTTGTTGGGTCTGTTGCCTGGGACATCGAAAAAAAATGTTTCCCTTCCATCTTTTTTTTCTGGAAATGCCTTTTCCTATCTCGAGTCCGTTCAAGCACCTCCTGGAGGCCGGATCCAAACAGGTGGTCCCCTAAAAATCGTAACCCACAAAGCTTTAGCTTTGAGGCGGCATCACCTGTCCAGGTCTTTAGCCACACAGCCCTTCTAGCTGCATTCACCAGAGCAGCTGACCTGGCTGCCAATTTTACAGATTCCTCTAAAGCATCTGCCAGAAATCCGACTGCTTTTAATAGTAGCGGGAACAATTTTAAAAGTTCTTGTCTAGGAGTGCCCGTTGAGATGTGAGCCTGTAGTTGAGTGAGCCAAACACTCCATTTTTGAATGAATGACTTGTATAGCGCTACACATGCAAACCTCTAAGCTCTTTTTGAAGCCAGCGTAGGATCTCGACATGCTTGGGACACACAGTCGTACAACACATATGGGACATAATTTCTAGCCACACAAGTTGCTGCGAGAGCTGGTTTCAAACCTATGGAAGAGGCATCCCAGGGCCTCTTGAGCAGCAAGTCCCCTCTCATCCATCGGATTCTTAAGAGAACCCAGGTCATCAAAAGCCAAATCTGTCTTCGAGACTTTGGCTAAGGGAGCATCTAATTTGGGAACTTTATTCCAGGGGTGAGTTGCATCCAATTCAAATGGAAATCTGCGCTTGAGGTTGCCTGAAAAAGGTCTCCTTTCAGGCTGTTCCCACTCCAACAGAACCGTTTCAATCAATGATTTGTGAGCGGAAAAAACCCTGGTTTTACTTCCACTAGACCCCGGGTACATCAGGTCGTGCTTCGAGAGTTGAACCTGTTCCTCACGGATCTCTAGTGTGTCATAAATTGCTTTTAGTAGATCCCCCACATCATCCAAAGAGAATTTATATCTGGATGTCCTGGAGGAATCCTCCTCTCCCTCCGAATCGGATGCCGATCCTGCTTAGAGGATGCAACCGACCTGGGAACCCTCTTTCTTCCTGATTCTGTGACAAGGAAGGGATACTACTAGATGCTCTAGGTAGGAATGAAGAGGGACCCTGCATCCTATCCATTAGTCCCTTAAAGGACTGAAATGTGGATGCAATCTCATCTTTCACGGATGATAGTATCTTGTGACAAGCTGTCACTGAATCATCCTTTACCAAGCTGCTGACACATTCTGGACACAATGGCTTGTCCCAATTGGAGCCTAACTTTGTCCCACATACTGCACATTTCTCTCTAGGTGGCTGCATCCGAGTCCTGTCCTGGGCTTTAACCTGTAAAACAAATGATCCCAGTTACTCCACAGCCCTGCGCCTACCACCACTGTGCATGGCTAGCCTAGAGAGTGCCTGACCCATCACCAAAGGTTCACCACCCAGGGAGGGTATTTGGGGCCTAATAACCCTAACCTCCCAGAGCATGCTATGATCTGCCCTCACCACGCTTACTTGAGAGGCACCGGAGCCTTTGGAACCGAGTCTGACTGTGCCGCTGCACTCTCCATGGTCCCTGTTGATTGCTCAATCTCTGAGCCTGTCCACCTGCTCCGCGTTCCTGTTAGTCACCGCTGCGCCCAGGAAACCGGAACGCTATTTTTTTTGCATCGTATAGGGAGTGCGGCCATCTTTTTTATTCATCCGTTTCCTGCAGCAATGATAGGGCATGCACCCCACCTGATGTTAGTCCATTTATAGCCTAGCAGTGTTCACCTGGAGCAGTTAATCTGTCTAGAAACATGTGGGCTCTGAAAGGCCTTAGCTTTACTATGGCCTTAATAATTGAAGGTTTAGAGGTCAACCGAGTCCCCAAAGTGGAATAGAGTGTGCTTGCGCTCAGGCCCATGTCGAGGCATCTTTAAAGACAGAGGACACGACAAATGCTTGCTTTCCTAAAGAAAACTTCTAATGTAGCATATATTTAGATTTTTGACAGACTTTTTTGTAGACTTTATACATGCTGCTCTTCCATGCTCTCATGAGGACATCTACCATTCTTGAAGAGCAACCTAAATTCGTGAACCTTAGCTTCTCAAAATACAGGCTGCTAACTTTTGTTTTTCCGGAGCTCAATGGAGAACTAGACGTTGTGCCACTGTCTGGCAAATGAGATTTGTACTGTGCAGAACAGTGGTGTAATGGGTAGCACTCTCACCTAGCAGTAAAGAGGGTCATTAGTTTGAATCCCAACCAAGACACTACCGGAGTTTAAATTTTCTCCCTGTGCCTGCGTGGGTTTCCTCCGGGTACTCCAGTTTCCTCCCACCCTCTAAAGACATGCTAGTTGGTAAATTGGCTTCTGTCTTAATTGGCTCTAGTATATGAATGCGAGTTAGGGACATTAGAGTATAAGCTCCTTGAGGTGTGAATGTACAATGTATATGTAAAGCGCTGGGTAAATTGACAGCACTATAGAAGTACCTTAAATAATAAATGAAATAATAATACTAGCTGTCTGTGAGATATAAATAGTTTGGTGCCTATCCACTGTTGGAGAAACCCCTGGAAAGGGTATCTTCTCCACTGAGCAACTCAACACAAGGACATGCGAGACCATAGTCCCAATAGTCACCAGGCATGCAGATGCTGACAGGTGAAGAGAGGAACACCAGGACAAGTCAGTACCTTACCATTGGTATGTTCTCTAGCAGCAGAGAAAAACATACTTTAAACCATGATTAGTTGGGCTTGCCGAGACAGAAAGAAAAAGTGCACTGTGTCAGAAAGACATCAAAAAGTCCTATGAATAAATTACCGTCTGAAAAAAAATTGATGAACAAAGTAAATTAATAAACAATTTAATTTATTGAAAATGGATCAATAGTAAAGTTACAGCAGTTCCACAACTGACACCAAGTTCTGGAGACAAAGACAAACACACACAAAAGACACATGAAACAGAACACCAAAGAAATTCATCAAAATAACGTTATAAATGCATTAGGCAGTACAAGGGCATTACCACCAAGCTTGATTGTGAATTGTACACAGAAACAACGGCCGTCACAGAACTAAAGGTTATGATATAAACAATGTTGCATTGAACGTAGTAGTCCGTGGTGAAATTTGCAGAGCAAAATTACAAAGTTAATTCAAGGGATTGGAGAAAATGTTGAAATTAAGACAGGGAGCCATCTGCTGTTACAGATGTAACTATGCAACTACGTAACGAGTCCACTATGCTGTAGATGACAGGCTGTGTATCCTTTAAACCAGGGGTCTCAAAACTTTCAAAGCAAAGGGCCAGTTTACTGTCCTTTAGACTTTATTTGGGCCGGACTGTGCCCAGTGAGAAGAAAAAATGCCGCAGCATCAGTGTCTCATCATTGGTTTTAATGAGAGAAATGGTGACCCATTCGTGATATCAATGAGGAGAGTAGTACTCCATTGATGGTGTCAGCAGCAGTAATGGGAATGTCACCCCATTATTGGTGTCAGTTGGAGGAATATTGCCCCAAGGGCCAGAAAAAAGGCAAGGAAAGGGACACAACAGGCCCCTGGGCCGCAGTTTGGAGACCACTGCTTTAAACTGACCATACTCCAGAACAGCAGTTGATGGATCAACAAGGCTGTGGTATTTAATCAGAAATAATACACTGAACCAAAATCAATGAACAGAGGCCCGAGCCTGGATAATAGTAAGGTTCCAAGTGGAAATTGCACAGTAGTTCAGACAACAGGATTTGAAGGTACACATGGATCAATTTCTCACTCTCTGTGTAGGTAAATAAAGACAACGCTGTGCAGCGCTATTGCAAGCGGGTGATTTAGGGCTTTATAGATTATACAGGATTCTCATCATGGCTGTATAGCTTCATGTTAACTCCAAAAGCCACTCACGGTATGTAAACAATAAAAGCCCATCATGCAAAAGGTAGGCTAGCTGCCATATGAAGAGCCATATAGAGAGCAACGGCTCCTGAATCCGCCATGTCAAGGGCTCAGCTGAGAACCACAGACAGGCTCAACAGCGAGGTGGTATGCAGGGTGGTTGCCTGATGCTGCAGGGGGTGACAGCAACACGTTTCACTGGTTAACCCCAGTTACATAAGGACTTGCTTGCCGAGACACAGGCCCAATTTAGGTGGTGCATGCCTGCCAAATCCGGAGGGACTTAATGGTAAGAGCCCATAGTTCGCTTCCCATACACCTGAATGATGCCCTTTACCTTCTTTGCAGTGACTAGCTACCAAGATTAGGCGACACTCATGGCTTTGCAAAAAACTGGCAGTAGGAAATACAAAGAGGTACAAGTACAGTTTTTCTGCTGGCAGCACAAGGACTTGTCTCAGTAAAAATCAATCCTTGAGAATCAGGGATACTGAGCAAGTCTAAAGGTCTAAAGAAGAACTCCACATTAGGAATAATATAACATGCACAATGCTACCCAAGTCATTTGGTAACAAGATGACCAAGATGTTTAAAGGTTATCTACCTACTTTAAATGACAGCCCTGCAGACTAAAAAAAAATCAATACAAAAACAAATTCAATAAGAATTAGTTGCTTGGAAATCACCCTTTAAAGGGGTTAGCTACTGTTAAGGAAGGCCAATCCTGCAGCCTCCCAGACCAGAGCTCAGACATTTTACCAGGTGATAATTCATCAAACCCAGGCATGCCAGAAGCAGGGCTATTAAAAATTTTTGTTCAGCACAGAAACAAAAAAGGTAGGACTGCAATGTACACAGATCACTCAAGGGAATAGTAAAAATCATCACTGCACATTTTAACAAAAGTGGAGTACACGTCAATAGCCCACAAGCAGGTGCCTTATTAAACCCCAAGCTGGTGTGGAGATCAAAAAGCACCCCAGCTGCCACACGGGGATGCGTTCAATCTAGAGAAACATCACTGAATGAAGTAAGATTCAGCATGCATCAGTGACAAATAAGGCAATAAAATCAGGCAGGATTACATACCAGATAGCTGCACAGCCATTTAGCGGGGCATCAATCCCAATGCCAGTCATAACACCCATGCAAGAAGCCTAGTTAAATGCCCATACAGCAGGATGCACCTGCAACAGGTGGACAAAGTCTATTGCAGCCAGGTAGGGGGTGCTGCTTGGTCCTACCAGTTGAGGAGGACAAAAAAGGAACGCCAAGGGGGTGAAATGTTACCATAGGTCCTGGGGCAGGTTGGGGTATGGGCTGAGCATACCCAGTGGTAGGCTGACATGGAGTGGTGGGGAAAACAAAGTTTGGCGTTATGCATACACGCAATAGGGCAAGCTAAACGTATCCCAGGTTTTTAAATTCCTCTACATTTTGGCATTAAAAAAGATTTTTTTTCCCCCATGTGTAAAAAAAAATAAACACGAAAAAAAGTCTTACTAACTGTAGTGTTAAAATGTAAATTTTAAATGGTAAAAAATACAAAATCTAATAAGAAACCACTTGCCATTTAAAGAGAAAAAACAAAATCTATATTTCAGAGTGAAATTAAAACAAATTTTATTTTTGATGTTGAAAATATACAAACTCTCCTCCCACGTTTTAAGAAACAATGCTTGGTTTTGAATCCATATTCACTTCCCATATTCATCAGATTTTTATTTAAAATGAAGGTAAAATAAAAGTAGTGCATAATGTACAACACAAGAAAACAACGGATCAAACACACAAGTTGGCATGTCAACCATCTGCCCAATGTTATAGCACCTTGTAACGTCCTTTGTTTGTTGGCTGGTAGGAATTTTGCTGTTAAAAAAAAAAAAAGTGAGAAATTAAGAGGCATATTTTTCACACGTGGTAAATTACAGCATACATTGGTATTGAAATATGTTTAAATAAAAAAAGATAACAGATGCTGTAAGGTTATTGCACATTTTAAATGAGTTAAGATGAACATACGGGCATCACCTATTTTCTGAAAGGAACCATCCATCTTCAAAACCTGGACTCGCTATTATACATACATGCATAAACCACAGCATATATGGATGATCTATTTGGTCACCTGCTCCTATTCCCACTTCTTTCTATTGACCATCAATTGTGACAGGTTGCCTCACTGGTTTATAGGAAGGCATGAGAGCAGAGAGACAGGTCAGGGACCAGCCACGGAAGCTGCGGGTTGATATTTGCAAAGCACGGTATTCAGAATTTGGAGTACACAGACACTCAGAAGATATAGGATCAGAGAGTGGGCATCTGGAATACCTACCTTCTAGACCCATGGCAAACCTATGTAAGCCCATAGATTCAAATTAAAGTCTCAGTTTTCCCTGTCCCCACTGAGCTTTCCCCTCACTTCCAGTCTCTATGACAATTTACAAAGATAGGAGATGTTGCATCTCTTCAGTGAGGATAGGCTCCATCAAGTTTAGGAGGTAATTTTTTTTTAAAGACCTGTGGTATTACTTTTGTAAGCCTTGAGTGCTTAACATATTTGGAAAAAAAAAAAACACACTTGCTTGCGCTGCCTGCTCTAAAACTGCCCTTGCGAGTGTCCTAAAAAACAAAAAGATCTTGACTCTGGAAGTGGCTAACTGTGAAGTGCCCAAAATGGCAGGCAAAGGTCTAATCCCCAGTATTAAACAAAGTGCAATTAATGGCCTAGTCACACTACTCATCGCTATATTACCATTACAATTTAAATTAGAACCAGTGTACCTAGAACAATTAATAATGTAAAAATAGCAAAGAATCGAGTCCTGAAGCACTGTACAAATCTAATATTATAGCAGCGCTCCTGTCAGTCCATTTAAAACACGAACAACATTTATATGTTTGATCATATAAGGCAGGGGTAGGCAACCCATGAGACATTGCAAGACACTGACAATCACAAGCATAACTCCTAGAGGCAGAGGCATTATGGGATTTGTAGTTTCACCACAGCTGGAGTGCAGAGGTTGCCGTCCCGATATAAGGGATGGAAGGATGACACTTAATGAATACAGATCTGAAGGAAGACTGTGGTCCTAGTAGATATTATGAGCATGCACCCTACACCCAGATACACACCACGTGAGTCTCACTCACAGGAGGGGTTTGAACTCACCATCAACAGGCAACTTAAAAAGTTGAATCCAATTTTACTTCTGCTAATTGCAATATAGAGGATGTTTATCCAGTCCTTTGAAGTGTAAGACAACAAACCTTTGTCTACGATTCAACATTTTAACCTGCCTGTGGATGGTGCCAAGTCAGCAGGTGACCAAACTGTCAAGACAGACTGGGTCCATGGAGCCCTAACCTACAGTTGTATGCAAAAGTTTAGGACACCCTGACATTTTCCATGATTGTCATTTATAAAATATTTGGGTGTTTGGATCAGCAATTTCATTTTAATCTATCAAATAACTTAAGGACACAGTAATATTTCAGTAGTGAAATGAGGTTTATTGGATAAACCTCCCTGGCGGTATAATTATGTCTGGAATTTTGTACCAAAAGCGGTACCATTATTTTGCATGGAAATTCAGCGTTTTATACTGTAGGCCTGCAATTCTTTGGAATAACTCACTTAAATCTGTCCAAACAAGAGTCACTCCCGGGTATGATAAAATTTGAAACACAAAATCATAAAATTATAATAACTATAAATAATTATAACAAATGATAATGTAATTATAGAAAAAATTATTCAATAATGTAATCAAATCAAAAACACTGAAATTTGCTCAGTTGCAGAATTGTCGCTGTCATTACTTTTTTTTGTATGACAAATTTCCCCACAAAACACTATCGCTCAATTCTGCAAGTGATTATAATTTATTAATCACTGTTTTCTAGCTGCTCTAAAATCACTTTTGACATAAAGGGACACTATGGACAATCTACAGTTTCCAGGCAGAAAGAACAGTTTATTTTATAAAAGTGCATGTAGGACACTGGACAGACCACTAGGGACAAGGGGTGTGTGTATTTTTTACATACAGTACTGTAATCTATAAGATTACAGTATACTGTATTTACTTTTTTGAATTTGGCGCCGTTCTCCGCCCCCGTGCGTCGTAACGTCGCAGGGAACTGAGATCGACGGCACACGGGGATACTGTGTGAATCGAGTGAGCACCCGCTCGCTCACACTGCGGGGATGCATCGCTGGATCCACGGACAATGTCAGCCGGTGCGTGCGCAAGGCTCTGCATAGCTACCCCGAGCGTGACTTTGGGATAGCGATCCTAGCATAAAAAAACACCCCGAGTCACGCTCGGGAATACCGCTAAGGGGATTAACAGAAAATGCGCAATATGCATCAAAACGAAATTAGACAGGTGCATAAATTTGGCCACCCTTGTCATTTTGTTGATTTGAATACCTGTAAGTACTTAGCACTGATTAATTGGAACACACAATTGGTTTGGTGAGCTCATTAAGCCTTGAACCTCATAGACAGGTGCATCCAATCATGAGAAAAGGGTATTTAAGGTGGCCAATTGCAAGAAGTTGTTCTCTTTGACTCTCCTCTGAAGAGCGGCAACATGGGGGCCTCAAAACAACTCCCAAATGACCTGAAAACAAAGATTGTTCTACATTATGGTTTAGGGCAGAGGTCTCCAAACTGCGGCCATGGGGCCGGATGTGGCCCTTTGCTTGCCTTAATGCGGCCCTTGGGGCATTATTCCATCCAATTTAAATGGGGCATAATTCTTGTTGCTGACACCAATGGGGCACTATTCCTCCAACTGACACCATAAATTTTTTCCTTTAACACCAACCATGGGGCACTATTCCTCCCACTGTCTCCAAAGATATGGTATTATTTACTCTCACTGGACACCTGGTCATTTTTTACTCCCAATGGCCCTAGTCTGGCCCCCTTTAAGTCTGAAGGACCGTAAACTGGCCCTCTGTTTAGAACGTTTGGAGACCCCTGGTTTAGGGGAAGGCTTTAAAAATGTATCGCAGAGATATAAGCTGTCAGTGTCCACTGTGAGAAACAAAGTGAGGAAATGGAAGACCACAGGCACCGTTCTTGTTAAGGCCAGAAGTGGCAGGCCACATAAAATATTGGAGAGGCAAAGGTGAAGGATGGTGAGAACAGTCAAAAACAGCCCACGGAACACCTCCAAAGACCTACAACATCAATTTTCTGCAGATAGTGTCACTGTGCGTCCTTCAATAATTCAGCAAATTTTGCACAGGGAGAAGCTGTATGGGAGAGTGATGCAAAAGAAGCCTTTTCTGCACACACGCCACAAATGGAGTCGCTTGAGGTATACAAACACACATTTGGACAAGCCAGCTTCATTTTGGAATACGGTGCTGTGGACTGATGAAACAAAGATTGAGTTTTTTGGTCATAACAAGGGGCGTTATGCATGGTGGCAAAACTACACAGCATTCCAAGAAAAAACGCTTTCTAGCCACAGTAAAATTTGGTGGAGGTTCCATCATACTGTGGGGCTGTGTGGCCACTGTTAAAAGTTGAGGGTCGCATGGATTCCACTCAATATTAGCAGATTCTTAAGAATAATGTTGCGGAATCAGTCACAAAGTTGAAGTTAGGCTGGGCTGGATATTTCAACAAGACAACAACCCAAAACACTGCTCAAAATCTACTCAGGCATTTATGCAGAGGAACAAGTACAATGTTCTGGAATGGCCATCCCAGTCCCCAGACCTGAATATCATTGAACATCTATGGGGTGATTTGAAGCGGGCTGTCCATGCTCGGCAACCATCAAACCTAACTGAACTGGAGATGTTTTGTAAGGGCCCTTTCACACGTGCGGACCGTATGTCCGCTTTTTCATCCATCCGTTTGAGGATGAAAAAGGGACATACATTGGTCCCTATGTGATTACGGGTGTCAGCGGATAAACATCCGCCGACACCCTTAATCACCCGCCTCCTCAAAGATCCGATTTTGCAGACGGAAGAACTTCCTATTTTTTCTTGCGGATCGAATCGACGCGGACACGCGGTCAGTGTTCATCCGATCCCCCCATAGGGGAGAGCGGAGAAAAGACAGGGCGGTCCCTGCACAGTGTGCAGAGACCGCCCTGTCATCCAACGGCTCAGCGGGGATATACGGAGCGATCCCCGCTGAGCTTACAGACACATGGAGGCGGATTATTACAGATCCGCCCCGTGTGAAAGGGCCCTAAGGAGGAATGGTCCAAGATGCATTCATTCAGAATCCAGACACTCATTACAGGCTATAGGAAGCATCTAGAGGCGATTATTTCTGCCAAAGAAGGCTCAACTAAATATTGATGTGAATTTTCTGTTGGGGTGCCCAAATTTAGGCATCTGTTTAATTTCATTTTAATGCATATTGCGCATTTTTTGTTAATCCAATAAACCTAATTTCACTACTGAAATATTAAAATGGGTTGATGAGCGCAGTATCAAACACACCTGATGCGCAAGACATAATTACTATAAAAGTGTGTATACCTTTAAATGTGTGCCTAAATCTTTTTATACTATAAGTGAAATCTGACACAATATCTACAGAGCTCAATATGATAATGAACAAGAGTGATATATTTATTTTGCTCTGTCACTTTTTGAGCTGACCTTAGTTATTACTTCAGTTTGCAAGTGCACTTTGTTTTTTTTATTCACTCTTGTTCATTATCATATTGAGCTCTGTAGACATTGTGTCGGATCCCACTTATAGTATACAATTTTTAGGGACAAATTTAAAGGTATACACACTTTTATAGTGATTATATCTTGCACATCAGGTGTGTTTGATACTGCGCTCATCAACCTATTTTAATTTTCCACGTTCATAGTGATTTGTACACTTATAAAATTGAACAGCACTATCATTTATTTCGCATACCACCCACTAAACATTTTCTCTATTATATTTTTCCTTATTATTCACTTGCTAAGCGCAGAAGATTCCTCCACTACTACTGAAATATAACGGTGTCCTTCGGTTATTTGATAGATCAAAATGAAATTGCCGATCCAAACTTCTAAATGTTTATAAATGACAATCATGGAAATGGTCAGGGGTTCCTAAACTTTTGCATACAACTGTATATTTTGGATGACTTCCTCATTATCTCAAGGCTAGTGATTTACTGTTTTCTGGCGATTTTGATACACTCGGGGAGTGTGACTAACGCAGCGTGTAAGGCGCAAGCTCATAATATCTACTAGGACCGTCTTCCTTCAGGAACTGTATTCCCTAAGTGTCATCATCCTCTCCCTTATATCAGGGATACGCAATTAGCAGACCTCCAGCTGTTGCAAAACTACAAGTCCCATCATGCCAATTGCATATCCCTGCTTTATATGATCAAACACATATGCCGGTCAGGATTCTTTGCCATTTTTTTTTACACGAGTCCCCAGTATTGCTCATGGTCTTACTGCAGCCGATTAGCAACTTACCAAGCCTTGTACTGCACTATACTGTATCTCTGTACGAAGCTGGCCATCTTGGAAAAAGCAGAGATGTGCTTCCTCATGTCAGAGCCTCCAGCGAGATGATCCACACATAGTAAAGCCAAATCTTAGATCAAGTCTTTAAAAACTAGCAATCAGAAGCAGCAGCGCTTTAGATTCAAACTGCAGATACACAGTTATATATAGCTATGTATCTGCTACACACACAGTTGTGCTCATAAGTTTACATACCTTGGTAGCACTTATGATTTCTTGGCCAATTTTCAGAGAATATGAATGATAACTTTTCTTTTACTCATGGTTAGTGTTTGGCTGAAGCAGTACGTTATCAAAAAATACTGGAGAAACATTTGCATGCATCAGCCAGGAAGCTGCGCATGAGACGTACTTGGAAATTCCAACATGACAATGTTTCAAAACACAAGGCCAAGTCGACCCATCATTGGCAACAGCAGAATGAAGAGAAGTGGAGTAGCCAACTTAGTCTCCTGACCCCAATATCATTGAGCCACTCTGGGGAGATCTCAAAACGTGCAGTTCATGCAAGACAGCCCAAGAATTTACAGGGACTGGAGGCTTTTTGGCAAAAGGAATGGGCAGCTTTACCATCTTAGACGATAAAGAGCCTCATCCACAAATACCTTCAAGCTGTCATTGATGTTAAAGGGGGCAATACAAGGTATTAAGAACCGGGGTATGTAAACCTTTGATTAGGGTAATTTGGGTAGTTTCTGCTGTCATTATGATTTAAAAAGAGTAAGGCCCCTTTCACATGTCCGGACCGTATGTCCGCATTTTCATCCATCCGTTGCGGATGAAAACGGGACATACATTGGTCCCTATGTGATTGCGGGCGTCAGCGGATGAACATCAGCTGACACCCGTAATCAACCGCCTTCGCAAAGATCCGCTTTTGCGGACGGAAGAAAACCCTATTTTTACTTCCGTCTGCAGAGCGGATCGGGTGAACACGGACATACGGCCCGTGTTCATCCGCTCCCCCACAGTGTGCGGGGACCGCCCTGTCAGCCGACAGCTCAGCAGGGATTTAAGGAGGATCCCCGCTGAGCAGACGGACAGACACGTAACGGATCAATACTGATTTCCCCCTGTGTGAAAGGGCCCTAAAACACAGTTGATATATAACAAAGGACTTCAGCCAAAAACTAACCATGAGTGAAAGAAACATTTTTGTGTTCGCATTCATATTCTCTGAAAAATGGGCAAAAAAATCTAATTTTGCCAGGGTTGTAAGTAAACTTAAAGGGGTTGTAAAGGTAAATTTTTTTTCTTAAATAGCTTCCTTCACCTTAGTGCAGTCCTCCTTCACTTACATTATCCTTCAATTTTGCTTTTAAATGTCCTTATTTCTTCTGAGAAATCCTCACTTCCTGTTCTTCTGTGTGTAATTAAACACAGTAATACGACACTTTCTCCCTGGTGTGGAGAAAGCCTCTTGAGGGGGCGAGCAGGAGTGTCAGGACATTCACTAAACACACAGCTCCTTTCTCTATCTGCAAAGTAGATAGCGTCCTGACCCTCCTGCTTACCCCCTCCCCTTCTCAAGAGGCTTTCTCCACACCAGGGTGAAAGTGTCACATTACTGTGTTTAGTTACAGACAGAAGAACAGGAAGTGAGGATTTCTCAGAAGAAATAAGGACATTTAAAAGCAAAATCTAAGGATGAGGTAAGTGAAGGAGGACTGCATTAAGGTTAAGGAAGCTATTTAGGGATTTTATTTTTTACCTTTACAACCCCTTTAAGAGCACAGCTATAAATATAGCTGTATGCAAAAGGTGTCAAAACACACTCTCACTCCAAAAAGTGTTCTGCTACTTTTATTTACGGTAATATTCAGGCACAATTGCATTTCTAGTTATATACAATCTTTACTTTTGGAATTCAAGCCTTCTTTAAAGTGGATGTAAACCCTCTCCTATACCCAATGTAGTGAACAGCCTCAGATGATACACAGAGATGATACAAATCTCCCTGCATATCGGCTGTCTTCAGCTTTCTATATTCTTTTGGCCTCATTCACACTTCAGTCCGTTCAGGTCCGTCTGTCAGTTTTGACGGCGGACCTAAACGGACGCTCCATGCATCTCTATGGAGCGTCGGATGTCAGCGGCGACATGTCCGCTGACATCCGACCTGATCCGCTAAAAACAAACGTATGGGGGATACGTCCCCATCCGTCCATGCGGATCGAATAAGTTTTGATGAAAACGGACATGCTGTCCGTTTTCATCAGATCGCTCCATAGGAGACAGCGGCGCTGCACAAGCTCCTCCCCGCTCAGTGAGCAGAGAGGAGCTTGTCATTCGTCTGCTCAGCGGAGATCTGCGGACTGATCTCCCGCTGAGCTGGCGGACTCCGTCGGGACGGACTGCGACTAAGTCCGCCAAGTGTGAATGAGCCCTTAGAATTTCAACGGTGTGGTAGAATTTTTACCTTCTCATTCTGCAGGATAAGTTGTGTCTGTGCTTACACTGTGTGACAGCCGATTGGAGGAAAGGCACGCAACCGTACCACATATAGGCAAAGTAACAAAGATACTTTCAGAGCTGTGTTGTGACAAGACAAGCTCTGTGCCAATTTATAGCACCCACCACGACACAAAAATCTTAGGCTGGTTTTATCTCCCATCTCCGAGAACTTGTCCTCATGCAGGTAACAGAGGAACGAAACAGCAGAAAGACACGAGATAAGTAAACACTACAGATAGATGTGCCTAGGTCTAATTTCATGAATTGGGTTTACATCCACATTAAGGTTAATATAGCCCTTCATAAAATAAATCTATAGTTTTTAGAAGTAAATCTGCTTGACAGTGTAAATAAATCCTTGTGTGAAAGTTTGTAAAGCAGGCAATATTTTGAGGTATAGGTCTGTAGCCATGCAAATTACATACATTTTGTTTCTCATCCAAAAAGTTACACAGATTAAAATGTACACTATATGCCTAAAAATGTGTCAAAACATCTATTTTACATATTATATATTTTCTGAAACCAATGAATTTAGGAAATAGAATAGTAGTACAGTAAAACCTTGGATTGCGAGCATTATTAATTCCGGAAACATGTTTGTAATCCAAAGCAAATTTTTCCATAAGAAATGGTGGAAACTGATTCATTCCACAACCATTTATAGGTCTTTCAGTTTATAGTCCATGTCTGTGATATAGTCTGTGATATAGTCTGTGATTTGTGAAGGTTCCTTAGGTTCTGTAGCCATAAAATGTCAATTGACAAATGGCAGCCTCCACAAGGGGATTAGAAGCAAAATCCAGCAGGAGTTACAGAGTATAAAGAGAAGAGAGAGACCTCTTCTAATATTGTAGCAATATTATTACATTTAAAGGAGAAGTATGGGAATGCAAAATAGATAGTACCCTCATACCTGCATTGCATTTCTTGCTTTCCTAAGCCCTTTAGTTTTTGCAGAATAGTATTTTGAAGAATCCAGAAGCAGTCTCTAACAATTCTCTCTTGGTGGGGGGGGGGGTCACTGTCTGCCTGTACTACGGGGGGGGGGGGGGGGGGGTCACTGTCTGCCTGTACTACGGGGGGGGGGTCTCTGTCTGCCTGTACTACGGGGGGGGGGTCACTGTCTGCCTGTACTACGGGGGGGGGGTCACTGTCTGCCTGTACTACGGGGGGGGGGGGTCACTGTCTGCCTGTACTACGGGGGGGGGGGGGGGGTCACTGTCTGCCTGTACTACGGGGGGGGGGGGTCACTGTCTGCCTGTACTACGGGGGGGGGGTCACTGTCTGCCTGTACTACGGGGGGGGGGGGTCACTGTCTGCCTGTACTACGGGGGGGGGGGGTCACTGTCTGCCTGTACTACGGGGGGGGGGTCACTGTCTGCCTGTACTACGGGGGGGGGGGTCACTGTCTGCCTGTACTACGGGGGGGGTCACTGTCTGCCTGTACTACGGGGGGGGGGGGTCACTGTCTGCCTGTACTACGGGGGGGGGGGGGGGTCACTGTCTGCCTGTACTACGGGGGGGGGGGGGGGGTACCTGTCTGCCTGTACTACGGGGGGGGGGGGGGGTCACTGTCTGCCTGTACTACGGGGGGGGGGGGTCACTGTCTGCCTGTACTACGGGGGGGGGGGGGTCACTGTCTGCCTGTACTACGGGGGGGGGGGGGGTCACTGTCTGCCTGTACTACGGGGGGGGGGGGGTCACTGTCTGCCTGTACTACGGGGGGGGGGGGTCACTGTCTGCCTGTACTACGGGGGGGGGGGGGGTCACTGTCTGCCTGTACTACGGGGGGGGGGGGTCACTGTCTGCCTGTACTACGGGGGGGGGGGTCCCTGTCTGCCTGTACTACGGGGGGGGGGGGGGGTCACTGTCTGCCTGTACTACGGGGGGGGGGGGGGGGGTCACTGTCTGCCTGTACTACGGGGGGGGGGGGTCACTGTCTGCCTGTACTACGGGGGGGGGGGGGGGGGGGGTCACTGTCTGCCTGTACTACGGGGGGGGGGGTCACTGTCTGCCTGTACTACGGGGGGGGGGGGGGGTCACTGTCTGCCTGTACTACGGGGGGGGGGGTCACTGTCTGCCTGTACTACGGGGGGGGGGGGGGGGTCACTGTCTGCCTGTACTACGGGGGGGGGGGGTCACTGTCTGCCTGTACTACGGGGGGGGGGTCACTGTCTGCCTGTACTACGGGGGGGGGGGGGGGGGTCACTGTCTGCCTGTACTACGGGGGGGGGGGTCACTGTCTGCCTGTACTACGGGGGGGGGGGGGGTCACTGTCTGCCTGTACTACGGGGGGGGGGGTCACTGTCTGCCTGTACTACGGGGGGGGGGGGGGGGGTCACTGTCTGCCTGTACTACGGGGGGGGGTCACTGTCTGCCTGTACTACGGGGGGGGGGGTCACTGTCTGCCTGTACTGGGGGGGGGGTCACGTCTGCCTGTACTGGGGGGGGTCACTGTCTGCCTGTACTACGGGGGGGGGGTCACTGTCTGCCTGTACTACGGGGGGGGGGTCACTGTCTGCCTGTACTACGGGGGGGGGGGGTCACTGTCTGCCTGTACTACGGGGGGGGGGTCACTGTCTGCCTGTACTACGGGGGGGGGGGTCACTGTCTGCCTGTACAGGGGGGGGGGGGGGTCACTGTCTGCCTGTACTACGGGGGGGGGGGGGTCACTGTCTGCCTGTACTACGGGGGGGGGGGTCACTGTCTGCCTGTACTACGGGGGGGGGGGGTCACTGTCTGCCTGTCACGGGGGGGGGGGTCACTGTCTGCCTGTACTACGGGGGGGGGGGGGTCACTGTCTGCCTGTACTACGGGGGGGGGGGTCACTGTCTGCCTGTACTACGGGGGGGGGGTCACTGTCTGCCTGTACTACGGGGGGGGGGTCACTGCTGCTGTACTACGGGGGGGGGGTCACTGTCTGCCTGTACTACGGGGGGGTCACTGCTGCTGTACTACGGGGGGGGGGGTCACTGTCTGCCTGTACTACGGGGGGGTCACTGTCTGCCTGTACTACGGGGGGGGGGGGTCACTGTCTGCCTGTACTACGGGGGGGGGGTCACTGTCTGCCTGTACTACGGGGGGGGGGTCACTGTCTGCCTGTACTACGGGGGGGTCACTGTCTGCCTGTACTACGGGGGGTCACTGTCTGCCTGTACTACGGGGGGGTCACTGTCTGCCTGTACTACGGGGGGGTCACTGTCTGCCTGTACTACGGGGGGGTCACTGCTGCTGTACTACGGGGGGGTCACTGTCTGCCTGTACTACGGGGGGGTCACTGCTGCTGTACTACGGGGGGGTCACTGTCTGCCTGTACTACGGGGGGGTCACTGTCTGCCTGTACTACGGGGGGGTCACTGTCTGCCTGTACTACGGGGGGGTCACTGTCTGCCTGTACTACGGGGGGGGGGGTCACTGTCTGCCTGTACTACGGGGGGGGAGGGGGGTCACTGTCTGCCTGTACTACGGGGGGGGGGGGGGGTCACTGTCTGCCTGTACTACGGGGGGGGGGGGGTCACTGTCTGCCTGTACTACGGGGGGGGGGGGTCACTGTCTGCCTGTACTACGGGGGGGGGGGGGTCACTGTCTGCCTGTACTACGGGGGGGGGGGGGTCACTGTCTGCCTGTACTACGGGGGGGGGGTCACTGTCTGCCTGTACTACGGGGGGGGGGGTCACTGTCTGCCTGTACTACGGGGGGGGGGTCACTGTCTGCCTGTACTACGGGGGGGGGGGTCACTGTCTGCCTGTACTACGGGGGGGGTCACTGTCTGCCTGTACTACGGGGGGGGTCACTGTCTGCCTGTACTACGGGGGGGGGGTCACTGTCTGCCTGTACTACGGGGGGGTCACTGTCTGCCTGTACTACGGGGGGGGGGGTCACTGTCTGCCTGTACTACGGGGGGGGGGGGTCACTGCTGCTGTACTACGGGGGGGGGGGGGTCACTGTCTGCCTGTACTACGGGGGGGTCACTGTCTGCCTGTACTACGGGGGGGTCACTGTCTGCCTGTACTACGGGGGGGTCACTGTCTGCCTGTACTACGGGGGGGTCACTGTCTGCCTGTACTACGGGGGGGGGGGGTCACTGTCTGCCTGTACTACGGGGGGGGGGTCACTGTCTGCCTGTACTACGGGGGGGGGGGTCACTGTCTGCCTGTACTACGGGGGGGTCACTGTCTGCCTGTACTACGGGGGGGTCACTGTCTGCCTGTACTACGGGGGGGGGGGGTCACTGTCTGCCTGTACTACGGGGGGGGGGGTCACTGTCTGCCTGTACTACGGGGGGGGGGGTCACTGTCTGCCTGTACTACGGGGGGGGGGGTCACTGTCTGCCTGTACTACGGGGGGGGGGTCACTGTCTGCCTGTACTAGGGGGGGGGGGGGGGGGGGGGGGGTCACTGTCTGCCTGTACTACGGGGGGTCACTGTCTGCCTGTACTACGGGGGGGTCACTGTCTGCCTGTACTACGGGGGGGGGGGGGGGGGTCACTGTCTGCCTGTACTACGGGGGGGGGGGGGGTCACTGTCTGCCTGTACTACGGGGGGGGGGGGGGTCACTGTCTGCCTGTACTACGGGGGGGGGGTCACTGTCTGCCTGTACTACGGGGGGGGGGGTCACTGTCTGCCTGTACTACGGGGGGGGGGGGTCACTGTCTGCCTGTACTACGGGGGGGGGGGGTCACTGTCTGCCTGTACTACGGGGGGGTCACACTGTCTGCCTGTCACGGGGGGGGTCACTGTCTGCCTGTACTACGGGGGGGTCACTGTCTGCCTGTCACGGGGGGGGGGTCACTGTCTGCCTGTACTACGGGGGGGGTCACTGTCTGCCTGTCACGGGGGGGGTCACTGTCTGCCTGTACTACGGGGGGGGGGTCACTGTCTGCCTGTACTACGGGGGGGTCACTGCTGCTGTACTACGGGGGGGGGGGTCACTGTCTGCCTGTACTACGGGGGGGGGGGGTCACTGTCTGCCTGTACTACGGGGGGGGGGGTCACTGTCTGCCTGTACTACGGGGGGGGGGGTCACTGTCTGCCTGTACTACGGGGGGGGGGGGTCACTGTCTGCCTGTACTACGGGGGGGGGGGTCACTGTCTGCCTGTACACGGGGGGGGGTCACTGTCTGCCTGTACTACGGGGGGGGGGTCACTGTCTGCCTGTACTACGGGGGGGGGGGGGGTCACTGTCTGCCTGTACTACGGGGGGGGGGTCACTGTCTGCCTGTACTACGGGGGGGGGGGTCACTGTCTGCCCTGTACACGGGGGGGGGGTCACTGTCTGCCTGTACTACGGGGGGGGGGGTCACTGTCCTGTACTACGGGGGGGGGGTCACTGCTGCTGTACTACGGGGGGGGGGGGGGGGGGGTCACTGTCTGCCTGTACTACGGGGGGGTCACTGTCTGTCACTGTACTACGCCTGGGGGGTCACGGGGGGGGGGGGGGGTCACTGTCTGCCTGTACTACGGGGGGGTCACTGTCTGCCTGTACTACGGGGGGGTCACTGTCTGCCTGTACTACGGGGGGGTCACTGTCTGCCTGTACTACGGTCACTGTCTGCCTGTACTACGGGGGGGGGGTCACTGTCTGCCTGTACTACGGGGGGGTCACTGTCTGCCTGTACTACGGGGGGGGGGGTCACTGTCTGCCTGTACTACGGGGGGGGGGGTCACTGTCTGCCTGTACTACGGGGGGGGGGGGGGGTCACTGTCTGCCTGTACTACGGGGGGGGGGGGGTCACTGTCTGCCTGTACTACGGGGGGGGGGGGGGTCACTGTCACTGCTGCTGTACTACGGGGGGGGGGGTCACTGTCTGCCTGTACTACGGGGGGGGGGGTCACTGTCTGCCTGTACTACGGGGGGGGGGGGGTCACTGTCTGCCTGTACTACGGGGGGGTCACTGGGTCTGCCTGTACTACGGGGGGGTCACTGCTGCTGTACTACGGGGGGGTCACTGTCTGGGGGGGTCACTACGGGGGGGTCACTGTCTGCCTGTACTACGGGGGGGTCACTGTCTGCCTGTACTACGGGGGGGTCACTGTCTGCCTGTACTACGGGGGGGTCACTGCTGCTGTACTACGGGGGGGTCACTGTCTGCCTGTACTACGGGGGGGTCACTGTCTGCCTGTACTACGGGGGGGTCACTGTCTGCCTGTACTACGGGGGGGTCACTGCTGCTGTACTACGGGGGGGTCACTGTCTGCCTGTACTACGGGGGGGTCACTGTCTGCCTGTACTACGGGGGGGTCACTGTCTGCCTGTACTACGGGGGGGTCACTGTCTGCCTGTACTACGGGGGGGTCACTGTCTGCCTGTACTACGGGGGGGGTCACTGTCTGCCTGTACTACGGGGGGGTCACTGTCTGCCTGTACTACGGGGGGGGGGTCACTGTCTGCCTGTACTACGGGGGGGTCACTGTCTGCCTGTACTACGGGGGGGGGTCACTGTCTGCCTGTACTACGGGGGGGGTCACTGTCTGCCTGTACTACGGGGGGGGTCACTGTCTGCCTGTACTACGGGGGGGGGGGGTCACTGTCTGCCTGTACTACGGGGGGGGGGGGTCACTGTCTGCCTGTACTACGGGGGGGGGGGGTCACTGTCTGCCTGTACTACGGGGGGGGGTCACTGTCTGCCTGTACTACGGGGGGGGTCACTGTCTGCCTGTACTACGGGGGGGGGGGTCACTGTCTGCCTGTACTACGGGGGGGGGGGGGTCACTGTCTGCCTGTACTACGGGGGGGGGGTCACTGTCTGCCTGTACTACGGGGGGGGTCACTGTCTGCCTGTACTACGGGGGGGGGGGGTCACTGTCTGCCTGTACTACGGGGGGGGGGTCACTGTCTGCCTGTACTACGGGGGGGTCACTGTCTGCCTGTACTACGGGGGGGGGGGTCACTGTCTGCCTGTACTACGGGGGGGTCACTGTCTGCCTGTACTACGGGGGGGGGTCACTGTCTGCCTGTACTACGGGGGGGGTCACTGTCTGCCTGTACTACGGGGGGGGGGGTCACTGTCTGCCTGTACTACGGGGGGGGGTCACTGTCTGCCTGTACTACGGGGGGGGGTCACTGTCTGCCTGTACTACGGGGGGGGGGGTCACTGTCTGCCTGTACTACGGGGGGGGGGGTCACTGTCTGCCTGTACTACGGGGGGGGGGGTCACTGTCTGCCTGTACTACGGGGGGGGGGGGGGGGGGGTCACTGTCTGCCTGTACTACGGGGGGGGGGTCACTGTCTGCCTGTACTACGGGGGGGGGGGTCACTGTCTGCCTGTACTACGGGGGGGGGGGGTCACTGTCTGCCTGTACTACGGGGGGGGGGTCACTGTCTGCCTGTACTACGGGGGGGGGGGTCACTGTCTGCCTGTACTACGGGGGGGGGGTCACTGTCTGCCTGTACTACGGGGGGGGGGTCACTGTCTGCCTGTACTACGGGGGGGGTCACTGTCTGCCTGTACTACGGGGGGGGGGTCACTGTCTGCCTGTACTACGGGGGGGGGTCACTGTCTGCCTGTACTACGGGGGGGGGGGGGGTCACTGTCTGCCTGTACTACGGGGGGGGGGGTCACTGCTGCTGTACTACGGGGGGGGGGTCACTGTCTGCCTGTACTACGGGGGGGGGTCACTGTCTGCCTGTACTACGGGGGGGGGGGGTCACTGTCTGCCTGTACTACGGGGGGGGGGGTCACTGTCTGCCTGTACTACGGGGGGGGGTCACTGTCTGCCTGTACTACGGGGGGGGTCACTGTCTGCCTGTACTACGGGGGGGGGTCACTGTCTGCCTGTACTACGGGGGGGGGGGGTCACTGTCTGCCTGTACTACGGGGGGGGGGGTCACTGTCTGCCTGTACTACGGGGGGGGGGGTCACTGTCTGCCTGTACTACGGGGGGGGGGGGGTCACTGTCTGCCTGTACTACGGGGGGGGGGGGTCACTGTCTGCCTGTACTACGGGGGGGGGGGTCACTGTCTGCCTGTACTACGGGGGGGGGGGTCACTGTCTGCCTGTACTACGGGGGGGGTCACTGTCTGCCTGTACTACGGGGGGGGGGGGGGGGGGACTGTCACTGTCTGCCTACTACGGGGGGGGGGTACTGTCTGCCTGTACTACGGGGGGGGGGTCACTGTCTGCCTGTACTACGGGGGGGGGGGGTCACTGTCTGCCTGTACTACGGGGGGGGGGGGGTCACTGTCTGCCTGTACTACGGGGGGGGGTCACTGTCTGCCTGTCACGGGGGGGGGGTCACTGTCTGCCTGTACTACGGGGGGGGGGGTCACTGTCTGCCTGTACTACGGGGGGGGGGGGTCACTGTCTGCCTGTACTACGGGGGGGGGGTCACTGTCTGCCTGTACTACGGGGGGGGGGGTCACTGTCTGCCTGTACTACGGGGGGGGGTCACTGTCTGCCTGTACTACGGGGGGGGGGGTCACTGTCTGCCTGTACTACGGGGGGGGGGGGTCACTGTCTGCCTGTACTACGGGGGGGGGGGGTCACTGTCTGCCTGTACTACGGGGGGGGGTCACTGTCTGCCTGTACACGGGGGGGGGTCACTGTCTGCCTGTACTACGGGGGGGGGGGGTCACTGTCTGCCTGTACTACGGGGGGGGGGGTCACTGTCTGCCTGTACTACGGGGGGGGGGGGGGGTCACTGTCTGCCTGTACTACGGGGGGGGGGGGTCACTGTCTGCCTGTACTACGGGGGGGGGGGGTCACTGTCTGCCTGTACTACGGGGGGGGGGTCACTGTCTGCCTGTACTACGGGGGGGGGGGGTCACTGTCTGCCTGTACTACGGGGGGGGGTCACTGTCTGCCTGTACTACGGGGGGGGGGGGTCACTGTCTGCCTGTACTACGGGGGGGGGTCACTGTCTGCCTGTACTACGGGGGGGGGGGTCACTGTCTGCCTGTACTACGGGGGGGGTCACTGTCTGCCTGTACTACGGGGGGGGGGGGGTCACTGTCTGCCTGTACTACGGGGGGGGGGGGTCACTGTCTGCCTGTACTACGGGGGGGGGGGGGGGTCACTGTCTGCCTGTACTACGGGGGGGGGGTCACTGTCTGCCTGTACTACGGGGGGGGGGGTCACTGTCTGCCTGTACTACGGGGGGGGGGTCACTGTCTGCCTGTACTACGGGGGGGGGTCACTGTCTGCCTGTACTACGGGGGGGGGGTCACTGTCTGCCTGTACTACGGGGGGGGGGGGGTCACTGTCTGCCTGTACTACGGGGGGGGGGGGGTCACTGTCTGCCTGTACTACGGGGGGGGGGGGGTCACTGTCTGCCTGCACTACGGGGGGGGGGGGTCACTGTCTGCCTGCACTACGGGGGGGGGGGGGGGAGGGGGGGGGGGGGGGGGGGGGGGGGGGGGGGGTGGGGGGGGGGGGGGGGGGGGGGGGGTCACTGTCTGCCTGTACTACGGGGGGGGGGGTACGTCTGCCTGTACTACGGGGGGGGTCACTGTCTGCCTGTACTACGGGGGGGGGTCACTGTCTGCCTGCACTACGGGGGGGGGGTACGTCTGCCTGTATACTGGGGGGGGGGGGGGGGTCACTGTCTGCCTGTACTACGGGGGGGGGGTCACTGTCTGCCTGTACTACGGGGGGGGGGGGGGTCACTGTCTGCCTGTACACGGGGGGGGGGGGGGGGGGGTACGTCTGCCTGTACTACGGGGGGGGGTCACTGTCTGCCTGTACTACGGGGGGGGGTCACTGTCTGCCTGTACTACGGGGGGGGGGGTCACTGTCTGCCTGTACTACGGGGGGGGGGGTCACTGTCTGCCTGTACTACGGGGGGGGGGTCACTGTCTGCCTGTACTACGGGGGGGAGTCACTGTCTGCCTGTACTACGGGGGGGGGGGGGGGTCACTGTCTGCCTGTACTACGGGGGGGTCACTGTCTGCCTGTACTACGGGGGGGGGTCACTGCTGCTGTACTACGGGGGGGGGGGTCACTGTCTGCCTGTACTACGGGGGGGGGGGTCACTGTCTGGGGGGGGGTCGGGGGGGGGGTGGGGGGGGGGGGGGGTCACTGTCTGCCTGTACTACGGGGGGGGAGTCACTGTCTGCCTGTACTACGGGGGGGAGTCACTGTCTGCCTGTACTACGGGGGGGAGTCACTGTCTGCCTGTACTACGGGGGGGAGTCACTGTCTGCCTGTACTACGGGGGGGAGTCACTGTCTGCCTGTACTACGGGGGGGAGTCACTGTCTGCCTGTACTACGGGGGGGAGTCACTGTCTGCCTGTACTACGGGGGGGAGTCACTGTCTGCCTGTACTACGGGGGGGAGTCACTGTCTGCCTGTACTACGGGGGGGGTCACTGTCTGCCTGTACTACGGGGGGGAGTCACTGCTGCTGTACTACGGGGGGGAGTCACTGTCTGCCTGTACTACGGGGGGGAGTCACTGTCTGCCTGTACTACGGGGGGGAGTCACTGTCTGCCTGTACTACGGGGGGGAGTCACTGTCTGCCTGTACTACGGGGGGGGAGTCACTGTCTGCCTGTACTACGGGGGGGAGTCACTGTCTGCCTGTACTACGGGGGGGAGTCACTGTCTGCCTGTACTACGGGGGGAGTCACTGTCTGCCTGTACTACGGGGGGGAGTCACTGTCTGCCTGTACTACGGGGGGGAGTCACTGTCTGCCTGTACTACGGGGGGGAGTCACTGTCTGCCTGTACTACGGGGGGGAGTCACTGTCTGCCTGTACTACGGGGGGGAGTCACTGTCTGCCTGTACTACGGGGGGGAGTCACTGTCTGCCTGTACTACGGGGGGGAGTCACTGCTGCTGTACTACGGGGGGGAGTCACTGTCTGCCTGTACTACGGGGGGGAGTCACTGTCTGCCTGTACTACGGGGGGGAGTCACTGTCTGCCTGTACTACGGGGGGGAGTCACTGTCTGCCTGTACTACGGGGGGGAGTCACTGTCTGCCTGTACTACGGGGGGGAGTCACTGTCTGCCTGTACTACGGGGGGGAGTCACTGTCTGCCTGTACTACGGGGGGGAGTCACTGTCTGCCTGTACTACGGGGGGGAGTCACTGTCTGCCTGTACTACGGGGGGGAGTCACTGTCTGCCTGTACTACGGGGGGGAGTCACTGTCTGCCTGTACTACGGGGGGGAGTCACTGTCTGCCTGTACTACGGGGGGGAGTCACTGTCTGCCTGTACTACGGGGGGGAGTCACTGTCTGCCTGTACTACGGGGGGGAGTCACTGTCTGCCTGTACTACGGGGGGGGAGTCACTGTCTGCCTGTACTACGGGGGGGAGTCACTGTCTGCCTGTACTACGGGGGGGAGTCACTGTCTGCCTGTACTACGGGGGGGAGTCACTGTCTGCCTGTACTACGGGGGGGAGTCACTGTCTGCCTGTACTACGGGGGGGAGTCACTGTCTGCCTGTACTACGGGGGGGAGTCACTGTCTGCCTGTACTACGGGGGGGGTCACTGTCTGCCTGTACTACGGGGGGGAGTCACTGCTGCTGTACTACGGGGGGGAGTCACTGTCTGCCTGTACTACGGGGGGGAGTCACTGTCTGCCTGTACTACGGGGGGGAGTCACTGTCTGCCTGTACTACGGGGGGGGGTCACTGTCTGCCTGTACTACGGGGGGGGGGGGGGTCACTGCTGCTGTACTACGGGGGGGGGGGGGGTCACTGTCTGCCTGTACTACGGGGGGGGGGGGGGTCACTGCTGCTGTACTACGGGGGGGGGGGGGTCACTGTCTGCCTGTACTACGGGGGGGAGTCACTGCTGCTGTACTACGGGGGGGAGTCACTGTCTGCCTGTACTACGGGGGGGAGTCACTGTCTGCCTGTACTACGGGGGGGGAGTCACTGTCTGCCTGTACTACGGGGGGGAGTCACTGTCTGCCTGTACTACGGGGGGGAGTCACTGTCTGCCTGTACTACGGGGGGGGAGTCACTGTCTGCCTGTACTACGGGGGGGAGTCACTGTCTGCCTGTACTACGGGGGGAGTCACTGTCTGCCTGTACTACGGGGGGGAGTCACTGTCTGCCTGTACTACGGGGGGGAGTCACTGTCTGCCTGTACTACGGGGGGGAGTCACTGTCTGCCTGTACTACGGGGGGGAGTCACTGTCTGCCTGTACTACGGGGGGGGGTCACTGTCTGCCTGTACTACGGGGGGGGGGGGGGTCACTGTCTGCCTGTACTACGGGGGGGGGGGGTCACTGTCTGCCTGTACTACGGGGGGGGGGGGGGGGGTCACTGTCTGCCTGTACTACGGGGGGGAGTCACTGTCTGCCTGTACTACGGGGGGGAGTCACTGTCTGCCTGTACTATACGGGGGGAGTCACTGTCTGCCTGTACTACGGGGGGGAGTCACTGTCTGCCTGTACTACGGGGGGGAGTCACTGTCTGCCTGTACTACGGGGGGGAGTCACTGTCTGCCTGTACTACGGGGGGGAGTCACTGCTGCTGTACTACGGGGGGGAGTCACTGTCTGCCTGTACTACGGGGGGGTCACTGTCTGCCTGTACTACGGGGGGGAGTCACTGCTGCTGTACTACGGGGGGGAGTCACTGTCTGCCTGTACTACGGGGGGGGAGTCACTGGGAGTCCTGTGCTGTACTACGGGGGGGAGTCACTGTCTGCCTGTACTACGGGGGGGGAGTCACTGTCTGCCTGTACTACGGGGGGGTCACTGTCTGCCTGTACTACGGGGGGAGTCACTGCTGCTGTACTACGGGGGGGAGTCACTGTCTGCCTGTACTACGGGGGGGTCACTGTCTGCCTGTTACTACGGGGGAGTCACTGCTGCTGTACTACGGGGGGGAGTCACTGTCTGCCTGTACTACGGGGGGGAGTCACTGTCTGCCTGTACTACGGGGGGGAGTCACTGTCTGCCTGTACTACGGGGGGGAGTCACTGTCTGCCTGTACTACGGGGGGGAGTCACTGTCTGCCTGTACTACGGGGGGGAGTCACTGTCTGCCTGTACTACGGGGGGGAGTCACTGTCTGCCTGTACTACGGGGGGGAGTCACTGTCTGCCTGTACTACGGGGGGGAGTCACTGTCTGCCTGTACTACGGGGGGGAGTCACTGTCTGCCTGTACTACGGGGGGGAGTCACTGTCTGCCTGTACTACGGGGGGGAGTCACTGTCTGCCTGTACTACGGGGGGGAGTCACTGTCTGCCTGTACTACGGGGGGGAGTCACTGTCTGCCTGTACTACGGGGGGGAGTCACTGTCTGCCTGTACTACGGGGGGGAGTCACTGTCTGCCTGTACTACGGGGGGGAGTCACTGTCTGCCTGTACTACGGGGGGGAGTCACTGTCTGCCTGTACTACGGGGGGGAGTCACTGTCTGCCTGTACTACGGGGGGGGAGTCACTGTCTGCCTGTACTACGGGGGGGAGTCACTGTCTGCCTGTACTACGGGGGGGAGTCACTGTCTGCCTGTACTACGGGGGGGAGTCACTGTCTGCCTGTACTACGGGGGGGGGTCACTGTCTGCCTGTACTACGGGGGGGAGTCACTGTCTGCCTGTACTACGGGGGGGAGTCACTGTCTGCCTGTACTACGGGGGGGGTCACTGGGGGTCACTGTCTGCCTGTACTACGGGGGGGAGTCACTGTCTGCCTGTACTACGGGGGGGAGTCACTGTCTGCCTGTACTACGGGGGGGGGTCACTGTCTGCCTGTACTACGGGGGGGGTCTGGGTACTACGGGGGGGGTCACTGTCTGCCTGTACTACGGGGGGGGGGGGTCTGCCTGTACTACGGGGGGGGGGTCACTGTCTGCCTGTACTACGGGGGGGGGGGGTCACTGTCTGCCTGTACTACGGGGGGGGGGGTCACTGTCTGCCTGTACTACGGGGGGGGGGGTCACTGTCTGCCTGTACTACGGGGGGGGGGTCACTGTCTGCCTGTACAACGGGGGGGGAGGGGGTCACTGCCTGTACTTTTTTGCTGATCCGAAAAATGATCCGATCCGTGAGTTTTTTGATCTGTTGCACCCCTAGCATAGAGCATGCCTGTGTATGGGGATGATGGGATTGTATAGGAGTACAGGGGATGCGGATGATGTGACTGTATAGGAGTACAGGGGATGAGGGTGTAGGTGGTGTGCAGAGGAAAAGGAGACTAACAACTCCCCCACATCTAAAGTGAAAAATCTATGCTTAGACTCCTGATATGTCCCCAGAGTCAACTTTATTGTACAAACAAATCATCCATATCCCCCCCCCCCCCCCCCCCCCCCCCCCCCCCCTCATCCCCAGTACTCTTGTACAGTCCCATCATCCCCATCCCATGTACTCCTATACAGTCACATCACCCTCATCCCCTGTACTCCTATACAGTCCCATCAACCCCTATACTCTTATAAAATCCCATCAGCCCCATTTCCTGTACCTTCCCATCATCCCCTGTACAGCTCCATCATTTGAGTGCTGCTAGTACCTGTGCACTGTATTGTTGCATATTAGTGTCAGGAAGCTAGCTAGTTGTTTTGGACAGGGCATAATCCCCCATTAAATTGGCGAGTACAATGCCTGCCGGGTGTGGAAACACGACTCAGTGTACATCTTGTAGCATGTATGCGTTCCTTGATCATCCAATCGAGGGCGAATACTGCTGTGCAAAATCTAAGCATGTTGTTTCCCTGGAAGCCCAGGTTATGAATCTAGGGAAACAACTGTCAACACTGAGAATACTCTCCATACTAAAGGAGAGTTGGGCTTGTACCCAGCAGTGGCCAGCAAAGAGGTGGGTGGAGATAAAGAGGGGCCAAGCACCAAAGTAGAGTAGATGGGTGACAGTCAAGAAGGGTAGAGGCGAAGTGCTAGGGAGGCCGGTCCTGGGCTGAAACATCCCAATAATTACACCCCGTTTCGTGACATTGGTGAAACCAGTCAGGAACCAGCATTGCTGGAGCCGAGTGACTCCCCTAGCTGCCATGGGAATAACTCCTCCAGTGAGTTTGGAAGTTAAGCCATGAGAAAGGAAAGAGATTTTGGTGGTAGGGGACTCAATTCTAAGGACAGCAATCTGTCACAAGGACCTGAAGTGCCAAAATGTATGTTGTCTACCAGGCGCTCGAGTTTGGCACATCACAGATCTGGTGGACAGGTAACTGGGAGGGTCTGGGGAAGACCTGGTTGTCATGATGCACGTTAGCACCAATGACAGAGTCAGAGGAAGTTGGAGTGTCCTGAAAAAGGATTTTAGGGTATTAGGAGCCAAATTGAGGAAAAGGAACTCCAAGGTAGTATTTTTAGAAATACTACCTGTACCTCAAGCCATACCAGAAAGGCAGAGTGAGATTAGGGAAGTAAATAAGCAGCTGAGGATCTGGAATAGAAAGGAGGGGTTTGGGTTCGAGAACTGGGCTGAATTCTCAGTCGGTTACCAGCTCTTTAACAGGGACAGACTGCACCTAAATAGGGAGGGTGCAGATCTGCTGGGAGTGAAGATGACCGACAAGTTAAAGTGGCTTTTATCCTAGCCGACAGGTGGGGAGGGTCCAGAGGTAGAAATAGTTAGCATGGAACAAATTTCAGAAGGTAGTATTGGGGGCATTAGTGGTCGGTTGACTACCACCAAAACCCGAGGCAAGTACAGTAACAAGTCCTGTTTGCAACCTCAGAACACCCAATAAGGAGATAGTATGTGGCCAGTCTAAACTACGTGGCATGTTCGCCAATGCCAGGAGTCTGGTGGACAAGATGGAAGAACCAGAGCTACTTGGTGCAATGAGGATTTAGATTTTGTAGAAATTTCAGAGACTTGGTTCAACGGCTCTCATGATTGGCTGGCAAACATTCAAGGATATTTCCTATATTGCAGGGATAGAGAGGGTTAAAAAGGGGGAGGGGTATGCCTGTATATCAAATATGATGTACAAGTGAATGTGAGAGAGGACATCAGGGAGCAAGGGGAGGTGGAATTCCTATGGGTAGAGCTACAAAGAGAAAACTAAGGGGAAAATAATACTGAAAGTATGCTATAGGCCCCCTAACAAGAGGAAGGAAGGAAGGGGAGGCGGACCTCCTATCATAATTTGGATTAGTGGCAAGGATGGCAAGTTTCATTATAATGGTGGATTTATCCAGACATAGACTGGGCGGAAGGCACCCCACATTCATCTAAATCTTAGGAACAAAGAACACTGAGAAAAAATGGCTATGCTTTAGGAGCATATTAAATAAGGGTATTAGCCAGTGCATTCCAGTGGGAAATTTTTTTAAAAGAGAAAATAAAAGTCCTGGGTAGCTTAACTCCAGCGTAAAAAAGCATATAAAACCAAAGGAGAAGGTTTTTAAAAAATACAAGGCTGAGGGATCATCATCGGCATTCCAACTTTACAAAGAATGCAACAAGAAATGTAAGGGGGCAATCAGAACGGCGAAGATAGAACATGAAAGGCACATACTGTAAATTCGGAAAAAATACTGCGCAGGTCTGTTAATAGGCTGTGAAATTAAATAAATAATGAATAAATGCTGCTGCAGCTAATATGTCAGATATAAACATAGAGCAATATGGAAAGAGGAAAAAAGCTGCGCTGCATCAATAAAAAACAAAATGCGTTGCATAAATATACCAAAATATTGTTTAACTAGTGCATAAATACAGCGGTGCAAAATTCAATAAACTTTGAAATAAATCAAAAGTCCGTGTAGAATAGAGAAAATATTCCCCAAAGTTCAGAGAAGGATGTGAAAGACAACAAAAAGTCCGAATGGGTGTTGAACAGCTCCAAGGAAATCGTGTGTAACAGCCAGATTGATACAGGTTATCCTCCACCACTTATGGTTAAAGCTGCTTACCAGAAAGATCAGACCTCTAACGAGATCAGCAACACATAGATTCAAAATAAGCCAGCACGAGAAATCCAGGAATCCTGTCACCCTGTCTGTATCTCCTTCTCCTTATAGCCAGATTAGCGTTCCTCCAAAAGCATGACCACCCAGAAGGAAAACATTGACATGGCGTAATAACGTCTAAAAAATTCAAACCAATATGGCAGCAGCAAGCCATGTGCTCACATCCATAGACCAAAGGTCACCCTTTGGTCTATGGATGTGAGCACATGGCTTGCTGCTGCCATATTGGTTTGAATTTTTTAGACGTTATTACGCCATGTCAATGTTTTCCTTCTGGGTGGTAATGCTTTTGGAGGAACGCTAATCTGGCTATAAGGAGAAGGAGATACAGACAGGGTGACAGGATTCCTGGATTTCTCGTGCTGGCTTATTTTGAATCTATGTGTTGCTGATCTCGTTAGAGGTCTGATCTTTCTGGTAAGCAGCTTTAACCATAAGTGGTGGAGGATAACCTGTATCAATCTGGCTGTTACACACGATTTCCTTGGAGCTGTTCAACACCCATTCGGACTTTCTTTGTTGTCTTTCACATCCTTCTCTGAACTTTGGGGAATATTTTCTCTATTCTACACGGACTTTTGATTAATTTCAAAGTTTATTGAATTTTGCACCGGTGTATTTATGCACTAGTTAAACAATATTTTGGTATATTTATGCAACACATTTTGTTTTTTATTGATGCAGCGCAGCTTTTTTCCTCTTTCCATGAAAGGCACATAGCTGAGTAGAAAAAAAAAAAATCCCAAGAAATTCTTTAAGTATATAAATAGTAAGAAAGGGTGGTCAGATCATATTGGTCCCATAAACAATGATGAAGGGAATCTGGTACCAAGGATGGAGAGATGGCGAAGGTATTGCATTTATTCTTCTCAGGCTTCGCGGGGGAAACGGGGGGCTTCAGTAACCAAAACTTCAATGTTTATCCTCATGCCACGTCACATGAAGCACCCTCATGGCTAACAGAGGAAAAAATTCAAATAGACTTGAAAAACTCATCAATAAATCACCAGGACCAGATGGCTTGCACCCAAGGGTCCTTAAAGAACTCAGTCAAGTAATTGCCAGACCAATGCTCCTAATTTTTATGAACATTCTACTGGCTGGAACGGTACCAGCTGATTGGAGAAAAGCCAATGAAGCACCAATATTTAACAAAAGGGCCAAGATACAACCCTGGGAATTACAGACCAGTTAGCCTAACATCAATAGTATGCAAGCTCCTGGAGGGGATGAGAAGGGACTATACAAGATTTTAGAAATGTCAACGGTATCATTAGCTGTAATCAGCATAGGTCATTTTTAAAGGAGTGAATGCTTTACCCTGCAGGAGTCCAAGTCACTTTTACCTGGACATATCTATCCAGAGAAAAATGTTGTATGATATGTTTGAAAAAAATTATGTACGATATGTTGTTACAAAGGCAAAAAGGTAGGGGGGTTCTGAACTGAGACTTTACCACAAAAAACAAAACAAAAAAAACAATGGCATTCAAGTGGGAAAAAAGCTCAACAACTAAAGTTGCAATAAGAAAGAGCCTTTTTGGGGGATTTTTGTTCAATCAGGAATCATAAGCCCCAGCAAAGGCCTGTTGCACACAGGCACCTGAGCCCCTGCAACTAATTATGCTGTATTTTACTCACCCAGAAAAGCCCAGGTGCTGTGAACAGCCATCTCTTTACACGAATGGTTGTGTGCAGTTGTTATTGAAGACACAATGCTTGCATAAACAGGAGTATAACATACAGGCTAAAAATAATTTACTATTCTTGGAATATGTCCATACAATATACTCATGTTTCTGTGAGCACCGCTGTATACCTTTTATGTCTAAAGGATTGGGGTTTTGAGGTGGGATAAAATTTGACAGAATATACATTTGCAGGGGCTCAGGCTCCCATGTTCAAGAGCCCTAATGTGCATACTTGAACATGCACTGTGGCAGTCACCACAATGTTTACAAGATGTGAAGACATTTTAAGCGAGAAACAAACATTTCCATTTGTACTTCATTGTGCTTTACACATACCAATCTGATGAGCTCTTCTTTGATAAGACGTGTAATTTCTGCTTTAGCTTTCTGAACAGCCAGTTCACTCGCACCTAAGACATAAACAAAACACTGTTATTGGTGTATAATAGACTTTGCGCTACTATGAGTGTATATAGAATGCTCCAAAAAAATAAAATATATATATATATAATGCAGCAAAACCTATAAGTGTTTGCATTACACAAATACAGAGTCTATTAAATAAGGGGGATTTGCGCAAAAGTGTAGCTAAACCAATAATGCAATAATGGGGGCTGAGGAGGCCGGGGGAGGACTGGCAGAGCGCAGGTAGTGGCCGACCGCTCTGGAGCTAGGCCGAAGCCACGGCCTTTTCTTAAGGCGGCGGTGCGGTCCGCGGATCGCATTCTGTGCCGATTCGAACAGGTCGACCCGTTCGGATCACGGATTGGTCACGATCCGTTTCACCACTAGTAGGTAGAAATGTATAAACCTATTACATGACAACTTTATGGTAGAACTAGAAATGATGCTCTGCTAGACTTAGGAGTCTCAAACATTGTGGAGCTCATAACTAATGTTCATATAAAAACATCTGGTTTGCAGTGACCATAACATGATTTAATTTAATGCTAGCTGTAAACAAACGCACAAAAAAAATAAAACACACTAAGGAAACACACATTTAACCCCTTGATCACCCCCTAGTGTAAACCTTTTCCCTACCAATGACTTTTACACAGTAATCAGTGCATTTTTATAGAACTGATCACTGTATAAATATCAATTGTGTCAAAAGTGTCAGATCTGCCTGATGACGCAAACTTTTTTGCGAAACGCGTAAAGGCTGCTGGGAGAGGATGCATGTGACACGCCGCCAATCGGAAGAGAGGCCCGCAGGGTACGCTGACATAGGAAAGTACAGGGGCACACGCACTTTTTTCTACCCCGCATACACGGCTGAAGAAGCTGGGTGCCAGCATAAAGGCACAGCAATATGTGAGTGTTAGCCCAGGTTCACACTGGGTACAATTTAGTTCGATTTGAGATGCGATTTCACATGTGAAATCGCATCTCAAATCGGCGGCAATGACACCGTCCTAATCGGTGCGATGCCGCATCTGCGGCGCTGCACCGATTTCAAAAAGTAGTTCCTGTACTACTTTTTGCGATTTCAGGACACGATTTACATTGACATCTCTGCAGAAACCTGCACAGATGTCTACTAAATCGTGCCGAAATTGGGACTGCCAGAGGGAGTGAAATCGCGCGATTTCACTCCCGCAGCCCAGTGTGAACCAGGGCTAATAGTCCATTAGTTTTAATTTAATAAAAGAGGTTTTATTTACTACACTATGATGGCTATTTCTTGTGAGCATTAATAGAACAGAATTCATATTAACTTGTCTACTCGGGGAAGGCTGCAGCTTGATTGATCGAGTAGGATTGGTTCATTAATCTGGATAACCAAAAAGGCGCAAATAAAACTGGATCTGGTGAGTGGCCATTGCAGAAGGTGGTGGGATAATCACGAAAGTGGTGACCACAGCTGCACTTTTAATCCACACACAAGGAATGTCAAGTTCTTTGGAAAAGTTGACCACCCACTGGGACTATTCAATATAATAGAGGAAAAGGAAGGGGATTGTTATATACATTTCCCCCCTTTTTTCCCTCTTTCCATCCACATTTTTTATTTGTATTTATATTTTTATTTACATATTTATACGTTTTTTTGATATTGCAATATAATGTTTAGAAATATATTGGAATAAGCCGAAGAGCTGTCATAGGCACAGTATAACTGGTGGGATCTGTTAAAGAGCACTTGCACGTTGTCTTTTTAGGGGAATATTTTGCACGGTATACCCAATTTATGCACAGGAGTTTGTTTAATTTATGCATTTTTAGGATCAAAAAATAAATATATATATATATATATATATATATATATATATATATATATATATATATATATATATATGTATATATGAATACACAAATATTTTTGTATAACAAGCACATATTTTAAATTCTTGAGGCGTTCACTGAACAGGATAAGCCCTTACAAGTTTCCTTTACAAAAATAGGTTGCTCACATATTTGGTTTATATTTTAAGGTTAGCGCAATCCATTCATTGTCTTAAATTTTTCTGGCATTTCATCCAAGGGCGACGTGCATTTTTTATTGCAGCAAAAATTAATTTTTTGCCCCGGTAACATCCATTCTCTTGCAAAAGTGTCAGATCTGTGTCACAATACCGCTAAAAATCGCAGAACACCGGCATTACTAGTATAATTTGCAAGCAAGAGGACCTGGATGATGGAGAGTGTGAGAAGGCTAAAGCATTATGGGTAGAACTGCAAATAGATGTGCGTATTTCAAAGTTAATCAATGGAGTTTGTTATAGACCACCCAATGTTAACAAGGAGGTGGAGACTTGGCTCCTTGCAAAGATGGAAAGGGCTGCAAGGGCTAGGACGGTGATAATTCGGGATTTTAACTAACCAGCAATTTACTGGAGTAATGGCACTGCTGGGGCAGTTAAAGGGCAAACATTTAGAAACCTATTACAGGACAATTTTATGGTCCAGTTTGAGGCCCCAACTAGGAATGATACTCTGTTGGACCTGGTAATCTCAAACCATGCAGAGCTTATTACTAATGTTCAGATAAAGGAACACCTGGGTAGCAGTGATCATAACAGGATTTCATTTTTTATTACATGTAAGTAAGAAATGCATAAGTCTTGACATATGGGTTATGTTCCTGTTCATAGGAGAGGATTAGGCAGAACATGTCAGTTATTTAAATACATGTTACTTTAACAGAGTTGAACAGCCCCAAGCAGTACAAACCTAAAAAGTAGGGGTGGGTGCAGTGGCGTAACTAGAACCTTCAGGGCCCCCGATGCAAGATATCATGAAGGGCCCCCCCTGACAGGGCTCTTTTCTCTGAGCCCGGTGGCGGAACAGGACCCGGTTGCAAGTGGGTGGCTGCATATAAAGGAACCGATTTCTCCAGTTCCCCCTGCTTCTCCTCCTCTCCCTCCTGCAGGCATTCAGCGGCTGCAGGAGGAAAATGAAGGGATTAGTTCCTCTATGTTGGTGTTTCTCAATCAGTTTACAGTCAGGGGACCCTTGAAGTATACCCCTGCAAACCTCCCTGCAACTGTGTGCATTGTGTGCAGTTGCAGTATAGCGATGATGCATTTAAGGGGTTAAAACAGGCGGTCAGTAGGCGAGATACCGGCTGTCAAATGCCTCTGAAAAGTGATCTGAGCATGGATCGCTTTTTGGAGGAACAAACTTTTTTTGCTGGTACTATGAACAAATCAAAAATTAAATAAACAAATAGGTTCTGATTGTACACATATAGGGGGTAAGATTAAAAGCGCATACATAAAATGTGCATACATACATGTAAACACACACACACACACTTGCAGCCACCGTGCCCATCAAACGCAGCCACCGTGCCCATCAAATGCAGCCACCGTGCCAAACACTGCCACAATGCCGTCACTGTGCCCATTTAAATGCCGCCACTGTACCATCAAAAGCTGCCACTGTGCTCATCAAATGCTGCCACTGTGTCCATTAAATGGTGCCAGTGTGCCCATCAAATGCCCGTGTGCCCATTAAATGCTGCCAGTGTGCCATCAAATGCTGCAACTGTGCCATTAAATGCCATCACTGTGAATCCTCCTGCCTGCTTGGCCGTCACATACCCTGTCTCGGTGAGGCAGCGGGTGACCGCCGCGAGTGGGGTCCTTCACGCATCTCCTGCCGTCCTCATCTGCCTTCCTCTCCTCCTGATAATCGTCTAATAGCCGCTCCTATCGTTTCAGCCAATCAGGTGACAGGTAATAGACCCGCACACCCGATTGGTGGAGAGGTGGTTTAGTGTTAGGAAAGTGATTAATTTGCCCTTCTAACACACCTGGGTGGACTGTGAGCTCCCAGCATGGCGCTCGCAGTTCACCTATTTTGAAGCCTATTAGAGCCTATGGCTCTAATCAGGTGCTTCAAACCCCCTCCCCCGCTGTAATTCAGGCACCCAGCACCCGAAAAGGGGCCGGACATCTAAATATACCCATTGGTCATAGAGGGGGCGGCACCCATGCGCCCTTTTGGACGCACAGCCACTAATACACATGCACACTCACATACATACATATGCACACACACATGCATACATACATGCACACACACATGCATGAGGGTGACCAGACATCCCCAGGTTTCTGGGGACAGCACCCGTATTGAGAACACTGTCCCCTAACCAAGTCTGTCCCCGGTTTTGTCCCCAGATTGGATTTAAACAGGGGCTTGGGCAATTTCTAGCTTGGGGGGGGGGGGGGTGATTTTTTTCCCATTATCTGTGCTCCTTTCTGATGATCATGCCTCTTCTGCCTTGGTTCAAGCCCCAACCTGCTGCCTGCCTGCTTATCTCCTTGCCTTCCCCTGGCGGAATGATCTTCCTCCGCTTCCCACCCAGTAGTAGCCGGGGCGCAGAGAGTGAGACTTGACAGGCTGTGAGGTGGGCGGTGGCAGCAACGGGCAGAGAGTCGCTGATTTCCACCATTACTAGTAAAAAGAAAATATGTCCCCGGATTTCCTTTTAAAGATCTGGTCACCTTAACATACATAAGCGCACGCCTGCGCACACACGCGCGCACGCACACACATAAACGCACACACACACACATAAACGCGCACACACTACCGCTAGTGTGTTTTATCCACCTGGCTATCAGATGAAAAGGTACAATTTCTGGGGAAATTGTGCGACGTGTTCTTGCCTCCACTAATACTCCTGACTGGAGACGGTGTCCCTGGAGATGTAAATGTGATCCAACAGTGTGTCAATCCATTGCTCCATTAAAAACTGCACCATCCTATTTGCCCCTTCAAAGACGGGTTGCTATGGAGGGGTTGCTATGGTCTGGTTGCTATGGTCTGGATGCTATGGATGGTTGCTATATGCAGAGTATGCAGAAGTTGCGCAAAGCCAAATAAAACAGAGCCATATCACCTCACAGCTGTGTGGGAGGAGCTATAGAAAGCCCTTACAGCTGTGTGTGAGGAGATATTTTCCTCATCGTCTCCTAGGAAACCAATGTAAACACATGCAAGCAGCCAGTCTAAGCAGACACTCAAATTCTGGCTTGTTTTTAATACTGTCCTTCAAATGATTGTATTTTAAAAACTATAAATCGCACAGCGAATATCTTTATATTTTATGAATCACAAAATTGAAGGCACAGTCGCAGTTTACAAATTGCCTTGCAAATTTAAGTTTAAGACTTTTACCTCCATTGAAATTATGGATGGGGTGTATTGCAAACAAATGGCCGTACTGCGAAAACCATTTGGACGATCGCTTAGCCGTGGACACGTGTAGTGGTAGCAGGGACAGCTGAACATTTTGATATAAGATTTGTGTAGTCGGCTTGAAAATGAGGGAGTGGTCACAGTTTACAAATCATGTAATGATTTTTCAGTTTTTGACATTCCGCACTCTACCTCTCACCATTCATTCAATTTCATCGCAAAAATGACGATATTTCGCGAACGATTTGGCGAAACGTTCCACAAAGTAATAGCCCACTATTCGGGAACAATCCGCTCGTTTTGATATATTACTCGTCTATGTAGTGTAAAAACTGTGGGAGGAGTTAGGGTGGTAAATTTGGCTATAAGAATAATAATATATATGTGAGAGAATAGTAAGTGCTCTTGCTATGCAAGACCACTTAATGATTTGATCTCTTAAATTCACTCACTCTATCTAAATAGACTAGAAGACACCTTCTAACATCTAATAAATGAAACCTTGCCTCTGTCATTTTTAGGATTCTGACAAAAGGAGGGGAGGACAATCTCCTGTGACCTGTGAAAATCAGAGGTCACTTTTGACAAATATAAGGGATCCTGCCTGAGGATTAACCTATCCTCTAGAAGCAACAAAAAAAGCTCTTTTATAGTCAGAGCTTGTAAGTCACTAACCCTTCTGGCTGTCGTGATTGCCAGAAGGAAGGCCATCTTAAGTGAAAGAAATTTAACGGAAATCTGAGCCACCGGCTCAAAAGGCTCTTTGGTTAGAGCATCTAGGAAACCCGATTGTCTTTACCCAGGTTACCCTTTCCCTGGCTGTCAAAAATCTTTTTACCAGTGGGTTCAGGGCCTTTGGTCAAAAAACACAGAAAAGGCTGCAACCTGAGCCTTGAGCGTACTAACTGCTATGGCCTGGTCAACTCCCTCTTGGAGGAAATCCAGGACCATGGGGATTGTTTGGAGAGGACCTTCTCTAGGCTGAGCCCAGCGAGTGAAGACTTTCCAAACGTTTGCATATATTTATTCTGGTGACTGGCTTCCTACTCTGCAAGAGTGTGTCACTCACCTTTTCCGAGCATCCCCTACGCCTGAAGATCTCCCTCTCAGACACCATGCAGTCAGGGAAAAATGCAGCGGAGGAGCCATCGGACCACCTTCTCAGTATAGGGAACCATGCTTGCTTCGGCCACCAGGGTGCGATCAGAATAAGGTATCCTTTTGACCTAGATAGCTTCTGTAGCACCTGGGGGATGAGTGCCAGGAAAGGGAAGGGAATGCATAAGCTAGGGTGAACTCCCATTTCTGTGCTAGGGCATCTATCCCATAGGCATCCTGCTCTCTGGTGAGAGAAAAATTACTTGTGGACATTCCTGTTCTTGCAGGCAAATAAATCTATTTCTGGTCTGCCAAAGTGTTGGCTTACCAGAGAGAAAACCTTGTTGTTTAGCTCCCACTCTCCCTGATGAATGGGCTGTCTCTGCTGAGGAAGTTTGCCTGAATGTTGAGGGATTCTCTTACATGTACCGTCAAATGTTCTTCTCCATGTCCCCCAGGATCTCATGGGTCAGTTCCATCAGCCTGCTGGATTTTGTTCCCCCCTGATGGTTTAGGTAAGACAGCCACTGCGTTGTCCGAGAGGATCTGTATTTCCCTTCCTTGGACCTGGTCTTTGAAAAAGTTTAGAGCTTTTCCGACCGCTAACAGCTCCCTGAAATTGGAGGAGGCTTTGATCTGCTCCAGGTTCCAAGGGCCCTGGGCGAAGAGATCTCCTATATGAGCTCCCCAGCCCCAGGCGCTTGCGTCTGTAGTCAGAATCAATGGATTTTGTTGGGTCCAGGACCGACCTTCTGACAGGTTGTCTGCATTGAGCCACCAGTCTAGGGAGTTCCTTGCCTCTTCTGAAAGGAACACTTATGTCCAGGGATTCTCTTCTCCCGTCCCAGCAGGAGAGAAGGAATCCCTGGGGTCTCCAGGAATGGAATTGAGCCCAGTGAACCGCTGGCATGCAGGATGACATGAGCCCCAGCACCCTCATCATGGTCCTTAAAGAGGTCTCTCTGGTACCAAGCAGAACAGAGACTGCTCTTTGCACTTTGGTGATCTTTTCTTGTGGTAGAAAGATCCTTTGGTTCACTAGTCTACTCGGTACCCTAGAAACACCTTGGATTGTGTGGGATCTAGGGAGGATTTCTCTTTGCTGATTAGCCACCCCAGATATTCTAGTGTGGACAGCATCTTGTCTCGGTCTGCCTGGAGCTGTTCCAAGGCCGGACTGAAAATCAGCATGTCGTCCAAGTATGGGATCAAGGCTATCCCCTAAAGGTGTAGTAGCGACACCACCTCGACTAGAACTTTGGTAAAAATTCTTGGACTGGCCGCTAGGCCGAAGAGGAGAGCCTTGAACTGCCAGTGTCGGACACCCTGCTTCGTCTGCACTGCAAACTTCAAGAACCTCTGTTTCGGGGAAATGGGAACATGCAGGTAAGCATCCTTTAGGTCCAACATTATAAAAACTTCCTCCTAGAGGTGTCTGACAGAGTATATGCTCTCCATCCTGAAATTTTGGTAAACCTGGAATTGGTTTAGTTTTTGTAGATTTATAATCAGCCGGAATTTTCCGTATGGTTTTGGTACCACAAATATGTGGGAATAAAACCCTTGGCCGATTTGATCTACTGGAACAGGAATGATGACCTGCTGTTCCGCTAGTTCCCGGACACTGTCCAATAGGCCTCCTGCTTTTAATGGGTCTCAGGGGAGATGGGTCAGGATAAAGTTTGGTGGGGGGAGACAGGAATTCTAACTTGTATCCATCAAATTTAGAATGTAAGGACTCTGTGATATTTTCCCACTGAGGGAGGCACCACGAGAGCCTTCCGTCAACTTTTATGCTGGTGTCATTTGGATTCTTTGTTGGAAGTAGTATCTCCGGAAAAAAGGATCCCACCCTTTTTCCTTGATTTTACCGAAATCCCACTTTTTCTTTGGCTCCTTTCCCTTGAAACGTTTTTTTGAAGGGGGGCCTCGAACAAATTTCTTCTTCCCTTTATCTTTTTTGGACTTGGCAGGAAAATTTTTGCCTTTCTCTGTGGAACGAGACAGTACCTGTTTCAAATCAGAACCAAAGAGCAGGGATCCCTCAAAGGGAATCCCACAAAGGTGAGACTTGGATGTGAAATATCCATCCCATGTCTTTACCCGAAGGGCTCTTCTAGCAGTATTTAAAAGCTGCCGACTTGGTGGTAGTCCTGACTGTTTCTACTGCGGCATTTGCTAAATATGCCACTGCTTTCCCGACCACTTCCAGGGAGTCTAGCACTTCTTTGGATTTACTGTCCTGTGCTACGTGGTCCATTATTCTGTCTACCATGCTTCCGCATTTCTAGCGACACATGCGGAGGCCAATGCAGGGCCCATAGCAGCTGCATTGGCATCACACACCCTATGTAGCAAAGTCTCAGCCTTTTTATCCATCAGATCCCTAATGTTGCAGGAATCTTCGAAAGATAGATCCGAGTGTTTGGATACTTGAGCCAATGAAGCATCCAGATATGGAACTTTAAAGAATCTGTCATCTTCCTCAGCTTTGAAGGGACACCTACGCTTCCAGATTTTAAGTCTTAAAACCCTGCGCTCTGGTTCCTTCCATTGTCTTAAAATAATATCTTTAAGAAATTGGTGTACAGGAAAGGATTTGGTTTGGGTTTTACCGAGTCCCCTGTACAGCGTGTCTTGAACTGAGACCTGAGTGGGCGTTAGCTGAATGTCCTCAGATGTATAGACAGCCTTGAGTAGATCCTTCATATCCTCTGCTGAAAAGAGATGGCCACCCGGTTTAGTATCACCAAGGCTACTCTGGTCAGAATCCTCCCCTTCTTCTCTAGAACTCTGATCCGAGAATTCAAACTCTACATCTGAGTATGTTGGGGGTGGTCCCTAAGACCCTTCCGTAACACTCGTGTGGGTCTCTACTGAGGAGGAGCCTTCCCTACCTACAGAAGCTACTTCTGTTTGCTACCGTGGCTTTGAAGGATTGAAGAGTGGCGAGCATTTCAGCTTGTAGTGCCCTGCACTCCTTCATGGTTTGCGCTGTCTCCCTGCCTGCTAATTTATAAATACATTTAGAGCAGAAGGGTTTTGCATGATCCTGTGGAAGTTTATCACCACAGTACCCACATTAGATTTGCTTGAGGACTTGCCTCTAGACCTACTGATGGTCTCCTGGGCAGGGCTTTCAGTTTCTGAAATAAACAGTAAAAAGCCTGTTACCCATGGGCTATTCCTGTGGGGGATAGTGTTAATAGGGCCACCCCAAAAAACACCCCCCCCCCCCATCAGCCGAGTCACCCCCTGTGGCGGCTTTTGATGCGGGTATTGGTCCATCCTTGTCCATACTGCTTTCGGCTGCCCACCCCATTGGGAAGGATCGCACTGTGCAGGATGGGGGAAACATACGACCGTGGACCCCCGCTCTGTTACCGCTGCTGAGCGTGTGAGATGCCGCTCGCCGCCATTTTACTGCAGCCCAGGCGGAAGGGACATCATCCAGACACGCCGTCCGTCACTTTCGGTCATGCGCAGTGGCTACTACAGGACGCCGAAGACCTTCTTCGGACTGCGATGCGCTCTTCTCTGTCCCAGCCCTACATAGGAAACTGCCAGACATCCACAGAGACTCCCTCTCTGAATGGGGACATCCTGAGCGGCTCCTCCTCGTCATCAACCACTGTCGGGTAGGAGGAGAGAGTGGGATGGATGGTCCCTCGGGATGTGGACACCCTCTCCGTGCCCAACACCGCCAGTATTCTCAGGGAGGTGCTCGTCACCATCTCACTCCCTGGGAATAAATAGAAGGGAGACCCCCCTGAAGTAAAGCTAGCGCTTTATCGGACTCTGCATCCCCCACTGACTGCACTTGGTCATAGATTCCAGGGGGGGGGGGGAATAACTGAGGGACAGAGGGAAGGGTGGGGCCTTTTAAACTCTGTTGATTGTTTTTCCTGTCAGGTGGGAGTCATCTCAGGTGTGCCGTCCTGGAAGATGACTGGAGAAAAATCCTATTTTCTCTTAACGTCCATGGATGGACACAGCCTTCACAAGTCTTGACATATGGGACATCCCCAAGCAGTGTAAAAAAAAACGAGGGGTGGGAACAGTATCAGTAAAAACAATCAACTTCACCTCAAAACAAGCAGAGCTCCTCAACAGAGTAGTTGCAACTTTAAACAGCCGCCTGCAAAACCTTGCGGTCGAAGGAAGCATCTGAAGATGCACTCACATCAACCTTGTAAAACTTGGAAAAAGTGTGAACGGACGACCAAGTCACCGCCTTACACACCTGTGAGACAGACGCTTGATGTCGGAAAGCCCAGGAAGCACCAATTGCCCTGGTTGAATGTGCTGTGACCGGAAAGGGGGGTGCCCGCCCTTTAAGAGCATAGGCCTTTATGACGGTCTGCCTGATTCACTGAGAAATGGTGGCCGAGACCGCCAGGCTCTTTTGTGGACCAGATACCGACACAAAAAGTGAGTCGGACCTCGGAAACGGAGCCGTAGCAGACAAGTACACCCGCAAAACATGTACCACGTCTAAAGTATGTAGCGCAACCTCTCTAGGATGCGCCGGCCGAGGACACAAGGATGGAAGTACAATGTCCTTGTTAAGGTAGAAAGCCTAAACCACCTTTGGAGGACCAAGTATGGAGACTTACAGGACAAAGCCACCAATTCAGAAACAGGTCTGTCAGACGTAATGGCCACTAAAAAGTCCACCTTAGGAGACAGTGTCAAGAGAGGAATCTCTCGGTTTCCAAAGGGAGGTTCTTGAAGAACCAAGAGCACCAGATTCAAATCCCATGAAGGAAGAGGTGGTTTAATAGTGGGGAAGTATATGATGAACCCCCTGCACAAAGCTACCCACCAAAGAATGGGTAAAAAGAAAAATTTGCGCTAGGTGAAAAAATGAATAAATGTGTCTGACGAATTCTGCTGCTAAATACTATAACCTACATACAAGGCACAAAAAATATGGATACGTTAAGTGTAGCGCTGAAAAAATAAATCATGTGTTGCCAAATGATTTAAAATAAACACTATGAAAAAAGTATTTAAAAAAAGAAATGAAAACACGAAAGTGTACAATAAATCTCTAAAAGTTCATATGTGAAGGAACTGATGAAGAAAAACAGGGTACAATATTTTCCTGTGATTCTTCAGTGATAATTAGTGAGTGAAATCTGTGAAGAAGCCCACCACCAATAGAAGAAATGGAGGCTTACGGACAAGTCTGTGACTGCCCTTCTCAGGGGGGTCAAAACAGGCTCAGCAGAAATGCAAATGATTCTCAAAAGCACCTCCAGAAACAATCATTCACAGTTGCCACTGCAGCAGTTACCAGCTTGTATGGAGCTCCTCTGCATTTTTTCCTTCCTTGAGCTGCAGTGTTCAGTGTGTGTACATTCCCGAGGGTGGAGAATCCAGGCTGGCAGCACTGTCCCGGGAAGGCTGGCAGTATGGATCGGGCTCTTCTGAGTGTTTCCTCCCTGGTTACAGCCTCTCAGCAGGCGAACACCTGTGTGGATGTGACTAGAGGCCAAAACCCCACACAAAATTGCCGCCTCAGAGATAACAGGGCACGGCCACAGTAAAATGGCAGACTGCAATAGCAAGCTGCGCCATAACACGACCACAACAAAATGGCCACCAATAGGAAATTTCAATGTAAAAAGCAAACTGCAAAAAAATGGCGCCAGCAAAATGGAGGCGAAACGCCATGATGTGGATGAGGCCGAATGGGGCTTCCCTAAGGCAAAGCACACCCCACAGATAAAAAAATGGGCCCAGACACCCCACAGTCTCCCGGTGGGAAATGGAGCCCCCCCCCCACAGGTCCACCCCAGTAGCATCAGTAGAGAGGCAGAGGGAAATGTGACAGAGAAGGGAAGAGGGTATAGGAGGACCCCCAACCCCAGGAAAGTCCAATAGTACCGACCCACCGAGGCAGGAAGGACTATACTTACCCGTCCATGCACCCGCTGGCACATTCCTGACAGGCGTTCCTGGAGAAGCTGCCAGCCGGAGGCACTGTGAGTGAGACAACACCACAGTCCAGTCATGTGTGGACCCTGGAGCAACAAGCTCACCGGCCACCCCCGGAGTCATGGGCAGACCCCATCCCTTCGCTACGGTGTGCTCACGCTCGCTGGCCAGACTGAGGAGACTACAAGGATCTATATATTCAACCTGTCACCTAGCCGGCAGTTGATAGAAGAATCTCAAATAAAATAAAACATTTCTTCAGGGAGCTGGGCCCAAAGGGAGCCACGTCCTCCTCTGCCAGGCAGAAAAAAAACTGAGGCTGCAGGGAGGAGGGTTATGTTCAGAGGGACCACCCCCCCGGGTGGGGCTGTTCAAACATGTATTTAGAAAATGTAGAACATGTATTTAAATAACTGACATGTTCTGCCTAGCCCTCTCCTATGAACAGGAACATAGGTCTAGACTTGTGAAGGCTGTGTACGTCCATGGACGAAAAGAGAAAAACTAAGCAACAGACAGCATGGATTCACGAAAGACAGAAGTTGTCAGACAAACCTGATTTCTTATTATGAAGGGGTAAGTAAAACCTTTGACAGAAGGGTAGCGGTGAACGTGGTATATTTCCACACACACGGCTCATGCGTAAGGTAAAGTCTACAGGCTTGGAAATATCAGTTTGTAAATGGATAGAAAAATACATTATTCAGAGTGTAGTGGTTAATGATTCTTACTCTGAATGGTCTAAGGTTATCAGTGGTGTACCCCAAGGTTCAGTGTTGGGACCCTTACTTTTTAATATTTTTATAAATGGTATTGGGTCTGGGATCAAAAGTAACATTTCAGATGACACTAAGCTATGCAGTGGAATAAATGTCCTCACAGGATGCCTCCAATTTACAAGCAATGCACTGTCTAATTGAGCAACTATGTGATAAATGTAAAGTTATGCACTTGGGGGCTAAGAATAGCCATGCATCATACATACTGGGGGAGTACAACTCGGGAAATCTGTAGTGGAGAAGGATCTGAGGGTTTTGGTAGATCATAAGGTCAATTATAACATGCAATGCCAAGCTGCTGTTTGCAAAGTCCTTTCTTGTATTGAGAGGTATGGACTCCAGAGAGATATCATTTTGCCCCTGTTCAAATTAGTAAGACCTCATCTGGAATACGCAGTTCAGTTTTGGGCACTAGTTCTCAAAAACAATATCAGGGAACTGGATGGAGTGCAGAGAAGGGCAACCAAACTGATAAGAGGCATGGAGGAGCTCAGCTATGAGGAAAGATTAAAGGAACTGAATGTATTCACTATTGAAACAAAGACAATAAGGGGGATATGATCAACATGTACACATATATAAGGGGTCCATATAGTGAACTTGGTGTTGAGGTATTCACTTTACGGTCAACACAGAGGACACAGGGGCACTCTTTATGTCTAGAGGAAAAGAGATTTAATCTCCAAATAAGGAAAGGTTTTTTCACAGTAGGAGCTGTGAAAATGTGGGCAACGGGATGACCCGTGACGCCCAGAGACTTTTGAGGGATGGGGGATACTCCTGTGCCAGCGGCACTAAGGACTCTTGGGTCTAAGGTCACCCTGTGCCCCTTTTAGGCATAGGGTGGCTGATAATAATTCATGTGTTGCAGGATATCTTAAAATATTACAAGTTGTTGGTTAATGTTGACCCACACCAGGTCAATAGACTCCTAAGATATTCCATTGTCCATTGTGTAAGGCTGTAGAGGTGTTAATTCAGGTCTGCTCCTAAGACCTTTCCTTTGTGTAATGCTAATGACACTGTTAAGATGTGGAATGGAACTTGTCAAGCTGTATGCGGAGACAGAACGTCTGTCTAAAATGTGGAATGTGACTTCTCAGGTGTAGTAATTAGGTCATGTTAAAAATGTCAGCCTGTTGCCGAAATATCTGGATACTGATTAGTAATTAGCCTATCTGAAGGTGTATTGAAGCCCCAGTGTGTGATGGAGAGTGGAGAGTTTTTGTTCCTTTCATGCTTGAACTGTATAAAGAGCTGAGAGTGTACCATTAAAGCGTTCATTCATTTGAAACCAGAACCCAGAGCTGTGTGTCTCGGTTATTCTGGGGAATTGATATGGATTGTGTCTGCTGGTTTGTGGGTGTGTCGGATAAGCTGTCGTGGGTTGATGGAAGGTCGTAAACGGTGGTGACTGTTGCAATGTGGAACAGACTCCCCCCAGAGGTGGTTTCTGGCCGGCTCAGTAGATTGCTTTAAGAAAAGGTCTGGATACTTTCCTAGATGTACATAATATAACTGGGTAGTAACATTTATAGGTAAAGTTGGTCCAGGGAAAATCCGATTGCCTCTCAGGGGGATCAGGAAGGAATTTTTTCCCCTGCTGTAGCAAACTGGAACATGCTCTGCTGTTTTTTTTTTTTTTGCCTTCCTCTGGATCAACTGTGGGTATACGCGATTGTACAATATATATATATTTTTATGGTTGAACTAGATGGACTTGTGTCTTTTTTCAACCTATGTAAATCAGCAGTGTGTGGATGGGGGAATCTGATCAGTTTTTTTTTGTTCAATTGGCTGGCTGAACGAAAAAAAAAGCCGACCCATGTATGGGCAGCTTTAGACTGGTCAACATTTTTTAGCTATAGTGGATATCAAGAAGCCCTCTGTGGACAACATTTTGAAACCTGAAAAACAGGACTACACAGCAGGGTGTTTATAGCAGGAGCTTATAAGTAAAGGAATCAAAATCAGGGAAAAATGTTCTTGCTGTTTATGGGGTTATAATTGGCATAATACCTGGCTCAGCTGCCCATCACCAAGGGATCAAAGGGCAATCTGTGTCCGAATGTTAACCTGCTCGCATTGTAATGATGCCATCTGCTGAAGGATGTTGATTCCAGCAGATAGCTATGAATATTTTGGATTGAACAAAAGACTCAAGGGGAGTGTGAGGGGTGTAGATGCGGTGGTGTTCTAAAATGCAGAGGCAGGCCATTGTTTTCTCTTATTCTTGGAGCCCAGCCACAATACCAGACTTGGGGAAGGACTTACATAACACATCCATTTATAGTTACTCTAATATTCCTTCAGATTTCTATATGTACAAGTAATTTACGTTGTTTTAAATAAGGCCTTTGCTTCTTTGAACATTGTGTGTTATAATTTTTATTACTACTAATACTGTTAGAGCGGCACAATTCAGGAAAATCACATAAATAGAATATTTTATCTAGGAAAAAACCCTTGGGTATTTTAAGCTGTGACAACAAAGCATCCTATATCATAAATACTGCATCTTTTGCAAAACTTTTATCTGAAGAGTTCATAGCAGGTTTGCTTCATAAACTCATGGAATCTCTGGGCACAAAGTCCACAGTAATATACTCACTTTCAATGGCCAAATAAATCTTTCTCTCTCCCTCCTTGGGGTCCTTGCCAGGTGGGAAATATGTTCCTCGAATGGTAATGGCAGCCTCAGAATATTCACTTATCCTCTGTAATGCTTCTTTTGAGGTGACTTTCCACCTTGCAGTCTGAAATTTACAGATGCTGGTTATTTAGTGTAAACAGACAAGCAGATGCTGGTTATTTAGTGTAAACAGACAAGCACTAGCATAAATCAGAGTGCACTCAAAACGAACCTTCATGCAAATAACTAAACACACATCTTACTCAAATGAGAGATCAACCAATTGTCGGAGCGGCCAATTATAGCCGATATTCATGAATTTTCAAAGATTTAGAAACTTACTGATATTGGTCCACCCTCCTGCCGTGGGGACCATCTTTTGGGACCCTGTATTTTATTATCATCAGCCCAGGTAGAAGAAGTCAGGACTCAGAAGGTTTGCAGTGTGCTAAGGTGCGTGGCATGCACAATCGTTACATATGTTGCGCCATGTGCCTCCGCGCATTGGGCCTGCAAACATACCGAGTCCTGGCTTCTACCCAGATAGAGTAAAAGCCGCCGCTTCCCTTGCCTCAGACAGTGCATGCCACGGAAAAGTGGAACTGGACCAGAGAGGACACGCCAACCAGCAGCCACCAAGATCTGGGAGCCATGTGAAGCAGGTGTGCCAGCCACAGCAGGGTGCTACTGCTAAGCCAGCCACCCACAGCAGGGTGCACTGTGCCAGCCAGTTTTAACACTGGAGCAGAGACAAAAAGTAAAAATGGGGGCCGGGACTATTTCTCATCTCAACCATCCCCAAGAAAAGCAGCAGTGTGTAACACATTCACAATGAGCATGGGATCAGCAACTGCAAAAACCAAAAACATGTGAAATCTTTGGGCCCATCTAAAAGTACATGATGTTAATTTATATAATGAAGCAAAGAAAAAAAGTGAACCACCACTATCACAGAAAATAAAAGATGTGCTTCAGAAAAAAGCGAAGTGGCTAAATTCAGATGGAAGATCCCAACTGTTGGGCAGAGCCATCACAGATTATGGTTACTGATAACCAGCCATTTACAATGGTGTCTGACTCCATAGCTGAGGCACGGTATCCACTGAAGAGTGAAAAGTATTACCGACCTAAAATGCTGGTAAAGATTCGCCAAAAGGTGGTTGAGAAAGTAAAGACTATGCTACAACCAGAGAATGCTGGCAACTCACTCTCATTCATGACGGACTGCTGGTCAAGACCAACAGTCACTCAAGCCCCGTACACACGGCAGAGAACCTCGACGGGCAGAACACATCGTTCCGCCCGTCTAGGTTCTCTGCCGGCCGTTAGATTCGGCGACCCGCCCGTCGGGAATGGCAACCAGCCATTCATCCCGACGGGCCGTCGAGCAAATAGAGAACATGCTCTCTATTTCTGCTCGACGGCATTCCCGACGGGATGCTCGCCGAGAGCGTACACACAGCCGAGGTTCTCGGCAGAATGCGGCTCCCAGCGAGGTTCTCGCTGGTTTCTGCCGAGAACCTCGGCCGTGTGTACGCCGCCTGAGTTTTACATGCCACCTCATTGACAGCGGATGGATAAAAAGGCAATTGGTGTTAAATACAAAAGTGATGCAAGGATCCCACACTGTGGGGAGTACAAGAAATGTTTCTAGGCATGCTTGAAGACAGAGTGATGCTTTTGCTTCGAGACAGCGGAGAAAACATGGTGAAAGAAATGAGGCTAGCTGAAGTTTCAGACCTCAGTTGCATGGCACAAACACAGCAAAATGTGGTAAATGATTGTCTGTTCAACCAGTGAGCTCCGATGGATACAATTGGCATGCTGAGGAGGGTGTGCAGGCCATTTCCACCTCATTTATTGCCAAGCGGCCACTGAGGTGCATTCGGGAAGACCTTGGCCTACTCCAAAACAACTTTATTCAGGCAGTTCCAACACGAGGCAACTCAACACTTCACATGCTGCAAGGAATGCTGGAACAGAAGCGGGCTCTTCAGGTGGACATGTAGTATATTTTTGTCCTATTGCTGATCAGTGGGGACATTGTAGCCAATGTCATTGAGACCCTCCTACCCCATAGAGAAAGTGACACTACAGGTGAGTTATTACGACTCATCTGCCATCCCATGTGTGAGAGTGCTGAAGATTATGGATGAGCTCCAGCGTGTTCGCACAGTCCACGATTATCTGGTTTTCTCTTACATATATTTTTGTGGACTTTATTTCACCAATTTAGAATAATTATTTTTCTTATATATTGTTTGTTTCACATTATATATATATATATATATATATATATATATATATATATATATATACACACACACACACACACACACACACACACACACACACACACACACACACACATATATATATATATATATATATATATATATATATACACAGTGCGGAAAATAAGTATTTGAACACCCTGCTATTTTGCAAGTTCTCTCACTTGGAAATCATGGAGGGGTCTGAAATTGTCATCGTAGGTGCATGTCCACTGTGAGAGACATAATCAAAAAAAAAAATTCCAGAAATCACAATTTATGAATTTTTAACTATTTATTTGTATGATACAGCTGCAAAGAAGTATTTGAACACCTGTCTATCAGCTAGAATTCTGACCCTCAAAGACCTGTTAGTCTGCCTTTAAAATGTCCACCTCCACTCCATTTATTATCCTAAATTAGATGCACCTGTTTGAGGTCATTAGCTGCATAAAAAGACACCTGTCCACCCCATACAATCAGTAAGAATCCATACAATCAGTAAGAATCCAACTACTAACATGGCCAAGACCAAAGAGCTGTCCAAAGACACTAGAGACAAAATTGTACACCTCCACAAGGCTGGAAAGGGCTACGGGGAAATTGCCAAGCAGCTTGGTGAAAAAAGGCCCACTGTTGGAGCAATCATTAGAAAATGGAAGAAGCTAAACATGACTGTCAATCTCCCTCGGACTGGGGCTCCATGCAAAATCTCACCTCGTGGGGTCTCAATGATCCTAAGAAAGGTGAGAAATCAGCCCAGGACTACACGGGAGGAGCTGGTCAATGACCTGAAAAGAGCTGGGACCACCGTTTCCAAGGTTACTGTTGGTAATACACTAAGAAGTCATGGTTTGAAATCATGCATGGCACGGAAGGTTCCCCTGCTTAAACCAGCACATGTCAAGGCCCGTCTTAAGTTTGCCAATGACCATTTGGATGATCCAGAGGAGTCATGGGAGAAAGTCATGTGGTCAGATGAGACCAAAATATAACTTTTTGGTCATAATTCCACTAACCGTGTTTGGAGGAAGAAGAATGATGAGTACCATCCCAAGAACACCATCCCTACTGTGAAGCATGGGGGTGATAGCATCATGCTTTGGGGGTGTTTTTCTGCACATGGGACAGGGCGACTGCACTGTATTAAGGAGAGGATGACCGGGGCCATGTATTGCGAGATTTTGGGCAACAACCTCCTTCCCTCAGTTAGAGCTTTGAAGATGGGTCGAGGCTGGGTCTTCCAACATGACAATGACCCGAAACACACAGCCAGGATAACCAAGGAGTGGCTCTGTAAGAAGCATATCAAGGTTCTGGCGTGGCCTAGCCAGTCTCCAGACCTAAACCCAATAGAGAATCTTTGGAGGGAGCTCAAACTCCGTGTTTCTCAGCGACAGCCCAGAAACCTGACTGATCTAGAGAAGATCTGTGTGGAGGAGTGGGCCAAAATCCCTCCTCCAGTGTGTGCAAACCTGGTAAAAAACTACAAGAAACGTTTGACCTCTAATTGCAAACAAAGGCTACTGTACCAAATATTAACATTGATTTTCTCAGGTGTTCAAATACTTAATTGCAGCTGTATCATACAATTAAATAGTTAAAAAAATCATACATTGTGATTTCTGGAATATTTTTTTTTGATTATGTCTCTCACAGTGGACATGCACCTACGATGACAATTTCAGACCCCTCCAGGATTTCCAAGTGGGAGAACTTGCAAAATAGCAGGGTGTTCAAATGCTTATTTTCCGCACTGTATATATACACATACATACATATACATACACACACACACCTGGATATATTTTTTATGTTTTTTTCTTTTATCCAGGTCATGAGGGACAGCTTTAAATGCTTTGAGAAGCATGAAGAGAATAAAAAATGTGACACTTGGGGCCTCATGTGGCTTCTTCTGAATCTGCATCAATAATCAGCCCGAATGATGAACGTCGTCTCTATTTGAAGGAACCAGTAATTGACAGAATTGGCAATCCTCTTCAATGGTGGAAAGACAATGAGGCATGTACAAAATATTTGTCTTTCATGCTAGATGATACCTCTGTTCTCCTCTTTCCTCTGTACCAATTGAGCATGTTTTTAGTGAAGTGGCAACAATATATGACAAAAAAAACAGAAGCCATTTAACAGTTGAACATGCTGAAATGTAATGCTTTCTGCACTATAATGGAGTTCTACTTACAGTAGGTGACCGCGATATTGTGTCAACCTCGCTCCCTTTCTCAGCGAGATTGACCACCTACGAGCCCCATCGCGGGAGCCAGCGCCGAGCTGTCTTGCCGCGATGGAGACAAAGCCGTCATGGAAGCGACGGGGATCAGACTTGGATTTCCGCCAAATCTACACGCAGCGTTTAGTATAAAATAAATAAATAAAAATCCGGCATGGGTTCCCCCCTGGGGGACATACCAGGCCCTTAGGTCCGGCCGGTCAAGAAAGGAGTGGGGGCGAGCGAGCGCCCCCCCCCCCCCCTCCTGAGCCGTACCAGGCAGCATGGCCTCAACATGGGGGGGGTCAGGTGCTCTGGGGCAGGGGGGCGCACTGTGGCCCCCCCACCCCAGAGCACCCTGTCCCCATGTTGATAAGGACAGGGCCTCTTCCCGACAACCCTGGCCGTTGGTTGTCGGGGTCTGAGGGCTGCTTATCGGAATCTGGGAGCCCCCTTTAATAAGGGGGCCCCCAGATACTGGGCCCCTACCCATTCACCTGGAGGCAAAGTGTAAACACAAAATAAACACAGGGTTTTAAAGTATTTTATTAGACAGCTCCGGACGGCCCCCCCGTCTTCTTTAGCTCTTTTACCAGGGGGGGCCTTCTCCTGCTCTCCGGGGGGTCTTCTCCCGCTCTTGACTCTGCACTCTCCGGTGCCTTCTTCTTCAGGACTGGCCGCCGCTATCTTCGTGTTAGTTCAATTACTAGCAGCGGCCAGTCCGCTCTTCTGTCATGTCTTCTTCTCTTCTTCAGATGTTGACTCGACACTTCCTCCCGCTGTTATGACGGATGCGCGGCTCCCAGCGACTTATATAGGCCTATCTTGTGACGTCGCAGTCCCATCATGCTCCGGTACCTACCCACATGGTACCTATCAGAGCATGATGGGACTGCGACGTCACAAGATAGGCCTATATAAGTCGCTGGCAGCCGCGCGCCCGGCATAACAGCAGGGAGGAAGCGTCGAGTCAACATCTGGAGAAGAGAAGACGTGACAGAAGAGCGGACTGGCCGCCGCTAGTAATTGAGCTAACACGAAGATAGCGGCGGCCAGTCCTGAAGAAGAAGGCACCGGAGAGCGCCGAGTCAAGAGTGGGAGAAGACACCCCGGAAAGCGGGAGAAGACCCCCCGGAGAGCGGGAGAAGACCCCCCCGGAGAGCGGGAGAAGACCCCCCCTGGTAAAAGAGCTAAAGAAGACAGGGGGGGCCGTCCGGAGCGGTCTAATAAAATACTTTATAAAAACCCTGTGTTGTTTATTTTGTGTTTACACTTTGCCTCCAGGTGAATGGGTAGGGGTATGATGTACCCCATATTCATTCACCTAGGGTGTGGGCCAGTATCTGGGGGCCCGCAGACCCCGACAACCAACGGCCAGGGTTGTCGGGAAGAGGCCCTGTCCTTAACATGGGGACAGGGTGCTCTGGGGTGGGGGGGCCACAGTGCGCCCCCCTGCCCCATAGCACCTGACCCCCCCATGTTGAGGGCATGCTGCCTGGTATGGCTCAGGAGGGGGCGTTTGCTCGCCCCCAGTCCTTTCCTGACCGGCCGAGCGGCGTGCTTTGGATACGGGTCTGGTATGGATTGTGGGGGAACCCCCTCGCCGTTTTTTTTCGGCGTGGGGGGGTTCTCCTTACAATCCATAGCAGACCTAAGGGCTTGGTATGTCCCCTGGGGGGGAACCCATGCCGGATTTTTATTTAAAAATCCGGCGTGGAGTTCCCCCTCATGATACATACTAAACGCCGCGTGTAGATTTGACGGGAATCCAAGTCGGATCCCCATCGCTTCTATGACGCGCTCGCTGGAATGTGCTTTGTCTATTTCAGCGAGTTGTCGGCACCCTGTCGCCGAGAATCAGTGTGATGCTGTCGTGCTGGAAACACATTCTCGGTGACAGGTACTGTAACTGGGTGTATTGAAGAAAGTGTAGTGTCTAGCTTTTTGCACTGTGGTAGCGATTTAAATAACATTTTATATCCGTGCACTGCAGCTTAAATTGCAATGTTTCTATGTTTTGGCAAGCCATTTAATACGTTATTTTTCAAGCACTTTATTTTTGCCGGTTTACATTTAGGCTTCGTTCACACCATGGTGCAGACAGACTTCCATTTTTCTACATGTTCTGCAAGGGCACAAAAAACAATGGTTCTCTCTCTACTCTTCTTTATTTGCCCTGTTCACATCACAACCTGTGGATTCTGTGTCATGTATGCTGTTTTCTGAACAAGAAAAAAAAAAAATTATGACATCAACATTGATGTGAATATAGGGCACATAACTGACACGCATTGAAAACTGATGTCAACGTGCATACAAAAATTAATGAATAACACATTAAAACTGATGTCTCTGCAAGTAAAATCTGTGCAGTTTTCCCATCAGTTTCATGCAGATATGGTGTGAAGAACGAGCCCTTAATGTTTAAAATGTTCAGTTTATACCAGATTTGTGTAGAAAATTATTGATTTTTCCAAAAACTTTAAATGTACAGAATATTGGCACCTGATATCGGCTATCGGTCTGAAAGGCGGCCGAAAAATCTATATCGGTCGACCCCTATCATATAATAATCATTTTACCTCTCAAAGATTTGTAATTTGGTTCAACGACTGTTGTGATACACACAGAGAAACCCCAACCATACTGCATAGTTTGATAAAGCTAAATGGGTAATTATTTGCTACAGAAAAATTTGACCACTAGGGCCAGTTAACACTTGTGTGTTTTTAAGTGCAGTGCATGCAAAAAAAAAAAAAAATCTTGTTTGCTGCATCTTTGATGAGCGTTCATGAAAACCTACATTATATAATATTCAATGGTAATGCACAGCACACTGTGCAACACTGCACAGATGTGAACCACTGACGGGGAACACTATGTTCTCTAAAACCTTTTTTAATGAACCTGTGGTGTTCACCAACAAACATAAAAGGTTGCAGGACATAAACAACAAATTGAGTGGAACACGTGATGAATTCTCTGATGGAATATGTATTACCAAAACTGTCCGAAAAGGAAAACTAACGATGAGGCAACCTAAATTCTTGCATTGAAAGAACCCTATTGTCAAAAGAACACCCGATGTCCATGGTTTTGACAATTTTTTTGGGGTTCGCTGGGAGCAATACAATTACTGAGAGTGCGAGCTCTCCTGAAGCCGACATGGGGGGTGGGTGGTAAGTGCGGGCCTAGCCTGGGCTCTGAACAAAGAATAGGCCAACGGTTACGGATAATGTTGGTAACTGCTTTATAATTACCATTAAAACCTGTGATGAACCTGGCCCCGAGTTAGAAGGGGCTGCCAATGGCCGTCGGCAGTCTGCTCGGTGAAACAGGATTCAAATGCTTCCTGCAAAAGTTTGTCCGTGTAACATTTCTCTCTAAACTTATGGGTGAGTTAATTAGTCTAGGCAACATAGTCAGTGTCCCTCATACAATTCCTACATAACCCCAGTAACTGCCCTTTAAGAATGTTCTTCTTCCAAGAAGGGTATTGGCAGCTCCCAAAGTGTAAGTAGGAATTGCCCCAACTGGTTTGGAATGGTTAACGGTAATGACTAAGCATTTCTCGTGAGTCAATTCCAAATCCAAAAATACCAAGTGATCACGGTCGATGACATGCGTGAATGCGAGGCCAAGGGGATTGCTATTGCAATGCATTACAAAGGCCAAAAAATCATCAACAGACGCATCCCAAATAATAAGCATGTCATCGATATACCTGCCATAAAACATAAGATATTTAGCATAAGGATTATTATTACGGATCGAAGATTTCTCAGAAAAACCCATTGTTAATTTCACATAGCAGGGTGGGAAACTTGCACACAGCCTCTAGTCTGAAGGAGAAAGTAATTTTAGAGGCAGAACTCCCCCTCAATCATGAACAGGGCCTGACAGGAATTGTACTGTAGTCTCTGGACAAGAAATGATTACGATCGCTCGAATACGCCTGTGGAAAATGTATGCTTGGTAAAAGCTCCCTCAGCACATGGGGTATTCGAGATGTATAAACTTTTAGTACAATCGTCAGAGGGTTATGCCCCAGAATTCCTTCAGAAATGGGATTTAGACATTACATTGTCTGAAGAGCAGTGGAGAAATATTTTACTCATCACTACCTCAACCGCTACTAAGTACCAAGAGCTGTGTTATAAAATTCTCACACATTGGTATAGAGTCCCATCATTGTTGCATAAAAATTTTCCGGAAAGGACGAATATGTGCTGGCGTGGTGTGGCAGAGGGCAATATGCTCCATATTTTTTGGTCGTGTCAAAAACTGCAGGCATTCTGGGCCAAGGTCCGAGATATGGTAAGACAGCTGACAGGTCAGGACCTGGGTTCTGAACCAGCTAGATACTTGCTCCATCTTTCAGAGCTTTCTAGGCGTAAATATAGTAATTTGATGACCGTTCACCTTCTGAATGCAGCCAAGTCATGTGTATCAGCTCTCTGGAAGCAGGAATCATCTCCTTCCGTCTCGCAGCGGCTTAAAAAAATTGCTGAAATATATATTATGGAAAGAGGTAGTGCTACTATTTAAGTCAGAGAGGAGAAGTTTAATAAAAAAATGGTCAACATGGTCAGCGTATGTCTGCTCTAGAGAATTTGGCTGTGCACTGGCGGAGGCGGAATAGAAGAATATATATTTTTTTGTTTTGTTTGGTTTTGTTCTGTTTTTGTTGGGCCGGCTTGATAAATAGGACAATGAAGATTATCTATACCGTCAGTATATCTAGAAAGGGAAAACATTTTTTAACTGAAATGCTCTGTAAATTCCTTTTATTGCAGAATCGATTTGTGATATGTTATATATGTGATACGTATGCAATTGAAGTATGTTTGTATAAAATGGATTAAAAAACAATTAAATACTGAATAATAATAAAAAAATGATTAACAGTCTCCAGACCTACTTCATGAAGAATGGAGGTGTAAAGGGAGTACACATCCAAAAGATACCCAAAGGTAATGACCCTCCCCATGAGTAGTTCTGGAGGATATCAAATCACATGTCTAGAGTCCCATATATAGGAAGGGAGGTTTTGAATGATCGGCTGAAAAAACATTCTATATATTAGGAGCCATTGGCAGCCCCTTCTAACTCGGTGGCCAGATTAATTACAGGTGTAAATGGCAATTTTAAAGCAGTTACCAACATTTTTCAGTAAAAATTGGCCCATTCTTTGTTCAGACCCCAGGTAAGGCCCGTACTTACCACCCACCCCCCAGGTCGTCTTTAGGAGAGCATGCACTCTCATAAATTGTATTGCTCCCAGCATACCCCCCCCCCAAAAAATAAAAAAATTCCGTCAGAACCATGGATATCAGGTGTTATTTTGACAATAGGGTTGGAATATTTGAATGCAAGAAACAAGGTTGCCTCATCTGTCAGTTTATAAACCACGGCCAGTCTTCCTTTTCGGACAGTTCAGGTAATACATATTTCATCAGACAATTCATCACATGTTCCACCCAATTTGTGGTTTATGTCCTGTGGGTGGGGCCTCATGTATGACAGGGGGAGGGTTAGTTCCTGCCCCTTCTACACTTCCGGTATTACCCAATTTAATTCTCACACTCTGCCAACAAATCGGGTAACCTGAAGAAGGGGCATGTCCCGAAAAAATGTAGTATTGCCAGGTGGCGTTATGTGACTCTTTGCTCCTTTGGCATCAGCAGCTTCTGATCGCCCAAGCAGCAGGGTTTGCCCATAGTCTTCGGATTCCCTTGGCTGACTTCCGCCAGGCTGTGACGTCATTTCAGGGCATCGTACACAGTCCGAGCGGCTGCTGTACACTGGCACCAACAGTTCCTGTGCCTGCAGATTGTTCCCCCTTCATCAAACCCCTGGCCCAAAGGTTCTGGATGGTCTCCCACCAGTGGCGCTCCTGTATTCTTTGTTTCATGGCTCTGCACTGGGTTTCCCTGAGCCCCTGTGTCATCCATGCGGCTCCTGCCTCCAGGTACTGCCAGCTTTTCAATCCAAGCCTCTGAATGACAATCAACAGACTGCTGTATGCCTTGATGATTACCTTTAATTTTCAACTCAACAATAAAAAGTCTTTGCTTCTAAATAGAATTATTTACATGTCTGCTGATCAGCGCTGTTCACCCCTTTGATTGTTTACAGATGTGAACCAGTCTTTCTGCAACCAATCTTGCAATAAGATAACCATTGATTTGAGGGGGTAGGGTGCTTAACACCTGCATAAATAGGAGTGGAGGAAGGGAGGGGTGTGTAGTCAAGGATGATTGTACAAGAACAATATGAAGGGATCTTTCCAACCAACAACCAGAGGTGTTACAGTGGTGTAAAAGCCACTCTGCAAACCTGTCCAACCACATGACTCTAATGCCGCGTACACACGATCATTTTTTTGTGATGAAAAAAAAAAACGACGTTTCAAGTGATGAAACAAAACAACGTTTTTCAAACTTAATTTTCCAAAACGACGTTGCATACACACCATCGTTTTTCCAAAATGCTCTAGCAAAGCGTGGGGACGTACACCACGTTCGACGGCACTCTGTTCCATTGAAGCTCCGTCTCATAACTTGCCTCTGAGCATGCGCGGCTTTAAAAACGTCATTTTATGACAAAAAACGACACAAAAAATTCAAGCATGTTGGAATTTTTTTTTGGTCGTTTTTTTAAGACAAAAAACAACGTTTTGCCCACACACGATCAATTTAAATGACGTTTTAAAAAACGACCGTGTGTACGCAGCATTAGAATCACACAATCTACCCCTGAGAGGAGTAGAGGAACAAAGGGGTACAAAATCTTAGTTCTAGCACCACAAACATTTTCCCAGTTGTAGATAGAGAGAAAGAATGCTTAGAGACCGCCACTTGGCCACAGAATAAGGACCCATACAGTGGTAAGCAGTTCTCACAAAGACCCCAAATGGATCCTTATTCTTCCATGTGGAGTCCAATCAACTGAGGTGGTGCCAACCATCTGTAAGAGAAAGTGTAGTTATGACACACTAACCCAGGTAATACCCAGTGGAGATGGTAAAGTGGTAAAAAAAAACACAGAGACTCAACTTGATAAATCATAAACTATCTCTGTTCCTGAGAACCCGACTTGAGAACCAGGTAATAGGATATGTCCGTTACATGGGTCTTCAAAGGGTGGTAGAAGTCAACAGCCGCCCCCTGCTAAGGACCAGTGATTAGCATCTGGCAAACTTGGACAGAAGATACTATCTTGGTATGATGCCCTACTATTCCATAACACAGAGGAAGAGGCCAAAGGGGACTGAGACACCACACAAAAAAGGAAGACAAAGCTAAAAATGTATTATGCAACATCTCCACAAACCCCAAAAGGGGTAAAAGGTCTACATGGAGTCAATTTTTTTAGTGCGGACTTGAGCTCAAAAGACTCCACTCAATGACAACTAGCTACTAGCACTGGAGATCTGAAAATTAACACCCAGATGGGGATTGCAGACAAAAAGGACCTTCAGCACTGCTCAAACTGAGAATCCAGGAAAGTGACTTTCTTTGGGGAAGATTTAATGAACCTTCTATAAGGTCCAAAAGATACCAAGGTTGACATATGGGCTATAACTGTGAGAAGGATTTAGAACAGTTGAAAGACACTGAAGACACTTACTAGGAATGGAATAGGTAGACACTGATTCCTGTTGACCCTGTAGGTCAAGAGGTCCCTCGGGAGAGCGATAGGGCTGAGGAGAGAGTCCAGCACCACAAGGGGTGCAATCTGTGGGAAAAAATGACTTCCTTGCAAAGAGATGCAAGTGGAATACCACTCCCAAGGATTTCTACCACGGTAGGAATCAGTTTCCAAGAAGTTGGGAACCCAAACAAACCACCCAGGAAGATGCATCATAGGGTGCAGTTATACCAGGAGAGTGAAGAGATGCAACGAAGACTTCACATTGTCAGGAGCCACTAGGAACATTTGAAAAAGATTAGGGTAGAAATCAGTGAAATAAAAAAATACTAACAGCTATGATCTCTTGTCATACCCACGTCTCCCTGCTTGTTAGCATTCATTTACACTCAACTGTACATTTCCAACACCACTCTGTGGCATCCTCGAGGCCTGGTGGTGCATACTAGTGCATTATGGCATAAAGCTCCCAAGGCCATTTTTTTTTAAATGGAGGTTCAATTGTGCTTTTAAGGGGTTGTAAAGGAAAAAAAATGTTTTCCCTAAATAGCTTCCTTTACCATAGTGCAGTCCCCTTCACTTACCTCATCCTTCGATTTTGCTTTTAAATGTCCTTATTTCTTCTGAGAAATCCTCACTTCCTGTTTTATCTGTCTGTAACTACACACCGTAATGCGAGGCTTTCTCCCTGGTGTGGAGAAAGCCTCTTGAAGGGGCGAGCAGACAAGTCAGGATGCTCTCTACTTTGAGAAAGGAGCTGTGTGTTAGTGGGCGTCCGTCCTGATACTCCTGCTCGCCCCCTCCCCCCTCAAGAGGCTTACTCCACACCAGGAAGAAAGCCTTGCATTACGGTGTGTAGTTACAGACAGAAGAACAGGAAGTGAACATTTCTCAGAATAAATAAGGACATTTAAAAGCAAAATCGAAGGATGAGGTAAGTGAAGGAGGACTGCACTAAAGTAAAGGAAGCAATTTAGGGAAAACTTTTTTCCTTTACAACCCCTTTTACATATGTTTATGTTATGTAATGCCTTGTTCTTCGACATCTGAAAAAACACGAACAAAGATTCCTTGCAACTGAATGACTATTTGGTTAAGCAACCTCTCTCATTCACCGACTCACGTATTTACAGTTGCCTGCTGGGCACTTTCACCCTTTTCTTGTCCAGGCCAATTTTCAGCACTGAATGACAATTCTGTACTCAAAACAATTTTTTTATATTTTTTTGAGAAAGATAGAGCTTTCTTTTGGTGGTATTTAATCACCACTGGGTTTTTTTTTGCATTTTTTTTTCCTTAGTTGCAGTTATAACATTTTGAAAAATACGTTATTTTTTACTTCACTGATCTGCGGCACGCACAGGCAGCACTGATCATCAGGACACTGATGATCAGTGCCCTGATTATCAGTGTATTTGTTCTCTGTGTGGATTGCGGCTTACCAGCTCTTCTCTCCTCGCATTCAGCATGAGGCAAAGACAGACGATAACTGGCAAATCCTGTTTACACAGTGATCAGCTGTGATTGGACACAGTTGGCTGCATGGTAAAAAGCCGCTGTGATTGGCTCTTTACCACGACCTAAGATCAGCAATTCCCTGCAGATGTATGTCACAGGGGCCTGTGGGAAGTGCGATAACGGGAGGACATCAATAGACGCCCTCCTGGAAATGTGACGAACGCGCTGTAGCCGTCATTCGGCTATAGCGTTGTTGGGAAGATGTTAAAACTACAGCAGTTTGATGCTTTTACCTGAGGGAAATCGTTAATCTCCAATTCTTCTTCATATCGCTTGAAGGATTCATTAGCACCAGCCTCCTGCTTCTCCTCTTCTAGTTTGTCAACTGGGACATAGTTAAGTTTTGCATTGATCTTCTCAGCCAGCTGCTCTGCAATAGTTTTTGCCGAAACTATTGGGGCCATAATAGTTCCCCCCCTGAGAATAGCATTGGTGGCCTGTTGCATTACATCCTGAGGCAATAGAAAGAGTTAGAATAAGATCTGACATGCTAACCAGCAAAAAATTAAAAATATTTCCACTACATTTGAAACAAACCTGGGCTTCTGCTCCAAGGTTTTTGTTCACGCTGAGCTTTTTAGCCAAGCGTTTTGCCATCTCTAGCTTCTCTGCATTTCCTGCAGTGGGGGCACCAGCATTAGTCGAAGCAGAAGACCCTCCAGAACCAGCGGAAGCACCTGCAGACCCAACTGCTCCTCCTGGTACACCTGGCCCCGCCATGTCTTTTACTCTCTTCTTAGAATTGAACATTGTTTCGATCTGCTCATCAATCTAAAATTTAACAGGGAAAAAAAAAAAATTACTAAATTACATTTATGTGTCCATAAAGAAAATAAGGCAGGCAAGAGACGAGAATTTATTTTCTGTAACACAAATTGGCATGATTCCCCCCATCAACACAGACCGTGTTGACAGGAAAATCCCTCCTGCCAAGCATTCTCCTGGCAGGGGGCTTAGCGGGCGGGGTAAGCCAGTGATTATCGATAGCAGGGACAAAGCCGGCGGGCTGGCTGTACTCAAATTGATCGATCAACTTGGTACATTCAGCCTGCTGGTTTGTGCAGGCACTGCTTATAGGGTAACTGCATTTGAAAGCCTCAAACAGGTCACAAAGTTTTAGGTACAAGATTTTGAGAACTCGGACCCAACTAAACCATCAAGCTTAAGATAAAGCAAAAAATCACACTCTTATAGTGAACATTTGCTTTGCCTATGCAGTGCAAATCAACAAAGTCACTTTAAGGTCATTACAAAATATAGCTTGCCGCTTTCAAATGGGCCGAGAACCCTTATTTCACAATTTGGGGCAATTACTAGGCACCAATATTGCCACATGGGAGGAAAGAGTAAATGATATGATCCTCCAAACCCAGGAGTACCAGGTATTTTCTTAATTCCTGGTGGTGGAACAGAGTAGCAGAGACCTGAAATAAAAGTGGATATATGCTCCTGGGAAAAGATGCAATCTGGTTCTTTGCTCAACACGATCAAGTCATGCATCTACTTGTAACCATTGCAAACTCTGCAGCATTCAAAAATGCTTTACCCAAAGTACTGTTTACAAATAGGTTACCCCAAGTACTCTTTAATTCCATAATTACTGAATATCTACGCTCAAACTTGCCTGCTTGTTCCTGGTGCTTTAGTCCTAAGGGTGCAGGGTTATTCATTGCTTCCTTGTTGTAGACAGACTCCTTAGATGATCCCACATTTATTTCTTTATTTGCAAAGCTGAGACAGGCTGGGCAGTGCAGAGTGGAATTTGCAGGAAAAGGACGAGTAACTTACTTAGTATCTGCCACAGCATATGGTGCCTTGAAAATGTATACCTCTTGAAATTTTCCGTATTTTGTCATGTCACAACCATGCTTAATGCTCTCCTTGTCCATCCTGTTGGTTTAGGTGGATGGCCATGTCATTATGGGTTTGCAGTTGTGCCATCCTTTCCATTTTTGAAATGATGGGGGCAAACAGTGCTCTGGGAGATGTTCAAAGCTTGGGATATTTTTTTAGAATCTAACCCTGCTTTAATCTTCTCCACAACTTTATCCCTGACCTGTCTGGAGTGTTCCTTGGACTTCATGATGCTGATTGTTCTCTAACAAACTTCTGAGGGCTTCACAGAACAGCTGTATTTATACTGAGAATAAATTACACATGGGTGGAGTCTCTCTACTAATTTGGTGACTTCTGAAGGCAATTGGTTCCACTAGATTTTAGTTGGTGGTATCAGAGTAACAGGGTCTGAATACAAATGCAAGCCATACTTTTCAGATATTTATAAAAAATATATTAAAAACCATTTATCATTTTCCTTCCACTTCACAATTATGTGCCACTTTTGTCGATCAAATAAAATACATTTATGTTTTTGGCTGTAACATGACAAAATGTGGAAAATTTCAAGAGGTATGAATACTTTTCAAGACACTGTATATGCACAACAGTTTATCTCTGCAAAAGACCAAGACTTTCTTGGTAGCCAAGAAACATACCATTAGGTCCAAGCACTGCCATATTGGAGCCTTTTCCCTATTCAGAAAGCCATTTCATATGAACTTCGGCAATCTGGGGAGCCAGAATATGAACAAATAGGTATGCTTTGGCAACTTATGGTGCTTGCAAGCAAACTACAGCCTTAGATTACTGTATCTAGTTTTATTACATACCAACTTTTAATTCAATTCTAGTGAGTGAAATTTAATTTGCATCATGTTTACTAAAAATGTAAAGGATAAGTTCCCTTTTGGAGTTACTCTGCAGGCTCCTTCGATATAAAAACTTTAACTGCACATATTTTATTTGCAAAAGGTGAACTTTAAAATAGTGGGTGTTCACATAGCACCAATTGCCAATACCAAACGGCCAAAAAATAGGAGAAATCAGGCGAGGCCAGTAGTATGCATATAGCTCAATTTGGATTTACAAGTGTAGTTTTCCTTTTTGTGTTTACATTTGTTTAAAGAACATTAATGGTATAAATCATTTAAGGAAAACCCTGGAAGGTCAATGGAGTTTACTTACATCAAGAGCTGCGTCTTCATCATCTGAATCCTGAAGACCAAGTGCAGCCTTTTGAAGTTTTTTCCTCTCATTGGCCAAAGCTTGCTCTGTTTCATCAAATTTAAAACCTTTACCAGAGAACCCACTTGACTTTTTGATAACTTTACCTTCCTAGTAAGACAAAAAGTGACATGTTTGTAAGACATATATTTATAGGAATAGGCACATAACTAGAAAAACTGTTTCTTTACAGCAAAGTTTACTTTAACGCATTATCAGGGGCTTACCTAGAGCATTTGTCACCGGGGGCGACTCCTATATCTGGCACCCCCCCAACTTTAAAATGTAAAAACACCCCACTGCGCCCCCTGCATACCTCTGCACCCTTCAATCTCTGTCACTATTGTGTACCCCCTCTTCACAACTGGAACCCTTTACATTACTAAACCCTCTGCATCTCCTGGACCCCTTTACATTACAAAACCCCCTGGACCCACCTAAATTACAAAAAAAACCTGCACCTCCTGAATCCCTTTACTCTACACAGCACCCTGCACCTCTGGGCCCCTTTACATTACACAGCACCCTGCACCTCCTTTACATTACACAGCACAGCACCCTGCACCTCCTGGACCCCTATACATTACACAGAACTCTGCACCCCTTTACATTACAAAACCCCCTGGACTCCTTTACATTACACAGCACCCTGCAACTCCTGGACCCCTTTACATTACACAGCACCCTGCAACTCTGGACCCCATTACTAAACCCTCTGGACCCCTTTACATTACACAGCACCCTGCATCTCTGGATCCCTTTACATTACACAGTACTCTGGACCCCTTTACATTACACAGCACCTTGCAACTCTGGGCCCCTTTACATTACACAGCACCTTGCAACTCTGGGCCCCTTTACATCACTAAACCCTCTGGACCCCTTTACATTACACAGCACCCTGCATCTCTGGACCCCATTACATTACACAGCACCCTGCACCTCTGGGCACCTTTACATTACACAGCACCCTGCACCTCTGGGCACCTTTACATTACACAGCACCCTGCACCTCTGGGCCCCTTTACATTACACAGCACCCTGCACCTCTGGGCCCCTTACATTACACAGCACCCTGCATCTTTGGGCCCCTTTACATTACACAGTACCCTGAAGCCTTTGGGTTCACACTGGTGTCCTGGAATTTGTCGCAGTGCTGGGGTATACACGGTTTTTCTGCATTTAATCCCCATTTTTAGCTGCAGCCCCACAGACTTCTATTAGCTTGTGTAATTTCACTGGGTTTTCTGAAAGCACACCAAAGACGCAGTAAGGAGGACAGTTGGTGTGCTTTCAGAAAATGTTCCAAAAATGTGTAACCTAATAGAAGTCTGCGGGACTGTAGTGAAAATTGAGGTAAAAGCAGGAAAACTTCATATACACCAGCACTGCAACTGAACTGCAGCGCATAAGTATAAATCCACTTGAGTGCTGGTTCACATATATGCGATGCAGGAATCAATGCGATTCCTGCATTGCATGTTGCTTGTTGACCGTTCACGCTGTCCTTTGCAAACTGCTACGGGTGTCCATATAAATTAATGACGCCCCCCAGATCGGGTGGCAGATCGCAGTGAGAACTGTGAAATGGTGCAGGAATCGGACTGCATAGGTGTAAACACCCATCCAATCCGATTCCAGTGCAGACCAAAAAAGGGTCCTGCACTGTTTTGGTGCAAATGCAATTTCAGAAATACAGTTTGTATGGCTGCATTTGCATCGCACAGCCACAGACATCGCATGTGATCTGCACAGCAATGCGGTGCGAATCACATGCAATGTCCATGATCGCACAGTAGTGAAAAGCCTGGCTAAAGGAATATGATGGGGCCAACTGTCAGCATAGGGTTAATGAAAGGCTCTGCTGGAGGACAACAGAGGAAAGAGGGGGGGGGGGGGGTGAAGGATTTGGGGGGGGGGAGAGAGAGAGAGAGAGAGAGAGAGAGAGAGAGGGGGGGAAAGTTTTGATACAGTTACAGTGCTGATAACTCACTTTATGTTCCAGGATGCCCCCAGTCTCACACTAGCTGTCGGCTACTTGTTCAAATGTTCCCGCCCACACGTTCCTTTAGACACAGCTCAGCACAGGCTGCACGGAGCATGGGCAGGACACAGAGGGGAGAGGAGGCAGAGCCTATGCAGCCTCTTCCATTCCTGTAGAAGGGGGGGGCGTTCTCACAGAGCTGTTAGAATTTAACAGTGAGGTGCACAGTAGTGTGTCAGTCTGCCTGAGCTCTCCCTGCGCTGCCAGCATCTCACATCGCCGCTGCACTACCAAGCCCGCTCTCACTATTTCATACAGGGGAGGATGAGTGAGCTGCCTGACACCCCCCTAATGTGTGGCACCTGGTGCGGTCCGCCCCCCCCTCCGCCCCATAGTTAGTACGCCTCTGCACATTATCATATATTTGAAAAACAAAATGTATTGGAGAAGGGACTTTAGAGTCACCAGCAACACTTGTATTCATTATAAAAAGTTTTTATTGAATGCAAATACTGTTATATAAAAAAATCAGTTTAAAATGAAACATAATGGACACAGACGTTCCTGACTACAGAAACTATTTTGACATGTCCTGTTCTGATTCAACATAGCATCACAACTAGGGTTGTCCCGATACCAGTATCGGTATCGGGACCGATACTGAGCATTTGCAGGAATACTTGTACTACCGCAAATGCCCCAGATGCCAGATCCGATACTACCCCCCCTCCCCCCCGCCGCATACCTCAACGCCGCCTAGTTAATCAGCGCGGGGAACATTACAGCTTTCATTTGAATAGCTGTGTGTTCCCCACTGCGCATAGACACTCCCCCTTGCTTGGGCACTTTGATAGACAGATCACCCGTCCCCAGTGAAAGCTGTAATGTTCCCCGCGCTGATTAACTAGGCGGCGGCATCTGCATCTACGGTATGGGGAGACATGGCTGCATCTGTGGGGGGACGGACGGACATGGCTGCATCTGTGGGGGGACGGACGGACATGGCTGCATCTGTGGGGGGACGGACGGACATGGCTGCATCTGTGGGGGGACGGACGGACATGGCTGCATCTGTGGGGGGACGGACGGACATGGCTGCATCTGTGGGGGGACGGACGGACATGGCTGCATCTGTGGGGGGACGGACGGACATGGCTGCATCTGTGGGGGGACGGACGGACATGGCTGCATCTGTGGGGGTGGACATGGCTGCATCTGTGGGGGTGGACATGGCTGCATCTGTGGGGGTGGACATGGCTGCATCTGTGGGGGGGGACTTGGCTACATTTGGGGACACATTTAAAAAAAAGTATCGATATTGGCGGGTACTTGGAAAAAAGTATCGGTACTTGTACTCGGTCCTAAAAAAGTGGTATCGGGACAACCCTAATCACAACAATACCCCATTTCAAATACGAAATGTCTTCTTTAGGGGGTTCTTTGTAGAGGAATGCAATGAGTGAACACTACATGACAAAGGTCAGTTAATGACTCATACAAAAAGTAATATATATTTTTTCACACACATGGATATAGCTTACAATGTTTATGTAGCGAAATCAGATACGAATGTCAGTATCCGATTTCTCTACTTAAACATTGTAAGATATATTCATGTATGTGAAGAAGACTTTCTGTATTTCAAACGTTGGGGTATTGTGATGTCTGTAAGAGTGGCAAGGATGTGGAATTACCTTCCACAGGCAGTGGTTTCAGCGGGGAGCATCAATAGCTTAAAAAAACTATTAGCTAAGCACTCAAACGACCAAAACATTCACACACATAGGTTGGACTTAAGGACTTGGGTCTTTTTTCACCCTCACCTACTATGTAACTATGATTGTGACTATGCCATGTTAAAACTGAAGAGCACGTGTCAAAAATTTGTAGTCATGAACGTCTGGGTCCATGAGGTTTCATTTTAAACTGAATTTTAATATATTTGCATTCAATAAAAACTTTTTATAATAAAGTGTTGCTGGTGCCTCTAAAGTCCCTACTCCAATCCATTTTGTATATACATTGGGATGTAATATATACAGTCAGGTGCATAAATATGTGACATCGACAATTCTAATCTTTTTGGCTCTATACACCACCACAATGGATTTGAAATGAAACAAACAAGATGTGCAGACTTTCAACTTTACTTTGAGGGTATTGTAACGGGATGACCCGTGACAGACTGAGATTCTCCTATGTCTAGGGTCACCTTATGTCCACTAGGGCCATAGGGTGACAAAGAAATTATATCATATATTACATGAAATGGGACATTAATAATAATTCATATTGCAGGACTGGAATATTACAAAGTGGATGTCTTGAGATATCACAAGCTGTTGCCTATTCAATATGGGCACACATGCTTTTGAAAGGTGTTAATTGCATCGGGGCCTGAAAGACCTTTTGATTGTGTGATTCATTGTGTTTAAAACAATGTGTTAAAGTCTCCATTCAGATGTACTGAATTAGCATGTCATTATCTACAGGAATGTCATTCTCTCTGAGTTAAGTCTATTGATGATGCGGTGCCGACATGTCTAGCTACTAATTAGAGAATTAGCCTCAGTGTGTGAATAGGGGGGTGGGGACTGCATTGTCCTGTGATTAACTGTATTATGCTGTACTGGATATATAAGCAAGCTAAGAAAACCATTAAAGTGTTCAGATCTTTGAAACCAAGTAGAGAGCCGAGTCTCGTCTTGATTATGGGAATTGATATGGATCGTGTATGCAGTATTGTCGGAGTATGACGGATAAGCTTGTCTTGGTTGGATGGAAGGTCGTAAACGGTGGTGACCGTTACAGGTATTAACATCCAAATCAGGTGAACGGTGTAGGAATTACAACAGTTTGTATATGTGCCTCCCACTTTTTAAAGGTACCAAAAGTAATGGGACAGATTTACAATCATAAACCAAACTATCATTTTTTAATACTTGGTTGCAAATCCTTTGCAGTCAATAACAGCCTCAAGTCTGGAATGCATAGACATCACCAGACGCTGGGTTTCATCCCTGGTGATGCTCTGCCAGGCCGCTACTGCAACTGTCTTCAGTTCCTGCTTGTTCTTGGGGCATTTTCCCTTCAGTTTCGTCTTCAGCAAGTGAAATGCATGCTCAATCAGATTCAGGTCAGGTGATTGACTTAGCCATTGCATAACATTCCACTTCTTTCCCTTAAAAAAAAAAAAAAAAAAAAAAAAACTTTGGTTGCTTTCGCAGTAAGCTTTGGGTCATTGTCCATCGGCACTGTGAAGCGCCGTCCAATGAGTAAGATCTCATTGGACGGCCAAAAAGCATGTGGCTGAATACGAGCAAATAATATTGCCTGAAACACTTCAGAATTCATCCTGCTGCTTTTGTCAGCAGTCACATCAATAAATACAAGAGAAACAGTTCCATTGGCAGCCATACATGCCCAACGCCATGACACCACCACCATGCTTCACCGATGAGGTAGTATGCTTTGGATCATGAGCAGTTTCTTTCCTCTCCATACTAATCTCTTCCCATCACTCTGGTACAAGTTGATCTGGGTCTATAGGATGTTGTTCCAGAACTGTGAAGGCATTTTTAGATGTTTGGAAAACTCTAATCTGGCCTTCCTGTTTTTGAGGTTCACCAATGGTTTACATCTTCACTCTGGTGAAGTCTTCTCTTGATTGTTGACCGACACACATATACCTACCTCCTGGAGAGTGTTTTTGTTCTGGCCAACTGCTGTGAAGGGTGTTTTCTTCACCAGGGAAAGAATTTTTCGGTCATCCACCACAGTTGTTTTCTGTGATCTTCCGGGTCTTTTGGTGTCGCTGAGTTTACCGGTGTGTTCTTTCTTTTTAAGGATGTTTCAAACAGTTGATTTGTCCACACCAAAGGTTTCTGCCATCTCTCTGATGGGTTTGTTTTGTTTTTTCAGCCTAAAGATGGCTTGCTTCACTGATGGGTGTCCGTTTAATAAATTGTAAAGTTTTCTCCGTTCAGTTCATGGCAGTTCTCTGGAGGAAAATTATCTCCTCTGCAGCCGATTTAATAAACTGAGAACTTCAGTTTTCAGATGGTGAACAGAGGTGACGTTTTCTCTCTGAAAACAGCCGAGATCTGTGCAAAAGTGGGTGGACTGCCTGTTAACTCGTAAGATATTGTGAGATATGGTGCAGCAGAGTTCAAAAAGTGAAACTAAAGTTTAAAATAACATGTAATTAATGTTTTCAGACATGTGATAACATATATATATAAAACTACATATATAGATATATATAAATACTGCTCCACCCTCCCGAGGAGACCAGGCATGCAAGGGAGAGTGCAGGTGTGCATGGAATTAGCTGAAGAGTGCAGGCTGCACTGTGAGAAACCCCAGAGACCTGAGTGAGGTTGCTGACAGGAGTCAGGAAGGTTCCATGCTGGAGCCTAAGCAGTTGGGCTACTGCTTAGGAGAGCCAGATGGCTTGGTATTTTCTTTGCATGTATAAGCCAGGAGGCTGAAGCTATCATTTTGTGTGGATAGTGAAAACCCCTGCGTGGGAAACCTATGTTTGGTCTTTTGTTTTATTTTTGCCTTTTCAATAAAAGTGGGCCAACAAGCCCTTAAAGACAGTTCCTGACTGGCGTGAATCGCTTAAAACGCATATCCCACTTGAGCTAACAACCCCAATATTACAATATATATATATAAATACTGTATATATGTGTGTATACATACATATATACAGTATTTATAGGCCTATTGTGCGCACCTTCGGATAGCGCGCACCCCTACTCTGGAAGTGCAATTCCTGAATTTTTTTTTCATTACTTACAGTTTTGGCGTCTTGCCCGGCGTCCATCGGCGGCCTTGTCCAGTCCGGCGTCCGTCTGCGGCCTTCCCGCTGCTCCCGTGCTGTCTCTGAGCCGGTCCCTGCTTCCCGCGCTGTGTTCAAACGCCGCCGCTGACATATACCGAGTGCAGTACACTCGGGCACGATAGGCCACACTCGGCTCCTCTCGCATAACTGCGAAGGGAGCCGAGCCTGGCCAACTGTACCCGAGTGTACTGCGCTCGGTATATGTCGGCGGCGGCGTTTAAACACAGCGCGGGAAGCAGGGATCGGAGGCAAAGTTCAAACACAGCGCGTGAAGCGAGTATTGGCGTATATCGCGCACCCACAATTTTGCCCTGATTTTAAGGGCAAAAAAGTGCGCGGTATACGCCGATGAATACGGGATAGATATATATATATATATATATATATATATTGTGACAAAGTCGTAGAAATAGCGATAATGTCATGCAGCAAAGTCGCTGATCTTAAGCAATAAATATGGCTTTATTGCACTCAAAAATAAATACAAAAACAAAATGGCCTACTCCAATTTAGGAGGCTAACTGACAGTAGTGTCCCTCACTACACTGTACTGGAGGGGCTATTCCGGCCTCCAGTACAAAACAAACAGAATACCAGTCCAAAATAAACAAATCTATGACAGACCTTGTTCCTTCCATGCAGACAGTTTCCAACCTGTCCGTCCAGCTCAGCATACCTCTCACACTGAGCTCTCACTTCCCATTTCCCTACCAGGTGACTGTTAATTAATAGGGGGAAGAGAGGAGGTTTACCTGTTGGCCAGGCTTAACCCCTTCCAGGGCAGGGAAAACTGACCCTTCCAGCCTCTCACTGGTGTACATACAATCGTGTACCCTGTAACACATCCTCCCCCCCAGCTTAACACTTGGGTGGGAAGCGGCCATCTCTACAAACCCATGCACTCGGGACAGAGCATCTGCATTACTGTGGAGGAGACCTGCCCTATGTCGTACCACAAAAGTAAAGGGCTGTAGGGACAGAAACCACCTCGTGACCCGAGCGTTCTTGTCCCTATTGGTGTGCATCCACTTTAACGGAGCATGGTCTGTGACGAGGGTAAACCGCCTGCCCAACAAATAGTAGCGGAGTGTTTCTACTGCCCACTTGATTGCCAAACACTCTTTTTCCACTGTGGCATAGCGCTGTTCGAGGTAACAACTTCCGACTCAAATACAGCACAGGGTGTTCCTCACCATCCACATATTGGGACAAAACTGCACCCAGACCCACCTCTGAGGCATCGGTCTGGAGAAAGAACTCCTTTCTAAAGTCAGGAGCCACAAGCACAGGTTGGGCACAAAGCGCTGCCCGCAGACCAGCAAAGGCTTCCTCAGCCTCGCTGTTCCACTTTACAGTGTCTGGACTTCTGGCTTTAATAAGGTCTGTGAGCGGAGCAGCCCTCGTAGCAAAGTGAGGAATAAACCTCCGATAGTAGCCTACAATCCCCAAGAAAGCTCTGACTTGTTTTTTCCTCAATGGTCTGGGCCAGCTCTGTATAGCACTTATCTTGTTCATCTGTGGTTTAACAAGTCCTCTGCCAACCAGGTAACCCAAGTATCTAGCCTCTGCTAGACCCAAGGCACATTTAGAGGGGTTAGCTGTCAGACCCGCTCTTCTAAGAGTGTCCAACACTGCCTGTACTTTATCCAGATGGCTTTCCCAGTCCGGGCTATGAATGATCACATCATCCAAGTATGCGGCTGCATACTCAGTGTGGGGCCTGAGCAACTTATCCATTAGCCTTTGAAAAGTGGCTGGAGCCCCATGGAGGCCAAAAGGCATGATCCTGTACTGGAATAGGCCATCAGGAGTGGCAAAGGCTGTCTTCTCTCGGGCGTGCTTTGTCAATGGGATCTGCCAATAACCCTTTGTCAGATCCAACGTGGTGAAGAACCTATCTTTGGCTAATCGCTCTACTAGTTCATCCACCCTAGGCATGGGGTAGGCGTCAAACTTAGACACCTCGTTTAACTACCTGAAGTCATTACAAAACCTGATGGACCCATCAGGTTTAGGGACTAGAACAATGGGGCTGCACCACTGGCTATGAGACTCCTCTATCACTCCAAGCTCAAGCATTTTCCTGATTTCAGCCCTTACAGCTTCCCTCTTGGCCTCCGGAATGCGGTAAGACTTCACTCTTACGACAACCCCTGGTTCTGTAATAATGTCATGGGTAATCTCTCGGGTTTGTCCAGGGTTGGGGGAGAAAACATTGTTATTCCTCTCAACCAAGCCTCTAGCTTCTTTTATTTGCTCAGGTGTCAGCTCTGGAGAGATTGTCACCGAAGGACTAGGTGCCTGTGGACCAGGTGTGGTGTCCCCCACTGCGGCCATGCAGTCCTCTCTAGTCCTCCATGGCTTAAGAAGGTTTATGTGGAACACGGCCTCCTCTTTCCGGCGTCCCGGCTGACTAACTTTATAATTTACTGGGCTCACTTTTTCCAACACCTCATAGGGTCCCTGCCACTGTGCTAGAAGTTTGCTTTCTGCGGTGGGTACTAGAACCATTACTCTGTCCCCTCTTTCAAACTGTCTCACTAGGGCCCTCTGGTCATAGTAGGACTTCTGCCTACTCTGCGCTTGCTCCATATGCTGGCGAACAAGAGGGGCAATCTGAGCCATACGCACCCGCATATCTTCAACATACTGGAGGACATTGGTCCCAGTTACCCCCTGTTCTTCCCAGGTTTCCTTTAGGATATCCAGAATACCCCTGGGATGCCTACCATATAAAAGCTCAAACGGGGAGAAGCCCGTAGAACTTTGGGGAATCTCTCGAACTGCAAACAACAGGTAAGGAAGTAACAAGTCCCAATCCTTCCCATCCCTGCTAACGACTTTCCTCAACATCCCCTTTAGGGTCCGGTTAAACCTTTCTACCAACCCATCTGTCTGGGGGTGATACACTGACGTTCTCAGAGTCTGTACATTAAATAGTTGACATAGCTCTTTCATAATACGGGAGACAAACGGAGTCCCCTGATCCGTGAGCAATGTCCTGGGTATCCCCACCCGTGTAAACATCTGAACCAACTCTTTTGCAATACTTTTAGCATTCGCCTTACGTAGTGGAATGGCCTCTGGGTATCTGGTGGCATAATCGACGATGACAAGGATGTACTGGTGACCTCGAGCTGTTTTCTCTAAGGGACCCACTAGGTCCATGCCAATCCTCTCAAACGGAACGTCAACTATGGGGAGAGGTATGAGTGGGGCTCTCAACTTCGGTCTGGGAGATGCCAGCTGGCATTCCGGGCAGGAAGCACAATACCTTTTAATCCCCTCATATACCCCAGGCCAGAAGAACCTCCTGAGCACCCGTTCTTGTGTTTTCTCCACCCCTAAGTGTCCCCCCAGCAGATGAGAGTGAGAGTAATCTAGGATTTTTCGGGTGTATGATGAAGGCACAACCAGTTGTTCAAGCTCTTGTCCCTCATCGGAGGTTACTCTGTAAAGAAGATCGTTTTTAAGGATAAAATAGGGATAGGCCTTTCCTGTTACCCTTTCTACTGGTACCCCATTAACCTCTACAACATTACTCCTGGCTTCCTGCAGCAGGGGATCATCTGCCTGGTCACGGCCAAAGCCACTACCCGAGATATCCAGGATATCTGTATCCCCTTCATCGTCTTCACTGGTAGCCTCTGGGGCGGGTTCCGGTTGACCAACTTCTGCCTCATCTTCTGTCTGTCGTGGGGCCCCACCTCTCCTGGACTGCTCCCCACGCTGATTCAACAGGACTTCCTGGACAGCCCTATTAAATCGTAGCTTGCTCTCCCTGCGTTCCCGTCTTGTTTTACCTCTTTTTGGATTAGAGATATACAAGTCAGGATGAGCAAAGGAAAATACTTCATGGACCCCTGTATTTCTCTGCTCCACTTCAGGTTCCCCTTGTTCTCCCCTCACAGGGGGCTGTAACAGAGCGTGGAAATTAGGGAAATTCCTTCCTATTATCAAAGGATATGGTAGATGAGGAACTACCACAGCTACGATCCTTACCAAACTGCCCTGTACTGACACTTCTATGTTGGCAGTAGGATACCGCACAGTACACCCATGAATACACAACACCCCCATGGTTCTATGCTTCTGAATCCAACAAGGTTTTACCAATTTACTGGCTACCAAAGTCAGGGCACTGCCAGAGTCCACCAGGGCCACTGTCTCTTGTTTGTCCAGCAGGACAGGTACTCGGAAGGTATGTCCCCCTTCTACCAGACCTGCTAAACAAATGAGCCCACAAAAGTCAGAGGAATCTTCCCCTAGTCCACACTGCATTGGCTCAGGAAGATTGGGGCATCTCGCCCTGATATGTCCTTTGGCGCCACACTCAAAACAAGTTATGGAGTTTCTCCTAGGGTGGTCCTCTTTCCCAGGGTTTTGACTTCTAAAGTCAGGTTTGGAGAAACGGGCTCCGGATCCGAAGTCTGCTTCCACTCCACTCCTCCGGCCTCCTGGTCTCTGTATTTTCCCGATCGTCCTAGAGAGAGATTGGTCCAAACTTTTGGTAGACAGGTACCGCTCCACTTGTGCGACCATACTATCACAGTCCAGGGGATTTCCCTGAGTGACCCACCCCCGGAGGCCATTTGGAAGCTCTCTCACGTAACGGTCCAGTACAAGCGCTTCTATAATCTGTGCAGGTGTTTGAGTCTCTGGTTTGAGCCACTTCCGCGCCAGATGAATTAAATCGAACATCTGGGATCTTGGCGCTTTTCCTTCTTTAAACCTCCAGTTGTAGAAACGCTGGGCCCTCACTGTGGAAGTCACCCCTAAGCGAGCCAGGATCTCTTTCAGTTTGGGATAGTCTGCAGCAGCCACCTCATCCAGATCAAAATAGGCTTTCTGTGCTTCTCCCAGGAGGAAGGGTGCAATGATTCCAGCCCACTGTTCCGGGGCCCAGCCTTCTCGGGTAGCGGTCCGTTCGAACGCCAGTAGGTAAGTCTCCACATCATCATCCGGGGTCATTTTCTGCAGACAGCTGCTGGCACGTATTTGGCTTACCCCCCTTGCTGGTGGGTTAGAAGACCCTTGGGTAGTCATGTGATCCAGGGTTGCTTTGAGAACAGCATGGTCTGACTTTTGTGCTTCAGCTAGCTGTCTATTAGTTTCTTGTTGTGCTGCAGCTGAGGCCGCTGTCTATTAGTCTCTTGTTGCACAGAGACCGCTTGTAACAGGGCTTTCACAATATCTTCCATTTTCTGGGTCCTGTACCTTTAAGGCCACTGTAACTGTACATTGACCGGTACAACAGCAAACATCCCACTTCTGACCACCACTTGTGACAAAGTCGTAGAAATAGCGATAATGTCATGCAGCAAAGTCGCTGATCTTAAGCAATAAATATGGCTTTATTGCACTCAAAAATAAATAATACAAAAACAAAATGGCCTACTCCAATTTAGGAGGCTAACTGACAGTGTCCCTCACTACACTGTACTGGAGGGGCTATTCCGGCCTCCAGTACAAAACAAACAGAATACCAGTCCAAAATAAACAAATCTATGACAGACCTTGTTCCTTCCATGCAGACAGTTTCCAACCTGTCCGTCCAGCTCAGCATACCTCTCACACTGAGCTCTCACTTCCCATTTCCCTACCAGGTGACTGTTAATTAATAGGGGGAAGAGAGGAGGTTTACCTGTTGGCCAGGCTTAACCCCTTCCAGGGCAGGGAAAACTGACCCTTCCAGCCTCTCACTGGTGTACATACAATCGTGTACCCTGTCACAATATATACACACAGTGCGGAAAATAAGTATTTGAACACCCTGCTATTTTGCAAGTTCTCCCACTTGGAAATCATGGAGGGGTCTGAAATTGTCATCGTAGGTGCATGTCCACTGTGAGAGACATAATAAAAGAAAAAAAATCCAGAAATCACAATGTATGATTTTTTTAACTATTTATTTGTATGATACAGCTGCAAATAAGTATTTGAACACCTGAGAAAATCAATGTTAATATTTGGTACAGTAGCCTTTGTTTGCAATTACAGAGGTCAAACGTTTCTTGTAGTTTTTCACCAGGTTTGCACACACTGGAGGAGGGATTTTGGCCCACTCCTCCACACAGATCTTCTCTAGATCAGTCAGGTTTCTGGGCTGTCGCTGAGAAACACGGAGTTTGAGCTCCCTCCAAAGATTCTCTATTGGGTTTAGGTCTGGAGACTGGCTAGGCCACGCCAGAACCTTGATATGCTTCTTACAGAGCCACTCCTTGGTTATCCTTGGTTATCCTGGCTGTGTGCTTCGGGTCATTGTCATGTTGGAAGACCCAGCCTCGACCCATCTTCAAAGCTCTAACTGAGGGAAGGAGGTTGTTGCCCAAAATCTCGCAATACATGGCCCCGGTCATCCTCTCCTTAATACAGTGCAATCGCCCTGTCCCATGTGCAGAAAAACACCCCCAAAGCATGATGCTACCACCCCCATGCTTCACAGTAGGGATGGTGTTCTTGGGATGGTACTCATCATTCTTCTTCCTCCAAACAGTTAGTAGAATTATGACCAAAAAGTTCTATTTTGGTCTCATCTGACCACATGACTTTCTCCCATGACTCCTCTGGATCATCCAAATGGTCATTGGCAAACTTAAGACGGGCCTTGACATGTGCTGGTTTAAGCAGGGGAACCTTCCGTGCCATGCATGATTTCAAACCATGACGTCTTAGTGTATTACCAACAGTAACCTTGGAAACGGTGGTCCCAGCTCTTTTCAGGTCAGTGACCAGCTCCTCCCGTGTAGTCCTGGGCTGATTTCTCACCTTTCTTAGGATCATTGAGACCCCACGAGGTGAGATTTTGCATGGAGCCCCAGTCCAAGGGAGATTGACAGTCATGTTTAGCTTCTTCCATTTTCTAATGATTGCTCCAACAGTGGACCTTTTTTCACCAAGCTGCTTGGCAATTTCCCCGTAGCCCTTTCCAGCCTTGTGGAGGTGTACAATTTTGTCTCTAGTGTCTTTGGACAGCTCTTTGGTCTTGGCCATGTTAGTAGAGAGAAAGGAGTCACCGCTCCAGGTGGGATCACTAAATGGTTACAGGTGGTGCAGGATACCGAGGGTGCTGGCGGTGCACTGAGCAAAATGAAGACAAAGAAAAATGGATAGCCGCACTCCAAAACCTGATGGGTGGTCTTTTATTCAAAAGACAGCATGTACAAAAATAGGGTCACAGCAGTAGAAACAAGGAACAGCCGACGCGTTTCGCACTGGATCAGTGCTTATTCATGGCCATGAATAAGCACTGATCCAGTGCGAAACGCGTCGGCTGTTCCTTGTTTCTACTGCTGTGACCCTATTTTTGTACATGCTGTCTTTTGAATAAAAGACCACCCATCAGGTTTTGGAGTGCGGCTATCCATTTTTCTTTGTCTTCATTTGGCCATGTTAGTAGTTGGATTCTTACTGATTGTATGGGGTGGACAGGTGTCTTTATGCAGCTAATGACCTCAAACAGGTGCATCTAATTTAGGATAATAAATGGAGTGGAGGTGGACATTTTAAAGGCAGACTAACAGGTCTTTAAAGGTCAGAATTCTAGCTGATAGACAGGTGTTCAAATACTTCTTTGCAGCTGTATCATACAAATAAATAGTTAAAAAATCATAAATTGTGATTTCTGGATTATGTCTCTCACAGTGGACATGCACCTACGATGACAATTTTAGGCCCCTCCATGATTTCCAAATGGGAGAACTTGCAAAATAGCAGGGTGTTCAAATACTTATTTTCCGCACTGTATATATATATATATATATATATATATATATATATATATATATATATATATATATAGTGTGTGTGTGTGTGTATATACATAGATACATATATAGTATACAGGGCTCAAAATTTCAAGTCCTGAGCTACTAGCCAGGCCTCAAGAGTTACTCGCCACCAGTTGCCCAGCCTAATTCATACACTGCCCTGCGCCTAATTGCACCTGTAAACACGCCCTCATAGATTATCTCATGGAATGACAATGTTTTATGCAGAATCAAGTTACAAAATTAAATATTACCAACAACAACTTTAACAAAATGGGACAGGGCACTGGGGGCCGACCAGAGGGACAGGGCACTGGGGGCCGACCAGAGGGACAGGGCACTGGGGGCCGACCAGAGGGACAGGGCACTGGGGGCCGACCAGAGGGACAGGGCACTGGGGGCCGACCAGAGGGACAGGGCACTGGGGGACCGACCAGGGGGCCGAGAGGGACAGGGCACTGGGGGCCGACCAGAGGGACAGGGCACTGGGGGCCGACCAGAGGGACAGGGCACTGGGGGCCGACCAGAGGGACAGGGCACTGGGGGCCGACCAGAGGGACAGGGCACTGGGGGCCGACCAGAGGGACAGGGCACTGGGGGCCGACCAGAGGGACAGGGCACTAGAACATTCTCTCTCTCTCTCCTCTCCTCTCATGTCAACTTTCAGTGAGGACTGCACCGGAGTGGTAATTTTCGCAATCCTCCACCTCACTCATTACTTTCTGCTCTCCAGCTACATTGGTCGGGGCCCGAGGGGAGGGGGCAGGCTCAGAGAGGTCATACTGTTAGGTCCCATGGCTTAATGAGAATTGTAAGGAGAGCACCTGTGTACTGCTCTGTCTGTGCGCGGCTCACCAGACTACTTTTCCCGAGCATGCACCTTTCCTCTTCGGCCGCCAATCTTATCGGGACTCTAAGTGTAGGCACAGATTGCAGGGAGATTGGTCATGCAGCCCTGTTGTCACTCGGCCCCAGCTTAAATCCACTCGCCAAATGCTAGTAGGCGAGTGAAAATTTTGAGGGCTGTAGTGTGTGTGTATATATATATATATATATATATATATATATAAAACTCAACGTTTGTGCGTGTGCATGTGTATGTATGTATGTATGTATGTATGTATGTATGTATGTATGTATGTATGTTCCAGCATCACGTCCAAAAGGCTAAAGATATTAACATGAAACTTGGCACACATGTTACTTATATGCCAGCAACAAACATAGGATAGGTGGTTTAACCCTTACCCACCCCCATTTGCCATGGTCGGGGTTTTTCTTTAAAGTCCCATTCAACTCTATGGGAAAGACATGTTACTTCATAACTTCCAATGGGCGTTTTTTGTTTCAAGTCCCATGCAAGTATATGGGACTGTGGTCTCATCACAGCTCAGCCACTGATGTCATCACAGGTCCTTCAACCACAATCTCTTCATCACAGCTCAGACACACCTACCGATTTCATCACAGGTCCTTTTACCACAATCTCTTCATCACAGTTTAGCCACACCTACTGATGTCATCACAGGTCTTTTTACCACAATCTCTTCATCACAGCTTAGCCACACCTACTAATGTCATCACAGGTCCTTTAACCACAGTTTTTTTTATCACAGCTCAGCTACACCTTACTCCACAAGCTCTGCACTGCATCTTCAGGTCAGTATGTGGGCTGGCTTGCAAACCATGCTCATGCCATTAACCATGCCCTCTCCACACCCCTCCCACAAGCCACACCCCTTCTAATTTCTGCCCTTTTTTATGAGGGCTACCTCAGTAACTTTTTCAATTTTATGTTGAAAAATGTGATACAGTACATTTCAATTGTGACTTGCAAGTTTATTAACATTTTTGTTTGTGGATTATTTTAAAGTGTGAAAATGCCTCGAAGAAAAAGTAAAGCTATAGGCCAAGCGCAATCTAAGGCAAAAAAAATAAAAATACAGCGTAGGCTAGAAACTCCTGAGGAGCGCAGTACAAGACTCACAGCACTGCGAAATAGAGCACAAGCTTCAAGAGCTTCAGAAACCGAACAACAGCGTGACATTAGACTTCTGGATATGAGGGAGAGAGCTAATGTTTCTAGAGCTTCAGAAACCGAACAACAGCGTGACATTAGACTTCAGAATAAGAGGGAGAGAGCTAATGCTTCTAGAGCTTCAGAAACCGAGCAACAGCATGAGATTCGACTTCAGAATAAGAGAAGGAAAGCCAAAATGACAAGGGCTGCAGAGAATTTTGGCTTACTGTTTGAAGGATTTAACTACGACCGACAAAAGGTCTACTCACAACATGCCAGTGTTACCATTGGAAAAATGGACATAATTTGTCATTTCTGTCAAGCCAAGAAATTTAAATCAGAGTCACCTGGAATGTGCTGCAAAAATGGGAAAGTTAAACTATCTCAATTGGAATCACCACCAGATGAACTTTTGTCTTACACATCAGGAGATACATTGGAGTCAAAGCATTTTCTCAATAACATCAGAAGGTACAATTCATGTTTTCAAATTACATCCTTTGGTGCCACATCAATAATTAAACATCCTGGCTTTTCATCAACATTCTCTGTGCAAGGTCAGATTTACCACAAGGCTGGATCATTGCTTCCCTTGCCTGACCAAGCCCCGAAATTCCTACAACTATATTTTATGGGAGACGAGCAATTGGAGGCCGACCAAAGATGTGACTACATTTTGGGAACAAGGCGTCAGATTGTATTAACCTTACAAAGGATGTTTCATGAGCACAATTGTCCAATTAAAACAGCATTGGAACGTATGCCAACGGATGAATATAAAGTAGTCATTAGAGCTGACTGAATACCAGCAGGAGAACATGAGCGACGCTTCAATGCTCCTCAAGTAGACGAAGTAGCAGTCGTTATATCAGGCAACGAATTTGATAAACGAGATATTATAATTCAGCGACGAGGTGAGTCATTGCAGCGTATTTCAGAAACTCATCGATCTTATGATGCTCTACAGTACCCAGTGATATTTCCCAGAGGGGAAGATGGGTATCACTTTAATATAAGGCAGGTCAACCCAGCAACAGGTGAAACAACCAGGAAAAAGGTTTCAGCAATGGATTTCTATGCATACAGGCTAATGGTTCGAGAAAATGAACAGAACCACATATTAAACTGTAGGCAGTTGTTTCATCAGTTCATCATTGACATGTATGCGAAAATTGAAAGTGAGCGTCTTCTATTTATTTGTTTAAATCAGAGTAAGCTAAGAGTAGAAGAATATATTCACCTGAGAGATGCTGTGGCAAATGACGCTAACGTTGAAGACATTGGGACCTTAGATATACTACCAGCAACGTTTACAGGCAGTCCCAGACACATGCATGAATATACTCAAGATGCTATGACATATGTGAGGACATATGGTAGACCAGATTTATTTATCACCTTTACATGCAATCCAGGTTGGACTGAGATAAAGGAAATGCTCAAAAACGGTCAAGTACCCAGTGACCGCCACGACTTAATTGCGAGAGTCTTCAGACAGAAACAGTTTACATTGATCGAACTTATAACAAAGGCCCATGTGTTTGGACCACCAAGATGCTGGATGTATACAATTGAATATCAAAAGCGAAGATTACCACACTCACACAATTTAATCTGGTTGGCAGGCAAAATCCAGCCCACACAAATAGATGAGGTTATATCTGCTGAACTCCCAGACTCAAGAGAGGATCCCAATCTTTATACAGTGGAAACAAAAAATATGATCCATGGACCCTGTGGAAATATAAACCCCAATTCACCATGTATGAAGGATGGAAAGTGCAGCAAGAGATACCCAAGGGAATTGAGTAAAGAAACACAAATTGGAGATGACGATTATCCTCCATATAGACGACGAGCTCCACAAGATGGAGGGTTCACGGCGAAAGTTAAGTTACATGGCACAGAAATAGAAATAGACAATAGGTGGGTTGTGCCATTTTCACCCCTGCTTTCTAAAATGTTCCAGGCACACATTAACGTTGAGTACTGCAACAGTGTAAAATCAATCAAGTATGTGTGCAAGTATGTAAACAAAGGCAGTGATATGGCTGTGTTCAGCCTAAACAATGAGAAGACAAACAATGAAATCATCCAGTATCAGTTGGGTAGATACATAAGCAGCAGCGAAGCAGTGTGGCGGATCCTAGGGTTTCCAATTCATGAAAGACACCCTACAGTTGTTCACCTGAGTGTTCATTTGGAAAACGGTCAGAGAGTTCATTTCACAACGGAGAGTGCTCCTAGAGTAGTTGAACAGCCACCAAACAACTTTAACAGCATTCTTTAAACTATGTAAAGAAGATCCTTTTGCAAGAACATTGCTTTATCCCGAGGTTCCTTGATACTATACATGGAATGCCCCAAGGAAAGTTTTCTGTAGAAGAAAAGTTGGACAGCACCTCCCTGGACACAATATAGTTGAAAGTGATGCTTTAGGTAGAGTGTATACAGTTCACCCCAACAATGCTGAATGTTTTTTTCTAAGAATGCTTCTTCACACAGTTCGAGGACCAACTTCTTTCTCAGCGCTGAGAACAATAAATGGCGAGGTGTGCCAAACATACAGAGAAGCCTGTCAGAAGCTTGGTTTGCTTGAAGGAGACCAACACTGGGATAATACATTGAGAGAAGCCGAATTTCTTTACCAGACCAAATCAGAAACCTGTTTGCTATAATACTAACAACATGCAGTCCTTCAAATCCAAACACTTTATGGGAGAAGTATAAGGAAGCACTAAGTGTGGATATACTTGCCAAAACTCGGAGGGAAAACCCAACATTGGAAATTACTTTTTGTCCCGAGATTTTCAACAGGGCGTTAATAATTTTAGAGAACAAGTGTATTGCCATGATCAATAAGACATTAGTGCAGTTAGGCCTGCAAGCATCAGTACGAGATCAACAAGATGTACTGAATGCAGATTACATGAGGGAGAAGAACTACAACATGGAAGAGCTTGTGCATATGTGGCAGATAAGAAACCACTTCTAAATCAAGATCAAAGAAAAGGATACCAAATCATTATTGATCATATAACAAGACAACAAGGTGGGATTTTTTTTCTCGATGCCCCTGGGGGTACAGGAAAAACATTTTTGACTAATTTACTTTTGGCTGAGATTCGGGCTCAGGGAGAAGTTGCTCTTGCTATTGCCTCCTCAGGAATTGCAGCTACACTTGTGGAAGGAGGGAGAACAGCCCACTCTGCACTAAAATTGCCATTAGACATCGCAAGGCAACAAAATCCTTCATGCAACATAAGCAAGGCAAGTGGTCAAGCGCAGGTGCTTAAAACATGCAAATTAATCGTCTGGGATGAATGCACATGACATAACTCTTAAAGATTTGAGAGGGAATAATAACTTTATGGGAGAAGCTCTGGTGCTTCTCTGTGGAGACTTTAGACAAACCCTGCCTATCATTCCAAAATCAACACCAGCAGATGGAATATATGCCTGTTTAAAGCATTCGGTTTTGTGGAAAAGAGTCAGAAAAATCGAATTAAAAGAAAATATGAGTGTACTTCCAAGGGATGAGAATGCTCAATTTTTTCAAACACACTTCTTGAAATCGGAGAGGGTAGACTACCAGTTGAATCTTCAGGAAACGTAAAACTTCCCTCTGATTTTTGCAAACTGGTATCGTCAGTTGCAGAACTAATAGATGCAGTATACCATAATATTTCAGACAACTTAGGCAATCTAAACTGGTTGTGTGAGAGGGCTATTCTTGCTGCTAAAAATGAGGATGTCCGTGAAATTAACAATCAAATACTTTCTATGATACCAGGAGCAGTTACCGAGTACAAATCTTTTGATACCTTAGTAGATGCCGATGATGCTGTGAATTTCCCACCAGAATTCCTTAATTCCCTTGATCCAGCTGGATTGCCACAACATCGCCTATCACTTAAAGTTGGATGTCCTATTATTTTATTACGAAACCTTGACCCACCAAAACTGTGCAATGGAACAAGGCTGTGTGTGAAAAACATGTTGCCTAATGTGTTGGAAGCTACTATTTTGACAGGAAAGGGAGAAACAGTTTTTATTCCACGAATACCTCTTATTCCAACAGATCTGCCTTTTAGTTTCAAGAGACTACAACTCCCAGTGACGCTTGCATTTTCCATCACGATCAACAAGTCACAAGGGCAGTCCATTTGGTACTGCAGAGTTTATTTAAGATCACCATGTTTTTCACATGGGCAACTTTATGTAGCGTGCTCCAGGGTGGGTTCCCCAAATAATTTGTTCATTTTAGCAAATGCGGGAGAAACTAAGAATATAGTATACAAACAAGTATTGCAATAATATGTCAGTTGAGTTAACCGCACTTTTTAAAGGTCTGTGAGTTGGTACTAATCTGCTTCATTGTACCATATTTTGCTCTGTTTCAACATTTACAAACTGAAAAGGAAAATGTTATAAAAGTTATGAAATACAATACTCTTTAATCAAATAGTAAATATTCATATTTTTATCTGTCAAATTTCTAAAATTAAACATTGTGTTATTTATTATTTATATTACTATGATTTTCCTCCCCAAAAGGTTAAGATAGGAAGACCGGGCAAGGCCGGGTATTCAGCTAGTATATATATATATATATATATATATATGGAAGAGCTGTGAAATCTTCAGATCACGGTTTATTAAAACTGTCCGTTTGTGACAAAACATCCGCGTGCTGTGATGTGAAGTGGAGAATGCGTTCTCTGCTCCTCATCACAGTTTATTAAACCGGCAATGCTCTGTGATAAGCCGTGATCATCATGATCTCGGCTTATCACGGTTTATTAAACGTACACCATAGTGACAGCTCTTTGAATCTCACATTCAGAGTTGACAGCAACAGATTCCAAATGCAAATAGCACACTTGAAATGAACTCTGGACCTTTTATCTGCTCCTTGTAGATGGGATAATGAGGAAATAACACACACCTGGCTATGGAACAGCTGAGCAGCCAATTGAACAATTACTTTTGGTCCCTTAAAAAGTGGGAGGCACACATACAAACTGTTGTAATTCCTTCACCGTTCACCTGATTTGGATGTAAATACCCTTAAACTAAAGCTGGAAGTCTGCATTTAATGTACATCTTGTTCGCTTCATTTCAAATCCATTCTGGTGGTGTATAGAGCCAAAAATATTAGAATTGTGTCAATGTCCAAATATTTATTGACCTGCCTGTAAGTAAATCAATCAGCGCAAAAAAAAAAAAAATCACATTTCTAAAAACTAATGCAGCTAGCACAAAAGATCATCACATAATCCAGGTAAATATATTTAAAACAAGGTGCAGTGCATAAAAGATACAATTCTAAAAATGTTCAATAATAATTCAACAGAAAGGAGAAGAGGACTACAGGTCCCAGCAAACAACAAGAGGATTTCACGTGACAAAGCACAATTCAGAAGAATACAATGGTGACAGACCCTTCACCTCCAGAGCAATTGCTACGCTCACCTCAAGTACTGGACCATTGAGCTAACACATGGTCATATGCATAGGTCCCAAAAGGGAGAACATCCAGGAAGACAGGAACTCCAGTTGACACCCACAGGATGTACAGGTGAGTTCCTATAAAAAAATCTTACAATATACTTTTGTACATTTTACAATACACCTACAATGTAATTGCAGCCTAAGTTTTTTGTAAATCATTATTACCACATTCAACTAAAATATATACACCACTTCTACTAAATGTAAACGCAAACCCTTTGTAAAGTAAATTTGTAAAAAAAAAAATTCCGGGTCTGGATTTTTTTTTACATACAGTAGTTCCACTGGTCCAGTCTCCTGTACTTAGAATGCAGCAGGGCAACCATTCGGCAAGGAACACAGAAACAAGTAAGGATGACAGGAGTAGCGGTGTCTACTTCAGTGATTTCCAGCTTGCAGGAACACCGACTAGGTACATGCATAGTTACATTGGTCCAAGCTGGAAATCCGACACCACCTTTAGAAGGAAAAAGGGACATGGACAGAGAACCAACTATACCTGTGCAAATTTTAAAAAGAAGACTTGCAGGATATGGATGCCAGCTCCAACAACTGTGGAGCAGAAGTGATGGTGACCAAAACTGACTTTCTGGGATAGCATAAGGGAAATATCCCTAAAATTCTAATAGGATGGTCTAATACAGTGCTTATTCACAGCTATGAATACGCACTGTATTTTGGTGTGAAACGTGTCGGCTCTTTTCTGTTTTTTGCTGTGACATGTTGATGTTGTGATCTGTTTTAATATAAAAGGAACATGTTTTGGAGTGCGGCCGTCCTGGTTTTTCTCCATACAATTTTGCAACCGAGAAAAAGCGTAAATGGACATTCAGAGGCTCGCACCAGTTGATAAAAACCTTCCAAGATGTAGACTTGTGCACCCTCAACATTGTAAGGATCACTGAGCCAGACAACCACGGTCTCTCAGAACCTGGCTTTTATTAGTCATGCCGTTAATCAGATACAGTAAAGTCGTTGGGACAAAAGATCTTCCTGAAGGGGCAGCCGTGATCATCTGGACTAAATTAGCGTACCAGGGTTGACAAGCCCAATCCGGAGCCACCAGAATGACCAGAATCCCTTCAGCCTCTTTCCTGTGCAGCAGACGAAGGAGCTTGAGAGGAACACATATGAAACGCGGACGCCACACTCTTTGTGCTGCCCTGGTAGCTGATGTAGACCACCGCAGTGGCGTTGTCAGATTGAAACCTCACTGGGCGTCCACAGAGGAGGCCTGTCCATCACTCCAGACACAGCCTGATCACTCGTAGTTGCAGGACATTGAGGGGCAGCAGAGTCTTCTAATGTGTCAAATGACCCTGAGCACACCTTGACCCCAGGATCCCTCCTCTGCAGAATGCTCATATGGAATTGCGCATACAAGGCCACCTCAAAAGGTGGTTACCATAAGAGCCATGACCTGCATGGAAAAACACAGGGAGGATTGTTTGTGGAACAGTAGCAGCTGAATCACATTCCAAAGTTTCTTGAGTTTGTCCATTGCAAGGAACACTTTGACCTGCGCCGAGCTGAAAATAAAACCCAGACACTCCAACCATCTGGTCAGGGTCAAGGCTGATTTGAGAATGCAGAATGCGTATCACGATTCCTATGTTGTCCATAAGCACATAAGGTTGTCCAGGTAGCCAATCACTGCTTACCCCCATTGTCTCAGCAATGCCAGTATTGGGACCAGTACCATTGTAAACATTTATATTCCTATCACACACACATTTCTGGAAAAGGCTCTAAGATACTGGGTGCTGCAGCAACCACCAGCTGGAGACTGAAACATACACAGTGTAGACATTTGCCAATCTTCAAGTAAAGTCCAAACAGATTTACTAAAGATTGGTCACATCACAAACAGGAGAGTGTAACGTTTCAGAGTCACGCAGGATCCCTTGATCAGGCACGTGATAAGTGTAGAGCAATTGTGCAAAATGTTTATATAAACATTCACCAACCAGAAACAAGCAAGAAACAAGGTACTACCCACCCCTAGACAGGTATGACATCATAAGTCCCACCAAACAGCCAATAAACAAAAAGCAGAGATCAAGAGATTAACATTAAAAAAAAATGTTTTTTGATGTCACAATGTACAGTATAAGACTTCCTATCATCTGTGCCGCGTCTTACCACACAAAGTTAATCCAGCTCTGAGCAGTGACATAAAACGGACTTACAGAGAAATACCTTAGTCCGTTCTGCCCCCTTGCTGTGAATGACAGGTTATTTACATATCTCATGCACTAGCCTGGAGACAGGCATTATTTTTTTAATTACAACCCCCAATCCTTTTCTGAAGTCATATGGTTACTTTTCTGAATTTTGACTGGATGTTAGTGATCTTAGCAGAATTTAGTGTAAGAAATACACAAGAGAAAATGCATGTTGACAAGGGGAGTCTACTGACATCACGACTCCACCCACCAAGCTCCAGACAACAGACCCACCCACAGAATCTGCAGTTTTTCAGTTCTTATAACAGACAGAGGGGAGACATTTCACAGGTAAGGATACATGCAGGAGGCATGTATATCCTTATAGATCAGCACTATAGCAGTAGTTTAGAAAGGATGAGAGTGGGTTTAAATCCACTTTAATGAATTAGGCCAACAGTTGGGTGATCACCCCTGATAACTGGTCTGAAATTTAGTGAAAGATCTGTGGTGTGCCGACAAATAGCTACACAGCACCTTGGTAAAAACCCAAGGGGCAGAAGCCAGGACAAAGGAAGGACCCACAAAGTGATAATGAGTGTCCCTGATCACCAAAACACAAGAAGCATTAATGTCCACCACAGATGAGGACCTGCAAATATGCATGCTTGACATCTATGGAGGCCAGGAATTCCCCCTGATAAAGGGAGGTCACTACCAAATGAATGGATCCATACTTCTGCAAAACACACAAAACATTTCAGGGCCTTGAGGCTCAGCATCGGGGGAACTCTGTCCTCCTCCAGTACCGTAAACAGGTTGGAGTTAAACCCTCGATCCTGCACTGGGACCAAGGCAGTCACTCCCTGAAGTAGCAAATCCTGCACCACTCTGTGCAGAGCTCACAAGCGAAACAAGGGACAGAAAGAATTTCTCTGGAGGACAAGTTTCACATACAGCGGGGAGACCTGTCCTTTATCCGCCTACAAAACCTAGCGGCCGAAAAAGGCATCAGAAGATGCACTCACAGCAATCATGTAAATTCTGGAAAAAGTGTGAACGGACAACAGAGTCGCCGCCTCGCACACCTGTGAGACCGACGCATGATGTCGGAAAAATAACCAAGGAATTACCAATTGCCCTGGTCGAAAGTGCCGTGACCAGAAAGGGGGGACCTGCCCCCTAAGAGCATAGGCCTGTATGATGGTCTGCCTGATCCCAGAAATGGTGGTCGACGAGACCGCCAGGCCTTTTTGTGGACCAGACATCGACACAAAAGAGACAGATCTCCGAAACTGAGCCGTAGCAGGCAGGTACACCCGCAAGGCGCATACCACGTCCAAAGTATGTAGCGCAACCTCCTTAGGATGCTCCGGCTGAGGACACAAGGATGGAAGCACAAGCTCCTCGTTGAGGTGAAATGAACGAAACCACCTGAACAGAAGAAGGGAAGGTTGCGGGCGCACCACCACCACCTAATCCTTATGGAGGGTCAAGCATGGCGGCTTGCAAGACAAGACCGCCAACTCGGAAACCCTTCTAACAGAGGTGAAAGCCACCAAAGGGGCCACCTTCTGAGATAGTGTCAAGAGGAAAATCTCTCTGATGTTTCCAAAAGGAAGGTTAAGTATATGACAAACCCCCTGCACAAAAAGGTACCCACCAGGGAACGGGCCGCAAAAAGCCACTGAAAGAACACAACCAAGGCTGAAATCTGCCTCCAAACGGTGCTTTAAGCAATGTTCAGATCCACTCCAAGCTGTAAAAACAGCAGGACCCTGGACACCGAGTACATCTGTGGACGTCACTCCATCTATTCGCACCAAGAGATGTAGGCCTTCCAGGTGCGACGGTAGATCCTCCGGAAGAAGGCTACTGTGCCCTCAGCAAGATGATCGAGTCAGACAGACCCCGGTCTCTTAAAGTCTGGCATCCAATAGCCATGTTGAGCAAGTCAGCGACTGTACAACAGGAGGAAGTATGGGACCTCGGGACAGAAGGACCTCCGCTACCAGGCGCCCGATATCAGTGTACCAAGGACGCCGAGGCCAATCTAGAGCGATTAGAATCATCGGGATCCCCTCAGCCTCCACTCTGTGGAGCAGCCGAGGTAGCAACTACGATGGAGGAATGGCACAAAGCCGCCGATACAGACTCAACAGGGCCACCAGCGCGACTGACGCGCCTGTACAAGGTCACTACACCTGGCCACTAACTTTGACTCCCTTGCGGTGGAGATGAGCAGCCAGGAGATGAATGCCCTGTGAGACACGCCTCCTGCAAGGGAGCCAAAACACACCCAAGCACAAAGACCAGTCGCCCTGGTCCAGCTTTCGGCGACTCCAGTAGTTCCATCTTTATCCCTTGGTCAGACGCATGCCCTCCTATCTTAAAGATACTGGGGACACCATCAGGTTATTGGAGTTGGTCCCCTTTCAAGAGGGCATGATTCTGGCAACGGCTGATGTGGCGGCACTTTATACGTGCCTTCCCCATGAGTTATGTTTTATTGCAGTCGACCACCATCTATTCCTCAGTACAACCTTGTCTATCATACAGCGCAATTTTATTATGCAGCTTCTTAGGTTTGCAGCCAAACCATTATTTTTGGTTTCAGAATACGTTTTATTTACAGACCAAGGGAGTGGCTATGGGGGCTAAATTCGCCCCCAGTTTGGCCAATCTCTTCATGGCTAAGCGGGAGGAGGATTTCGTCTATGCCCTTAAAAGGTCAGAATTGGTCCTATGGGCTAGATACATAGACGACATCCTCCTCCTATGGAAAGGCGATCATGAAACACTAAACAAGTTCATGTCTGTATTAAACACTAATGACAGGGGTATTTGACTAAGCCATGAGGCTAGTTCTACCTCTGCATTTCTTAAACTTGGAGATCAATGTAGTTGATCCCCAAGTCCACCACCTTGAGTATAATACCTACTTCAAGCCTACTGACCATAACAGGTATATCCCGGTGGACAGTTGCCACCACCCACAATGGTTGAAGTCCGTACCTCGGAGTCCGTTTTTGCGTCTAAGGCGCAACTGCACCAGAGTAGAAAACTTCACCATTCAATCTGCCATTTTGAGGGACAGGTTTGTTGAGAAGGGCTATGTGGCTAGCGACCTCAATGTTGAGATTGATCAGCCTTACAGACTGATTGTAGCTCATTGTTGCAGGTGCGCCCTAAGAAGACCATGGACGGCAGGTTCAGTTCGTTTTTTACCACATATTTCATTCAGTCCGGACAAATTAAAGAAATCCTTAAGAAGCATTGGAGTGTCCTTCAAAATGACAGAATATTGGGACCAGCTTTACCTGAAAGAGCAGGTGTTCTCTTCAGGGGTGCTAGATCTATACAGGGCCAAATTGCACCCAACGTTATAGATCCCCCCAAAAGGGTCACCTTTTTTTCTGGATTTTAAGGCTTTCTTTCCTTGCAGTGTAATGTGTGTTTACACAACACTAGCGGCAGACGAAAAAGTGAGACGTTTCAGTCTATGGTCACATTGAGCGCACTATTAGGACTTTTACGGTTCGTGTGAACGAGCATATAGCCAACATCAAATTGGGCAAGACAAATCACATCGTTCCCCGTCGCGATTTACAATTTTGGGGCACAAAGAGTTCAAGAACTCTTTGTGCCCCACATCCAATGGCCTCAATTTATCAACATCTTCAAAATACACCCCTTCCTAACAAATGATGCCACAGCTCCTAATTCACTCCCTGGTTATCTCTCTCGCCTTGACTACTGCAACTCCTTCCTCATTGGCTTACCTTTTTTTTTAAAGATATTTTTATTGAAATTTTCACAAGAACAATACAACACATACAAAAAAATTAAAACAACACAGAGCATACATCGGTAACAGTTTGCTCCTTAATCACTCCATACCATTATCAACAGCATATTTATAAAGAAGTCATAAGTCAGAGTAGAAAGCTACATACAACAAAGTATAAAAGGTAGTATTGCCACTTTGTGGGACTGCATATTAAAGCGGAGCTCCACTCGCATTTTTTTTTTTTTTCAAAGTCGGCAGCTACTAACAGTGTAGCTGCTGACTTTGAATAAGGACACTTACCTGTCCTAGGCGCCCGCGTTGACGGCCCCCGCCGATGCCGATCCTCGATCCCGGCACCACCATCCACAGTCAGGGAAACAGGCAGTGAAGCCGTGCGGCTTCACTGCCCGTTTCCTACTGTGCATGTGCGAGCGACGCGGTGCTTTGTGAATGGTCCGGCTGCTTTCTGGGATACACACAGTTCCCAGAATGCAGCGCGGCCCATTCACAAGAAGACACCGAGAAGAGGAGGAGGAAGAAAACAGCACCGCGGATCATGAGGGCAGATTCGGGACTTCCGCATAGCAACAGCCTATTTAGGGTGAGTATTTTTTTTTTTTTCCCATTTCATTTTTTTTTTTCAGATTTAAAAAAAAATATATATATATCAGGGTGGAGCTCCGCTTTAAGGTTATTCTAGCAAAGGGAGGACTACACCACCAACACCAACACTTTTTATGGCTGTATGAGATAGGGTCAGGGGGCTAGCCAGCCACCTGCCCCAGATCTTATTGAATGACTTATTTATTTTCCTAATTTCAAAAGCGAGCTTGTAGAGCGGGAGGGCGTCATTGACTAGTTTCAACCATAGGCCCCTTGTCGGGGTCGCTGCTCCCTTCCAGGTCAAAAGGATGGATTACTTAGCATAGAAATATAGGATTCTAAGCAATTTTTTGACCCAGGAGGGAACAGCGAGGTCACCAAAGACCCCCAACAGACAATTTTTAGGGTCCAGTATATTGGGGAGCCCCAAGGCAGAAGAGAGGAAGGATCCTATATTTCTCCAGAAGTCTCGTACAACGGGGCAACTCCAAAAGCAGTGGATAAAATCAGCCACCTGCCCACATCCGCGGAAACAATCCGCCGAGGCCAGTATGCCCATTCTGGGCATCCTGGCCGGGGTCAAGTGTGATTGGTGAAAAATTTTCAGTTGAATTACCCTGTCTCTGGAGGCTATAACAGAGGTCTTAAAAGTATCACAGAACTCAGTCCAGTTATCTTCCGTCATAGTAATATCTAAGGATTCCCACTTGCTCTGCGCTGCCTTAAATCTAGGATTAGAGTTCACAGTTAGGGCTAAGTAATCGAGATAAGTTTTGTTCGGTCCGGGGAACGCAAAAGCTTTTCTAGGTCAGGAATCGCAAGTGAATTGTTCAAGGAGCCAAACTGTCTTAACGGGTAATAAAAGAATAAATAATTGGGGGGAAGATTAAAGTCGTCCCTCAACTGGGAAAAGGACTTCTGAGGTATATAGGTGGCATAGGTACTTAATCCCCTTGGATATCCATCTCTGAGGGTCAGGTAAAGAATTAAATTCTGGAAGGGATGTATTGAACCATAGCGGATTATTTGGAGAGATCACCCAGGAACCCGGGGCATGTTTGAGAGTCTCTGTTGTAAACAGGGACAGTGATGTTTGCAGCACAGTCAGTCCAGGTCCTGGGGGGGGGGGGGGGGGGGGGGTACCGGGACTGACAATGTTGTGTAATGTCCTTAACGATGTGACCATAGCCCCTTCAGTGGTAGTACACGCATTATTGGAGTCAGGGTGTAACCAGTCATGAATATTCACCAGTTGGGAAGCTTGGTAGTAGAGGTAGAAGTCAGGGAAAGCCAGTCCTGCCAAATGGGAGGGTAGTCTAAGTGTTTCCAGTGCTACTCTAAGGGGCCCTACCGTTCCACAGGAATGTTATACAGATCGAGTCAATGCTCCTAAACAATGCTTTAGGGATTTTGCATGGGGAATTAGCTAGGACATACAGTAATTTAGGTAGGTATATCATTTTTAAGACATTGGCCCTTCCCATCAGATCCAGAGGTAAGTCTTTCCACTGCTTAGTCTGAGACTGCAGCTGTAGTAGCACAGGGCTCAGATTGTTGGTAATGTACAGGGACAGTGGCAACTGGACCACAACTCCCAGATATCTAAACAAGGTGGCCATCAACAATTTAGAGTCTGAATGGATTTGAGTAGGTGATCGATCTATGGGATAGATAATGGATTTCTCCCAATTCACTCTGAATCCCAAGAAGTCCCCAAAGTCAGACACCATTTTCAACACATTAGCTAGTGAGTCCTGGGCATCTGCCAAATACACCAGCGTATCATCAGCATATAGCGAGATTCGCTCCTCTATACCATTGATGGGCAATCCCCTAAGAAGTGGGGAAATGCGTATCCTAATAGCGAGAGGTTCCATGGCCAGGGCGATAAGCAGGGGTGACAACGGACACCCCTGCCTGGTTCCCCTAGTAATTCGGAAGGTCTCCGTAATTTGTGAGTTGATACGAATACGAGCAAGCGGCATGGTAGAGAGTCTAATCAAGGCAACCATACGAGGGCGAAAACCATACATCTGCAAGAACCGGAACAGGTATGGCCATTCCACACTGTCAAAGGCCTTGCAAGTGTCCAGGGACACCACGACCCGAGTTGGGAGGCAGTCGTGTACATATGACAAGTTATAAAACAGTCTACGTATGTTCATTCTGGTTGACCTGCCCGGGATAAAACCACCCTGATCACTCCCCACCAAGCGAGCAACCACTTTGTTCAGACGATTCGCCAGGGCTTTAGCCAGAATTTTTGCATCCACATTTATGAGGGATATAGGGCGGTATGAATCACATTTCAACGGGTATTTTCTGGGTTTAAGGAGTAGAACAATCAATGCTTCCCTCATCGAGGGTGGTAGCACCCCCTCCTTTAATGCTTCATTATAAGTTTTAAGTAATAGAGGGGCAAGTAGATGCTGGAACTGCCTATACCATTCCACTGGGAACCCGTCTAATCCAGGTGATTTATGAGCCGGCATCTGTGAGATTGCAAGTGACCGTTCCTCCACAGACAGCGGCTCATCCAGTTCCTCCCGTGCCTTGTCTGTCAGTTTGGGAAGGGGTGCCTGGGTCAAGTAATCATCAAGCTGCGCGTCTGAGTAGTCACCCCTGGAGGTGTAAAGGTCACGGTAAAAGGAAAGACAGGCCTCCGTTATATCCTGAGGGACATCACTAATGCAGTTTGCTGCAATATCCTAGGAATAGAGATAGGGGTACTTTCCGCTCTTGTAATATACACGAGTAGGCGACCCGCCTTGTTACCATGTTCAAATGTCTTTTGTGTAACAGAGCATGCGTATTTTAGTCAGGTCCAACAGCTTAAGTTCGAACTTTCTACGATTATGGAGCCATGAGGCCAGTGTATCCGCATTGGGACATTTAGAGTATTCAGCCTCAGATAACACCATACCCTGTTCAAGTTCATCAGTGTGTATTTGATTGTTCGTAAGCAATATACCCATAATTGACATAAAGGATCCTCTCAGCACTGCCTTGAAGGCCTCCCAGGCATTGCTGATACCAGTTAAGTCCTGATTGAGGGTCCAATAGTTAACCATAGCCGTTTGTCACCCTGTACCAGCTCGTCCTCGAGCCAATAGGAGTTTAACCTCCAGGCTCTAGGACCTGATTTTGGCAGGAGGAGGAGACTGACCATTAGGGGGGCATGGTCTGATATACCTCTGGGTAGGTATGTGACCGAATGCACCAAAGACAGTACATCCGATGGAGCAAATGCCATATCTATGCGTGACATAGTGTGGAATAAGTCCGAATGACAGGAAAATTGCCTGTCATCCGGGTGTTCCTTGGCTTACCTTTACATAGGCTATCCCCCTCTAGTCCATCATGAATGATGCTGCCAGACTTATCTACCCTACAAAACATTTTAGTGTCTGCCACCCCTCTCTGTCAATCTCTCTGTTTCAAATTAAATTTAAAATATGAAAAACTTGCAAAGCTATCCACAACTCAACCCCCCCCCCAAACTACATCACTTACCTAGCCTCAAATTATTCGTTCCTCTCAAGACCTGTTGATCTCTAATTTTTTTTCCCCCTCATCCAACGCTTTTCTCCAGGACTTTACTTGAGCCAGACTATTTCCTACTTTGTCCACTTTTAGGCGACCCCATGAAAACCTCTTTAGAAAAGCCTATCCTGCTCCACCTAACAACTGTACTTTTATTTTCTCCATCCACTCTTTCCCCACAGTTATGACCTTTTGTATCACTAGACCCTCCCTTTTGTACTGTAACCTTTATGAGCAGGACCCTCTGACTCCTCCTGTATTAAATTGTATTGTAACTGCTGTCTGCCCTCATGTTGTAAAGCGCTGTGCAAACTGTTGGCGGTCAAATGCACCTTGCCCCATCCACTCACATGCAAACAATGTCGTAAGATACAAAAAACAATAGGTGAATTAATGTAATGCAAGAGGTGCTCCAGTTGTATTACTGAAAATTAAAAGTCAGCAGCTACAAAAATGGTAACTTCCACTCGGATCACCTAGGCAAAGCAAGAGCAGTTACCTGTCAAAACCAGGTACCTGCTACCCCATGCGAAAAAGAAAAAAGTGCAAAATGCTGAGGCGACCTTAAATCGGAACTTCAAAATGAATGGACTGTAGTAAGCTGCAACGTTTGTTAACGCATGCTAATTAATGTATATCAACATAAATGCAGGATTCCAAGGAAACGGTGTTGATCCAGTCTTTATGCAGTTACACTTGCTGGGGTGCACATCCCTCATCCTCTTCAAGTCAAAGCGCTCAAATTCAAAGAGATCTTGGCAACGTAGCCTTGTCAAACACACACACACACACGCATTATCAAGACTGAATAAACCTACTCGAGAGTTTTTTTTTAACCATAATGTACAGAATGCAATCAAGGGAAAAAAAATAAAAATGTACTTTAGAACCACTTTAAGCTGGTTACTAGGCAAAAAAACGTTTCAGGAGTTCCTATTGAACTCTATTGGAGCCAAAATAAATGTCTTAAAAAAAAGCTCCAGGCAGATTGGCGTCAGTGTCCGGATTCGAATCAATGACTCTCTTGCTGCCAAGTAATGGAATTAACCACTACACCACCATGTGCATAAAATTATTCTGAAATAGAAGCCCTGGACAACAAGGGTGCAGCATTCAATGAAGCATCATAGACCTATATGTGGCCCTGGACCAGCTGGTCCGCTAGTCTAATAACTTTGGGAGAGAGTCGGTGCTCGCTCCTCCACTGTCTGGTGCAAAATGCTCACTCCGTGAGTTGTATACAGCACTAGGGGTCAGGACTACTCCAAGATGGCCGCCGAGCATTCAGAACGCGGCCACAGGAAAATGGCAGTCAGCGGCGCATTGCGAGGGGATTATCTCCTAAACCTTACAGGTTTAAGAGAGATTCTTTATACCTACAGGTAAGCCTCATTATAGACTTACCTGTAGGTTGAAGTGGTAGTACAGAGTTTTATACCACTTTAACACGCCTCCCTATGCACATCAGTTGCCTTAGGTGACTGACGTGCACACTGTCCGACAGGCCTCCCTATGGCATCAGAAAGAACATGATAGAGCGGGACGGAGCTGTGGCCAGGCATAAGTGTCCGCTGGATGGGTGAGCATCTGAGATCCTCTGCACCTTTAGAGTTTTACTGATTAGAACACACAAAGTTTGGGTGTGTGTTTTACATGACATTCTTGGATTACACAGTCTCAAAGAAAGGCTGAGATTGGAACAACGTTCTATATCACACAAACCGTACTAATAACATTAAAAAAAAAAAAAAACATACCGCCTTCTGCTGTTCTTTGAATTCTGACCAGAGCTTTTCCAGTTCAGGGGGAATGGTATTTCCTGAAAGTTCCAAAGCCTTGATTATATCACCTGCATAACGAGCCTGGTCTTCTGTAATGAATGTAAAGGCAAAGCCCTAGAAAATAACAGTTGGACATTCACTGAGAATGCTCTAGTGAGAACATTTATAAACATACCAAATATAACACCACACATAATACATGTATAAGTCAAACAGGAATGGTTTCATTCAATAACTTTTTTTTTAAGTGAACCTGCATTGAAAAAAAAAAAAAAAAAAGAGAAGTTGTACTAACTGTAAAAATAGGATTTTTTGGACTCACCGTAAAATCCTTTTCTCTGAGTCTATGGACGGACACAGATCCTTAAATCTTGACAAGTGGTTATGTCCCCTGTTTACAGGAGAGGACAAGGCAGAAACATGTTAGATAATTAAATACATGTTACATTAACAGACATAACCCTCCTCACTGCAGCAAGCAGCCTAAGGCTGCATTCACACTAAAACGCCTAGGTGTAAATGCAGCCTTAGTTCGTAACAAGCAGTACAAACCCAAAAAGGAGGGGTGGGTGCTGTGTCCATCCATGGACTCAGAGAAAAAGATTTTACGGTGAGTACAAAAAATCCTATTTTCTCTTATTGTCCATGGATGGACACAGCTTCTTAAATCTTGACAAGTGGGATGTCCCCAAGCAGTGTCAAAAATGAGCGGTGGAAAATATATCAGTAAAACCTATTTTAACTTCACCCCAAAACAAGCAGAGCTCCTCAACGGCCAATTGCCCTGGTCAAAAGTGCAGTGACCAGAAAAGGGGGCCCGCCCCTTTAAGGGCATAGGCCTGTATGACAGCTTGCCTGATCCACCGAGAAATGGTGGTCGACGAGACCACCAGGCCCTTTTGTGGACCAGACACCGACACAAAAGACAATCAGAACTCCGAAACTGAGCCGTAGTAGGCTGGTACACCCGCAAAGCGCGTACCATGCCTAAAGTATGAAAGGCAACCTCCATAGGATGCATCGGCCGAGGACAGAAGGATGGAAGAACAATGTTTTTATTCTGGCGAAAGGCCGAAACCACCTTTGGAAGAAGGGAAGGTCACGGGCGCACCACCACCTAATCCTTATGGAGGATCAAGCATGGCGGCTTGCTAGACAAGACCGCCAACTCAGAAACCCCTCTAACAGAGGTAAAGGCCACTAAAGTGGCCACCTTCTGAGATAGTGTCAAGAGAAAATCTCTGTTTCCAAAAGGAAGATTCTTGAAGAACCGAGAGCACCAGAGCCAAAACTCATGGGGGAAGAGATGGGCCACAAGGGAAAAGTATATGACAAACCCCCTGCACACAAAAAGGGACCTACCGGGGAACGGGCTGCAAAAAGGCCACTGAAAGAACTCAGCCAAGGCTGAAATCTGCCCCCAAACGGTGCTTTAAGCAATTTTTAGATCCACTCCAAGCTGAAAAAAAAGCAGGACCCTGGACACAGAGTACGTTCGTGGCCGTCACTCCATCCCTTCGCACCAAGAGATGTAGGCCTGCCAGGTGTGACCGGAGATCCTCCGGAAGAAGACTACCGTGCCCTCAGCATTGTTGAGATGACCGAGTCGGACAGACCCTGGTCACTTAAAGCCTGGCTTTCAATAGCCATGTTGAACAAGTCAGTGACTGTACAACAGGAGGAAGAGTATGGGACCACGAGACAGAGGGACCTCCCACCCTGGCAACAGCCAGGGTACCTCCGCTACCAGGCGCCAGATATCGGCATACCAAGGACGCAGAGGTCAATCTGGAGCCTTTAGAATCATTGGGATCTCCTCAGCCTCCACTCTGTGGAGCAGCCGAGGAAGCAACTACAATGGAGGAACGGCAAAAAGTCGCCGATACAGACCCCACAGGGCCACCAGCGCGACAGATCACTAGACCTTGCCACTAACTTTGACACCCTTGCGGTGGAGACGAGCGGCCAGGAGATCCATGCCCTGTGAGGCTCACCTCCTGCAAGGGAGCCAAAACACCCCAAGCACAAAGACCAGTCACCCAGGTCCAGCGTCTGGCGACTCCAGTAGTCCGCCTGCCGGTTTACCTGATGTTAGACCGAAGCCACGGCCGTGGCGTTGTCCGGCTGAAACCAGATCGGACGACCTTGCAACCTCCTCAACCACGAGGAGAAGCATAGCCTGATCTCCTAAAAAAGTAGGACAATGAATGGTAGACAACACCTGGTATTCCCAGGCGGCTACCCACAGGCCCCGGACCAGCAGGCGCCCGGAGAGAAGACCGATTGCTGATGCCAATACCTTCACCGCAGACTGAAGTGTCTGCAATTTCTCCAGGGGAAGGAGGACCTTCGCCACCAAAGAGTCCGGATCAACCCTAGATACTCCAACACTGAGTCAGAACCTAGCATGCCAGAGATTTGAACCCTGGGTCACACACATGGAGGGCAGGCTTGCTGCCACTGAGCTACACCTTCTGGCTTAAACGTTTAATACCTACCCGAATCTTCAGAGGGCCTGAATGGGAATAACACATCCATTAGGTCTGAGACAGAAGCTGACAGAGACCCTCTCTCAACACGAAGCACAGAAAAAAAACACTGACATGCGCAAAAAAAACTGGACAAGCATGTATGCGTCCCTGATGTCCGAGGACGGCCCCCGGATGGAGCGCAGCTACCACCGAATAAATGGATTCCATGCAGCACTACCCGACATTCACAAAAGGTATTTTAGCGCCTGAGGCCCATAGATAACCCCCAAACCTCTCGTCCTGCAGGAAAGGTAAAATTACCCTGCAGCTTAGCAAGTCCCACACTGCCCAAGGCAGACCAACGGGCCAGGAGAGGAAGACACAAGGAAAGAACTTTGTTCTGTGGATAGGAGGAAACTTTATCTAGTACTCCGAAGAGACCACCTCGCAGACCCACTGGTCGGAGAGCAGGGAAGTTTCACTGAATTGTGAACCTGCAAGTCGCCCCTCCCACCTAGAGACAGAGAGGGAAAGCTACATACATTGGCAGGATTTGGGAGCAGGCGTGATCGGCTTACACACCCAGGGACAAATTAGTTCCCCAGCTGGGCCTTTGACGGCCTGGGAGGGTTGCCCCTAAATAATACACACACACACATAGTGTGTATTTACATTATGTAGGTGTATGCACACATGCCTTTGGAGGAAACCGGAGAAACCCATGCAGACACAGGGAGCGACAATGCAAGCTTCATGCAGATTGGTGTCAGTGTCCGGATTCGAACCAATGACTCTCTTGTTGCCAAGTAATGGAGTTAACCACTACACCACTGTGTGCATAAAACCATTCTGAAACAGAAGCCCTGGATAACAAGGGTGCAGCATTCAATGAAGCACCACAGACCTATATGAGGACCTGGACCAGCTGGTCCGCTAATCTAATAACTTTGGGTGAGAATCGATGCTCGCTTCTCCACTGTCTGATGCAAAATGCTCACTCTGAGTTGTATACAGCACTAGGGGTCAGGACTACTCCAAGATGGCCGCCAAGCATTCAAAATGCGGCCACATAAAATGGCGCCGACAGAGACCCCAGAGTAGTGGCCACAAGTCAGACCCCAGCATTATAAACATGGAACGGGTCAGTACTTCGGATCTTCTATCAGTCAGATCCATACAAGTGGGGGTTCCCGCAATAGGGAGAGTGGTCACCTATACATGACACCTGGAGGGTCCACCACCGGAGAAGTAACCCACCTTTTGAAAAGGCTCTCCTCAAAGGGGCACTGAACCGCCCGGCGGTGAGGGACTACAAAAGCCCTAAGCGGCTGTTCTCCATTCCGCCTCTTAGAAATTATAAGAAAGGGCACAGAAGGAAAAAACCTACACAGAGCGTTCTGAATTGTGTGATCCAAAAAAGACCGAGCCCTCGGCGGAAACCCAGCTGTACTATCCAGCTTAAGAGAGTCCCTTGCAGCAGTGAGAAGCGCACCCATAAATGCCTTATCCTGCTTTTTTTTTAACCACTTAAGGACCGCCTCCTGCACATATACGTTGACAAAATGGCACAGCTGGGCACATGCACGTACAGGTACGTCCTGTGCTAGTGCACTGCCGTGGGTCGCGGGTGCGGTCCCGCGTCCCAGTCCGAAGCTTCGGGACTGCGGACCTGATCGCCGCTGGAGTCCCGCGATTGGTCCTCGGAGCTGAAGAACAGGGAGAGCCGTGTGTAAACATGGCTTCCCCGTTCTTCACTGTGGCGGCGTCATCAATCGTGTGATTCCTTTTATAGGGATACACATTCGATGACATCACACCTACAGCCACACCCCCCCTACAGTTGTAAACACACATTAGGTCACACATAAGCCCTTCAGCGCCCCCTTGTGGTTAACTCCCAAACTGCAAATGTAATTTTCACAAAAAACAATGCACTTTAAATGCATTTTTTGCTTTGAAAATGACAATGGTCCCAAAAATGTATGAAAATTGTCCGAAGTGTCAGCCATAATGTAGCAGTCACGAAAAAAATAAAAATAAAAAAATCGCTGATCACCGCCATTAGTAGTAAAAAAAATGTTTTTTATAAAAATGCAATAAAACTATCCCCTACGCTATAAATTTTGCGCAAACGAACCGATAAACGCTTATTGCGATTTTTTTTACCAAAAATAGGAAGAATACGTATCGGCCTAAACTGAGGAAAAAAATGTTTTTTTTTATATATTTTTGGGGGATATTTATTATAGCAAAAAATATTGATTTTTTTTTCAAAATTGATCGCAGAGGTGATCAAATACCACCAAAAGAAAGCTCTATTGGCAAGAAAAAAAAGGACCCCAATTTTGTTTGGAAACCACGTCGCACGACTGCGCAATTGTCTGTTAAAGCGACGCAGTGCTGAATCGCAAAACCTGGCCGGGTCCTTTAGCTGCCTAAAGGTCTGGGTCTTAAGTGGTTAATACCCAGGTACCTGGTCAATGGCTCCATAACAGAGCATTCCTCAGGCAATAACGGGGTAAGGGGGAACTCTTTTACCGCCCATACGCAGTCCACCACCACCCTGGCACAAACTTGTCCAGGACTAACAATAAAACCTCTGTGGGAATCACAGGTGCCAACACCAGCTGTCCCCACAAGCTTGTTGAGGGAAGGACCCAGATACTGACTCAAAATAATAGTATTTACATAGTGTATGTATAATATGCACACCTGTCCTTACAAGCTGGAAGGACTTTCTGACGCATTCCTGACAGAGCTACAACCGCAATGGAGGTAGCTGTCGGCCCGGTCCACTGCGAGTGGGACAACACCACAGCCCAGTCATATGTGGACCTTGGAGCAAAGCTCAACGGCCACCCCAGGAGTCACGGGGTATGGCGTGGCAGACCCAGCCTCTTTGCAAAGGTGTGCCCACGCTTGCTGGTTGGACTGAGTAGACTACAAGGATCTATATTATATAGCCCGTCTCTCAGCCGACAGTTGAAAGAAGATTCTTCAAGAAAAAGTAAAATAAAATTTCTCCTCAGGGCGCTTGGCCTTGCTAGGCAGAACGAAACTGAGGCTGCATGCTGCAGTGAGAACCAGGCTCTGACAGAAAACTGTAGGCCCAACCTACTCAGTTTAGTAGGAAAGCAGTACCGACAGGATGATCAAAAAATCCTACTTGGTCTCACCCACTGAGGGACACAGGAATTTTAAACATTTGGGAAATCCAAAGATCATTCACCCGAGTGATGGGCAACACAATGAACTGAAGGACATTACACCTGAATAAATAATAATAAAACACAAATACTGAATCTGTGCTAAAGTTAGAAAACCTACTTAACTGAATATGCAATCTCTGTCAACTGGTACTTTAAAACACCATTCTCAACACAACGAATTGGGAGGATACTTTAGGAAATGTTTCCTGCATCACTAGATTAAAGACTTTCAGAGGCTGTAATATCAATTGTATTACTTAGGTTTGGCTGCACAAGCCTTTTTGTATCAGAATTGCAGTAAGGAGTCTGCAAATAAACCATACCTGGGAAATTGTCTTCATCACAAAAAGGTAACCAAAACGAGCTCCCAAGAACACTAGATTACTAACAAAAGTTCCGGGGTGACTGCTGCACTACAGCAGTGCCTGAAAGAAATGTATAAGTGCACACCTAGGCTGTGCCATAAAAGCCTCTTTTTTTTTTATAAACAAGTAGAGATGCATTATATATATATATATATATATATATATATATATATATATATAAAAAAGACCCCCACCCTGCTAATAACTTCAGTATGGATATGACATGGAAATCATTTTAGAAATGTGCAAGTAATGTACACATGGGTTGGACCATCAATGCATTTCAAGACTTAAATTAATTTAATGTATACTTAAAATAAAATCCCAGCTATAAAAAACAGGTTTGCAGTGTAAAATAGTGAAACCGCAATTTTAAACTACATGGTGATTCGAAATTGAAATACAAGCAATTCCATCTGAAACAGTTGCATGCACTTTTGAAATAAATTGTTCTATAACATTAGGCTATATCTGTACTATAACCAGCAGTTTCAGATGTGGAAAGATGCAAAAGGAAAGATGTGCCCTCTAATGAATGAACCACCTTTGTGTGGTCTGTATGCATCACTTCTGTCAGACAAATTGTTTTAAGAAAGCTCTACTGCAGTGTTACTTAACCAGGGTTCCACTGAACCCCAAGATTCATCCAGATTTCTAGGGGTTCCTTGAGCAGTGAGCAATTTCGGTCTCTCAGATAAGTTTCTAGAGACATCAGTGATCTTTTTTAGCCATCTGTACAGGGGAAATTCTTCCAAACGACCACAAGAGTATGGAGCATTCTTTCCAATGATCATCACACGAATGTATCATGAGTTGAAGATATAGTGCGACTTTAAGTAGGGGTTCCCAGAGACTGGAAAATTATTTTAAAGGTTCCTCTGTTAAAAGGAGCAAATGGAAGGACGAAGACTGGACAGCCGCACTCCAAAATTACTTAAAATAAGTTGTCTTTTATTTTCAACTGTACACACAGTCACTGCAACCCACAAAATACAGTATGGCCGACGCGTTTCGCACTTACAGTCAGTGCTTAGTCATGGCTAAAAAAGGTTCACACTAAAATGACATATATACTCAAACACATGATCACATGGAAAAATATCCGCCTATGGCAGTAAAAAGTTAATTAAGTAATCAAACACAAAATCAAACCAGCTGAAGGGGGTGGGGCCTCCCTCAGAATAAATGCTTTCAAATGAGAAACATATAAACACATGTAATATATATAGGAACACCTGTATAATCCAAATACCCCTATAACAACTTGATTAAAACCACAATCCACATGTCTAAGGTTTACAAGCATATACTAGACAGGTATAATGCACCACTCTTCACTTTGCCAGGTGTTTCAATGTGACACCCAACCAGCGCTTGTATGATCAGAACCATAATAACTATGCTGAGAGGGCCGGTGGATTGATCTAAACTGTGTGTAAACATAGACAGACTGTAGCAATAGACCGACTAAGAAGTGAAAAATTAATAATATTAATTAAAGATACTAAGTGATGTTGTCCTTGCAAAATGTGTCAAAAAGTGTCCATAGTGGCTGCGTGAAAGGGTTAAACCTTAAGCTTCTAGGTGTAATGTGTTGCAAAAAAAAAAAAAAAAAAGGGATCTAGTATAAAAGTCTGTGGTCTAATGCCATAATATACGGTCCTTTTCACTATGTTAAAAAAAAGATTTGTGAAAACTATGACCGTATGGCTAGGTCACTAAAGGTATTCGCAAATGTGACCATGGTGCAAATATTAGTGATAGATCTGTGATCAAATATATAATGATCTAGTGTAAAAGTCTGTGATCTAGTGCCATAATAAATGGTCATTCTCACTATCTTAAGAAATGGCAATGCTATAACCGGTCAGTTTCTGACCATAGTACAAATATTAGTGATAGACCCATCATACAGATGCATGATGATCTAGTATAAAAGTCTGTAAACAAAAAAAAAAAAAAATATATATGTGTGACCATGGTGCAAATATTGGTGATAGATCCGTGATCAAATGTGTAATGATCTAGTGTAAAAGTCTGTGATCTAGTGCCATGATAAATGGTCATTCTCACTATCTTAAAAAATGGCAGTACTATAACCGGTCAGTTTCTGACCATAGTACAAATATTAGTGATAGATCCATCATACAGATGCATGATGATCTGGTATGAAAGTCTGTGATCATGGTGCAAATATTAGTGATAGATCTGTCATGCGAATGTATGATGATCTAGTGTAAAAGTCTGTGGTCTAGTGCCATAATGAACGGTCATTTTCACCATGTTAAGAAATGGCAAAACTATAACCGGTCAGTTTCGCATGACAGATCTATCACTAATATTTGCACCATGATCACAGACTTTCATACCAGATCATCATGCATCTGTATGATGGATCTATCACTAATATTTGTACTATGGTCAGAAACTGACCGGTTATAGTACTGCCATTTTTTAAGATAGTGAGAATGACCATTTATCATGGCACTAGATCACAGACTTTTACACTGGATCATTACACATTTGATCACGGATCTATCACCAATATTTGCACCATGGTCACACATATTTTTTTTTGTGTTTTTTTTTTTGATCACAGACTTTTATACTAGATCATCATGCATCTGTATGATGGGTCTATCACTAATATTTGTACTATGGTCAGAAACTGACCGGTTATAGCATTGCCATTTCTTAAGATAGTGAAAATGACCATTTATTATGGCACTAGATCACAGACTTTTACACTAGATCATTATATATTTGATCACGGATCTATCACTAATATTTGCACCATGGTCACATTTGCGAATACCTTTAGTGACCTAGCCATACGGTCATAGTTTTCACAAATCTTTTTTTAACATAGTGAAAAGGACCGTATATTATGGCATTAGACCACAGACTTTTATACTAGATCCCTTTTTTTTTTTTTTTTTTGCAACACATTACACCTAGAAGCTTAAGGTTTAACCCTTTCACGCAGCCACTATGGACACTTTTTGACACATTTTGCAAGGACAACATCACTTAGTATCTTTAATTAATATTATTAATTTTTCACTTCTTAGTCGGTCTATTGCTACAGTCTGTCTATGTTTACACACAGTTTAGATCAATCCACCGGCCCTCTCAGCATAGTTATTATGGTTCTAATCATACAAGCGCTGGTTGGGTGTCACATTGAAACACCTGGCAAAGTGAAGAGTGGTGCATTATACCTGTCTAGTATATGCTTGTAAACCTTAGACATGTGGATTGTGGTTTTAATCAAGTTGTTATAGGGGTATTTGGATTATACAGGTGTTCCTATATATATTACATGTGTTTATATGTTTCTCATTTGAAAGCATTTATTCTGAGGGAGGCCCCACCCCCTTCAGCTGGTTTGATTTTGTGTTTGATTACTTAATTAACTTTTTACTGCCATAGGCGGATATTTTTCCATGTGATCATGTGTTTGAGTATATATGTCATTTTAGTGTGAACCTTTTTTAGCCATGACTAAGCACTGACTGTAAGTGCGAAACGCGTCGGCCATACTGTATTTTGTGGGTTGCAGTGACTGTGTGTACAGTTGAAAATAAAAGACAACTTATTTTAAGTAATTTTGGAGTGCAGCTGTCCAGTCTTCGTCCTTCCATTTGCTATCATTAGCATTGCCAGCACCTTGGTGGTTCAACAACCCTTGATTGCACACGGGGCTCACCTGGAGCGGTGAGAAATCTGTCTGTCCTCTGTTAAAAGGGTTGAGAAAGGCCACTCTACAAGACTTTGCTTTCAAATATGACTGAAAGTGTACCTTTAAATACCATAAGACATGTTTTATAGGGTCAAGATTATAGCAGACTATGAAGACTATGAAGACTGTAAATCCTTAAAGCAATTATGGTACCATCATTCCCAAACAATGCAACTTTACGTAAGGTATGTTCAAAGTAAAAGATCAATTCTTTCTTTGCTAAATATGCCAACACTGCTTGAGAATCACACTTAATGTAGGCCCAGCATTACAAAAGTGTTTAGATTTGTTACATTTGTACTCTCTGACCTTATTGCCAGCTCTTCCTGTACGTCCCGCTCTGTGCACATAATCCTCATAATGATTTGGGCAAGAATAGTTAATCACCAAGATTAATTGTTTCACATCCAGTCCTCGAGCTGCCACAGAGGTGGCCACCAGTAGCTTGCATACACCATTTTTAAAGTCATTGATTATACTGTCACGGTCATATTGATCAATTCCTGTAACATGAGGCAAAAGAAAATTGTTAAAACAAAAAGGAAATCAAATTTGTTGATAAATGTAAGCAGAGTTGTGTTTGTTTACAGCAAATATTAAAATATCAGAACCATAACTGGTGACTTGTTTTTTAAGTTTGAGATTCTAGAACTCTCATCCCGGATGCCCTCCTACCTGGATCCAGTAAAGTTTAAACTTTCAAGCCAAGTGCTTGTGTTAAGGGCACCAACTCATGCAGAAGTATATCCAAAGGAAATTCTATTTTCATAGAGTAAGGAAAGGTTAAAAATAGACCTCCCTTCACTTTTTGTTCTGCAGGCACAACAGGAGGAGGAAATATTTTCAAGATACAGAAATGTCACAAGAACAGGTATATCATCAGTTGCATAGTTCCTGCTTTATTCCTGTTTTGGTGACAAAACATTTTACATTTTTCTTCACTTTTAGTCCTAGTGACAGTGGTCTCCATGGTAATCGAGAGCACAAGTGTGCCAGAAAAAAGGTTTGGATATATGCTTGAAGAATGAATGAGTATAACTATTCCAAAATTTCCATCTTCTAAAACAAATCAAGTTGATGAACCATTAAAATTTTCTACATGAATTGTCAAACATGTGGTCTGGTCATCTAATCCATACTAAAATATACTAAAATATACTACTACATAAAAAGAAGACTTTTTACGTACCTGTAAATTCCATGAATCCCACATCTTGAAGTACATGGACACTGACAACATACTCATACACTGTAGGTTAAAGGTACATAATGTCAGGTGTTTGGACAATGCCAACCTTTTGAGGGACATCCGGGGGCCCTGTTGTGTGAGCTAAAGAAAAGACAGATCGGAGGGGGGGGAGATCTGTAGTGAAGAAGGATCTGGGGGTTTTAGTTGATCATAAGCTCAATAATGGCATGCAATGCCAAGCTGCGGTTTCCAAAGCGAGCAAAGTCCTTTCTTGTATTAAGAGAGGTATGGACTCCAGAGATGGATATAATTTTGCCCCTGTACAAATAATTAGTAAGACCTCATCTGGAATATGCAGTCCAGTTTTGGGCACCAGTTCTCAAAAAGGATATTGGAGAACTGGAGAAAGTGCAGAGAAGGGCAACCAAACATGTTAAGAGGCATGGAGGAGCTTAGCTATGAGGAAAGATTAGAAGAACTGAATTTATTCACTCTTGAGAAGAGGAGAATAAGGGGGGATATGATCAACATGTAAAATTATATAAGAGGTCCATATAGTGAACTTGGTGTGGTTATTCACTTTAAGGTCAACACTGAGGACAAGGGGGCACTTTTTATGTCTGGAGGAAACGAGATTTCACCTCCAAATACGGAAAGGTTTCTTCACAGTAAGAGCTGTGAAAATCTGGAACAGACTCCCTCCAGAGGTGGTTCTGGCCAGCTCAGTAGATTGCTTTAAGAAGGGCCTGGATTCTTTCCTAAATGTACATAATATAATATACTAAGATGGTGTAAGTAAAGTTGATACAGGTTAAATTCAATTGCTTCTCGGGGATCAGGAAGGAATTTTTTCCCCTCATGTAGCAAATTGGATCATGCTCTATTTTTTTTTGCCTTCCTCTGGATCAACTGTGGGTATGGAGTTGGGTGTATGGGATTGTACCGTTTTATTTTTTTTTTTTTTTTTTTTATGGTTGAACTGGATGGACTTGTGTCTTTTTTCAACCTAACTATGTAACAGATCATAAGTTCCTAATAGCTAGGAACCACAATCTTTTTTTTTTAATTAATTTATTTTTACTGATTTTAACATGTTTATACAGATCCCAACAGTCATAAACAGAGTCAGTTTACATGAAAAATACATAGGTACAAGCATACTAGTTCAAGTCCCTGCTCCCATACAGGGTAGTTGACACCTATGGTAAAAGGCTCTAGATCCCTAGATGCTGTTGATTGTGTTGTAGACTGTGTGGTACCCCCCCACCCCCCTACTCCCCCCACCCTTACCCTTCCCTTGAGAGCATACAATCGGGGTAGAAAATGAAACAGATTGTGCCATCTTGCTGCAGGGTCCCGTTGTTTTGTTTAACCCTCAGAGAGACATAGAGGGAAAAAAAAAGGGAAAGAAAGCACAGAGGAAGACGGGGCAATTCGCTAGTTAAGATTTGTTGTACAAGGACTCGATAGTTTCCAGTTGTTAGCGTCGCGGACAGCTAGCTAAGGATTACAGCTGCCTGCTGCCATGGCCCCCATATTTTAACAAATTTGCCATAGTTCCCCTGGGTGGTGTAGTACACCTTTTCATTTGAAATTGTTTGTTTCATTGCTGTCAACCAATTGTCTATAGTCGGGGGGGCCTGTGCTTGCCATTTTTGGGCAATTATCTTACGCGCCTGGAATAGGCATCTCACGATAGCTTCAAGGGTGCCATGTGGTACCCTAGTCTCGTCCATACAACCCAAGAGGCAGGTCCTAGCTATTGGGTCGAGTGCAGACCCAAATATCCCGTTAATCCGTACTACAATTCCCTCCCAGAAACTGTAGAGTTTTGGGCACTTCCAAACCATATGGATAAGATCTCCTTTATCGTTACATCTTGGGCATTCATTGTTTTGCCTCCACCCTAGTTTGAACATTTTATGGGGGGTGTGATAGACCCGATGTAGTAGGAATAGGTGAGACAGCCTTTGGGCCGGAGCGATAGACACCCAAGCACCCTGATGAAGAATCCTATCCCACTGCTCTGAGGATATTATGCCCAAATCACTCTCCCACGCCATTTTGCTCTTCCGCGGACCTTCTTTGCTTAGTGCCCTAGCACCCAGGTTGTTATACATAACGGATATTAAGCCCTTGGATATAGTTGCCTCGATTACAGTGGTCAGGGCGGGCATTTGTGTCCACGTAACCGTCTGTAAGCCAAATTGCGCCTGTATGGCGTGTCTGACTTGTAAATATTTAAAGAAGGTTTTATTTGAAATTTTAAACTCACTAGCTAGTTCTTGAAAAGACTTCATAATATTGCCCTTGAACAGGTGCTTTAGGCGAAATATGTCTTTACTCACCCAGTCTCTTGATACCTCAATGCCGACTACCTCTTGTAAGTTCATATTGTTCCAGAGGGGGGAAAATTCCGTTGGCCCATCGTACCCCAGGATTGTTTTTATTGTATGCCATGTTTTAATGGCTAGTTTAGTGATCGCATGTTTATGGCAGAAAAAATCTGCTTCTAGGGCTTCGATTAGTGATTTATGTGGGTTATCTGTTAGCAGGAGTCGATTGTTAACACTACCTCCTTCGGCGGTTGCACATCCCGCCAAATGTTGCAGTTGTGCTGCTAAAAAGTATAGCCTTGGGTGTGGAACCGCCATTCCCCCCTCTTTTACTGGAAGTTGTAGGGTTTGTAAACTTATCCTGGGTTGGCCTCCCTTCCATATAAGTTCCCTGAACAGTGAATCTATTTTTTTAAACCATTTATATCCTACCCATAATGGAGAATTATGTAGCAAATATAATAACTGCGGCTGCCAGATCATTTTTATTAAGTTGCACCGCCCTGCAACAGATAAGGGCAATCTTTTCCAGATGTCGCACTTGTTTTTCCACTTCAATAAGAGTGGAGCAACATTTAAATCCATGTACTGGGTAGGATCCTTAGTGATCCAAATCCCTAGATACTTAATTTTGGTGCTTACTGTTATTTGGGAAAGGCCTGGCGACATCAGAGGATCCACCGGGTCCAGCAGCAGCAAAGCTGACTTTGTCCAATTGATAGTGAGGCCTGAAAATTGGCCAAATTCCTCCATCAATTGCATCACTTTATCCAGTGCGTCCCCAGTATCCCCCAGGAAAAACAAGACGTCGTCTGCAAAAAGTGCGATCTTGTCTTCTCCATGATGTCTTCTGAACCCTGTTATGTCCGACCTCGCCCTGGCCATGATTGCTAATGGTTCAATTGCAAGGGCGAACAGAAGGGGGGACAGCGGACACCCCTGCCTCGTCCCCCGCTCCAGCCAAAAGGTCTCAGACGTCTCGTTGTTAACTCTAATCTTAGCTCTTGGTTCAATATACAACAGTTTGACCCAATTAATATAGCAAGGGCCAAAGCCGAAACTATCAAGTACTTTCCAGAGGTATGCCCACTCAAGGCTATCAAAAGCTTTGGCAGCATCTAGTGACAACACTGCCCTGGGTCCTTTACTATCTGTTGGTGTATGTATATTTAAAAAGGTTCGCCTGATATTGATACTCGTTGCTCTCCCTGGTATAAAACCAGACTGGTCTGGATGGATAAGATTAGAAATGAATCTATTTAGGCGGGTGGCAAGAATTTTGGCGAGGATCTTTATATCAGAGGATAGTAAGGAGATTGGGCGGTAAGATGAGCGTTCCAGAGGGTCTTTCCCTTCCTTGAGGATTACAATAATAGTTGCTTCCGACATTGGAAAGGTTTCTTCACAGTAAGAGCTGTGAAAATCTGGAACAGACTCCCTCCAGAGGTGGTTCTGGCCAGCTCAGTAGATTGCTTTAAGAAGGGCCTGGATTCTTTCCTAAATGTACATAATATAATATACTAAGATGTGTAAGTAAAGTTGATACAGGTTAAATTCAATTGCTTCTCGGGGGATCAGGAAGGAATTTTTTCCCCTCATGTAGCAAATTGGATCATGCTCTATTTTTTTTTTTGCCTTCCTCTGGATCAACTGTGGGTATGGAGTTGGGTGTATGGGATTGTACTGTGTTTTATTTTGTTTATTTTTTTTTTTATGGTTGAACTGGATGGACTGGATGGACTTGTGTCTTTTTTCAACCTAACTATGTAACAGATCATAAGTTCCTAATAGCTAGGAACCACAATCTAATTTCGTCTAGGTCAGCCCTATCCCCCTACAGTTAGAACACACATTCGTTTTGTGTCAAAGTGTCTAATATGTCCACCAGTCCTGATAAACGCAGATCGCTGCCATTACTAGTAAAAAAAATTACCAATAATAAAAATGCTATAAGTCTATCCCCTATTTTTATAATAACTTGCGCAAACCAATCAATACAGGCTCATTGCGATTTTTATTACCAAAAATATGTAGAAGAATATGAGCCTAAACTGAGAAAAAAATAAAAATAAAAAAAACCTTAGTTAGACTTACCGGTAACGGTATTTCTATGAGTCTTTCAGAACAGCACTTGGAGAGCGCAGCTCCACCCACTTCCCAGGAAACACTGCAGTCATTGCTTTAACTTCTGCCCACCTCCACCATGGCCTCAGTTGTACACGAGCACCTCCGGCCATACTGAAATGAGATAAGCAGAACATAGCAACCAAACATGTTAGTACAACACATATATATATCTATATATACACCAGAGAGAGAAGGGTGTGTTATCGGTGCTGTCCTGAAAGACTCATAGAAATACCGTTACCGGTAAGTCTAAATAAGGTTTTCTCACTTTGTCTTTCAGGACAGCACTTGGAGATGACAACCGAGTATTTACTCTAGGGTGGGACCACCACTTGCAGGACCTTCCTGCCAAAAGACTGCTCTGCCGCTGAGAGCAGATCCATCCTGTAGTGGCGAGTAAAAGTGGAAAAACTCGTCCACGTAGCTGCCTTGCAGATAAGCTCTGGCGAAGCTCCAGCCCGTTCTGCCCAGGAAGTTGCCACTGCCCTTGTAGAATGTGCCACCACCCCTGGGGGAGGTTCTATATCCCTAGCTTTATAGGCCTCGTGGATAACCATACGGAGCCATCTGGCTAGCATACTTTTGGAAGCACCGTACCCCCTACGTGCACCCGAGAACAATACAAACAGAGAATTGGATTTTCTAAATTCCCTGGTGACTTCCAGGTAGTGCATAATGCACCTTCTGACATCTAAGGTATGAAACTCTTCTTCCCTTGAACCGGAAGGAGCCGGACAAAAGGTAGGTAACACTATTTCTTGTGTCCTATGGAAGGCCGACACCACCTTAGGAAGGAACCCAGGATCTGTCCTCAACACGACTCTATCTGGGAAGATGGTCAAGAAGGGTTCCACAATAGAAAGAGCCTGTAGCTCACTAATTCTCCTAGCCGAGGTGACGGCTACTAAAAGGACCGCTTTCAGGGTCCAAAATTTTAAAGATTCTTCTAACAGCGGTTCGAAAGGTCTTTTTGTCAAGACCCCCCAAAACCACAGATAAGTCCCACTTGGGAAAAAACTTAAAGGGGGAAGGCCTAGCCCTGGCCAATGCCTTAAAAAATCTGACGACATAGGGATCTAGGTATAACCGTCTCTCTAGAAATACTGATAGCGCAGCAACCTGCGCTTTAAGGGTGCTGGCTGCCAGACCCTTGTCCATCCCGTCCTGTAAAAACTCCAGGACCGAAAAATTATTCATGGGGGAACAATTTTTTGAACTGCACAAGGAATTAAAGAACCTCCAGGTCTTTAAATAAATCGCCCTGGTAACTTCCTTTCTGCTACCAAGTAGTGTATCCACTAAACGTTAGGATAAACCCTTCCTACCTAAGATTAACTCTTCAGTAACCAGGCCACCAGGTTGAGCCGATCCACGTTGGGATGGAGCAGAGGACCCTGGTATAACAAGTCCTTTCTGACTGGAAGTAGCTGATGAGGTTCTATTGCCAGTTTCAGCAGGGTTGAAAACCAAGGCCTTTTGGGCCAGTATGGGGCTATCAGGATAAGAGTTGTCTTTTCTACCTGAAGTTTCCGCAGAACTAACGGAATCATTTGTTCTGGGGGGAAAGCATAACACAAACGGAAGGGCCAATGCTGAACTAACGCATCTAGACCCTCCGCTTGATCCAGTCTGCTGTTGAGGGAAAAGAAAACCGGAACCTTGGTGTTGGCTTGGGACGCAAACAGGTCTATCTGAGGGGTTCCCCACCTGTTTACTATTTTCTGGAACACCTCTGAATTTAGACTCCACTCAGATTCTAGAACCCTCCTCCTGCTTAGGAAGTCTGCCAGGTGGTTTAAACTGCCCTTTAGGTGTACTGCAGACAGAGATGCCAAGTTTGTCTCTGCCCAGAAAAGAATGTGTAGGGCCAGGTTCAGGAGAACCCTGTTCCTCGTGCCCCCCTGCCTTGAGACGTAAGCTACCGCTGTAGCATTGTCCGACAGTATCTGGACATGCTGACCCCGTATCGTCTCCTGGAAGGCCCAGAGCCCCAGGCAAACGGCATTGAGTTCCCTCCAATTGGAGGATCTCTTGGACTCTTCCTTGGACCAGGACCCCTGGGCCAACTGGCCCCTGAGGTGAGCACCCCACCCCCAGGAGCTGGCATCCGTAGTTAGGACCATTGTAGCGGGGAAGGACCACACCAGCCCCTGACTCAAATTTGCGTGAGCCCTCCACCACCAAAGTTTCCTTTTTACTGAAGCTGGAACCCTGATCTCCTTTTCTAAGGGTTCTCCATGCGTCCAATTCTGTAGAATCGCCTGCTGGAGACTCCTTGAATGCAGGCGGGCCCACTGAACCGCAGGAATGGAGGATGTGAGTAGTCCCAGGGTGGACATAGCTGTACAAACTGATACTGACAGATTTGTCTGCATTGCCTTCACTGCTGCTTGGACCTTGGTTATTTTCTCCTCTGGTAGAAATAACTTCTCCTGGATGGAGTCCATGGTGTACCCCAAAAAGACTATGACCTGAGAGGGGACTAGATTCGACTTCTCTCTGTTCATAATCCAACCTAGGCCCTCCAGATGGGCCCGAGTCCTCCACAGGTCTTTGAGAAGCTGATCTTCCGTCTTGGCGAACAACAGGAGGTCGTCCAAGTATGGAATTACCGAAACTCCTTCCAGCCTGAGAGGTGCCAAGGCCTCTGCCACCACCTTCGAAAAGATCCTCGGAGAGGAGGAGAGACCGAACGGCAGGGCCCTGAACTGAAAGTGTCTAATCTCGCTTCCTGTCCTGATCGCTAGACGCAGGAAACTCTGAGAAGAGGCTCTTATCGGGACGTGAAGATAAGCATCCCTTAGGTCTATCGAGGCCAGAAAGCAACCTGCTGGAAGAAGCCTTCTGACCGAGTAGATGGTATCCATCCGGAACCTCTTGTACTTGATTGACAGATTCAGGAATTTTAAAGTTCAGAATCAAACGAAATTTTCCTGACGGCTTTTTTACTAGAAACACATGGGAGTAGCAACCCGTCCCCTGCTCTTGTTGGGGTACCGGGGAGAAAACCCTCTGCAGAAACGCGACGGTGGTTTCTCTGAGAACTCCAGCGCGTAGCCCTCTGAAATAACCTTGAGGATGTACGCACTGGAAGTCGTCTCTGCCCACTGTGGAAGGAACGCCTGAAGTCATCCTCCCACAGACGGGCGACCGTCACTGGGGTTTAGCGGGCTGGCTAGGGGAGCGAAACACCCCGGGTCTCCCTCTACCCCTCTGAGGCCGCCAGGACCCTCCACCCTGACCTTTTTGCGTCTCTTTAGGATCTTGGGGCTAGAAAAAAGGACGAAAATTTTTCCTGGTCCGCGGTACTACCTTCTTTAAGGGAAAGGCTTTTTTCCTATCCGCCGTCCTATCCAGAACAGCGTCCAGACCGCCGCCAAATACTAAATCTCCATAGAAGGGCAGGCCACATAACTTAGCCTTCGAAGCCATGTCCCCAGTCCAGGTTTTGACCCAGAGAGCCCTCCTGGCCGAATTCACTAGGGCCGAGGAACGGGCTGATATTCTCACTGACTCGGCTGAGGCATCCGCCATGTAGCCTACTGCCTTCAGAAGAATCGGGAAGGACTCTAGCAACTCTCTGCGTGAGGTCCCAGACTCAATGTGACCCTTCAGCTGTTCCAACCAATGCTCAAGGTTCCTGGCCACTACTGTGGATGCCATAGCCGGTTTGAGGTTGGCCAGGGAGGCATCCCAAGCCTTTTTTAAGAGCGCCTCTGCTCTTTTATCCAGGGGATCCTTTAAGGTGCCCGTATCTTCAAAGGCCAAGTCCGTATTTCGGGATCCCTTTGAGAACGCAGCATCCAGCTTAGGTTTCTTATTCCATACCTGCGCTGGATCCTCATCAAAAGGAAATCTCCTCTTAAGTGACCGGGAAAAGAAAGGAGCCCTCTCTAGGTCTTTCCACTCCCTTTTAACCGCATCTGACAATACTCTTATGTACTGGAAAGGTTTGATGCTCGACTTCGTCTAAACCCTGGTACATCTTGTCATGCAGAGATAAATGCGTCTTATCCACCTTAATGTTTAAGGTGGAATGAATAGTTTTCAGCAAGTCGTCCACTTCCTCTAAGGACAACTTGTAACGTGAAGAAGATTCTCCTGTATCTTCTTCTTCTGCCACTGAGACTATGCTGCTAGGTTCTTCCTCAGACTCACTACCTGCCCCTCTATAATCCAAGGGTGCACTAGTGGAGGCCTTAGCTGCTGACCCTGACGCCGCCCCTCTGTCCAAATAGGAGCGGAACGACTCAAAGATCTCTTCTAGCTCCTCCTGAAAGGAAGAGAGCATCTCCTTGTTCGGAGGCTGCACTAGTAGAGGCTTCCCCTTTGACTATGTCCGCGATGCATGCCTTGCATAACGGCTTAGTCCAAGACCCTTTAAGGGTTGTTTTGCTAGTAGCACACCGTTTCTTAGGAGGAGGCACTGCAATTTTAAGCTTTTCTTTAGCTTTCTGAAAAAGACAAAAAAGACAACAACCCCATGTTTAACTTTTTGTGTCTCAGACCCAAACCACCACCACCACAAAACAGCCAGTGAACAAAAACACACCAGGTCCCATCACCGCTGTACCAAAACAGACAACACTCTCCCAGGGACGTGACTAGGGTGAGTGAGGCAGGCTCCTCTCCCCAAAAGGGGCAGTAGGAGGGACATAACAAGGAACCAGGTAGACTTAAACCCCAGTTTTCCTACCTGGGCCAGGCTGGTGCATGTGGCTCCTGCTCCCGCCACCTCCGCTGCGTCTTCTGGCTCCATTCTCCCAGAACGCGGCGATCGTTTGTGCGCCTTCCTTTTGAAACTCCCGGTTAACCCAACCGCTGTGGGAACCGGAAATTGCACCGCCGAGGCTGCCCCTCTCTTCTGCGTTCCAGCGGCCGGAACCGGAAGCCACCATGCACCGCCGGAAGTCCCGCCTCCACCGGAAATGACGTCACCCGCCCTCCGTACCGGGACATCGCAGCCCCAGGAGACCGGCATCTAACCGCTCCAAAACAGCCTGCAATGCCCAGCCTACTGGAGTGGAACCTCCGGCAGCCTTTACCCTCGCCGGGCTCGAGAAGAGGGGAGCACCGAAACATCCCCCACGCGTCAGGGGGGAGGTTGGGTCTGCCTCCCGAAAAAAAACAACCGATCGCAGGTATGCTCTTCCATCCATCTCCCCCTGGAGAGAGTCCAGCATCCTCCTGGTTCCCTGCAGCGCTTCCACCATGGCCGGAGGAAACACTACATGGTGGAGGTGGGTGGAAGTTAAAGCAATGACTGCAGTGTTTCCTGGGAAGTGGGTGGAGCTGCGCTCTCCAAGTGCTGTCCTGAAAGACAAAGTGAGAAAAATTGCAGAGATGATTAAATACCACCAAAAGAAAGCTCTATTTGTGGGAAAAGAAAGGGACGTCATTGTTTGGGTACAGTGTCGCACGACCACGCAGAAGTAGAGGGGGAGGGGGCCAGGAGGAGGAAGAGAGGGTAAGAGAGACGGGAGGAGCACAGCGGGGGCATTCTCCAGACATGGGAGTCCCATCTCTTGGTCCATGCACCCCAGACCTTAAAGCGGTTGTATACCCGCTGAACTTTTATTTATTTTTAACACTGTAAAGCAAAAGGCATAATGAGCTAGTATGCAACGCATACTAGCTCATTATGAAATACTTACCTTAGAACGAGGCATCAGTAACTTACCTGGTCCACGCCGAGGGAGAGGACATTTTGCCACGCCGGGTCTTTTGGGTATCGCGGCTCCAGCGCTGTGAGTGGCTGGAGCTGCGATGTCAACACATACGCATATGTGCGGGAGACTTCTTTCCCGAAAGGTTCGGCTTCTGCCGGGCCTTAAGCCGAAAATCCCCTGTGCGCATGCGCCGCTGCATTCAGGGGCTCATTGTGAGGGGAATATCCCCTAAACCGTAAAGGTTTAGGAGATATTTTTATACCTACAGGAAATCCTTATTATAGGCTTACCTGTAGATAAAAGAAAAAAAAAATCCTATACAACCGGTTAAAACTTGTTCGGGCATTTACGGTTTATGTACGTAAGCTTATATAGAGGTAGTGTGGCATTGACCAGGGCTCTCCACTGGGAGCTCAGGCTGCTTCCATTTAATTTCTAGCATAGAACGAGGCATAAAATACACTGCATGTCACAGTTGTAGGTAGCGGAAGAACATCTTTGAGGGCAGTTGGAAAGTGTTTTTCAGTGTATCATAAGGTAGGATTCTAGCCCCCCACATCATTTGTTGCACTACTTTAACTTCCTAGCTAACCCATGGGGCCGGGTCTGGGACCGTCTGCAGGTGAACCAGCCTGGGATTACCCCATAGTGGTGTGTATACGGAGATGGTATTAGGACCATCGAGTTTCGCAGAAAGCTGTTCCCAAATTCTAACAGTTGTTTGCATAGGGGTAGTCATATCAGGATGAGCCTTGGGTCCTCGAAACACCAAGTTACTTAGTGCCGAGTAAGATCCCAGTATGACGGCCTCTGGGTTTATCGCTGGGTTGGACCGTGGCTGAGAAAACCACCAACGCACAGTCACAACCGCTGCTGCCCAGCAGTGTAGCCTAAAGCAGGGGAGTGCCAAACCCCCCCCCCCCCCATGAAAGAGGGAGCTGCAGGGTGGTCTGGGCAACCCTGGGGGCCATTCCTTCCCAGACAAACGTGTTCACCACCTGGTCCACCTTCTTAAAAAAGGAATTGGGGATGGGGACAGGAGTATTGTGAAACACAGAGGAATTTAGGGAGGAATATAATTTTAAGGAGATTAATCCTTTCTACAGGTGACAGGGGGAGAGATCTCCAGGCTTGACACCTAGTGGAGAGTTGAAGAATCGGGTATACATTGTCTATCAGATAGAGAGGGGTCCACCTTGGACCTCAATCCCCAGGTACCTGAATTTAGAAACCAAGGTCAGCGATGTCTGCGAGTCCAAGGGGGTGGAGTCCGGGATAGGGAAAAATAGGATTTTATACACACCGTAAAATCCTTTTCACTGAGCTTATGGACGGACGCAGCCTTAATCTTGACAAAGTGGGAAATAGCCTTCCTTTAGGAGTGACTAGGCAGAAAGTGTTAACTTCAAAGCTGAAAAGGCCCGCCCAGGGGGCGGTCCTACTGGCTATATCCCCTCAGCCTGCACCAAGCAGTTCAAATGGTAGCAAGCAGTACTAACTTAAAAAAAGAGGGGTGGGTGCTGTGTCCGTCCATGAACTCAGAGAAAAGGATTTTACGGCAGGTATAAAATCCTATTTTCTCTTTCGTTCATAAACGGACACAGCCTTTATCTTGACAAAGTGGGACATCCTAAAGCAGTGTCAAAATGAGGGGTGGGAACAGCATAAAATGTTACTTTCATAATCGATTAGTTGGCAGAATATTGTTTCGATTAAACAGTTAACGTTAAAAAAAAAAAAAAAAGTTTTTGCAGTGATTTGCATTTTTTTTGGGCAATTTGTTGTTAGGCAGATTAAAAAACACAAATTGACGCAAAAACGCATTACAAAATGGCAACGTTTTGCGTTTTCAAATGGGCAGCAGCTGAAAAAAATCATGGATGTGAACAGGTCCCATAGGAAACCATGTAAATGAACTGTAGTGTTTCTGCAAAAATGAACAAAAAAAACAGGTGTGAACCCAGGCCTGAGATGTTTAGTAACATAATGGGGTTAAAAAAAATAAAAAGCAAATAATCACTAGTGTAAGGGGTTCATTTTTTACTGTTGGACCCCATTATGTTACTGGCCGATTAACCACATGAGGCCCTGCATATGCTCAATTGACGGCAGCTTAGGGGATCTGAATATCCAAGCTGCCGTCAATTGACGGCATAGTTTTTTCCGGCCACTGGGCGGCGCGCGCACCCGGCGCGTCCCCGAGATGCCGATGCGTGTGCCTGGCGGTCGCGATGTCCGCCAGGTACCCGCTGATCGGCAGTTTTAGAGCAGGGACATGAAGCTCTGTGTGTAAACACAGAGCTCCACGTCCTGTCAGGGAGAGGTGACAGATGCTGTTTCTCTTGTACATAGGGAGACAGCATCGGTCACCTCCCCCAGTCACCCCCCTCCCCCCACACAGTTAGAACACACCCAGGACTCACATTTAACCCCTTCCTCACCCCATAGTGTTAACCCCTTCACTGCCAGTCACATTTATACAGTAATTAGTGCGTTTGTATAGCACTGATCGCTGTATAAATGTGAATGGTCCCAAAAATGTGTCAAAAGTGTCCGATGTGTCCGTCGCAATATCGCAGTCCTGACAAAATTCGCAGATCGCCGTATTACTAGTATAAAAAAAAAAAAATAAGAATTCTATCCCTTATTTCCTAGCCACTATAATCTTTGCGCAAACCAATTACTATACGCTTATTGCGATTGTTTTTTTTATACCAAAAATATGTAGAATACATATCGGCCTAAACTGAGAAAAAAAATATATTTTTTTAAAAAAATTGGATTTTTATTATAGCAAAAAGTAAAAAATATTCTGTGTTTTTTTTCCAAAATTGTCGCTCTTTTTTGTTTATAGTGAAAAAAAAAAAAAACGCAGAGGCGATCAAATACCACCAAAAGAAAGCTCTATTTGTGGGGAAAAAAAGGACGTCAATTTTGTTTGTAAGGCACGTCGCACGACCGCGCAATTTTAATTTAAAGCGACGCAGTGCTGAAAGCTGAAATTTCGCCTGGGCAGGAAGGGGGTATATGTGCCCAGTAAGCAAGTGGTTAATAGATTATGAAAATGGTAAACGATAAATTTCATAATCGATTAGTTGTTTCGGCCCTACCAAAGATGCACTCACATCAACTTGTAAAGTTTAGTGAAAGTGTGACTGGACGACCAGGTCGCCGCCTTACACACCTAGGAAACAGACACTTGGTGTCAGAAAGCCCAAGAGGCACCATTGCCCTGGTCAAATGCATCGTGACAGGGAGCCGCCCGACCCTTTATGGCGTAAGCCTGATCAGGATCTGTCGTACCCACCTCGAAATGGTGGCTGATCAGACCGTTGGGCCCTTCTTGGGACCGGCCACCGAAACAAACAGTGAGTCTGAACTCCAGAACGGAGCGGAAACAGACAAGTATACTCTTGGAGCTCGGACAATGTCCAAGGAATTCCACGTCATCTCCTTAGGATTCGAAGATGAAAACACAAGGATGGCAGTACAATGTTTTCCTTGAGATGGAAGGTCAAAATGACCTTAGGAAGAAAAGGCGGCTGCGGACGCAGCACCACCTTATCCTTCTGGAAGATCAGATAGGGAGCCTTTCATGACAAGGCTGCCAGCTCAGAACCCGTCTTAACTGACCTAACAGCCACCAAAAAGGCCAGTTTCTGAGAAAGTGTCCCCAAGGGAACTTCCCTAATGTTCTCAAACTGTGGTTTTTGAGGCACCTAGAGGCCATGCCATTAAAGCTATTGACTGTAAAGCAGGATGACCTATGGGATCTTGCGATAGCAGGTCCTCTCGTAGCGGTAGACGCCAAGGGACGTCTGCTATTTAAATCCCCACGGAGGGAGTGAAGGACGGACCAGAGGGGCTACATGCCGAACCCCCTGTACAAATGTTCTCACTAGAGAGTGAGTCCCCAGGGGTCACTGAAAGAAAACAGCCAGGGCAGATATCTGCCCCTTAATCATGCGTAAGGCAAGCTTTTGGTCCACCCCACGCTGTAAAAACAGCAGGATTCTGGACACCAAATAAGTCAGTGGATTCCACTTCATTTCCTCATAAAGTAAACTTTCAAAGTGCGATGGTAAATCCTCCTAGAGGACAACTTCCTAGCCTTCCTCATGGTAGGAATCACAGAATCCAATAGGCCCCGGTCTCCTAGTACCTGGCTTTCTATAGCCATGCCATTAAAGCCAGCGACTGTAAAGCAGGATGCAGTATGGGACCTTGTGAAAGCAGGTCCTCTCTTAGCGGTAGACGCCAAGGGACGTCTGCTAATAGCCGGGGGAATTAGGATCATTGGAATCCCCTCTGTCTCCACTCTGCGAAGCAGATGAGGAAGGAGCCAGAATATTTTTTTTTTAAACCCAGCAGCTATAATTACTGCAGCTGCTGACTTTTAAAATATGGACCCTTACCTGTCCAGCACGCCCGCAATGGCGTCAGCTGAGGGACGAGCAATCGCTCGTCCCTCGGCTGCACCCCTGCCATCCTCGGTGAGGGAATCGGGAAGTGAAGCGTTGTGGCTTCACTGCCCGGTTCCCTACTGCAAATGCGTGAATAGCGTGGCGAACCATCACTGGTTCCGCTCTCTCCAGGGAACAGTGCGTTTCCCAGAAGACAGCGGGGGGTGCGGGGCTGCCACACGAGAGTATTCCCAGAAGTGGGTGCAAATATCTGTCTTAGACAGGCATCTGCACCCCCCTCCCCCTGAAAGGGGGAGTGGGGGAGGGTTCTGAAAAGCGGAAGTTCCATTTTTGGGTGTAACTCCGCTTTAAAGTGAGGTATACCTGTACTATTATTACTATGTTAGGATATTTTCTTCATCTATTAGCAGGTGAATTCACATACACTGAAACTTGCCAAGTGGAAAAAGGTTTCCGGTCCCTGATTTAGGTCATGGTAGAATGCAATGCAGGGCATGATAGGTAAAACAAGTTTTTAAAGATTGTCAAAAAAAATAACACATCCACCCATTAGTTCCTAAAAGTGATACGAACATCTTTTTTTGTTTGTTTAAAAATGTTAAACTTACCTGCTGTGTAATGGCACTTCTGGCCCCTCCCTCCTTTTGAGTGCCCCCACAGCAAGCAAGTTATGGGCGCACCCTCTCCCCTGCTCTGTGTGACCATTAAGATACTAAGCCGCAGCTCGGCCCCACACCTCTCCCCCCTCATTGGCTCACGGAGTTTGAATATAACAAGTGGGAGCCTGTGGCACCCGCTGTTAGTCTCAGCCAATCAGGGGGGGAGACACCTGAGTCTCTAGTGCAACATCGCTGGATCGAGATCGGGTTCAGGTAAGTATTGGGTGGGTGAGGATGGCTGCTGCTACACACAAGGTTTTATATTAATACACAGAATGCATTAAAAACGTCTGCCTTTAGAACCACTTTAAATACTGATGTGTACGCTATAGGGATCGTCACAGCTTTATTACATTGGACACAGACGATCAACTCCAAGAACAACTCACTATCTAATAAAAGTGGAATTAAATCCAAAAGCAAATATTATATTGCAGCTTACCCTATTTCTGGGATGTGATGACTGCATTCACTTTCTTTTTTAGTCTCTTCCTTCTATCTGGTGTTCCAGCCAGTAAGCCTGTTTTTCAAAAGAACAAGCTCTCCAGCAGAATATATGAATTACAAAGATGGGACAAACCATTTAACACTGACAGGAATGCTTACAAAGATCAGTTTTAATGAAAAACCTTTATTCCAAAAGAAAAAAAATATATATATAGATATGTTTGCTGTAACTGCTAATAAGGTATTAAAGAGGAGGTACAAACTTTTTTTTAAAAAGCCAGCAGCTACAAATACTGCAGCTGCTGACTTTTAATAAATAGACATTTACCTGTCCAGCGTGCCTGCGATGTCGGTAGCCGAGGCCGAGCAATCGATTGCCTCTCGGCTGCCCCTCCACCTTCCCTCGGTGAGGGAATCAGGAAGTGAAACGTTGCAGCTTCACTGCCCGGTTCCGTACTGCACATTTGTGAGCCACGGACCCTCACTGGTTTATTCCCGGAAGTGGGTACAAATACCTGTATTATACAGTTATCTGCACCCCCCTCCCCCTGAAAGGTGCTAAATGTGACACCAAAGGGAGGGAGGGTTCCGAAAAGTGTAGGTTCACTTTTTGTGTTTAAGCTAAAGTTTGGCTTCAAGTTGTTGCACTAGCACAGATCCCCAAGTGAAAATGGATAAAGCTACCACATCTAATTATTAGGTAAGCTGCAATAGGTCACTTTAATGGTTTTGGGTTTAAAAGCGGTAGTAAATCCAAAACCAAAAATGTAATAAAAATATAATATATTGCAGCTTACCAATGATTACATGTAATGGCTGCATTTGTTTTTTCGTATTTTAGGCATTTCCCTCTGTTTTCACATGGCCAGTAACACTAGCTGTAATAGAGTGCCTCCACTCTGGGTAAGGTAGCACATTTAGACAGCAGCATTATAAACCTGGTGGAGGAGAGTGTTCAATGTACTAGCAGATTTAAATACACAGATTAAAGTTGAACTCCAGCAATGACTTGATAATCAGTTACAGCAAACAGTTTCCTGTTAGCAAAAAGGTTTTACATTAACAAAAGCAGGTAATTTTAGGCACCCCAGTGTTAAATGCTCCATCTCATCTCCGTATCTGCAAGAGAGTTTTCCTGTTGAAAAACAGACTTAGGCCTCATGGACAGGACTTTTTTCAGCCGGTTAACAGCATGAGTCACTTCTGAGAAGTTTCCAGACCCAAGAGAAATTTGTGTCAGGAGGGAGAGCTCAGAATGGAGCTTGTTTATTCATAACACAGTTCTTCTGCAGTGTGAGGGGGTGTGTGCCTTTCCTCCAATCAGCTCTCACAAAGTAGAACTGCAGTCTCTACACCTTTCCCTATGTGCTGCTGACGGATAAAGAAAGATTTCTTTTTAACACAATCTGTAGAGAAGAGAAAACCTATGTAGGATGATTTGTTTCATCTCTGCATCATTTGAGGTGGTTTACTTCACTGGGTATATGCAAGGGTTTACAACTACCTTGATGCGTACAATGATTTTGCCATGTCAGGGTTATCTGATGCAAGGTTTCTAACATAGGATTTTAAGGCCCCATGCACACGAGACGCTGGTAAACTCGAGTTCAGAGGCGTTTGGGCATTTTTTTCAACTGCCCCTGAACCTATTTAATGTTATCCTATGTGTCCATGCACACAATCACGTTTTTTGGCGGTTAAAAGCAGTTGGGTTTAGGGCCGTTTTTTCAAACGCAAAATTTTGGGTTCAGAAGCGTTTGCTTTTGCGTTTTAAACGCTAAATGCCGCTAAACGCGTCTAAACGCGTCACCCGCGTTTAGCCGCGTTTGCGTTTATAAGCGTTTTTAAAGGAACCCTATTTTTAACATAATAAAATAGGGAAATATCATTAAAAAATGTTAAAAAATGTATTTTAATCGTTTTAAATTATGTCTATCATTCAGATAATTCAAAGATGATATATATTCATTCAATAATTCAATACACCACCAGCATTGCACTTTCCAAAATTTTCCTTTTGAATTTAAACCTATATGTTGTACTTTCAACAACATCTGTCCACCTGCATTTCCATTCAGCCCAACTAATCTAATCAGTGTCTAATTTGCATATGAATGCCTGGCATGCTGTCTAGCCAGCAGACAACCCCAAGACATGTGTTTTTCCTGACCTTTGTCCACAAGCCACCTCCCAAAATCTTCATTTTTGGTTAGAAGTTGAAGAGGTGACATCTCCAAAAATGACTTCTGATGTTACTTTAAAAAAAGACTTATTGGAAAATTCGAATTTTGAAAAATGACTACTTTAGTACAACTTATAGAGGCAGTCCAGGTTTATCCCCAAATATGGGACAAGTCCCATGAACTATATTCAGACAGGACAGCCAAGCAAAGGACTTGGCAAGAAATTGGAAAAGAATTGACATCCAACTGGAACCAGTTGAACCCATATCACCCAGAAAAAAGAGGTAAGATTAATACAGCTTTGGGCTTGGTTGGGATGTAAACTAGTTAAAATGTCTGACATATTCTTATTTTTCCTTGTACAGTGAAAGATTTTCAGAAGAGATGGAAGTCTGTATCAGAGTCAAAAAATACTTATTGGAAATTTCGAAATTTTGAAAATTTCGAATTTTTCTAAAATTCGAATTTTGAAATTTCGAATTTTGAAATTTCGAATTTTCGAAAATTCGAAATTTTGAAAATTCGAAATTTTGAAAATTCGAAATGTAAAATACCCAACTGAAAATCTCTGTGCCATCAACTGATGGGTCCAATAGCGACGACGAGCTCTGTGAACGGGTCGTCCACGTAGTTTGCGACGGCATTGAAGCCTCATCAAGTGCAAAGTAAGAACAATTTCTTGGCATATATTCATTATGGGATCCATTTCACAAAGGAGAATAATGAATGTATGCAAGTGCTCTCTCTGCTGAAAATTGCAGAAATGGTTAAATATATAAGCTTTGGGAGGGTCTACAATTCAGTGGTTCTGAATGCTGATAGCCGCAATCGCGGTAAAACGCCGATAAACGCGGCAAAACGCCGCGAAATTCGCGGCAAAAACGGGCATTTTGAACGCCGGTTTTTGCGTTTGAAAACTTGAGTTTAGAAGTGTTTGCTTTTGCTTCTCGTGTGCATGGGGCCTAAGGCCTCTTGCTTACTGTAGCTTGAAAAGGCCCAGGACTTTTTACTGAGCCAAAATATAGCCCATTAATTGTAATGTGTTTATGCACACTGCCTATGTGCTGTGCATTATTTCGCCTCATGCGCGCAAATGGCCATTTACACATTGTGCAGAACGAGAACAAGTTTACACGCGAAAATGCACATAAATACACGTAAAGGCATACCAAAAAATAAATGAAAAAAGTCTGAAAAAGTAGATGCTCAAACAGGAATATCATATGCAAAAGGCCTAAAGAGACCTTGCCAGCACTACTTTTGTCTATACTTTAATACTTCTTTAACCACTTAACCCCCGGACCATATTGCTGCCCAATGACCAGAGCACTTTTTGCTGTAATAAATATCCCCCAAAAATATATAAAAAAACATTTTTTTCCCCTCAGTTTAGGCCGATACGTATTCTTCTACATATTTTTGGTAAGAAAAAAAAAATGGCAATTAGCGTTTGATTGGTTTGCGCAAAAGTTATAGCGTTTACAAAATAGGGGCAGTTTTATGGCATTTTTATAAAAAAATCTTTTTTTTACTAGTAATGGCGGCGATCAGCGTTTTTTTCAGTACTGCGACATTATGGCGGACACCTTTGACACATTTTTGGGACCATTGGCAATTTTTTTAGCGATCAATGCTATAAAAATGCCATTGGCAGTGAAGGTGTTAACACTAGGGGGCAGGGAAGGGGTTAAGTATGTTCCTGGGTGTGTTTTAACTGTATTGGGGGGGGGGGGGGGGAGAATCATTAAGGGAAATCACTGATCTTCTGTTCATACATTGTATGAACAGAAGATCAGCGTTTCCCCCGCTGACAGGGCCGGGAGCTTTGTGTTTACACACATAGCTCCCGGTCCTTGCTCTGTAACGAGCGATTGCGTATGCCTGGCGGCGATCGGGCCCGCCATGCACGCGCACAGGACTCGGGGGCAAGCGCACAGCTGCTCATCACCAGAATACTCATCAACAGCCACCATCAGCAGTACAGTACCAGCCATGTCCAAAAAAAGTTTACAGCAGTGAGGAGGCATTTTAGATCCTCAGCATGACTGATGAGAGCAGCAGGGATTTCTCAGTCAGATTCCAATTCAAAGTTTGAACTGATTGAAAGCAGTGGATCTGTGACCAAATTGGAGGAAGAAAGGGTCCCTCCTAAAAGGGTACATTGCTCCGAAAATCAGGTAGCCGCCAGCGCTAAACCCCAGGATGAAATGCCTAGGGCAAGTACTAACGCTGCAGTATCTCCCTATAGTACCAGTACTGGAGTGTCACAAATGGGAAAGACAACCGCTCCAGGTGAGCCCCAGGCAATCAATGTCCGTTTAGAACCCAGGCAGGTGCCGGCAATGCACTAGGCAATCAGAAGAAGAGGTTTTGGACAGCCGCACTCAAAAATAGGTAAAATGGATGCACTACAAAGAAAGCATACAGTGGGAACAAAAAACAGCTGACGCGTTTCGCATTGAGCTTCAATGCTTAGTCATAGCTATATACACTCTAAATAAAACAATACCTATATATATGTGTATGTGCAAGATTTGCCCAAGCCAATCATTACTCCACCCCACATCTCATGATGACAATGATTATGAGCATGTGTGAACATTTAGGTGGAAAAGAATGTGGCATAACCAACATAGATAAGAATAAATAAAGTGAAAAAAAAATGTGTTGAGAAATTAGATAATTGAGTGACAAAGTGAAAGAAGAGAATAATGGGACCATATAAGGCCAGTATGTTAGGTGAAGTGGCACGAGGTGTCTGTGTATGTTATATACCATGTCTGGTGTGAAAGTACCGAGTGCCAACAATATAGAATGTTGGTGATAACATGTGGGGCAAGGACATATGTATTGACAATACACGCATATGTGTGCAAATGCATACAATATGTAGGTGAGGTGTAAATATGTGATAAAGAAAAAACAGAACGAGATAGTGCTTCAGGGAAGGTAAAATGTAAAAAACTAACACTAAAATAAAATAAAATGAGCAATATACGAATAAGTATGTTTGTAAGGCATATCATTAAAAGAAAATCACCCAATTGCACAATGCGCTTAGTATCCCATATGTCATGAGGCTTCATTCACTTCGGTAGGGAAGTGAAAAGAAAAAATACTAGCGCTTGAAGATATCTCGTATGTCATTTGTGTGAAAGGGGCAAATGCCTAACAAGACTATGCCTACTGTTAATCATATAAAAACCAATCTATAACAAGTTCTGTTTAGGAAAGTAATATTTGTAAATAATTGTTTTATATTTATGTTAGAAAATGTATGAATAGAACCCTCATAGAAACACCTGGAATATCCGATACTGTGTAAACGAATGTGGCATACATGTAGGTGTATTGGAGTACAGTACCCATATAACATTAGATTCTGGTTGGTGGGAGGAGCCAACAACAATCGCCAAATTGGGTCTATGTATTTCTCTATGCAATGCTATTAGATCCTGGCTGGTGGAAAGGGCCAAAAGTGATCACGTCATTGCGTCAGACTGACACAGAAATCCCATACATACACATGTGACCCAATAGCCTTGAACAACTAAACAATCACACCTCATGTATGAATGTATTAGTGTATATATACACAAATATGAAAAATAAACGTATAAAATATGGGCTTCGGGGCACATGTAAGTGGGTACCAAACATAAGAGACCAATGGAGGGAGAGAATATTAATGGTAAAAATACTGGAACAGGGACACTCCGCTGACTGTAGGAGGGAGGAGGGGGAGGGGGGGGGAAGAAGAAAAGGGGAGAACTGCCATGAGGTTCAATCATAAAAGTGGGATACGTCCCATTCAAAGTTAAGCCCCTTGGGAATTCTTGTGTGAAGAGAGAAGATCCAATAGACCTCCCTCCTACACAGAATTTTAAACCTATCTCCCCCTCTAGTAGGGGTAAAAATCTTCTCCACGCCCTGTACCGTAAAGCTAGATAAATCCTTTGCATGGAAGATGTTCCAGTGTTTAGCAACATTGGTGTCATGGTCTTTAACAATGTCGTACAAGTGGTCACTCAACCTGTCCTTAAGTCTGCGGGTGGTGCGACCCACATACTGGGTTTTACAGATACTGCAACCAATGACATATATCACAAACTTGGAATTGCAGTTAATGAATTGTTTGATCGAAAAACTCTTCTCGCAGGAATAGGAATGTACAAGTGATCCTTTTTTAATCAGTTTGCAGTATCGACAGCCATCGATACCGCATTTGTAGGTGCCCTGGAACTGTAGCCAGTTGGTGTTGGTACGTTGACTCGGCTTGGGGACAGTTTACCACCTAGCGCGGGGGCACGGCGTGAGACGGTTCTAATGCCTCTTACCAGGATTTGTTGATATACTGTATCGTTATAGAGGATTGGCAGGTATTTGTTAATAATAGATCTAATCTTATTGAATTCAGAGCTGTATGGTGTTGAAAAAACTGGAACATCATTGGTGCAGGCGATGCGTGATTTTAAGGTTAAAGCATCAGAGGTTCCCAGGAGGGAATCCCTAGGTATATCATTGGCTCTGGATAAAGCTCTATTAATAGTTTTAAGGGGATAACCTCTCTCAATGAACCTCTGTAGCATGTCCCACATTTTTGGATGTAGTAGTCCCCACCGCCAGGACACCGCATTTTATTGTCGTTACATAGACGACCTGCTTTTTATAATTAATGATTGTCATATGGACTTAGACACCTGGCTCCAGTTTCTCAACGATAACAGCCTGAATCTCAGTTTCAAGGGAAACATGCAGGCTGTCACGATTGAATACTTGGATGTCACACTTTCGGGGATTAATGGCAGGATCACCACTAGCCTACACAGAAAGAAAACTGCGGGTAATGCCCTTTTACGGGCAGACTCGGCGCACCCTGGACACACCATAAAAGCAGTACCTTATGGTCAATTTTTGCGACTTAAGCGACTATATAGTTCCCCTGAAACTTTTTCAATCGAGGCTAATGACATGCTACAGAGGTTCATTGAGAGAGGTTATCCCGCAGGGAGCTGTGGTGGCTCAACGTGATTGGCACTGCGCTGACAAGCCATTCACCTCTGCAGCCAAGGGTTCGGATCCCGGTCTCGGCTACATGTGAATTGAGTTTGGTGGTCTCAGCCCGGCTCCCGGTGGGTGTGCTATGCAAGGTACGCCTGTGCTTAGTACGCCCACCCCCCCCCCCCCCACAAAAACCACCACACTTGCACGCACACAAAATTGGTTTAAAACACATGCACTTTGGCCATGCGGTCTCCTAAAATAAGAGAGGCGAAGGACCTACGGGGCTGGCTGGGTGGGCTAGGCCCCCTCACTCCCTCATAGGGGGAGTCCCTCTGCCCCATTGGGGTCCTGTTGGGCCCCAGTTGGGCTCCCAAGAGGAGCAGGTAGGGCGGGGTGAGTGGGAGGCCCCCCTTCACACCCGCCATTGCCACCAGGGGCATGGAGAAGGATGGCGATTGCCTCCGGGGGGAGGGTCTGCCTACTCCCAACTCCTGCTGTCCGGCTCCTCTCTCTCTCTCGAGTTCACGCACAAAAATACACTTTAAAAAAAAAAAAAAAAAAAGAGAGAGGTTATCCCCTTAAAACTATTAATAGAGCTTTACCCAGAGCCAATGATATACCTAGGGATTCCCTCCTGGGAACCTCTGATGCTTTAACCTTAAAATCACGCATCGCCTGCACCAATGATGTTCCAGTTTTTTCAACACCATACAGCTCTGAATTCAATAAGATTGGATCTATTATTAACAAATACCTGCCAATCCTCTATAACGATACAGTATATCAACAAATCCTGGTAAGGGGCATTAGAACCGTCTTACGCCGTGCCCCCACGCTAGGTGGTAAACTGTCCCCAAGCCTTTTCCAGAGTCAACGTACCAACACCAACTGGCTACAGTTCCAGGGCACCTACAAATGCGGTATTGATGGCTGTCGATACTGCAAACTGATTAAAAAAGGATCACTTGTACATTCCTATTCCTGCGAGAAGAGTTTCTCAATCAAACAATTCATTAACTGCAATTCCAAGTTTGTGATATATGTCATTGGTTGCAGTATCTGTAAAACCCAGTATGTGGGTCGCACCACCCGCAGACTTAAGGACAGGTTGAGTGACCACTTGTACGACATTGTTAAAGACCATGACACCAATGTTGCTAAACACTGGAACATCTTCCATGCAAAGGATTTATCTAGCTTTACGGTACAGGGCGTGGAGAAGATTTTTACCCCCACTAGAGGGGGAGACAGGTTTAAAATTCTGTGTAGGAGGGAGGTCTATTGGATCTTCTCTCTTCACACAAGAATTCCCAAGGGGCTTAACTTTGAATGGGACGTATCCCACTTTTATGATTGAACCCCATGGCAGTTCTCCCCTTTTCTTCTTTCCCCCCCTCCCCCTCCCCCAGTCAGCGGAGGGTCCCTGTTCCAGTATTTTTACCATTAATATTCTCTCCCTCCATTGGTCTCTTATGTTTGGTACCCACTTACATGTGCCCCGAAGCCCATATTTTATAAGTTTATTTTTCATATTTGTGTATATATACACTAATACATTCATACATGAGGTGTGATTGTTTAGTTGTTCAAGGCTATTGGGTCACATGTGTATGTATGGGATTTCTGTGTTATACTGTCAGTCGGACGCAATCACTTTTGGCCCTTTCCACCAGCCAGGATCTAGTAGCATTGCATAGAGAAGCACAGAGACCCAATTTGGCGATTGTTGTTGGCCCCTCCCACCAACCAGAATCTAATGTTATATGGGTACTGTACTCCAATACACCTACATGTATGCCACATTCGTTTACACAGTATCGGATATTCCAGGTGTTTCTATGAGGGTTCTATTCATACATTTTCTACTCAGTTTTTAACATAAATATAAAACAATTATTTACAAATATTACTTTTCTAAACAGAACTTGTTATAGATTGGTTTTTATATGATTAACAATAGGCATAGTCTTGTTAGGCATTTGCCCCTTTCACACAAATGACATACGAGATATCTTCAAGCGCTAGTATTTTTTCTTTTCACTTCCCTACCGAAGTGAATGAAGCCTCATGACATATGGGATACTAAGCGCATTGTGCAATTGGGTGATTTTCTTTTAATGATATGCCTTACAAACATACTTATTCGTATATTGCTCATTTTATTTTATTTTAGTGTTACAGTTTTTTACATTTTACCTTCCCTGAAGCACTATCTCGTTCTGTTTTTTCTTTATCACATATTTACACCTCACCTACATATTGTATGCATTTGCACACATATGCGTGTATTGTCAATACATATGTCCTTGCCCCACATGTTATCACCAACATTCTATATTGTTGGCACTCGGTACTTTCACACCAGACACGGTATATAACATACACAGACACCTCGTGCCACTTCACCTAACATACTGGCCTTATATGGTCCCATTATTCTCTTCTTTCACTTTGTCACTCAATTATCTAATTTCTCAACACATATTTTTTTCACTTTTTTTATTTTTATCTATGTTGGTTATGCCACATTCTTTTCCACCTAAATGTTCACACATGCTCATAATCATTGTCATCATGAGAGGACCAATCACATGTGGGGTGGAGTAATGATTGGCTTGGGCAAATCTTGCACACACACACACACACATATATATAGGTATTGTTTTATTTAGAGTGTATATAGCTATGACTAAGCATTGAAGCTCAATGCGAAACGCGTCAGCTGTTTTTTGTTCCCACTGTATGCTTTCTTTGTAGTGCATCCATTTATTTTACCACAATAAAGGGCTATTTTTGAATTTTACCTATTTTTGAGTGCGGCTGTCCAAAACCTCTTCTTCTGACTGGAGTGTCACACCCATAGCTGCCAGATGCTCTTGCCAACCCAACATGGCTGCCTTCCAACTCGGGATCAGCAAGCATTCTACCCTTCACTGAACAGCCAGGTGTGCAGGCCAAAATCGAGAAATTCTTTGAAATTGATTTATTTTTGGCTGGCACGTTGCTTCAAGTTATTGTGGATAAGACGCATTTATTTGGGGAAAACTAACTTTGGAGGAGATCAAATTGTTAATGGGTCTCACCCTTAACATGGGGCTTTTAAAAAATAAAAATAATAATAATTAAGCACATGCCTACTGGTCCCACCCACCCCATTTGATTTTCAGTAATTCCCAGGCCCCAATATGAGATAAATATGCACTTCCTTCACTTTAATGACAAAACCCAGTGCCCTCCCCAAGATCATCCAAACTATGACAAATTATATAAAATTTGCCCACGCAAGAAAAAAAATTTCTCAAAGATTGCAGAACTTTATGTCCCCGATCATAATGTATGTGGATAAGTCCTTGGTACACTTTACATGCCAGCTAGGAAAAAAAATTATGTATTCCTAGCAAAAAGGCCAAATAGAGAGTCAAATTACATAAGCTATGCGAAAGAGCCACGGGATATCTGTATGGGTTCCGCATTTATAAAGGAAGATTCCCAGCTCAAGCCCTTTGAGTGCCTGACCTACACGGGCACAACTTGAAGAATCGTATGAGACCTGGCATACCAACTGCTGCAGAAAGGTTATCTCATATACCTGAATAACTTTTATACCAGCCTGTCCCTTTTTAGACACCTACATTGTGAAAAAACCTGGCCCGTGGAAGCTCCAGAAAGAACAGGAAGGGCTTTCCACAAGCTTTAGTGAATAAATGACCACATGCTTCAGCCCTATTTGGCAAGAAGGTCCAGTTTCTGATATACAGTAGGTGACTGGGATATTGTGTCAATCTCGCTCCCTTTCTCGGCGAGATTGACCACCTACGAGCCCCATCGCGGGAGCCAGCGCCGAGCTGGCTTGCCGCGATGGAGACAAAGCCGTCATAGAAGCGACGGGGATCCGACGCGGATTCCCGCCAATTCTACACGTGGGCGGAGTTTGTTATGAATCCTGAAGGAGAAATCCCCGCCGGATTTTTAAAGAAAAATCCGGCATTGGTTCCCCCCTCAGGAGCATAACGGGCCCTTAGGTCTGTTATGGGTTGTAAGGAGACCCCCTACGCCGAAAAAACGGCGTGGGGGTCCCCCCACAATCCATAACAGACCCGTATCCAAAGCACGCCGGCCGGTCAGGAAGGGAGTGGGGGCGAGCGAGCACCCCCCCCCCCGCCGAGCCGTACCGGGCAGCATGCCCTCAACATGGGGGGGTTAGGTGCTCTGGGGCAGGGGGCGCACTGCGGCCCCCCACCCCAGAGCACCCTGTCCCCATGTTGATGAGGACAGGGCCCCTTCCCGACAACCCTGGCCGTTGGTTGTCGGGGTATGCGGGCGGGAGGCTTATCGGAATCTGGAAGCCCCCTTTAATAAGGGGGCCCCCAGATACCGGCCCCCCACCCTAAGTGAATGAGTATGGGGTACATTGTACCCCTACCCATTCACCTGCAAATAAAAAGTGTAAACACAAATAAACCACACAGGGTATTGAAATATTTTATTAGTTGGACGCCGGGGGGGGGGGTGTGTATGATCGCTTTTATAAAAGCGCCCCCCTCCGGCGGGCTTCTGTGGGGGGTGGGTGCCGCCGTCTGGTTCTCTTCCGCCGCCGGGGGGGGCGCATTGATAAAAGCACCCACCACCCGGCGGGCTTCTTTCGACGTCTTCGGCGGCTGGGGGGTCTTCTCCCACTCTCCGGGGTCTTCTCCTTCAGGACTCGCCGCCGCTAACTTTGTGTGTTGGCTCAATTACTAGCGGCGGCGAGTCCCCTCCTCTGTGACGTCGTCTTCTTCTTCTTCTCCAGATGTTGACGCGACGCTTCCTTCCGCTGTTACGGCTGGCGCGCGGCTCGCAGCGAGTTATATAGGCCTGTCTTGTGACGTCGCAGTCCCATCATGCTCCGGTAGGTACCACGTGCTACCTACCGGAGCATGATGGGACTGCGACGTCACAAGACAGGCCTATATAACTCGCTGCGAGCCGCGCGCCCGGCATAACAGCGTTAGGAAGCGTCGCGTCAACATCTGGAGAAGAAGAAGAAGACGACGTCACAGAGGAGGGGACTCGCCGCCGCTAGTAATTGAGCTAACACACAAAGTTAGCGGCGGCGAGTCCTGAAGAAGACCCCCGGAGAGCGGAGAAGACCCCCGGAGAGCGGAGAAGACCCCCGGAGAGCGGAGAAGACCCCCGGAGAGCGGAGAAGACCCCCGGAGAGCGGAGATGACCCCCGGAGAGCAGTAGAAGACACCGGAGAGTGGGAGAAGACCCCCCAGCCGCCGAAGACGTCGAAAGAAGCCCGCCGGGTGGTGGACGCTTTTATCAAAGCGCCCCCCCCGGCGGCGGAAGAGAACCAGACGGCGGCACCCACCCCCCACAGAAGCCCGCCGGAGGGGGGCGCTTTAATAAAAGCGATCATACACACCCCCCCCCCGGCGGCCAACTAATAAAATATTTCAATACCCTGTGTGGTTTATTTGTGTTTACACTTTTTATTTGCAGGTGAATGGGTAGGGGTACAATGTACCCCATACTCATTCACTTAGGGTGGGGGGCCGGTATCTGGGGGCCCCCTTATTAAAGGGGGCTTCCAGATTCTGATAAGCCTCCCGCCCGCATACCCCGACAACCAACGGCCAGGGTTGTCGGGAAGGGGCCCTGTCCTCATCAACATGGGGACAGGGTGCTCTGGGGTGGGGGGCCGCAGTGCGCCCCCTGCCCCAGAGCACCTAACCCCCCCATGTTGAGGGCATGCTGCCCGGTACGGCTCAGGGGGGGGGGGGGGGTGCTCGCTCGCCCCCACTCCCTTCCTGACCGGCCGGCGTGCTTTGGATACGGGTCTGTTATGGATTGTGGGGGGACCCCCACGCCGTTTTTTCAGCGTAGGGGGTCTCCTTACAACCCATAACAGACCTAAGGGCCCGTTATGCTCCTGAGGGGGGAACCCATGCCGGATTTTTCTTTAAAAATCCGGCGGGGATTTCTCCTTCAGGATTCATAACAAACTCCGCCCACGTGTAGAATTGGCGGGAATCCGCGTCGGATCCCCGTCGCTTCTATGACGCACTCGCTGGAATGTGCTTTTACTATTCCAGCGAGTGCGAGATATCGGCAGCCTGTCGCCGAGATTCAGCGCGATGCTGGCGTGCTAAAAACACATTCTCGGCGGCAGGCACTGTAGATATTTACGATTTATCTTTTTCATTTGGCCATTTACAATGCATACATCACCTACACCAAAATACATGAAAAGCCCCAACCCCTTTCTAAAATTAATCGAAGAAATAGTCACATCCCTGATCAGCAGAGACCCCCTGCCCAGAACACCTTCGCTGTGATGCTGTTAAGATACGTAGCAGTATAAATTTTGTCCAAAAATATAAAGAAAAATGCATTTAACAAAAATGTATTTTTAATTTATAGCACAAAAAATTAAAAAAACAGTAGTGATTAAATATCACCCCAAAAAAAGTATTTGTGTGACAAAAAGGACACAAATTTCATATGGGTACAGCTTTGCATGACCACGCAATTGTCATTCAAAGTGTGAGCGAAGAAAGCTGAAAAATGACCTGGGCAGGAAGGGGGGGGGGGGGGGGGTTAAAGTGCAGTCCAGTGTGACTACCAGGCAGAAATGTATGCCCATTCTAATAATTTCCCTGCAATTACAAGTTTATCTATGCATGTGTCTATCCTTCACATACTGTATATTACAGTGAGTAAAATTATTATAACATTTTACAAATCATTCATAACAAATTCTACTTTACCTCCATGAAGCGACAGGCAGGGATATGACGCTCTCATTAAGTCTTTGAGTAATCCATCTGCATGTTCTTGTTTGTCAACAAAAATAATGACGGATCCTTTTTCCTGGTAATGCCCCAAAAGCTCCAGTAGTTTAAGAAACTTTTTGTCTTCCTCTATTACAATCTTAAAAAAAAAAAAAAAATTGATTACTTACTTTTACCCCAAAAGTACCTATAATGTGTGCTTATTTTTGAGACTGGCAAGAACATATTAAACAGTGTTAACAATATTTTGTACTGTATGGGTATCAAGTACCATTAAAGGAGTTGTAAAGGAATTTTTTTTGCTGAAATGACTGTTTACAGGGTATAGAGACATAATAGTTAACTGATTCCTTTTAAAAACGATTAAAAAGAGATAAAAATCAATCATATAATGTACCTGTAGTTTCTAGTTTCGTTTTTGCATGTTATTTCCTGCCTCTGTGCTATACAGAGCATACAGAGCCATAGAGCAGTGATGGTTTGGAAAACGAAACTAGAAACTAGACACACAGTAATAACAACTCATTGAAGTTAGTGACCACAGAGAGAAAGCTCACAGTACTGTGGTTATCAGGAAACCGTCAACCAGGAAGTGTGGAGATCAGAGAAGAATTACAGCAACTCGAGAGCAAAAACGAACAATGAGTACATGAAAACAGCACTGCATTAAGGTAAAGGAAGCTATTAAGTTAAAAAAAAAATCCTTTACAAACCCTTTAAAAAATTACAGGTATGCAAAAAATATAGATAATGATCACGAATCTGACAATGTTTTGCTGTATGCAAAATGTATTTATTATTGATCTTTGTATAAAATAACTAAATTGTGGATGTATTAAAAAAAAAAGAAAAGATTTGTCAAATGTGTATAAATTTCTTATGAATTTTCTGCTTTTTAGATTGATGAATATACTCTTGAAAAAGCCATGTAAAATTCTGCAAAACATGTCAAGTGGAAGCATTGTCACATGAAATGCGATATATGCGTTTGTTGAACCCCATTACATTTTACTAAATACATTTTAATGATGTATAATAGTTATTCAAATATTTTAATATATTTTGGGTTTACTTGCACCTTTAAAGTCCCCCAAACTCTCTATATTTTCTCTATTTAATATTGGGATGGGGTGCCCATTTGATCATTCTTCATCTAGAAGTAAACAGTAGTAATATTAAACAGGGTGGACAATACGCCTAAATTTTTTCTAGTTCAGATGACGTAATCTATATTTGAGATTTTTAAAGCAGAGCTCCTCCGTAAAAAAAATATTGGCTGCCCCTACCACCATCAGGGAATCAGGAAGTGTTGCAGGTTCACTTCCCAGTTCCCTACTACGCATGTGCGAGCAGCGCTGCACGTCTTTCACTGGTCACCGTTGTGTTCTGGGAGCAGTGCGTTTGCCAGAACACAACGAGGGGTGACGCACTACCAAGTCTAGTCGCAGACTGTATGCATGGAAGTGGGTGCAAATACCTGTCTTAGACAGGTATCTGCACCACTCTTCCCCCTGAAAGGTGCCAATTGTGGCACCGGAGGGGGAAGGAATTCGATGAGCCGAAGTTCCACTTTAGAGTGGCGCGCCGCTTTAACTATGATATAATACTGTATGAAATAATTGTTTTTGTGTTTGTTTCTCTAGTAGTAATCAATATGGCTGAATTCTGTGGTAAGGCAAGGGAGGGACTTACGACTAAAATTGAACAATCTCAAGGAACTACTGTTACGAAGGAAGCAGCTATTAACAGGGCGTTTGCCAAATTACAATGAATGATGGATAAAAGGGCCAGAATTTTTGGGCATGAAAGGTACTTTGAGAAACAAAGAGGCTAATGCAATTACTTGGGGGTTAAGGATGCAAATCTTTCCCAACCTTAAAAAAATTGATGAGGTAAAAAGTTCTTGGGAGCAGGGTTTGCAGTCATGTTCTTTAACCGCTTCCCACCCACCCAACATCATATGACGTTGTCGACTTTGGTGATATCTGAATGATGCCTGCAGTTACAGGCGTCATTCAGAAATATCTTTCTTTTACAGCCAGCAATTCACTTCATCATAAGATCATAGCAACTGTTAAGCCACTTGATTATTCTTACAAGTGGCAGGAGGGGACGGAGAAGAAACCGACGGACACTGGATGATGACCATAGAGATTTTCTAGCGGGCCAGAAGCCTCTATGATTGTTTGGAGGCGGGGAATGTTACGAAAAAATGCCGCAGCCCCGGCTGAGAAGCCAGCATTGTTTTTTTTATTTTTATTTCAGGCTTCCCAGCCTAGGAGGTGAGATCTGGGGAACTTATTGAGGACCCGTCACACACTATTTTTATTACAAGGGATGTTTACATTCCTTGTAATAGGAATAAAAGTGATAAAAAAAAATACATAAAAATGAAAAAAGAAGCCATCAAGCTAGAAAAATAAAAGTAAAATTAACGAATAAAAAAAATGTTAAAGCGCCCCCAGTCCCTGCATGTTTGCTCACAGAAGCGAACGTATACACAAGTCGCGCCCACATATGTAAACAGCATTCAAACCATGTGAGGTATTGCCGCGACTGCTAGAGCGAGAGCAATAGATTCTGGCCCGAGACCTTCTCTAACTCAAAACACGCAACCTGTAAAAAAAAAAATCATAGAATGCATCAAGATAAAAAAAAACTTCTGCCTTTAGAACCACTTTAAGGAGCATAGGAGGTACTACCACTCGGTACCTTACTTTTGACAGTCTGTCCAGCATTTGTTGAGTGGATAGAGGTTGATTTGGTGTAGAGCAGTCAGGTACAGTGTGCGTAGTGTATTGTGGTGAATGTAGCAGATTTCTGATGCACCATTTCAACATGTCCAGTAAAAAAAAAAAAATAATGGCGGCAGACAGATATTTTATGGAAAAAAAAAGTTAACCGCAAAAGCCATTCTACTACAAGTCTATTGCCATTTTGTGTAGGGCATATGCAAATCCTTGTGTAGGGAGGAAGGTAGGAATGAGCTTTGTCCCTCAGGTGATTGGGCGAGGGGTACCCCCAGCAACAGGCACATATTATTGGAAGGACACCTTCTGTAAAATACATTTTTATAAGCAATGCATATAGAGGGCTCTTTTTTGCGATTTGACCACATTAGGAACATAAGATGCATGCACTAGCACCAAAGAAAGATAAAACACTGTTTATCTCAAGGCAGGGCCTAGCTGCCTTGGCAACATGCAAAGATTTGCATATTAAGGTCATGGACATTATTAAACTTATAAGTAGGGTTGTCCCGATACCACTTTTTTAGGACTGAGTACAAGTACCGATACTTTTTTTTTTTTTATGTACTCGCAGATTACCGATACTTTTTCTTACAGGCAGCCATGTCTCCGTCCCCCACACAGGCAGCCATGTCTCCGTCCCCCACACAGGCAGCCATGTCTCCGTCCCCCACACAGGCAGCCATGTCTCCGTCCCCCACACAGGCAGCCATGTCGTCGTCGTCCCCCATAGGCAGCCATGTCTCCCCCCCCCATAGGCAGGCATGTCCCCCCCCCCCATAGGCAGGCATGTCTCTCCCCCCCATAGGCAGGCATGTCTCTCCCCCCCATATGCAGGCATGTCTCCCCCCCCCATATGCAGGCATGTCTCTCCCCCCCCCCCATGCAGGCATGTCTCTCCCCCCCCCCATACGCAGGCATATCTCTCCCCCCCCCCATACAGGCATGTCTCTCCCCCCCCCCCATACGCAGGCATGTCTCTCCCCCCCCATACGCAGGCATGTCTCTCCCCCCCCCCCATACGCAGGCATGTCTCCCCCCCCCAGGATCCCCCCCCCCCCCCATACGCAGGCATGTCTCTCCCCCCCCCCATATGCAGGCATGTCCCCCCCCCATATGCAGGCATGTCTCCCCCCCCCCCATATGCAGGCATCTCTCCCCCCCCCCCATATGCAGGCATGTCTCCCCCCCCCATATGCAGGCATGTCTCCCCCCATATGCAGGCATGTCTCCCCCGCCATCTAGCTGTTCGGCGCTCAGGCCAGGGAACATAACAGTTTTCATTTAAATAGCTGCGTGTGCCCCGCCGTGCGTCGTCATGGCCCCTCCTCCTTGTCCGGGCACTTTGATAGACAGATCACCCGTCTACAATCCTGGGACAGGTGATCTGTCTATCAAAGTGCCCGACAAGGGGGAGGGGCCATGACGATGCACGGCAGGGAACACACAGCTATTCAAATGAAAGCGGTTATGTTCCCTGGCCTGAGCGCCGAACAACTAGACGGCGGCAGCGGCATATGTATCTGAGGACTGCTCTGCTCTCCGCCCTCTCTCCGACTTCTTCTCCGCCTTCCTCGCTGCCCCCTCAGTCTCCTCTCTGATTGCTTCCCGCCCCCACTCAGAAAAAAAAAAAAAAAAGTATCCGCATCAGGAGCATTTGCGCGAGTACAAGTACTCGCGCAAATGCTCAGTATCCGTCACGATACCGATACTAGTATTTAAAACCCAATTCCCACACTGCTATTATCCTTCACATTGCTTACCCACTGCTCGATTCACCACCGAGGATAGAAGCACCAGCAAGTACAGATTAAGATAACAGGTGTGCAAGTAAAATATGGCAACTCTTGCGCTATTCATAGCTTTATAGATTCTTTTAATTAGTATGTTGTCCTGTATAACAAGCATCTCCATAGTACTCACCACATGCTGTTCAACGTCAGAACATACTACACTTCTGCCTCCAACTTGGACCTCTATTGGCTTGTTTAGTATTCTTCGGGCTAAAGCTTCCATGGCCCTTGGGAATGTAGCAGAGAACATAACAGTTTGACGATCTGGACGAACGTTGTCGATGATTCTCATGACCTGAAAAAAAAATTGGATAAATACCTTACAAGTTGAAAATGCTATGTTTTACAAAATGGTAAAAGAAGGTTGTTGAACCTTACAGATTTTTGATCTTAACGTAGAACCCCAGATAAATATTTAAAATGAATACCATTTAATACAGCCACGTATTAAAAATTAGATTTTTGGTTTACCTGTAAAATCCTTCTTTTGCAGCACAGACCACAGGACACAGAGCCCCTTTATATTCATTACGCATAGGTGTACGTGGCCACTATATTTTGGGTACTGGCAAATATTTTTTGTAACAAGCCTTAAACCACAAAGGAGGGATTGGGTGCCCCGTAATGAATTCCAAGAAAGGGATTTTACAGGTAAATCAAATATCCCATTTTGTTTATCATACATCTCAGGACAGAGAACACCTCTATATTCAACATGCATTTCAGAGAACAACAAGTAGGACAACAAACCATCAGGCCCCTATAAAACCAAAACAAGTTAGAACTAAGTGCAGCAGTCTCCAAAACACGCTGACCAAGGTCATCACTCTCAGCGACTAACATCCACCTGGTTAGAACTTGGTAAAAAGTATGAATCAAAATCCAAGTAGTGACTGCACAAACTGAGTTACAGAAACTGGATGTTGAATAGCCCAAGAAGGATAGCCCAAATTCTGGGCAAATGAGTCACTGAAAACTATGAACCATGCCCTTAAAACCGTAAGCCTGTGAAAAATTGATATTGATATGGAAACTGCATGACCTGATATGTTCCTTATGGCCTAACATTGATGTTGAAGTCAATGCATTTACAAACTCATAAGGGATTCTATATTTTTATATTCATAAATATGTGTTTATGAACTCAAATCGGAGTCTCGGACTGCTTGTAGACTTTAGAAATTCATGCTTGTGTCGTTTTTTTTCCAATGGGTAGGAGTTTAACCACATCAGCCCTGGAAGATTGACCAGAGCACTTTCTACAATTTGGCAATCACAATAAGCGTATATTGATTGGTTTGCGCAAAAGTTATAGTTTCTACAAACTATGGGAAAGATTTATGGCATTTGTATTTCTTTTATTAAATTTTTCACTAGTAATAGTGGCGATCTGCGATTTTTTGCAGTACTGTGACAGGAGTGATGAGTAGGAGAGGAGACATATCGCTGTTCCTACTTACTAGGATCAAAGGACATGTCTTCTCTCCTGACAGCACAGGGATTTGTTTAAGCCAGGGGTCTCCAATCTTTTCAAACAAAGGGCCAGTTTATTGTCTTTCAGACTTTAGGAGGGCCAGATTGTGGCCAGCAAAGGCAATAAATATCATGGGCCCAGCATTAGTGAAAATAAATATGGCCCTAGGGTTGTTGGTCAATAGGAGGAGGAGTAGTATCCCATTATTGGTAACAGTGGCAGATATAGTGCCCCATTGTTGGTGTCAGTGGGAGGATTTTTTTTCTCATATCAGTGGGAGTAATAGTGCCTCAAGGGCCAGATAGAGGCTAGCAAAGGGCCACATCTGGCCCTCGGGCCACAGTTTGGAGACCCCTGGTTTAAGCGATGGCGCGTGGCCGGCAGCAATCGGTTAAAAAAAAAGGTTTTTGTATGTTGCAAGTTTTATATGTTTGATACCTAGAATGGAATTGATAGTGGTTTTTGAATGATCTACTAGGTGTCACTGTTGGTAGCAACCATTTGGATACTAACTTATGGTTTTTAGGAAGTGTCTGGTTTATTTTTTAATTTGGTGTGGTTATATACCAGTAGGTCATATAATTTCTCTAGAATCATTTTTTATTCGTAATTAGTGTGGGAGGGTGAAGTATGACTGTATTTGCTTTTAACTAAAACAAGCTCTTAAAACCAGGATTTTCGGTGGAGGAATTATTGCTAATGGAACTAGTCCCAATGAGGTATAGCTAATACACTATACAGTGGGGAAAATAAGTATTTGAACACCCTGCTATTTTGCAAGTTCTCCCACTTGGAAATCATGGAGGGGTCTGAAATTGTTATCGTAGGTGCATGTCCACTGTGAGAGACATAATCAAAACAAAAATTCCAGAAATCACAATGTATGATTTTTTAACTATTTATTTGTATGATACAGCTGCAAAGAAGTATTTGAACACCTATCAGCTAGAATTCTGACCCTCAAAGACCTGTTAGTCTGCCTTTAAAATGTCCACCTCCACTCCATTTATTATCCTAAATTAGATGCACCTGTTTGAGGTCATTAGCTGCATAAAGACACCTGTCCACCCCATACAATCAGTAAGAATCCAACTACTAACATGGCCAAGACCAAAGAGCTGTCCAAAGACACTAGAGACAAAATTGTACACCTCCACAAGGCTGGAAAGGGCTACAGGGAAATTGCCAAGCAGCTTGGTGAAAAAAGGTCCACTGTTGGAGCAATCATTAGAAAATGGAAGAAGCTAAACATGACTGTCAATCTCCCTCGGACTGGGGCTCCATGCAAAATCTCACCTCGTGGGGTCTCAATGATCCTAAGAAAGGTGAGAAAAAGGGATTTTTAAATACAGCTTACCTGTAAAATCCTTTTCTTGGAGTACATCACGGGACACAGAGCGGCATATTCATTACTATATGGGTTATATGGAGTACCTTCAGGTGTGGACACTGGCAATCTCAAACAAACAGGAAGTCCCTCCCTATATAACCCCCTCCCCTAGAGGGAGTCCCTCAGTTTTGTAGCAAGCAGTATGCCTCCCAAAATGTTCCCAAAAAGAGGGGTGGGAGCTCTGTGTCCCGTGATGTACTCCAAGAAAAGGATTTTACAGGTAAGCTGTATTTAAAAATCCCTTTTTCTTTCTCGTACATCACGGGACACAGAGCGGCATATTCATTACTATATGGGATGTCCGAAAGCAATGCTTTAATGAGGGGAGGGAGACATCTTCCAAAGAAGGATTTAATTTAGAGGTATACTCAAATACTAGTAAATCCAACTTAAACGAGAAATGTAAATCTCAAATCAAGGGAGCCCCCTCAGATCCTGAGGAGCTTGAATCGCGGCCTGTAGTACTGACTGCCCAAAGGCTGTATCCGCATTCCTTCTTACGTCCAATTGCTAAAATTTTGTAAACGTGTGGACTGATGACCACGTTGCTGCCTTGCATATTCGAGCCATAGAGATCTGATGATGATGTGCTGCCCAGGAGGTGCCCCTGGCCCTGGTAGAATGGGCCTTTACCGACAAAGGAGGAGGCAACCTCTTCAAACCGCAGGCCTGAACGATTAATTGTTTAATTCATCTTGCGATGGTGGATCAAGCAGCTGCCTGACCCATCTTGGGCCCTTCCGGTAAAACGAACACCACATCTGTTTTCCGAACCTTCTCTGTAGCTTTAAGATAGGCCTTTATGGCCCTGACAATATCCAACGTATGCAGCAACCCCTCCTTTCTAGAGGTGGGTTTTGGAAGAAGGATGGAAGTACCACATCCTGGTTCAGGTGGAAACTGGATATAACCTTTGGTAGAAAGGAAGGATGAGGACGGAACCCCGCCCTATCCTTATGCAAAATGAGATATGGTTCCTTACAAGATAAGGCTGCCAATTCCGATACTCTCCTGCCGAAACTATGGTGATCAGAAATACCGACTTTCTAGTCAGTAAACCCAAAGGTACCTCAGCCAACGGCTCAAGGGGTTGTTTCTGTAGAGATGACAGAACAAGATTTAAGTCCCATGGACAAAGTGGTGATTTGACCGGAGGATTAACACGTAAGACTCCCTGTACGGAGGTCTTAACCAGCGAGTGGGCGGCCAGCGGCCTCTGAAACCACACTGATAAGGCTGAAATCTGTCCCTAGATCGTGCTTAATGCCCGGCCTTTATCCACTCCTAGCTGGAGAAAACGTAATACTCTATCAATGGTATACTTGCGGGAAACCCATCTCTTAGCCTCACACCAGCCTACGTAGGCCCTCCAAACCCTGTAACAAAATTACCCTGGAGGCCGGCTTTCTAGCCTTAATGAGGGTAGGGATTACCTGCCTAGACAGACCTCTACCCCTGAGAATCAGGGATTCAGCCGCCAGGCCGTCAATTTTAGACGCCGTAATGCAGGGTGGAGGATCGGGCCTTGTGAGAGTAGGTCTGGCCATAGAGGAAGAGTCCAAGGGCCTTCCGCTGCCAATTTCAGGACTAGTGAGTACCATGCCCTCCGGTACCAAGCTGGGGCTACCAGGATAACCGGCCTGTGCTATGATCCTGCGCCACAGGCGGGTAGTAACTGCAGCGGGGGAAATGCATATAGAAGCTATGATTGATGCCAAGGGCAAACCAACACATTGGTTCCGCAGGCCATAGGGTCCCTCGTTCGAGACATGAACCTGTCTAGCTTCTTGTTGAATCCTTATGCCATGACCTCCACGTCTGGCACTCCCCACTTCTGGCAGATTGTCTGAAAAAAACTTGTGGATGCAGAGACCACTCCCCCGGCGACAGGGTTTGGCGACTTAGGAAGTACGCCTGCAGGTTGTCCACCTCGGGAATGAATGTCGCCGATATGCAGGGTACATAAACCTCTGCCCACCGAAAAACCAAGCTCCTCTCACTCTGAGTGGCTTGACTCTTGGTTCCCCCTTGGTGGTTCACATATATGCCACCGCTGTGGCATTGTCTGAATGACTTCTCACCAAGGACCCCTGTAATCTGGATGTCTATGCCAGGAGGGCTAGCCGAGCCGCTCTGATCTCCCAGACCTTGATGGGCAGCTGCCTCTCCGCCTCTGCCCAAGTTACTTGGCGAGTGAACCCGTTCAAGACCGCTCTCCGGCCTTCCAGACCACTGGGCAGAACCAAGCTGCTAGAATTGCTGTCTGTAGGACACGAGTGTGGAAGCGTGTGGTATCGCCTCGAACATGGCCATTAGTTTGCCTAGTAATCGCATACATAGGCGAATAGTTGGTTCTCTTTTGCTTAGAACCAACTGAATTAATCTTTTGATAGCCTCGACCTTTACCAGGGGCAGGAACACCCATCTTCTGTTCTGTGTCTAATCTCATGCCGAGATATTCCAACTGCTTTGTAGGTTGAAATGCTGATCTTTCCCCAGTTTAGGACTCAGCCGAACCTCTCGAGGTACTGAACCATGAGGGCTACTACGCATTCCACCAAGGAAGCGAGTGATCTATGATTAAGAGGTCGTCCAGGTATGCTAGGACCGAGATCCCTTGGATCCTTAAGACTGACTAGAATTGGAGCAAGGACCTTCGTGAATACCCGAGGGCCATAGCCAGCCCGAAGGGGGGCGTCACGAATTGGAAGTGACGCTGTATCACTGCGAAGCGTAAAAACAAAAATATTTGATGTGGCTGCAAGACTTGGTACATGAAGGTAACCATCCTTTATGTCTATAGAAGCCAGATCCTTCTGGAGTGTGGCGGCTGCTGACCGAACGGATTCTGTCCGGAAAGAGCGAACCTTTAGGTAAGCATTTAAACCTTTTAGGTCCAAAATTGGTCTGACATCGCCGATGGGCCTTGGTATGACAAACAGATTGGAATAGAAACCTAGCCCCTGTTCTTGGGCTGGTACCTCTACCATTATGCCCTGGTAAGCAGATGAACCAACGCCGCCCACATTGAGGCCTTCCTTGTGGAGGAAATTTTTTAGAAATTCTAATCTGTAGCCTGCGGCCACAGATGATCGGACCCCCTCTGTCGGGGATCGATCCCCAGAGGCCTGTCCTTGCGATCCATTTTAAAAGTTTGATCGCGCAGGAGGTCCGTACTGCCTGGAATTTGAGGGCCCCGGAACAGGGGGGGAACTGCCTTTTAAACGCAGGACCCCGGAACTTCTTTTGACTGGTAAAAGGGTACTTTTGCCACTTGAAACAGTCTGAATGTATTTATCCAGATCTTTCCATGGAAGGGCAAACCTGCCAGCAGTCTTTTACATGGGCTCGGCCGCCCAGTTCTTCAACCATAAGAGCCTTCTCATATGCACTAAAAATAGTGACAACGAGACGCCTGCTGGATGGAGTCTTTTTATAACCTCTACCGCAAAGCACAGAGCTCTGGGAATATCCAATAACTCCTCTGCCTATTGGGCAGGGATGTCTTAAGCATCTGCTTTATCTGGTTCGTTAACGCCTGACAAAACTCCAATTGCAGCCCCTGCTGGCTGTAGCCAAGGATGCTGGAAAAAGTGTCTCTAAACGTTTATTGACCGGGACCTTAAACATTTGTATGTTTCCCCTTAGGCCAGTTAATGATTTATTCACCCATTAGATGGCTGCGTCCACAGTTGGGAGCGCCCCCTTTCTTAGAAAAATGTTTTTTCCATAGGGTAAATAACAGAAAACCCTCCAGGTGGTCTCCCATCCAGGCACTAACCAGGCCCGACCCTGCTTAGCCTCCGAGATCAGACGAGATCGGGCGCTTTCCGGGAGATGCGGCCTCAAGGACCTCACGGGTAGTTGAAAAACAGTGCCCGAACCGGGACCTGAACCCTGGACCCTCAGATTAAAAGTCCGATGCTCTACCAACTGAGCCATCCGGGGCCCCCTTTTTAAAGAGCACTTGGTCAGGGGAAAGAGTGCCTGCAAGCACAAATATTTCCTGGCAGACGTGCATAAAGACTACCCTCTCGTCAGCTTTAGGCGGCAGAAAAAATTCTGTCCGGTCGTCCCAATCCTGGAAAAACCAATCCCTCTTACAGAGGATGGGCCATAAACGCTGCGTTGCTTAAAGGCGTTTTTAAAAGAAACCCAAAGAGGATACCGCAGGAACCTGAGGCTCTGGAAATGGCAAATTGAATGCCAAGCGGGCCATGTCTGTCAAAGACTGGACCCACAGACTCTCCGCCTGGGAGGCTGAAAACGATTCTACAGTGGTAGATCCTCTAGGTTCTGTCCCTTTTGGCGATGGGGATCTAGTCCGCTTCTTGCCAGAAAAAGAGCCAGCGATCATAGCTGTTAACCTCTTTTCTCTAGCCCCCCTAGGGTGACGGCTAGCATCTCCTCTGTGATAACACAGGGTTGGGCCGACCTGGGCCAGCCTCAGCACCAGACCCCCTTAATGGCTTATCCAGGGTGACCCCCTATAGGAATAACCTGTGGGGAAAGTATTGGCATATTATCAGAACCAGAGGAGGAACCCCTTTGTCTTTGCCTTTTCTCTTTATTTTTTTTTATTTTTTTGATCCTGAACCCTTGGAAGCCATAATACAAAAGCGAAGGACTCCGCTTACAACAACAGACTGTTATAGCCAGGAGTACAAAAAAATAAGGTTTAGGGGACAATAGGATCACTAATGCCCCAAAACCGGTGGGGCTCAGTATGTTTTCTTTTATATGTTATTCACCACATACAGCCCCACCCCCAACATGTTTGCCAGCATTCAACCTGTTGCCAAGGGGATTTTGGCTTAACAAAAAGTATTGGAGCTGACTCCAGTATGTAGTACCCCTTCTCGCCACCGGGAGTCACTGTGCTGCCAGCTCTACGTCCTCTCTCTCTCCAGCTCAGCTCTGAACTGAGCTAAGAACGCGCCTGCTGTGTATAACAGCAATTAAAGGCGCGCCCACTCTACACTGCAGTCACACTCCCGCCCCTCCCCCCCCTCCCGAACGGCGCGAAAATTTTCTATATGCATGCGCGCGACTGTCGGGGGAGGAGAGCCCAGGAGGAGACGCACTCTGGAGCCCAGGAATGCAGGTTGGAGGACGCATCAGGCGGCAGATTTGAATCCCGGCAAGGTAAGGCTAACACAGGCCCCTAAGGAGTCCCTTTAGCCTAGAGACAGATCTTTTTTTTTTTTTTTTTTTTTTTAAAGATCTTCAACCAGCGAGCAGCAGGTAGCTAGCAAACATACATAGATAGGTAGGGGGATCAAGTTATGGGGGAAACATTTCAGGGCATCCTGTCTATCAGACATAGTGACCATGGTGCCAATGCAGAGCATACTCAGGCTACCCCCCTTAAGATCCCCCTGGAGAGCCTGCTGTCGAACCAAGTCCCGCAGGCTCCCCACTTACCTGCTCCATGCAGCAGGACGTTTTGCAAAACGGTCCAATCTTCTCCCATCTCCGTGGGTAGCGTAGTAGACCCTCAGGCCCTGGGGTCCTATGAAGGTACCCACTGTCCTGGACCTATATAGCACCCTGGCAAACAGGAACTTATGGTTTTTACAAACTCCAAGTCCTGGGCCCAGGGTCCAGCCCTCCAAAGAGGAGCATTATAGGCAAAACCCCACGGTTTGGGGCCCGGGTACTGTCCACTTTGGCACTGAGGCTCCTTGGACAGATCCGGTTAGCCCGCCCTTAATCCCAAGGATGTGGAGCAAAGCTATTCCGTGACCAACACCTAAGACACTGGCGAAAAAACTGAGGGACTCCCTCTAGGGGAGGGGGTTATATAGAGAGGGACTTCCTGTTTGTTTGAGATTGCCAGTGTCCACACCTGAAGGTACTCCATATAACCCATATAGTAATGAATATGCCGCTCTGTGTCCCGTGATGTACGAGAAAGAAATCAGCCCAGGACTACACAGGAGGAGCTGGTCAATGACCTGAAAAGAGCTGGGATCACTGTTTCCAAGGTTACTGTTGGTAATACACTAAGACGTCATGGTTTGAAATCATGCATGGCACGGAAGGAAGAAGAATGATGAGTACCATCCCAAGAACACCATCCCTACTGTGAAGCATGGGGGTGATAGCATCATGCTTTGGGGGTGTTTTTCTGCACATGGGACAGGGTGACTGCACTGTATTAAGGAGAGGATGACCGGGGCCATGTATTGCGAGATTTTGGGCAACAACCTCCTTCCCTCAGTAAGAGCTTTGAAGATGGGTCGAGGCTGGGTCTTCCAACATGACAATGACCCGAAGCACACAGACAGGATAACCAAAGAGTGGCTCTGTAAAAAGCATATCAAGGTTCTGGCGTGGCCTAGCCAGTCTCCAGACCTAAACCCAATAGAGAATCTTTGGAGGGAGCTCAAACTCCGTGTTTCTCAGCGACAGCCCAGAAACCTGACTGATCTAGAGAAGATCTGTGTGGAGGAGTGGGCCAAAATCCCTCCTCCAGTGTGTGCAAACCTGGTGAAAAACTACAAGAAACGTTTGACCTCTGTAATTGCAAACAAAGGCTACTGTACCAAATATTAACATTGATTTTCTCAGGTGTTCAAATACTTCTTTGCAGCTGTATCATACAAATAAATAGTTAAAAAAAAATCATACATTGTGATTTCTGGAATTTTTTTTTTGATTATGTCTCTCACAGTGGACATGCACCTACGATGACAATTTCAGACCCCTCCATGATTTCCAAGTGGGAGAACTTGCAAAATAGCAGGGTGTTCAAATACTTATTTTCTGCACTGTATATGACAAACTGTCAGGTGTCTTACAAGTTTGTTGACCACATTTAGCATAATCCTTTTGATACAAATTTTTTAATGGATTGGTATGAGGCTTGGTATGGTTATCGGGCGCCATCTGTGTGTTGTAAGGCAGGGGTGGTCAACCACCGGTCCGTGGCCCACAACCGGGCCGCAGCTCTTCTGCAACCGGGCCGCGGGTGCGAGCAGGCGGAATGAGACTTTTCTTCCTCCTGCCATCGCTCTGTAATCCTCACAGAGCCTACAGCGGTAGGCGGAACAATTCTGGGTGGAGGCGGCGCTGCCCGAGGTTATCAAACAGGCGATTGGCTGCTAGGAATGTCCTTCATCCTAGCAGCCAATCACCTGTTTGTTACCTCGGCCCTCCATCCAGAACTGTCCTGCCTCCCCCCTGCAACGCCTCTCCTGTCCCTATTCAGACATGTTGTGCCTCCCTTCGATCTGTCTCTGTAAGGTAGGACAGTGAGGGGGTGAAGTAAAGCGCTAATATCTGAATGTGGGGGGAGGATTCTGAGCCTCAGGATTGCAGTGATGTGGGGAAGGGGCCGAGGACTGGAGTGTGTGTGGGAGGGGACGGGCCGAGGACTGGAGTGTGTGTGGGAGGGGACGGGCCGAGGACTGGAGTGTGTGTGGGAGGGGACGGGCCGAGGACTGGAGTGTGTGTGGGAGGGGACGGGCCGAGGACTGGAGTGTGTGTGGGAGGGAGGGGACGGGCCGAGGACTGGAGTGTGTGCGGGAGGGAGGGGACGGGCCGAGGACTGGAGTGTGTGTGGGAGGGAGGGGACGGACCGAGGACTGGAGTGTGTGTGGGAGGGAGGGGACGGACCGAGGACTGGAGTGTGTGTGGGAGGGAGGGGACGGACCGAGGACTGGAGTGTGTGTGGGAGGGAGGGGACGGACCGAGGACTGGAGTGTGTGTGGGAGGGAGGGGACGGACCGAGGACTGGAGTGTGTGTGTGGGAGGGGACGGACCGAGGACTGGAGTGTGTGTGTGTGGGAGGGGACGGACCGAGGACTGGAGTGTGTGTGTGGGAGGGGACGGACCGAGGACTGGAGTGTGTGTGTGGGGAGGGGACGGACCGAGGACTGGGGTGTGGGTGGGGGGGGGGCGGACCGAGGACTGGAGTGTGGGGGGGGCGCACCGAGGACTGGAGTGGGGGGGGGGCGGACCGAGGACTGGAGTGTGGGGGGGGGGGGGGGACCGAGGACTGGAGTGTGGGGGGGGGGGCGGACCGAGGACTGGAGTGTGGGGGGGGCGCGGCGCGACCGAGGACTGGAGTGTGGGGGGGGGGCGCACCGAGGACTGGAGTGGGGGGGGGGGGGGGGGACCGAGGAGGCTGGAGACTGTGGGGGGGGGGGGGCGGACCCGACCGAGGACTGGAGTGTGGGGGGGGGGCGGACCGAGGACTGGAGTGTGGGGGGGACGGACCGAGGACTGGAGTGTGTGTGTGTGGGAGGGGACGGACCGAGGACTGGAGTGTGTGTGTGTGGGAGGGGACGGACCGAGGACTGGGGTGTGTGTGTGGGAGGGGACGGACCGAGGACTGGAGTGTGTGTGTGGGAGGGGACGGACCGAGGACTGGAGTGTGTGTGTGGGAGGGGACGGAACGAGGACTGGAGTGTGGGGGGGCGGACCGAGGACTGGAGTGGGGGGGGGGGGGGGGGGGCGGACCGAGGACTGGAGTGTGGGGGGGGGGCGGACCGAGGACTGGAGTGTGGGGGGGCGGACCGAGGACTGAAGTGTGGGGGGGCGGACCGAGGACTGGAGTGTGGGGGGGACGGACCGAGGACTGGAGTGTGGGGGGGACGGACCGAGGACTGGAGTGTGGGGGGGACGGACCGAGGACTGGAGTGTGTGTGTGTGGGAGGGGACGGACCGTGGACTGGAGTGTGTGTGTGTGGGAGGGGACGGACCGAGGACTGGAGTGTGTGTGTGTGGGAGGGGACGGACCGAGGACTGGAGTGTGTGTGTGTGGGAGGGGACGGACCGAGGACTGGAGTGTGTGTGTGGGAGGGGACGGACCGAGGACTGGAGTGTGGGGGGGCGGACCGAGGACTGGAGTGGGGGGGGACGGGCCGAGGACTGGAGTGTGTGTGGGAGGGGACGGGCCGAGAGTGTGTGTGGGAGGGAGGGGACTGGAGGACTGTGTGTGGGAGGGAGGGGACGGGCCGAGGACTGGAGTGTGTGTGGGAGGGAGGGGACGGGACCCTGGAGTGTGGGGGGGACGGACCGAGGACTGGAGTGTGTGGGGGGACGGACCGAGGACTGGAGTGTGGGGACGGACCGAGGACTGGAGTGTGGGGGGACGGACCGAGGCCTGGTGTGTGGGGGGACGGACCGAGGACTGGAGTGTGGGGGGACGGACCGAGGACTGGAGACTGGACGGACCGAGGACTGGAGTGTGGGGGGACGGACCGGACTGGAGTGTGGGGGGACGGACCGAGGACTGGGAGTGTGGGGGGACGGACCGAGGACTGGAGAGTGTGGGGGGCGGACCGAGGACTGGAGTGTGGGGGGACCGAGACGGGAGTGTGGGGGGGGGGGGGGGACGGACCGAGGACTGGAGTGTGGGGCGGACCGAGGACTGGGGGGGGGGCGGACCGAGGACTGGGTGTGGGGGGGCGGAGAGAGACTGGGGGGGGGGACGGACCGAGGACTGGAGTGTGGGGGGACGGACAGAGGACTGGAGTGTGGGGGACGGACCGAGGACTGGAGTGTGGGGGGACGGACCGAGGACTGGAGTGTGGGGGGACGGACCGAGGACTGGAGTGTGGGGGGACGGACCGAGGACTGGAGTGTGGGGGGACGGACCGAGGACTGGAGTGTGGGGGGGCGGACGAGGACTGGGGGACGGACCGAGGACTGGAGTGTGGGGGGACGGACCGAGGACTGGAGTGTGGGGGGACGGACCGAGGACTGGAGTGTGGGGGGACGGACCGTGTGGGGGGACGGACCGAGGACTGGAGTGTGGGGGGACGGACCGAGGACTGGAGTGTGGGGGGACGGACCGAGGACTGGAGTGTGGGGGGACGGACCGAGGACTAGAGTGTGGGGGGACGGACCGAGGACTGGAGTGTGGGGGGACGGACCGAGGACTGGAGTGTGGGGGGGACGGACCGAGGACGGACCGAGGACTGGAGTGTGAGGGGACGGAGTGTGGGGGGACCGAGGACTGGAGTGTGGGGGGGACGGACCGAGGACTGGTGGGGGGGAGGACCGAGGACTGTGGGGGGACGGACTGGATGTGTGGGGGGACGAGGACTGAGGTGAGGGGACGGACCGAGGACTGGAGTGTGGGGGGACGGACCGAGGACTGAGGCTTGGGTGTTTGTGCAGTGTATAAAGTGTGGTGACTCGGCATGCCGCCCGTGCCACTGGATGACGTCATCCTGAAGAAACGCGTAGGACGAAGCAACTAGCTGACATCACCAATCCCACATTGGCACTAGAAGTACAGGTTTGTTTTGCGTACCAGCCTACCCACTAGAAACAAAAGGTGCATGTTATCAGCAGAAGCTGTAAGTGCATTATTTTATATGCAAATAAACCATATAAGAATTTTACACTGTGGAGCATTTATTTTTGAGAAATCCTTATATCTAATATGGTTGCCAAGGGATGATCCTGTGTAGGATCCATCAGGACCCAGAGAAAGGCCATGCCACAAGTGCATATGATCCCTTATAAGGAGGGATCAATTGGAGCTGGTAAGCGAGCGTCTTAGCTGTTGGAGGCACTGATGCTTTAATGATCATTATGGTGGTGGACAGTGCAGATTGACATGAGGATTTAACATCACATCTTTTATAAACAGTTTTTAGAATATTTGAATGATTCTCTTTTGTATAATATGATTGATTAGCGCAACCTATATGCTTTTTTGTACAAAAAAAAAGTCTGACTGACAAATCACAGCAGTTGACTACAGGAAACACCTGATTGCATGAACCAGTGACGTGTGAAGAACTATTTGTCAGTTTAAAGTGATTGTAAAGTCTATTTTTTTCCCCCAATAAACATGTTATACTTACCTGCTCTGTGCAGTTGGGTTTGCACAGAACAGCCTGGATCCTCTTCTTCTCGGGGCTCTTTGCTGCTCTCGGCCCCTCCCTTTTGTTGAGTGCCCCCACAGCAAACACCCGAGCCAAGCCACAGGTCCGTGTGTCCATTTTCTCCTGATTGGCTGACTGACCGCAGCGGAAGCCAATTGCGCTGCTGCTCTCTCAATCAATCGGGGGCAGCGTCTCAGATGGCCAAGACATTTGTGGACATCGCTGGGGGTCAGGCAAGTATTAGGGGGTGCTGGGGCAGCTGCTGTACACAGGCGGCTTTTCATCTTAATGCATCAAAACTTCTGCCTTTATAACTCTTATAAGACAGAACAGCAACACCATTCCATCTCAACCAGAACATTAAAGCGAGGTTCACCCGAAAATCAACTTTCTGCCATTAGATCCAGCATACTGCCGACATCTGCAGTATGCTGGGGTTTTTGTACTTAGCGTTTTAGCAGGCTTTCTTATCTGGCTCCGAGCAGGAATTTCTGCTGGGAATAGGCGTTCCTAAGTCAAGCGTAGTTGATTGATGGGCTTGGATAACGCGTCACGCCTTCCGAAAATAGCCAAAGTGACACTCTGGTGTCTACGGCGCTATACGGCGCCTGTGCCTGCCGTGTAGAGCTGACTGCGCAGGCGCCGTAAACACCAGTGTGTCACTTCGGCTATTTTCGGAAGGCGTGACGCGCTATCCAAGCCAGTCAATCAACTACGCTTGCCTTAGGAACGCCTATACACCGGAAGAAATCCCCGCTCGTTGACAGATAAGAAAGCCTGCTAAAACGATAAATACAAAAAAAATCTAATGGCAGAAAGTTGACTTTTGGGTGAACCTCTGCTTTAAGAAACCAATCTAGGTAAAAATGACAGCTGAGAACAAAAAACAAACAAAAAATAAAACACACCAACAGTTCCTCACAGAACAGCCAATTTCAGAACTGCGAAGTAACAGCAACCAAAAATAACCTTCCCAGTCATTAGAATTATAAAAAAAAAACATCCTGGATGAGTTCTGCACTGCAGAATATGCATAGCTGAGGTCCCACAGAGTCAACAGGACCCTGAAATAAAGGAATGTGAAGAAATCTGTTTCTGAAAAATTTGATTTTTTTACTCACCGTAACGAGCTTTTCTCACAAATGGGTTTGATGCCACCACGTTCAGATTCAGCACAACTTAAACTAAAAGCATGCCTAAGGGGTGGCCCTCTGGTGGTAGCTAAACTCCCTATTGCCAACTCAGGATTCAGTTAGTAGCCAGTAGTACCAAGACGGTAACAACAAAACAGCCAAAGAAGACAGGGTGGGTGCTGTGTCCTTCAAAAAACTTTGAGAGAGGGATTTTACTGAGCACAAAAATGCAACTTTCACAACAAACTTCACCCCAACACAAAACAGAGCTCCTCAACTGAGAAGATGCAACTTTAAACAGCCGACTGCAAAACTTTGCGGCCGAAAGAAGCATTCGAAGATGCACTCACATCAACCTTGTAGAATTTAGTGAAAGTGTGAACGGACGACCAAGTCGCCGCCATACATACCTGGGAAAGACACTTGATGTCGGAAAGCCCAAGGGGCACCTATTGCCCTGGTCGAATGCGCCCGACCCTTTTTGGCGTAAGCCTGAATCACGATCTGTCGGATCCACCTCGAGATGGTGGCCGACGAGAACGCAAGGCACTTCTTAGGACCAGCCACCGAAACAAACAGCAAGTCTGACCTCCGGAACGGAGCAGTAGCAGACAAGTATACTCCTCCTTAGGAAGCGACGAACGAGGACACAAGGATGGAAGTACAATGTCATCATTCAGATGGAAGGCCAAAACGAACATAGGAAGAAAAGAAGGCTGCGGACACAGAACCACCTTATCCTTGTGGAAGATCAGATAAAGAACCTTGCATGACAAGGCTGCCAGCTCAGAAACCCGTCTGACATAACAGCCACCAAAAAGACCACCTTCTGAGAATCTCCCTAATGTTTTCAAACAGTGGTTTCTGAAGCACCGAGAGGACCAAGTTCAGGTCCCATGGAGGTAGGGGAGGACGGACTGGAGGGGCCACATGTCGAACCGAAGACAGGGCAGAAATCTGCCCCTTAAATCGTACTTAAGGCAAACGTTTGGTCTATCCCCCGCTGTAGAAACAGCAGGACTCTGGAAACCAAATAAGTATGCGGATTCCACCTAATTTCCTCACAAATGGCTATGTAGGCCTTCCAAGTGCAATGGTAAATCTTCCTAGAGGATAGTTTGAGCCCTCATGGTAGAAATCACTGAATCCGACAGGCGCCGGTCTCTTAGCACCTGGCTTTCAATAGCCATGCCGTTAAAGCCAGCGACCGTAAAGCAGGATAAAATATGGGACCTTGCGACAGCAGGTCCTCTCAGCAGTAGACACCAAGGGACGTCTGCTACTAGACGCACTAGGTTGGCGTACCAAGGACGCAGAGGCCAATCCGGAGCAATTGGGATCATTGGAATCCCCTCTGCCTCCACTCTGCGAAGCAGAAGAGAAAGGAGCTTCAGGGGAGGGAAGGCATAGATTAGCCGGTACTGACTCCACAAGGCCACCAACGCATCTGTTGCTTCTGCACCTGGGTCTCTTGAATTGGCCACAAACTTCAATACCTTCCGATTGAATCGGGATGCCAGGAGAACTACATCTGGCGTGCCCAATCTTAGGCAAAGGAGCAGAAACACATTCGGGTGCAGAGGCCATTCGCCTCGGTCCAGCCTCCGGCGACTGGTAGTCCACCTGCCGGTTTTCTACGCCCGGAATATATACGGCCAGCTACCATGAGGCCCAGGACTCCCATGCAAAAGTGGAGTGACGACCATCTTTGGCATGTCAACTGCCGCACCGCAGCCTGAAGAGTCTGCAACCTTTTTATGGGGAGAAAAACTTTTGCCTCTGAGGAGTTCAGAATCAACCCCAGATACACTAGGCGTTGAGTCGGCACCAATACTAACTTCTGAGCGTTCAGCACCCAACCAAGTTCTCGGAGGGTCTGACAGGTTATAGACACTCTCACCTCTAATTCTGAGCTTGAAGTGGCCCTCAGAAGATCGCCCAAGTAGCCCACGACAGCGATGCCACGCTGTCTTAGTAGGGCCAAAATGCTTCCGACGCCATGCTGACTCACACGTTGTTTAAACAGGAAATAGGGGGATCCACCACGGGTAACGTGTTTAACTCCCAGTTGATGGTGCTGGCTTACATGTGATGTTTTAAACAGAAGTGTGATTTTTAAACACAAGTGGGAAGAGTTAAAGAACAGGAGTTTGCTTTTAACTGTTTCTGCTTGCAAGTGTCATTTGTTTCTGACACTTTTTAAACAGGTTTGTTCTCTGCTAAGGGGAGTGTTTAATTGTGATCAGGTGAACAGGTTATTTTTTTTCTCTGCTAATCAAGGGGAGTGTTTTATTGTGAACAGGTGAGTATAAAGTCTCTGTCAAGCTCCCATAAGGAGCTGGCTCCCAGTTGATGGTGCTGGCTTACATGTGATGTTTTAAACAGAAGTGTGATTTTTAAACACAAGTGGGAAGAGTTAAAAAACAGGAGTTAAGACAGGAGTCTTCTAAACTGTAAGTAACATCTTAAACTTCCTACAAGTAATTATATTGTAACTGGGAAATGTGTGCTAGCAGGGTTGAAGGTTTTGCTCAGTGCACAGTGTGCCACATGTATGCAAAATTGGTGCAACAGCTCCAGGATGGATACCGCTGTGACAGATGTGAGCAGGTTGCCCTTCTGGAAGCTTGCATTAGAGATCTGGAGGAGCAAGTTGCAACACTGGGCAGAAAGGACAACCTTAAAAGGGGTCCTCTGCTTGCTAAGCAGGTGGTCAGTAGGGTTAATGTCGAGGGTGGAGGGGCAAGTCAGAATTATCAGATAGGAAGATGGGTTAATGTAGTTAGAGGGAGTGAAAGGGGCTTGCAGACAAGAAAGGCCAATCCTGTATTTGTGCATCAAAACAAATTTGCCAAGTTGGGTCAAGATGTGGAGGTGGCTAACACAGAGGTGGCAGCACTAGATGTTACTGCTACCCCTAAAAGCCGGGAGAGCAACCCATCTAGTAGAAGTGGTGAGGGGAGTGCAGGTAGGTCTAGACAGTTGGTGGTACTAGGGGATTCTATAATCAGAAGGACTGATAGAATAATTTGTCGCCAGGATCGCCTCAACCGAATGGTTTGCTGTCTCCCTGGTGCCAGGGTTCGGCATGTGGTGGACCGGGTGGATAAATTACTGGGAGGGGCTGGGCATGACCCAGCTGTCTTGGTCCATGTTGGAACCAATGACAGTATACATGGAAGGTGGAGGCTCCTTAAGAATCAATTTAAAGAACTAGGCTGCAAGATGAAGGGAAGGACCTCCAAGGTGATATTCTCTGAAATATTGCCTGTGCCATGCGCAACACAGGAAAGGCAGGGGAAGATTAGAGAGCTGAATGCATGGCTAAAGACCTGGTGTAGGAAGGAGGGATTTGGGTTTCTAGAGCACTGGGATGACTTTTCATTGGGGTGCAACCTATATGCTAAAGATGGTTTGCACTTGAATGGAAGGGGGTCTGCTGTGCTGGGGGAGAGGTTTAGGGGAATGCTGGAGGAGTATTTAAACTAGACTTGAGGGGGAGGGTGAACTAGAATTACATCTGGCACACAGGTCAGTTAGGGGTCAGACATTAATGGAGAGTGGAATGGGGATAGATGGAGGTGGGGATAGATGGAGGTGGGGTTATGGCAGGTGACGAGAAAGTTCCCATGTTGCAAACAGCCATTGGAAATTATAGTGCCATTTGCACTACTAAAAATTATATGAAAAACACCAACGAAAAATGTAACAATACATTTAAGAGTTTGTTCACCAATGCCAGAAGCCTTCCAAGCAAAACAGGCGAGTTGGAAGCTCTGGTGCATGAGGAGAGCTATGATGTAATCGGTATTGCTGAAACTTGGCTTCAATCCTCACATGACTGGGCTATTAATTTTCCTGGCTATGCTCTCTTTCGGAAAGACAGGGTAAAAAGGAAAGGTGGAGGCGTCTGTCTCTATGTGAGAAGTGACCTCAAAGCAAGCGTGAAAGAGGACCTGGTTGATGGAGAGTGTGATGAAGTTGAAGCATTATTGGTGGAACTGCATACAGATGTGCGTAGTTCAAAGTTAATCATTGGAGTTTGTTATAGACCACCCAATGTTAATGAGGAGGTGGAGACTCGGCTCCTTGCACAAATGGAAAGGGCTGCCAGGGCTGGGACGGTGATAATAATTGGGGATTTTAACTACCCGGAAATTAACTGGAATAATGGAATTTCTGGGACAGTTAAAGGACAAAAATTAAAAAACCTATTGCAGGACAATTTTATGGTCCAGTTTATTGAGGCCCCAACTAGGAATGACGCTCTGTTGGACTTGGTAATCTAAAACCATGCAGAGCTTATTACTAATGTTCAGATAAAGGAACACCTGGGTAGCAGTGATCATAACATGATTTCATTTAATATTAACTATAAGCAAGAAATACATACAGGAAAGATAAAAACACTTAATTTCAAGAGAGCAAATTTTCAAAGCATGAGGACTGCTCTTCAGGGCTTGGACTGGGAGGGAATATTGGCACAGATGAACACAGAACAGAAATGGGAATTCTTCAAAAAGACTCTTTGGAACCTCACTGCAAAGTATATTCTAATGGGCAATTAGTTTAAAAGGCTAAAGATAAAACCTATGTGGCTCACGGTCAAAGTTAAAAAAGCTATAAACAATAAGAAAATAGCCTTTAAAAAATATAAAAATGAAGGAACACTAGTGTCGTTTAAATGGTACAAAGAATATAATAGAATATGTAAAAAGGAAATCAAGGATGCAAAAATTCTAAATTAACGACAGATTGCAAAAGATAGTAGGACAAACCCCAAAAAAATATATTTAAATATATTAATAGTAAAAAGGTCAAGTCTGAGCATGTAGGCCCTTTACAAAATAATCTAGAGTGGGTGACTGAGGACAGAGAAGGCAAATTTATTAAATGCTTTCTTCAGCTCTGTGTATACAATGGAGTATGGGGGAGCTCATGTCCATAATGGGGGTGGGAGTGACACAGCCCCAAATCCACAATGGCTCAAAAGTGATGGTCCAGAAATATTTAGACAGAATAAAGGTGGATAAAGCACCTAGACCAGATGGCATCCACCCACGGATCCTAAAAGAATTGAGCTCTGAAATTTCAAAGCCACTGTATCTAATATTTAGGGACTCATTAATGACAGGAATAGTACCACTGGATTGGCGTAGAGCCAATGTGGTGCCTATATTTAAAAAGGGAACAAAGTCTTTACCAAGTAACTATAGACCTGTTAGTTTAACTTCTATAGTTGGGAAGATACTGGAACGTTTAATAAAAGACCACATGGATGAGTTCTTGCTGGAAACAAACTATTTAAGCAGCAGACAGCATGGATTCATGAAAGACAGAAGTTGTCAGACAAACCTGATTTCCTTTTATGAAGAGGTAAGTAAAACCCTGGACAGAGGCGTGGCAGTGGACGTGGTATACTTGGATTTTGCAAAAGCGTTCGATACAGTTCCCCACACACGGCTCATGTGTAAAGTAAGAGCTACAGGATTAGATATATCAGTTTGTAAATGGATAGAAAACTGGCAGGATTCAGAGAGTTGTGGTTAATGATTCTTACTCTGAATGGTCCAAGGTTATCAGCGGTGTACCCCAAGGTTCAGTGTTGGGTCCCTTACTTTTCAATATATTTATAAATTATATTGGGTCTGAGATCAAAAGTAACATTTCTGTTTTTGCAGATGACACCAAGCTATGCAGTGGAATAACGTCCTTGCAGGATGTCTCCAATTTACAAGCCGACCTCAATGCTCTGTCTAATTGGGCGACTATGTGGCAGATGAGGTTTAATGTTGATAAATGTAAAGTTATGCACTTGGGGGCTAAGAATATGCATGCATCATACATGCATCATACATGCTAGGGGGAGTTCAACTGGGGGGATCTGCAGTGGAGAAGGATCTGGGGGTTTTAGTTGATCATAAGCTCAATAATGGCATGCAATGCCAAGCTGCGGTTTCCAAAGCGAGCAAAGTCCTTTCTTGTATTAAGAGAGGTATGGACTCCAGAGATAGAGATATCATTTTGCCCCTGTACAAATCATTAGTAAGACCTCATCTGGAATATGCAGTCCAGTTTTGGGCACCAGTTCTCAAAAAGGATATCGGAGAACTGGAGAAAGTGCAGAGAAGGGCAACTAAACTGATAAGAGGCATGGAGGAGCTCAGCTATGAGGAAAGATTAGAGGAACTGAATTTATTCACTCTTGAGAAGAGGAGAATAAGGGGGGATATGATCAACATGTACAAATATATAAAGAGGTCCAGATAGTGAACTTGGTGTTGAGTTATTCACTTTAAGGTCAACGCTAAGGACAAGGGGGCACTCTTTACGTCTGGAGGAAAAGAGATTTCACCTCAAAATACGGAAAGGTTTCTTCACAGTAAGAGCTGTGAAAATGTGGAACAGACTCCCTCTAGAGGTGGTTCTGGCCAGCTCAGTAGATTGCTTTAAGAAGGGCCTGGATTCTTTCCTAAATACACATAATATAACTGAGTACTAAGTTCTGTAGGTAAAGTTGATCCAGGGTAAATCCGATTGCCTCTCGGGGGATCAGGAAGGAATTTTTGGATCATGCTCTGCTGGGGTTTTTTGCCTTCCTCTGGATCAACTGTGGGTATGGAGTTGGGTGTATGGGATGTACTGTGTTTTATTTTGTTTGTTTATTTTTTTATGGTTGAACTGGATGGACTTGTGTCTTTTTTCAACCTGACTAGCTATGTAACTATGGGCCAGATTCAGGTAGATGGGCACATTTTTAATCTGGAGTAACGTTTCTCTGGCGAAATTTTAGGAGCAAGTGCGGTTATTCATGAAGCACTTGCTCCTAAAGTTGCGGCAGCGTATCGAAAATGAGCCGGCGTTATTCAAATTGGGCGGGTACGGGGCGTATATTATTAAAACTAGGCACGATCCCACGGCGAACGTACTGCGCATTCGTCGACTGTCAATGCATCCCAGTGCGCATGCTCACAACTTCCGTCGGCACCACTTCCTTGGAAACGACAGCACAATGTGTTCCGTTGGACGTTTAAATGCGCCCGTAGATGCGCCATTCCGGCACTAAAGTATATCCTGTTCCCCCTCCCCGCAGTGAAGTTACTTTTGTTCTGAGATGGCTGCTCCCGTTCCCCGCAAACACAGGAGAAAGCTCAACTTTAAAGGCCAGGAGCTGTCAGCCATCATCTCGGCTATGGAGACCTATGATGTCTTCCTCCATGGCTGTAAAAGTTGACAGACAAGCAGGGACAGAGGTGTTTTCCTGCAAGTGGGGGTGCTCAGCTAGCTCTTATCGTCGGTAACGCTGCTGTAGCTGCTCTCCTGCTGACCTGTGGCCGTCTGGAGTAAAGATAAAGCAGCTATTTGTAGAAATAACTTTGCGCCGGACGGACGAGATACGCGCGGCGCATGTAGCCAGCGTATGGTGCTAATCCGTTAGCGAATCGGGAAATCTCCCTCATTTGCATGGGAAATCAATAGGCGCAACTGATGCGCCAAGCGAAATTATGCGCCGACGAGACTCTGGCGTCGGAAAGTTAAGCCGATCGGAAATGGCCCGTTTTCTGTCGCATCTAGTTTGGTGGGTACGGCCACATAGATACGACGGCGCATCTTCACAGTTACGCGGCGCATATCGAAATACTCCAGCGCAAGTCTTGCTGAATCTGGCCCTATGTATGTAACTCACTATTTGACAAATACTTCCATAAAGAGATAGCAATCAGAAAACTGCAAGAGTAGACTGAATAGCTTCGGTCGAAATGCCCACAGTTTGTAGATGCGATCAAAAAAAGTTATTTTACAGAAAAACCTGACAGTCTGTTACATTTGTGTGTCATATAAGGGATTTGATAGTCTAATCGGGGGGGGGGGGAGGAGAGAGAGAGAGAGAGATTTCATTAACCACTTAAGGACCGCCGCATGTACATTTACGTCGGCAGAATGGCACCGACAGGCACATCAACGTGTATATATACGTTGGTGCCTTGGGGGGGATCGGGAGTCCGATCGGACCCCCCCCCTGTACATGCGGCGGTCCGCGCGGCTGCAGGAGCGATCCGACAAGTGGGGGCGGCTATCTGTTTTCACCCGCCCCCTCCGGATCGCTCCCAGCCAATGCGCGCGCGCGCCCGCCCGCCCTGTCACTTCCTCCTCCTGTGTAAACACAGGAAGGAGGAAGCGACGTGATCTCTCCCTCGGCGTTTGTTTCAAGCGCCGCTGAGGAGAGATCACAACACTACAAGTAAGTCTGCACCAACAGCACACTTACACACAGACACAAACACATTTAACCCCCGCGATCGCCCCCCCCCCCCTCCCCCTGTCACAGTGTCACTGAATGCAGTAATCATACATGTATGATTACTGTATTTAGTGTCAGTGTGACAGACAGTGTGACAGTCAGTCAGTGTTAGTGTCAGGGTAGCCCCCCCCAATAAAGTTTTAACCCCTTGATCACTGCCCTAGTTAACCCTTTCACTCCCTATTGCCAGCATCACTAAGCGATCATTTTTCTGATCGCTGTATTAGTGTCGCTGTTCCCGCTAGGTAGCTAATTTTTTTTTAATGCGATTTTTTTTTTTACTAAAGACATGTGGCTAAATAAATTTTGGCCTAAATGTTTGACTAAAATTTAGTTTATTGGTTTTTTATTATAACAAAAAGTAAAAAATATTGATATTTTTTCAAAAATGTCGCTCTATTTTTGTATATAGCGCAAAAAATAAAAATCGCAGAGGCGATCAAATACCACCAAAAGAAAGCTCTATTTGTGGGAAAAAAAGGACGCAAATTTTGTTTGGGAGCCACGTCGCACGACTGCACAATTGTCTGTTAAAGCGACGCAGTGCCGAATCGCAAAAACCCCTTGGGTCATTTGCCAGCGTATTGGTCCGGGTCTTAAGTGGTTAAAAGTAGTCTTGAAATTAGGCACTGTTTTTTCTGACAAAGTTTTTTTTTTTGATTTTTACTTTGAAGAAATCATAAATTGATGTGGTTAGGAATACATTGCTACAATCCTATTGGCTTTGCTTTTTTGTACATGTCTTGCCGTTTACCTGTGGTTCAAAGCCCATGTCAAACATTCGGTCTGCTTCATCCAGAACAACATAAGTAGCCCGTCGAAAATTGGTTACTCGACCTATTTTTTGGAAAATCACAAAGAAGATAAGAGAAGGCTTGTTAAATAAAAGAGCTATATCAGTGACAAGTGTGAAAAGAGGTTTCAAAAAATTTTGTAAAACAAAGTGTTTAAACCTAGCATAACAAACTTCATAAGATTATATATTAGGCCCTCTGATATCTGGTAGTTGTGCCTACTCTTGCGTACCATCTCATGGCTACATAATTCAGCCCTCTCCAAGCACAGATCATAAAACTAAGTCTGAGGTGGAGCCTGGAGCCACGTTAGGCATTTTATGACAGCAGTCACCTAGGAAAGAACATATTAGAGATTACAGCGCATGTGTGGAAGGCAGAAAGCTCAAACTATGTGTCCCAGATTAAGCAAACACACTTTGCCCACTGGGAAACTGAAGTATCTTTTATATTTAATCCTTTGTAATTGAAGTTCAGACCAGCCAAAGATGCATGCTCAAGTGAACGACAGGAAGTGCAATTACCTCATTAACTCTTAAAACTCATAGGGAAACCTGGAATAAACACCTCACTTGGGATCTTGGCTCCGCTTTCTTGCCACGTCTGTCAACTTACACTGGCTGGAGTTCTGTTGTGGCATCTAGGAAGATCTAAGTACCCGATATTACAATGGATTGTGCCGTAATATTGGAGGCAAGAGATGAGATTTTCCCTCAAGAATCCCTGTGAGTTTTGAGAAACCAGTGGGTTCATAAACCTGCCAGCACTCACCCACATCTGAGTAATTAGTTCAATACAAACAGACCCTTTAGGAAAACTAATAAATTATAGTCTGTTTTTCTTGTGTACTGCAAACCCATATTTAAATTTATACTAATCTGGGTGCTTTAAAACAGTAAGTCTTGCATATCTTATTTTTTTCCATTTTCCATGCCCAGCACAAAACTCTTTCAATTCCCGGAAGATGCAGCCAAAGACTGCTGGAGTGTTGCCGAGCTGTAGTTGTGACAGAGCAGGGAGTATGTCAGGCTGCTCCAAAAAGACTGATGTTTTCATACAGAGTATAACAGCATTGAGCCGAAATCTCTGGACAGACTCAGACGTTTCTGCTTGGGATAGCATGCAAAACAAAAACAAAATTACTATTTAAAAAAAATGTACTTTAAAACATTTTGACTTCATTGGTATTATTTTCTCTTGACATCAAATCGGGCTCTAGGTATAATGATCAACACAAAATGAATATGTGCTGTGAGGAATCCGTTATGGATATTGATATGCCTCAAATAACAGCAGCAGTATAATCAAAACTCAGATCTAGTCTTTGGGAATACAGTAGACGGAAACATAGCTCAAAAAGTGTGTTTACACCATGACAACACAAGTAAACCATTGAAACTATTTGGCTTTTGTACTGTGGCGAAAAGGTTTACATAATTTTTTTGACATAATTTTACAATTCAAACTGGGCTGTAGCCAAATGCAAGGTTCAGCAAGCCTGATCAGCCTCTGCATGCCTGCCTTAAGCTCTGGCAATCAACAGGCACACCATCAAAATGTATCTTGCTGCAAGAACAGCTCCACTCTACCAGACATCGATGGCTGGAAAGGAGCAACAGAATTATGTGTATTATTTTTTTCATCAAGCTTGCCACGTGAACAAATGAAATATAGCATTTGCAAGGAGAATGAATACATGTCATTGTTGTTCATAACATATTACCATTTTAATATGCTTTTAGTCATGTGGAAAAATACCATATCACCTTATAATTAACTCCATCCTTAAATGCCTTACCATAATTTAAATAAGCTTTCGATTTAAAACTGCATCCTCACAAAATGGCAGAATAAACCTACCTCAGAAGAAAGACGTCTTGGAAATCCAGTTCTATATATCTTGCACGGATATATTTTTTCCCACAGAAGTTAAACAATGTAACAGTTTAGTAAGTGTTTTTTTCATGGTACAAAGACTGATAAAAAAAGACGTTCAGCATGCAAAACAGATAAAAAAATAAAAAAAAGGCAGAAAACCTCAACGTTCAATTGTAATGGCAAGTTGTTTTTTAGCTACTATGAACTGTATAGCTATTCCAGAAAAGGATTTCAAAATATTTCAGAACACACACTTATCAAATGGCTTCAAAAGCCATTCAACACCATGATATTAAACCAGCTGCTTTCAGGCAGGCTCTTGTGAGGTGCACAGCTTATTTGCTCGTCCTAAAGTGTTGGGTATTCTTCCATGTAATTGGCAGACATAAGCAAAGACCAATCCTAGGCTGCTTATAATTCTTGAGGGGTCTGTGACGGTGCTCCTGTCCATTTAATGTGCAGTAAGCAGCATGGTGCTCTTGCTTTTTAAATTATCCCTCTGTATCGCCTACAATAGCTGTTTGATAATGCCATGTCCTGACTCCCCCTCCTCCCCGAGTGCTGACCACGATTACCATGTCTGCCGAGACAAGAGATCGTAGTCTGTGCATGTCTGCAACACACGCAGCTCTCCTATGTGCCTTCTTTAGCTGTCAACGCATAGCCTTTCTCCTCTGATTGTCTGCGCTCAAACATAACATAAAATGCTCCTATCCCCTCTGTATTAGCACAAGAAGTTGCCCTGTGTTATATCATAATAAATGTTTATCTGTACTGATAACAAATCAGAAATCTGCGATCACATGACTCCTTGGCTTTCTCTCTCCTCCTCAGCTGACGTCAGTGGCAATGATTTGATGAAGGCTGTGACTGAGGGTGGAGCAACAGAAGATCACTGGAAAGGCAAGTATCAGTGGCTCTGGCTGGGGCAGGGAGGTAGTCACATGCTTCCCCATACCCCAAAGCACTGGGTTGGAAGGAATAGAAAGGAGCCCTTTTACAGACACTGTCACTTAAAGGGGTTGTAAAGGTAAAAAATAAAAATAAAAAAACTTGCGTTTTTTTTACCTTAGTGCAGTCCTCCTTCACTTGCCTCATGCTTCGAGTTTGCTTTTAAATGTCCTAATTTCTTCTGAGAAATCCTCACTTTCTATTCTTCTGTCTAACTAAAACACAGTAATATGACACTTTCTCCCTGGTGTGGAGAAAGCCTCTTGAGGGGGGAGGGGGCAAGCAGGAGGGTCAGGACGCCATCTACTTTGCAGATATACACTTTTTAAATATTAGGGTTTATTTCTCTTTATATATTCATAATTTTATTTATATGTGTATAGTTGGTATGTTTGGTCTTTTCAACTGTTAACGTATGTTCTGATTGAGTCATCCGGACGATGAGTTGGATTGCAATCAGCATCGGTTTTCAGTTTGAATTATTTTTTAATAATTTTTGTATTTTGCAGAGTCATGTCTTGGGTTTTAAATGACCCATTGATTTTATACTCTACAGTACACTTATAACAGATGATTTCGATTCCTGTCATTTTTATTGATTTAAAGCTATGTCTTGCCTGTATGTCATTTACATGTTTTTTAAGTACATTGCCCATATTTCTAACCTTACTTTTTAGATGTTTATAATTTCTTATTTTACCACCAACTCTGGGTGTTCACTAATGACCCTCTGGCCAATCCATGCGGTTTGGCTCCACGCTGCTTTGCGGACTAACAGTTCCATCAGTTACTTGGAGCTTAGGCAGCTAATAAATCCATATGTTGAGCCGTCTGTCACTGCACATTTTTTGCCCAATGGTTTTGTTTATGCAGATGCGTTTCCATTTATGTCTATTTGGACCATATGGAACGCATATCGGTCACCATAATGAGGGGTGAACCGCATACGTTTGTAATATGACCGCCCCTCTTCTGATGTTCATAATCATTTTTTATGTATCCTCTTTCTTGCCGCCAAGCGTGGCTGAACATCCCATTTAAATACTTTTTCAGAACGAGGCTTGGAACGCACGTTCCGGCGCCATTTTGCCACAACCCGGGAGTGTCCGTTCTGAGCGCCTCCTCGGTCCAAACATCCTATCTGAACACTCCTTCACGACGAGGCTTGGAACGCACGCCGCGTCGCCATCTTGCGTTAGTTCTAAGCGCTTCCTTGTTTTAATTGTTCAGACACTTCTTTTTAATTTAATTATCTTTCTTAATGAGATGTGGATCGTACGTTTAGACGGCACCTGGAGTGTATGCTCTGGCGCCATTCGACCTCCACCCGGAAGTGCTCCAATTCTGAGTGCCTCCTCCCAGATGGTGAGTTGTATGTTTTTTTTGGGGGCTCACTATAAATTTGTCTGTTGGCCACATGAGAGGGATACCCTTTTGACGTGTGGTTACACGAAACGCGTCAGGGATGACTCCATTGTTGCCATCATTTTATTGAAAAGCGCTGTATTCTCATCCGATATGCAAGTGCAACTTTTAATTAAATTTACATTGATTTTTTACGGTGTTACACTATGGCGTCCCCTCTTCTCTTTTTTACATTCACACGTGACCTTTTATACGGATGACCATTCCCTGCATTTCCTGAGTGAGAGATCTTCCAGCCTATCCCCAGGTGATTGCATGCTACATTAAGGTCATTCGCAGACCCCCACCTGAAGAGATTCTACACCGTGGATTCAAGTATATACCAAGCCTGATTGACTCTGGAAATACACATTTCGCAGAGTCTACACGTTCCGGTAAGCCTGCACTCACACCAGTGGTGGGATATATTTTTCATTTGGAAATTCATTTCTTATCCATTCACTTTGTCTCTGGGAGTCATCATCTCACACTTTTATTGATCTTCCAATTTTGACCTTTGTGTTATTTACCCATCACGTGGTTTATTTTGGACTTTATGCATCACTTGTGTAGTGGTTTGTATTTTCACGTGCAATTTTTTATTTTATTTTTTTATTTTTGCATATTCTTTATACAAGTTTTTGACTTTACTGTGATAATCTACTGTATCAGAGCGCTGCACTTCTTTGTCCACAATTTGTTTTTTGCTTCTCACTTTTCAGTAGCCGTGTCCAGCAGCTTGATACACACACATTTAGCAGCGCAGTAATTCACACCACAATACTTTGCAGATAAAGGAGCTGTGTGTTAGTGGGCGTCCTGACACTCCTGCTCGCCCCCTCAAGAGGCTTTCTCCACACCAGTGAGAAAGTGTCGCATTACTGTGTTTAGTTACAGACAGAAGAACAGGAAGTGAGGATTTCTCAGAAGAAATAAGGACATTTAAAAGCAAAATCGAAGTATGAGGCAAGTAAAGGAGGACTGCACTAAAGTAAAGGAAGCTATTTAGGGACTTTTTTTTACCTTTACAACCCCTTAAACCTTAATGAGCAAATAAATGGCATCTGTTTAAACCATTTGTGTGTGCAGCCCCCTTTACCCTGATACTCCAAACTAAAATCTACTGGAACCATTTTCCTTCAGGAGTCAACCTAAATTTGTAAAGAGAGTCCACCTGTGTAATTTATTCTCGGTATAAATACAGGATGTTCTGTGAAGCCCTCAGAGGTTTGTTAGAGAACCTTAGTGAACAAACAGCATCATGAAGGCCAAGAAATGCACCAGACAGGTCAGGGATAAAGTTAAGTTTAAAACAGGGTTATGGTTTAGAAAAATATCCCAAGCTTTGAACATCTTGTGGAGCACTGTTGCACAACTGCAAACCTAGCAAGAAATGACCATCCACCTAAACTGACAGAGATCTGCAGCTCAGGTGGGAGAATCTGTCAACAGGATAACTATTAGTCATGCACTCCACAAATCTGGCCTTTATGGAAAAGTGTCAAAAAGAAAGCCATAAAAAGTCCCGTTTGCAGTTTGCGAGAGGCCATGTGCGGGACACAAACATGTAGAAGAAGGTGCTCAGGTTAGAGGAGACCAAAATTGAACAAAAAACCAACACCGCACATCACCTTGAACATACTTTGAAACATGATGGTGGCAGCATCATGTTGTGGGGATGCTTTTATTCAGCAGGGTCAGGGAAGCTGGTCAGAGTTGATGGGAAGATGGATGTAGCCAAATACAGGGCAAAACCTGTTTGAGTCTGCAAAAGACTTGACTGGGGAAGAGGTTCACCTTCCAGCAGGACAATGGCCCTAACCATACAGACAGAGCTACAATGGAATGGTTAGGATCAAAAGCATAATCAGTCCAGACCTAAATCCAATTGAGAATCTGTGACAAGACTTGAAAATTGCTGTTGACAGACACTCTCAATACAAATCTGACAGAGCTTGAGCTATTTTGCAACGAATGGGCAAAAATGTCACTCTAGATGTGCAAAGCTGGTAGAGACATACCCAAAAAGACTTGGCGGTTCAACAAAGTATTGACTCAGGCGGGCTGCCTGGAAAATCATTTATATTATTATTTTTCCACTTAACAATTAATGTGCCACTTTGTGTTGGTCTATCACATAAAATCCCCAAAAAATATATTTATGCTTTTGGTTGCAACATGACAAATTTAGAAAATTTCATGGGGTAGGAATACTCTTTCAATGCACTGTATAGGTTTGTGAATGCTAAAATATGCATTTTGGAATAGAGCAAACTTTCACTTGGGCAACTTTTAAAATGGTGGCTTATAGACAAAACAAAGCTTGCCATTACAATAACTGTACAAAGAAATACATACCACATTAAGGAAATTAAATAAACTCACCATTGTTAGCAGCTAACATGTCAATCATGCGGCCTGGGGTACAAACTATTATCTCGGCGCCTCGTTTTAATTCAGCAATCTATAGGGGGGGGGGAAAAAGAAGCTCAGCAACAGCACATTTATTAACGTGAACTAGAGCTGCACAATCGTTAAATAATTGAAATCTCGATTCAACTCCCCTCACGATCTTAATCCGGCATCTCCACGATTCATGCAACAAGTGCAGAGCCAGTCTCTGCTCAGAGACGTCAAAAAAATTAATTAAAAAAAGCAGCCATCTGCAAAGACTTTAGTTACATAGTTAGTTTGAAAAAAGTCCATCTAGTTCAACCAAAAAATAAATAAAACCCCCACACACCATACAATCCCATATACCAAATCCTATACACACAGTTGATCCAGAGGAAGGCGAAAAACTCCAGCAAAAGCATGATCTAATTTGCTACAGCAGGGGGGGGGGAATTCTTCCTGATCCCCCTCCTCCAAGAGGCAATTGGATATTCCCTGGATCAACTTTACCAATAAATGTCAGTACCCAGTTATATTATGTACACCTAGGAAATAATCCAGACCCTTTTTTTTAAAGCAATCTACTAAGGTAGCCAGGGAGTCTATCCCACCTTTTCAATATACATGCAGCACTAATGGATAGGATGCATGGAGGCCCCTCTAAATGGGACCTCCATAAATCCTATATAAGAGGCATAACCTATAAAAAATAAAACAGTGCTCAGTATTAACAGTGCAAACTTATGTCATATAATAATTTTTAAAACCTTGAACGTGTGGGGCAAAAAAAGTATTTAGTCAGCCACCAATTGTGCAAGTTCTCCCATCATAGGTATATTTCAACTATGAGAGACAAAATGTGGAAACAAATCCAGACAATCACATTGTCAGATTTGGAAAGAATTTATTTGCAAATTATGGTGGAAAATAAGTATTTGGTCAATATGAAAAGTTTATCTCAATACTTTGTTATATATCCTTTGTTGGCAATGACAGAGGTCAAACGTTTTCTGTAAGTCTTCACAAGGTTGTCACACATTGTTGCTGGTATGTTGGCCCATTCCTCCATGCAGATCTCCTCTAGAGCAGAGATGTTTTGGGGCTGTTGCTAGGCAACACGGACTTTCAACTCCCTCCAAAGGTTTTCTATGGGGTTGAGATCTGGAGACTGGCTAGGCTACTCCAGGACCTTGAAATGCTTATTACGAAGCCACTCCTTTGTTGCCCGGGCAGTGTGTTTGGGATCATTATCATGCTGAAAGACCCAGACACTTTATCTTTAATGCCCTTGCTGATGGGAGGAGGTTTGCACTCAAGATACATGGCCCCATTCATTCTTTCATGTACATGGTCTTCCTGTTCCCTTTGCAGAGAAACAGCCCCAAAGCATGAGATTGCCACCCCCATGCTTCACAGAATGTATGGTGTTCTTTGGTTGCAACTCAGCATTCTCTCTCCTCCAAACATGACCAGTTGCGTTTCTACCAAACAGTTCTACTTTGGTTTCACTGACCATATGACATTCCCCCAATCCTCTTCTGGATCATCCAAATGCTCTAGCAAACCTCAGATGGGCCAGGACATGTACTGGCTTAAGCAGGGGGACATGTCTGGCATTGCAGGATCTGAGTCCCTGGCGGCATAGTGTGTTACTGATGTTGGCCTTTGTTACGTTGGTCCTAGCTCTCTGCAGGTCATTCACTAGGTCCCCCCCTGTGTGTTTCTTGGATTTTTGCTCACCGTTCTTGTGATAATTTTGACCCCACGGGGTAGGATCTTGCGTGGAGCCCCAGATCGAGGGAGATTATCTGTGGTCTTGTATGTCTTCCATTTTCTAATTATTGCTCCCACAGTTGATTTCTTCACACCATATACAGTCTTCCCAGCCTAGTGCAGGTCTACAATTTTGTTTTTGGTGTCCTTCGACAGCTCTTCGGTCTTCACCATAGTGAGGTGTGATTGTGAGGTTGTTGACAGGTGTCTTTTATACTGATAAGTTCAAACAGGTGCCATTAATACAGGTAATGAGTGGAGGACAGAGGAGCCTCCTAAAGAAGAAGATACAGGTTTGTGAGAGCCAGAAATCTTGCTGGTTTGTAGGTGATCAAATACTTATTTTCCACCATCATTTTCAAATAAATTCTTTCCAAATCGGACAAGGTGATTGTCTGGATTTGTTTCGACATTTTGTCTCTCATAGTTGAGATATACCTATGATGACAATTACAGGCCTATCTCATCTTAAGTGGGAGAACTTGCACAATTGGTGGCTGACTAACTACCTTTTTGGCCCACTGTAGATGGATGTGAATTGAATAGTGAATACTCACAATATTCATATACAAGTATCACAATTAAATACTTATGACCTTCATAAAACTTTCATTATACTTACCTGTAAAATACTTTTCTTTGAGTACATAACTGGACACAGAATCAGGCTAATATTTAGGGTGAACACTGGCAGACCAAAGGTTTTTAGACCGGAAGCGATTCCCTATATACCCCTCTCGAATACAGGAAGTACAGTTTTGTGGGAAGCACTGAATCCTCAAAAAAGAGGGGAGGGATCCGTGTCCCATGATGTACTCAAAGAAAGTTATTTTACAGGTAAGTATGATGAAAAAATCCTATTTTCTTTTTCAAACTTCATGGGACACAGTGTCAAGCCAATATTCATTACCTGCTGGTACATCCCAGAGCAATAGCTTTGAGGGGTGGGAGACACCCTGCCAAACAATAGCCATCAGAACTTATACGGCAGCCCGCAGTACACTGCGGCCGAAAGCCGAATCCTCAGCTGCTCGAACACCCACTTGTTAAAATTTTGTGAATGTATGCACTGAAGACCAGGTAGCAGCCTTACAAATCTGAGCCATAGATACCCACCCGATGGCGAAAAGCCCAGGAGGTTCCTACACCCCTGGTAGAATGAGCTCTCATCTTAAAAGAGGGGATCTTTATGTGTCAGACTGTAGGCCTAAATGATCAATTGGACAGGCCCAATTGGCAATGGAAGCCTTGGAAGCTGCCTGCCCCTTCTTGGGTCCTTCTGGTAAAACAAAAAAGGAGTCTCATCCACGAATCTCCACAGATCTAGACAAGTAAACCCTGACTACATCCAAAGAATGCAGTAGTCCCTATTCCGCCAAACAAGACTTCAAGAAAAAAAATGCCAAAATAATGATTTAAATGAAAGGCCAACAGCACTTTTGGCAAAAGGGATGGAACAGGTAGTAACACAACCCTGTTGTGGTGAAGTATCATGTATGGTTAGCTGCACGAAAGGGCCGCCAACTTTGACACCCTTCTAGAGGAGGTAATGGCCATCAGGAATGCTAGCTCGTAGCTCACAGCAAGTCTAATAGAATTTCCTTAACCACTTAAGCCCCGGACCATATTGCTGGTCAAAGACCAGAGCGCACTTTTTGCGATTCGGCACTGCATCGCTTTAACTGACAATTGCTCGGTCGTGCGACGTGGCTCACAAACAAAATTGGCGTCCTTTTTTTTACACAAATAGAGCTTTCTTTTGGTGGTATTTGATCACCTCTGCGGTTTTTAATTTTTGCGCTATAAACAAAAATAGAGCGTCAATTTTGAGAATTTTTTTTTTTTTACCATAATAAATATCCCTCAAAAATATATATAATTTTTATTTATTTTTTTCAGTTTAGGCCGATGTGTATTCTACATATTTTTCGTAAAAAATAAAATAAAAAACCTTAGTTACTTACCGGTAACGGTATTTCTATGAGTCTTTCAGGACAGCACTTGGAGAGAGCGCAGCTCCACCCATTTCCCAGGAAACACTGCAGTCACTGCTATAACTTCCGCCCACCTCCACCATGGCCTCAGTTGTACACGAGCACCTCCGGCCATACTGAAATGAGATAAGCAGAACATAGCAACCAAAACACGTTAGTACAATACACATATATATATATACACATATATATCCACCAGAAGAGAGAAGGGTGGGTTATCGGTGCTGTCCTGAAAGACTCATAGAAATACCGTTACCGGTAAGTAACTAAGGTTTTCTCACTTCGTCTTTCAGGACAGCACTTGGAGATGATAACCGAGTACTTACTCTAGGGTGGGACCACCGCTTGCAGGACCTTCCTGCCAAAAGACTGCTCCGCCGCTGAGAGCAGATCCATCCTGTAGTGGCGAGTAAAAGTGGAAAAACTCGTCCACGTAGCTGCCTTGCAGATAAGCTCTGGTGAAGCTCCAGCCCGTTCTGCCCAGGAAGTGGCTACTGCCCTTGTAGAATGTGCCACCACCCCTGGGGGAGGTTCTATACCCCTAGCCTTATAGGCCTCGTGGATAGCCATACGGAGCCATCTGGCTAGTGTACTTTTGGAAGCACCGTACCCCCTACGTGCACCCGAGAACAACACAAACAGAGAATTGGATTTTCTAATTTCCCTGGTGACTTCCAGGTAGTGCATAATGCACCTTCTGACATCTAAGGTATGAAACTCTTCTTCCCTTGAACCGGAAGGAGCCGGGCAAAAGGTAGGTAACACTATTTCTTGTGTCCTATGGAAGGCCGATACCACCTTAGGAAGGAACCCAGGATCTGTCCTCAACACGACTCTATCTGGGAAGATGGTCAAGAAGGGTTCCACAATAGAAAGAGCCTGTAGCTCACTAATTCTCCTAGCCGAGGTGACGGCTACTAAAAGGACCGCTTTCAGGGTCCAAAATTTTAAAGATGCTTCTAACAGTGGTTCGAAAGGTCTTTTTGTCAGACCCCCCAAAACCACCGATAAGTCCCACTTGGGAAAAAACTTAAAGGGGGAAGGCCTAGCCCTGGCCAATGCCTTAAAAAATCTGATGACATAGGGATCTAGAGATAACCGTCTCTCTAGAAATACTGATAGTGCAGCAACCTGCGCTTTCAGGGTGCTGGCTGCCAGACCCTTGTCCATCCCGTCCTGTAAAAACTCCAGGACCGAAAAATTATTCATGGGGGAACAATTCTTTAAACTGCACCAGGAATTAAAGACTCTCCAGGTCTTGAAATAAATCGCCCTGGTAACTTCCTTCCTGCTACTAAGTAGCGTATCCACTAAGCGTTTAGATAAACCCTTCCTACTGAGGATTAACTCTTCAGTAACCAGGCTGCCAGGTGAGCCGATCCACGTTGGGATGGAGCAGGGGACCCTGGAATAATAAGTCCTTTCTGGCTGGAAGTAGCTGATGGGGTTCTATTGCCAGCTTCAGCAGAGTTGAAAACCAAGGCCTTTTGGGCCAGTATGGGGCTATCAGGATAAGAGTCGTCTTTTCTACCTGAAGTTTCCGCAGAACTAATGGAATCATTTGTACTGGGGGGAAAGCATAACACAAACGGAAGGGCCAGTGCTGAACTAACGCATCTAGACCCTCCGCTTGATCCAGTCTGTTGAGGGAAAAGAAAACCGGAACCTTGGCGTTGGCTTGGGACGCAAACAGGTCTATCTGAGGGGTTCCCCACCTGTCTGCTATTTTCTGGAACACCTCTGAATTTAGACTCCACTCGGACTCCAGAACCCTCCTCCTGCTTAGGAAGTCTGCCAGGTGGTTTAAACTGCCCTTTAGGTGTACTGCAGACAGAGATGCCAGGTTTGTCTCTGCCCAGTAAAGCATGTGTAGGGCCAGATTCAGGAGAACCCTGCTCCTCGTGCCCCCCTGCCTTGAGACGTAAGCTACCGCTGTAGCATTGTCCGACAGTATCTGGACATGCTGACCCTGTATCGTCTCCTGGAAGGCCCAAAGCCCTAGGCAAACGGCTTTGAGTTCCCTCCAATTGGAGGATCTCTTGGCCTCTTCCCTGGACCAGGACCCCTGAGCCAACTGACCCCTGAGATGAGCACCCCATCCCCAGGAGCTGGCATCCGTAGTTAGGATCATTGCAGCGGGGAAGGACCACACTAGACCCTGACTTAAATTTGCGTGAGCCCTCCACCACCAAAGTTTCCTTTTTACTGAGGTTGGAGCCCTGATCTCCTTCTCTAAGGTTTCTCCATGTGTCCAATTCTGTAGAATGGCCTGCTGGAGACTCCTTGAATGCAGGCGGGCCCACTGCACCGCCGGAATGGAGGATGTGAGAAGTCCCAGGGTGGACATAGCTGCACGAACTGACACTGACAGATTCGTCTGCACTGCCTTCACTGCTGCCTGAACCTTGATTATTTTCTCCTCTGGTAGAAATAACCTCTCCTGGATGGAATCTATGGTGTACCCCAAAAAGACTATGACCTGAGAAGGAACTAGATTTGACTTCTCTCTGTTCAAAATCCAACCTAGACCCTCCAAATGGGCCTGGGTTCTCCATAGGTCTTTGAGAAGCTGATCTTCCGTCTTGGCGAACAACAGGAGGTCGTCCAAGTATGGAATTACCGAAACTCCTTCTAGCCTCAGAGGTGCCAAGGCCTCCGCCAGCACCTTCGAAAAGATCCTCGGAGAGGAGGAGAGACCGAACGGCAGGGCCCTGAACTGAAAGTGTTTGATCTCGTTTCCTGCCCTGATCGCTAGACGCAGGAAACGCTGAGAAGCGGCTCTTATCGGGATGTGAAGATAAGCATCCCTTAGGTCTATCGAAGCCAGAAAGCAACCTGCAGGAAGGAGCCTTCTGACCGAGTAGATGGTATCCATCCGGAACCTCTTGTACTTGATTGACCGATTCAGGAATTTTAAGTTCAGAATCAAACGAAATTTTCCTGCCGGCTTTTTTACTAGAAACACATGGGAGTAGCAACCCGCCCCCTGTTCTTGTTGGGGTACCGGGGTGATCACCTTTTGCTGGAGAAATTCCTCTAACAGCAACAACATTGCCCGGGATTTCTCCTGATCCCTGGGCAGCTGAGTCGCGTAGAAACGCGACGGTGGTTTCTCTGAGAACTCCAGCGCGTAGCCCTCTGCAATAACCTTGAGGATATATGCACTGGAAGTTGTCTCTGCCCACTGTGGAAGGAACGACTGAAGACGTCCTCCCACAGCCAGGCGACCGTCACTGGGGTTTAGCGGGCTGGCTAGGGGAGCGAAACAACACCCCGGGTCTCCCTCTACCCCTCTGAGGCCGCCAGGACCTTCCACCCTGACCTTTTTGTGTCTCTTTAGGATCTTGGGGCTGGAAAAAAGGACGAAAATTTTTCCTGGTCCGCGGTACTACCTTTTTTAAGGGGAAAGCTTTTTTCCTATCCGCCGTCCTATCCAGAACAGTGTCCAGACCGGCGCCAAATACCAGATCTCCATCGAAGGGCAGACCACATAACTTAGCCTTCGAAGCCGTGTCCCCAGTCCAGGTTTTGACCCAGAGAGCCCTCCTGGCCGAATTCACTAGGGCCGAGGAACGGGCTGATATTCTCACTGACTCGGCTGAGGCATCCGCCATATAGCCTACTGCCTTCAAAAGAATCGGGAAGGACTCTAGCAACTCTCTGCGTGAGGTCCCAGACTCAATGTGACCCTTCAGCTGTTCCAACCAATGCTCAAGGTTCCTGGCCACTACTGTGGATGCCATAGCTGGTTTGAGGTTGGCCAGAGAGGCATCCCAAGCCTTCTTTAAGAGCGCCTCTGCTCTTTTATCTAGGGGATCTTTTAAGGTGCCCGTATCCTCAAAAGCTAAGTCTGTATTTCGGGATACCTTTGAAAACGCAGCATCCAGCTTAGGTTTCTTATTCCATACCTGCGCTGGATCCTCATCAAAAGGAAATCGCCTTTTAAGTGATCGGGAAAAGAAAGGAGCCCTCTCTGGGTCTTTCCACTCCCTTCTGACCGTATCTGACAATACTCTATGTACTGGAAAGGTTCGACACTTGACTTCGTCTAAACCCTGGTACATCTTGTCATGCAGAGACAAATGCGTCTTATCCACCTTAATGTTTAAAGTGGAATGAATGGTTTTCAGTAAGTCATCCACCTCTTCTAAGGACAACTTGTAACGTGAAGAAGAAGATTCTCCTGTATCTTCTTCTTCCGCCTCTGACCCTGAGACTAGGCTGCTAGGCTCTTCCTCCTCGGACTCACTACCTGCCCCTCTATAATCCAAGGGTGCACTAGTGGAGGCCTTAGCTGCTGACCCTGACGCCGCCCCTCTGTCCAAGTAGGAGCGAAACGACTGAAAGGTCTCTTCTAGCTCTTTCCTAAAGGAAGAGAGCATCTCTTTGGGTTGTTCGGAGGCTGCACTAGGGGAGGCTTCCCCTTTGACTATGTCCGTGATGCATGCCTTGCATAACGGTTTAGTCCAAGACCCTTTAAGGGTTGTTTTGCAGGTAGCACACCGTTTCTTAGGAGGGGGCACCGCAATTTTTAGCTTCTCTTTAGCTTTCTGAAAGACACAAAAGACAACAACCCCATGTTTAACTTTCTGTGCCTCAGACCCAAACCACCACCACCACAAAACAGCCAGTGAACAAAAACACACCAGGTCCCATCACCGCTGTACCAAATAAACACCACTCTCCCAGGGACGTGACTAGGGTGAGTGAGGCAGGCTCCTCTCCCCAAAGGGGCAGTAGGAGGGACATAACAAGGAACCAGGTAGACTTAAACCGCTGTTTTCCTACCTGGGCCGGGCTGGTGCATGTGGCTCCTGCTCCTGCCACCTCCGCTGCGTCTTCTGGCTCCATTCTCCCAGAACGCGGCGATCGTTTGTGCGCCTCTTTTTGAAAAATCCCGGTTAACCCCACCGCTGTGGGAACCGGAAATTGCACCGCCGAGGCTGCTCCTCCCTTCTGCGTTCCAGCGGCCGGAACCGGAAGCCGCCACGCACCGCCGGAAGTCCCGCCTCCACCGGAAATGACGTCGCCCGTCCTCCGTTACCGGGACATCGCAGACCCCCGGAGACCGGCATCTAACCGCCCCCAACATGGCCTGCAATGCCCAGCCTATTGGCGCGGAACCTCCGGCAGCCTTTACCCTCGCCGGGCTCGAGAAGAGGGGAGTACCGAAACGTCCCCCACGCGTCAGGGGGGAGGTTGGGTCTGCCTCCTAAACAACAACCGATCGCAGGTATGCTTTTTTGATCCATCTCCCCCTGGAGAGAGTCCAGCATCCTCCTGGTTCCCTGCAGCGCTTCCACCATGGCCGGAGGAAACACTACAACTGAGGCCATGGTGGAGGTGGGCGGAAGTTATAGCAGTGACTGCAGTGTTTCCTGGGAAATGGGTGGAGCTGCGCTCTCTCCAAGTGCTGTCCTGAAAGACGAAGTGAGAAATAAGTGTTTATTGATTTGCGCATTTTTATTGTTTTTTTTACTAGTAATGGCGGTACTGCGACATAATGCGAAAAATGCATTGATTACTATAAAAATGCCACTGGCAGTGAAGGGGTTATCACTAGGGGGCGGGGAAGGGGTCGGGCACGCGCACTGGAGTCCGGGACGAGCGAGGAGCGTGCGCGCACCCCTAGTGGCTGCTGGGCGAGTTGACTTAGAGCTACGTTCTCTCGCCAAGCAGAGCCGACCTTCAGCGGCTGGTCAACAAGCAGTTAATAGGTTCAAATGTTTGCTTATTTAACACAGACAGCACCAAATTCAAGTCCCAAGGACACATAGAAAGCAAGAAAGTTGCCCCCTGCATAAAGGTTTGGAACAGTGAATTGGAGGCTAAAGACTGTTGGAAGTTATGCTCTGGTCCAGATCTGGCACGAAATACCCCAGGGCACCATCAGTCTTCTCATTAGGAGCATGCCCTGATGTTGTCAGGCATGCATACAAGCACTTGGGGCCATACAAACTACTGAGGACCATTTTGCGTTGTTGCAATGAAATTTCAGCAAAATGGACTAGCTTGCTGCATAATTTTTTCACTTAAATTTTTGGGGCGTTTTTTAATTCAGACGTTTGTAGGTATATAATTGTAATTTCCATCAAACGATGTGCCATCCTTTCATTTCTAACTCATTACCCAGTTCATATCAGCAGAGATATCCAGCATGAGATTTTTTTTTTTTTAGCTCTTTTGAGCCCCCCCCCCCCCCATTTTACTTACCTGACCCTTCGAAAGTCCCGCACTCGCCCCCGTCATCCTTCTCGAGTCAAAGCCCCGACGTTGATTGGCTGCAATGGATGGATTGAAAGCAGCGCAGCCATTGTTTTTTTCCCTCACACACACACGCTGTGTATACAAGGAAGGCGGGCAGAGGTGCTGAGCAGCCTCCCTCTGGGTGGCGAGTGTCCCAAGTGCTGCTATTTTGACTGCAACTTTGGCATCTGACACTTACTGAATGGGCAAAGATTTTGAGCCAGACAATGGCGGAGCATCACTTCCCCCCCCCCCCCCCGAGTGTGTGAGGTTGGCTGACCTGGATGCAGCTTCCTTGATCTCCAGAGCCTCTGTATCGGCAGTAATATTACGCCACCTGATTTGGCTGAAATGCTGGTCTGCTGAGCAAACATCCAAAAAAGCTCTAGCAGATTTGCCCTCCAAAAAGGTGGGAGGTTTTTTGGTACCTCGCTGACGACATTAAGGATGTTACTGGAGGCAAGAGCACACTTCTCCCACAGTCCTTTAAGGGGAAAGAGCTGCGCCGTAAGCCGGGACCCTCCTATTCTGCGCAGAAGCTGTGTTTTCCTCAGTCTGGGTCAGCCGGCAGATCCTCCCAGTCTTTTTTTTTTTTTTTACATCAGACTCAACCAGAAAGTGGGACAGCAAGACATACTCACGGTAATTCCGCCCTTCGCATTTCTTCTGTGGTCTCGCATCACGTGTTTTTTTTTTTACTTTTTTTTTATTATTTGTTTCTTTTCTTTTTTCAATGTGTCATCGAAAAGGCAAAAAAACTGATCCTCCCAGTCTGACAAAGCTCCAGCTGGGGGACAGAAGCATTCCTGGGTGCGCAAGCCAAAACAAGCCTGCTACCGCATGGGTGGAGGGGGCGGCTTTGCAGCTCTGTGGCCCTCCCTGCTCTCTGACCAGTGGGTCTGTGAGGTTGTAAATTCGGAGTACAAGATCGAGTTTCTTTCTTGTCCACCAAACAGATAATTTCCCTCAATTCGTCCCCTCCTTCTGGCTCGTCGGGCTGCCTTAACGGGAGCAGTACAAGACTTGCTCAGGTGCGGGGTAATTTTACCTGTGCAACTGAAGAAAAGGTTTCAGGGATTCTATTTAAATCTGTTTGTGGTATCAAAGAAGGACGGTGTCTGTCCAATCCTGGACCTCAAGGCCCTTAATGCCTTTGTGAGGGTGCGAAAGTTCAGGATGGAATCCATTCGTTCGGTGGTTGCTGCACTCAATCCATGGGACTTTTTGGCATCCCTGGACATCAAGGACGCATACATAGTTCCCGAGTGAGGACCTCTACACTTTGTTACTGAGTGGCTTGATTCAAAGACGGGGAGAGCGTGAGTGGATCGGCGCATAGCATTGGCAGCGGTATTATCGTGTCTGGCTGTATTACACTATTGTGTTTTCCCTTTTCTTACATGTCCCACACCTGCTGTGGTGTATTGTGAAGGGGGGCTGAAGCCTGTTTTTTGCACTTATGACCAAGGCTGTGTCGTTGAAGGTACTGAAGTGTTTTGAAGCTGAGCATAAGGCACCTGTTTCACAGAGCTGCTGTATTCAGTGACACTCTCACGCTGCTGCTAATTAACATTGTTTAACCCTATTTTACCATCTACTCTACAGGGACAGTATTCTGGAATTGAGTACTAATTGATGATCTGGATTAGTTTTGTATTTAAGGAATTTCACACTTTTTTTTTCATTCATATACTTTATGTGCCTCACCCCACTGTGGCAACACGTATATCCCCTATTCAGGGTTTTGAATAATTATCACTATTGGATTGATCTTAGTAAGGTATCACACAATTAGTTTCTAGCACATATGTTTATATTTTTCACATTTGTTGTTTGGTTGGTAACCTTTTTCACATACTGCAACTTCTTACATTTATTTATTAATTTTGTGGTGTATTTTGGATTTAGTAGCGCTGTAGTTCATCAGTTATGCATACTTGCATGTCCCCATCTGCACCGGGCATCAGAGGTTTCTGCGCTTTGCGATCTGCAAAGCCTACTATCAGTTTGTGGCTCTTCCCTTTTGGCATAGTGTCGGCACCAAGAGTATTCACCAAGGTGCTTGCCCCGATTCTGGCTTTGCCGAGACAGCGAGACATTGCTGTCGTGGGCTTCTTAGACAATCTGAGAGAGCTGCTTCAGGCTCAGAATTAGAGAAGAATGTGTCAATAGCCAGTCAGACCCTCCGAGAATTTGGTTGGGTGCTGAACATTCAGAAGTCGGTCTTGGAATCAACTCAGCTTCTGGAGTACCTAGGATTAATTCTGGACTCCTTGGAGGTGAAGGTCTTCTTTCCTTTGGAGAAGTTACAGACACTCCAGTCGGCAGTGAAATTGTTAGCATCCCGCAAATGGTCGTCTCTCCGTTTTTTCCTTTCGAGTTCTGGGCCTCATGGTGGCCTCCTTCGAGGCAGTACCGTATGCCCAATTACACACTCGAGTCTTGCAGAAGGAGATCCTGTCCAAATGAAACATATCTCCATTGTCTCTGGATCGTCAGATTCGGTTGACCTGGTCAGGGCTTTCCTGAGTTGGTGGCTGAGATCCCCGTCTCTTCAGTCCAGGAAGTCAATCCTTCCTTTCCATTGGACTGTGATCACGACGGACGCCAGCTTCACAGGTTGGGGGGGAGGGGGGTCTGGGGAGTCCAGTCGGCCCAGGGTCGCTGGACTCTGGATGAATCGCACCTGCCGATCAATGTACTAGAACTTCGAGCGATCACGCTATGCCTCTCCTCGGGGTCGTGGAGGCTACAAGGACATCCAGTCAGACAATGCCACGGCAGTGGCTTATGTCAAACATCAGGGGGGGGGGACAAGAAGCTTGGCTGCGCCACATCCTGTGGTGGGCAGTAAGGCGTGTGCTGGCTCTGTTAGCCGTTTACATTCCGGGTGTAAAAAACTGGCAGGCGGACTACCTAAGTCGCCAGATGCTGTACCAAGGGGAATGGTCGTTACATCTAGGAGGTGTTTCAACTCCTTTGCCGGAAGTAGGACACACCGGACGTGTATCTCCTGGCCTCTCGACTCAATCGCAAGGTGTCGAGGTTTGTGGCCAGGTCCAGAGATCCTTGAGCAGACGCATTGGTGGCCCTGTGGGGTCAGTATCGGCTAATTTATGCCTTTCACCCACTGTAGTTGCTTCCTGGTCTGCTCCGCAGAGTGGACACAGAGGGAATCCCAGTGATTCTAATTGTTCCAGATTGGCCCCAGCGTCCCTGGTACTGTGACCTCATGTGCTTGGTAGCATATGTACCCTGGTGGCTGCCAATGCTGGAGGACCTTCTGACTCAAGGTCCCATACTTCATCCTGCTTTACAGTCGCTGGCTTTAATGGCATGGCTATTGAAAGCCAGGTGCTAAGGGACCGAGGTCTGTAGGATTCGGTCATTTCAACCATGCGGAGGGCACAGAAGACATCTTCACAGAAGATCCATCATCACACTTGGAAGGCCTACATCTCTGAGCGGGGAGATGGAGTGGCGTCCACGGATGTATTCTGTTTCCAGGGTCCTGCTGTTTTTACAGCGTGGAGTGGATCAGAAACTTGCCTTAAGCACCATTAATGGACAGATTTCAGCCTTGGCTGTTTTGTTTGAAGGACCCTTGGCGACCCACTTGCTGGTAGGTACTTTTGTGTAGGGGGTTCGACAAGTGCTTCACCTGATTAGACCACTGCTTCCCTCTGTGGGATTTGAATCTGGTGCTCTCGGCTCTTCAGGAGCCTCCTTTTGAGATCAGAGAAATTCCTCTCTTGACGCTATGTCAGAAGGTGGCTTTTCTAGTAGCCATTACATCTGTCAGACGTGTTTCTGAGTTGGCGGCCTTGTCTTGCAAGTCGCCATACGTGGTCCTCCACAAGGATAAAACAGTGCTACGCCCACAGCCTTCCTTTCTTCCGAAGGTAGTTTCAGCTTTTCACCTTAATGAGGACATTGTACTTCCGTCCTTGTGTCCTCGACTTTGGACATGGTACATGCCCTGCCGGTGTACATATTTGCTACAGCTACGTTCCAGAGGTCGACTCACTGTTTGCGGCAGTATCTGGTCCTTAAAAGGGCCTGGCGGTCTCGCCGGCCACCATTACTCAGTGGATTAGGCAGACACAAGTCACCCAGGCCTACGCCCTTAAGGAGCAGGTGCCTCCTTTCCATGTCACTGCGCATTCAACCAGGGCAATTGGTGCTTTCTGACATCAAGCATCTGTTTTACAGGTGTGTAAAGCAGTGACTTGGTTGTCCGTTCACACTTTTTCCAAATTTTACAAGGTTGATGTGAGTGCATCTTCAGCTGCTTCCTTCGTCTGCAAGGTTTTGCAGGCGGCTGTTTAAAGTTGCAACTCCTCCGTTGAGGAGCTCTGCTTGTTTGGGGTGAAGTTGGTTTTTGATTGCTGTTTATCCCGGATCAGTTTGAAGGACGATTCGATCGTCATGAATCTTCAAAAAAGGTTCTCTAACAGATAAAGCCTGTATTTCTCCTATCCTACGTGCCGTTGTGATGGCTACGAGAAAAACTGTTTTAAGAGTCAATAATCTTAAAGATGTCTCTTGAAGTGGCTCGAAGGGAGGTTTGATCATCCCCCTGAGCACCACCGATAAATCCCACGTGGGACATTTTACTGTCTTGGGCTTTTTGTATTGTGCTAGTGCCCTGCAAAAAACCAACAGGTCCTCTTGTAGTGTGCTTTACAGATACACCAACAGCGCTGCAATCTTAACTTTCAATGTACTAAGCGCTAGCCCTTCATCAGCGCCTTGCTGTAAAAATTCACAGATGGTCGGTGTATCCATTTTCTGTCTTTGGTTTTCAGTGCACCATCTGTTAAATTTCCTACAGGTCTTTTTTATAAATGGCTCTGGTGTTTGGCGTCCTGGCGCTCAGAAGTGTTGCCACCACTTTCTCTGAGAGTCCTTTTGATCTCAAGAGGTCCTCCTCAGTAACCAGGCCGCCCATTTGAAACTTTGTTTTAGGCCTGTCAGTGGACACCCGACACATCAGGTTTGTCCTGTGAGGTAGAAGCCATGGCTCTTCTGCCGAGAGACTGAGGAGTTGAGAAAACCAGGCTCTCTTGGGCCAGTATGGTGCGATTAGTATACGTTTTGTCTGTTCTTGTAGAAACTTATTTACCACCTGTGAAATCAGATGAACCGGAGGGAAGGCATAGCATATATTGAAGTTCCAAAGATTTTGGAGAGCATACAGTACCTGTCACCGAGAATGTGTTTCCAGCACGACAGCATCGCGCTGATTCTCGGCGACAGGGTGCCGACATCTCTCACTCGCTGGAATAGAAAAAGCACATTCCAGCGAGCGCGTCATAGAAGCAACGGGGATCCGACTTGGATTCCCGCCAAATCTAGCTGTGGCGTTTGGTATGAATCATGAGGGGGAACTCCACGCCAACATTTTAAATAAAAATCTGGCATGGGTTCCCCCCCAGGAGGCATACCAGGCCCTTAGGTCTGCTATGGATTGTAAGGAGAACCCCCCCTATGCCGAAAAAAAGGCGTGGGGGCTCCCCCACAATCCATACCAGACCCCAAAGCACGCTGCCCGGCAGGTCAGGAAAGGAGTGTGGACGAGCAAGCCTGGCCGTTGTTTGTCAGGGTCTGCTGGGGGCCTATCAGAATCTGGGAGCCCCCTTTAATAAGCGGGCCCCCAGATACCAGCCCCCCACTCTAGGTAAATGACTATGGGGTACATCGTACCCCTACCCATTCACCTGGAGGCAAAGTGTAAAAGTAAATAAACACGACACAGGGTTTTGAAAGTCATTAGTCAGCGACGGGGGCCCCCCCTCTTCTTCAGCTCTTTTACCAGGGAGGGCCTTCTTCCGCTATCCGACGGTCTTCTTCCATCTTCTCTGCTGTTGTCTCGGCGCTCTCCGGTGCCTTCTCTTTCAGGGCTGGCTGCCGCTATCTTCATGGTAGCTCAATTACTAGCGGCGGCCAGCCTCCTCTTCTATCTTCTCTTATTCCGATGTTGACGCGACGCATGTCCCCCTCTGTACTGCCGGGTGCGTGTCTCGCACAGATTTATATAGGCCTCTCTTAAGATGTCACAGTCCCATCATGCTCCGGTACCTACCCACGTGGGATAGAAGAGCGAGCTGGCTGCTGCTAGTAATTGAGCTAACACGAAGATAGCGGCGGCCAGCCCTGAAGGAGAAGTCACCGGAGAACGCAAAGACAACAGCGGAGAAGATGGAATAAGACCCCCGGAGAGCGGAAGAAGACCCCCGGAGAGCGGAAGAAGACCCCCGGAGAGCAGAAGAAGACCCCCGGAGAGCAGAAGAAGACCCCCGGAGAGCAGAAGAAGACCCCCGGAGAGCAGAAGAAGACCCCCGGAGAGCAGAAGAAGACCCCCGGAGAGCAGAAGAAGACCCCCGGAGAGCAGAAGAAGACCCCCGGAGAGCGGAAGAAGACCCCCGGAGAGCGGAAGAAGACCCCCAGAGAGCGGAAGAAGACCCCCAGAGAGCGGAAGAAGACCCCCGGAGAGCGGAAGAAGACCCCCGGAGAGCGGAAGAAGACCCCCAGAGAGCGGAAGAAGACCCCCGGAGAGCGGAAGAAGACCCCCGGAGAGCGGAAGAAGACCCCCGGAGAGCGGAAGAAGACCCCCGAGACCCCCGGAGAGCGGAAGAAGAAGGCCCCCCCTGGTAAAAGAGCTAAGGAAGAGGGGGGCCCCTGGAGCTGACAAATTACTTTAAAAACCCTGTGTCGTGTGTTTATTTACTTACACTTTGCCTCCAGGTGAATGGGTAGGGGTACGATGTACCCCATATTCATTCACCTAGGGTGGGGGGCCGGTATCTGAGGGCCCCCTTATTAAAGAGGGCTCCCAGATTCCCAAAGGCCCCCTGCCCACAGACCCCGACAACCAACGTCCAGGGTTGTCGGGAAGAGGCCCTGTTCTTAACATAGGGACAGGGCACTCTGTGGTGGGTGGGCCCCAGAGCACCGACCCCCCCATGTTGAGGCCAAGTCGGATCCCTGTCGCTTCTATGACGGCTTTGTCTCCATCGCGGCAAGCCAGCTCGGCGCTGGCTCCCACGATGGAGCTCGTAGGTGGTCAATTTTGTCGAGAAAGGGAGTGAGATTGACACAATATTGTGTCACCTACTGTATATCCCAAGAGGTTGATCTTGCTAGTCAAGCGTGAAGAAACGCTTCACCTGAGCATTCTTCCGAGAGGTAAACAGATCCCCAGCGGGCTGTAATGTCCCTAAACACCTCCGGGTGTCGTACCCATTCCTCTTGAGAGATCTTCTGGCGGCTGAAAAAGTCCACTATTTGGTTGTCTTCTTTTAGATGGACTGCCCCCAATGACAGCAGATTCCCTTCTGCCCACCGGCATAACTGATTAACTGATTGGAGATGTGGCTTAGCGAGGGGCTTCTTGTGCCCCCTTGCTTGTTCACATAAGCCACTGCTGTGGCCTTGTCTGAAAGTATCAGGATGTGACGACTTCTTAGTTGGTTCTGAAAGAACTCTATGGCTTTGGCTATCGCTATGAGTTCTCTCCAGTTTGAGGATGCCTTGGCTTCCTCCAGGGACCATCTCCCATGAGCAGGGTTCCCTGCTAGGTGAGCTTCCCAACCCCAACTGCATGCATCTATGGTCAATTTCCGCGAGATCGGAAATGACCGAGCCAGAACCTGATTTAGGTTTGTGTGGACCCTCCACCACCATAGTGATTTCTTCACAGATGTTGGGAGTAACACCGACTTGTCCAGATCTTCTCTTTGGTTTCTTAAGAGGAATACTTGAAGTGGCCTTAGATCAGGGGTGTCAAACTCAATTTCATCATGGGCCGCATCAGCAATATGATTGACCTCAAAAGGGGCCATTTGTATCTGTAAGATTAGATGTCCAGAGCATCCCCTCCCCTTTACATTAGATGTCAAGAGCCACGCCTTCAAAAGTTGAGTCCCCCATTCTCCCTTATAACACAGTGCACCCCCTTTTCCTTATGCTTCTGCTGGGAAGAAGCTGGATGCATTGCTTGAAAGCAGAAAGTAAGGGTCTGGGGGAGGACCAGAGCAGGGCTGGAGCTCTCCTGCAGCTGCAGGAGAGGTGCGAGGGCCACATGAAATGGCTTGAAGGGCCGGATTCGGCACGCGGGCCTTGTGTTTGACACCTGTGCTATATTGACTAAGACCCGATACTTCGGAGAAACCGTCCAGTAAAGAATAGATTTTAGGTAATGAGGAGGTTGGAGAGGTTATGAATAACAAAAGGTCATCTGCAAATAATGCACATTTATGATCCTTTTGGGTACATCTGACTCCTTTGATATTCTCGTTACGACGAATAGCTAATGCTAAAGATTCAATCACGATTATCAGGAGATAAAGGACAACCCTGCCTCGTACCCCTTTTTATTTTAATAGATTCCGAAAACATAACTTGTAAATCGTATTTTAGCCTCAGGAGAAGAATAAAGTGCAGATAAAATACCCATAATTCTTGAACCAAATCCCCAACGTCTCAATACTGAAAACATAAGTGGCCAGGAAACTGAATCAAAGGCCTTCTGGAGGTCCAATGAGAGGAGCATACCTTCTTGTTTATGTTTCATGATCCACCCTGATTGCATTATAGAAATAAGATCGATAGCTCTCCTTATCTGGTCTGGACCCTGTCTCCCGGGTATAAAACCCACTTGATCCTTATAAATATATTGACCTATGAAAGTTGACAATCTATTGGCCATTATTTTAGTTAATATCTTAAGGTCATTGTTAATAAGAGATATCGGTCAATAGTTCTCAGCCTGACTATTATCTTTGTCTGGTTTCGGGAATTACCGAAATATAAGCCATATTGAGTTGTTTATCTATAGGGTTACCATCCAATTTCAAATTCTTGATCACGGTCAAAATGTCCTCAGCTGATATGGGAGCCTCCAACACCTCACTATGTGCCTGTGACAATTTAGGAAGATCAAAGCCATCAATAAATCTCTCAACCTTGTCATAAGCAAAGTCACTATCAAAATTGTAAAGTTTAGATTAAAAATTCTGGAAGACTTCCATCAGCTGAGGGTTCTGAGTAAATGATCCATCCGCTTGTTTATTCTTGGGGAGTGTCCTCGATCTAAATCTAGGCGACAATTTATTCGCCAGCATCGGACCCATTTTTTTCTTTAACCACTTAAGCCCCGGACCAAAATACAGCTGAAGGACCAGGCCCCTTTTTGAGATTCGTCACTGCGTCGCTTTAACTAACAATTGCGCGGTCGTGCGATGTGGCTCCCAAACAAAATTGGCGTCCTTTTTTCCCCACAAATAGAGCTTTCTTTTGGTGGTATTTGATCACCTCTGCGGTTTTTATTTTTTGCGCTATAAACAAAAATAGAGCGACAATTTTGAAAAAAAAAGTTTTTTACTTTTTGCTATAATAAATATCCCTCAAAAATATATAAAAAACGTTTTTTTTCCTCAGTTTAGGCCGATATGTATTCTTCTACCTATTTTTGGTATAAAAAAAAAAAAATCGCAATAAGCGTTTATCGGTTAGTTTGGGCAAAATGTATAACGTTTACAAAATAGGGGATAGTTTTATTGCATTTTTATAAAAAAAAATGTTTGACTACTAATGGTGGCGATCAGCGATTATTTTCGTGACTGCAACATTATGGCGGACACTTCGGACAATTTTGACACTTTTTTGGACCATTGTCATTTTTACAGTAAAAAAATGCATTTAAATTGCAATGTTTACTGTGGAAATGACAGTTGCAGTTTGGAAGTTAACCACAGGGAGCGCTGTAAGGTGGCGAGTAACTCGAGGCCTGGCTAGTAGCTATAGGCTTGAAATTTTGAGCCGTGTGTGTGTATATATATATATATATATATATATATATATGCGTGTGTGTGTGTGTGTGTATATATATATATATATATATATATATATATATATATATATATATATATATGCGTGTGTGTGTGTATAATATTATAAATATATATTTTTTTTAATTATTTTTAAACTTGAACGTTGAATGTTCCTCGGGAAAACAGACAAGAGATTTAAAAAAAAACACGTACTTTCAGTCAGAAAAAAACATAAAAGGAGAGAAGAGAAAAAAATAAAAAAAATAAATAAAAGGATTTGACGACTGAGGAAAAATATAAACCAATGACATGTATCTCATCTTCAGGTAGCAAAGTAATTCCCAACTTTCCTGTGCTCGACTGTTCCATGCGGACAAAGCCAGACTAGTAGGGGTTGTTTGTTTTGCTGTGCAGGTGTGGTATCCATGCCCGGTTCGACAGAAATAATCTTCAGATCCAGTAACAGTCTTTCACCCTCCTGAAAGTTATGCACAATATAATGTCTGCCATTATATGTAAATTTCAATGCAAACGTAAATGCCCATTTATACCTGATGATGTTCTTCGTGAGGGCAGACAAAGGTTTCATCGATCTCCTCTGTATCGTGTATGGGGAAATATAAAAAAAAAAATTGGATTGTCGCACCCTGGTAATGTAATTGTTCCCGTTGACGAGAACTTTTCATTATTTCTTCTTTGGTGGAGTAATAATGAGGTTTGACAACCACATCCCTCGGCAATCCATATTTTCTTAAAGGTCCCAAGGATCTATGTGCTCTGTCCAATTCCATTTTGTGAGCAGGAATATATGGAATCAAAACTTTAATAATGTCTTGTACTGCTGTGTGATCAACAATGGATTCAGGCAATCCCCGACCCTGAAATTATTTCTCCTTGATCTGTTCTCAAGTTCATCGATCCTAGCCTGAGCAGCTTCCAGCTGTTCTTGCATGAATTGCAAATGGTCATCAGTCTGGTCAATTCTTGTATTATTTATATCCAGTTTGTGTTCAATAATTTCAATCCTGTCTCCAAGACATTGAAAATCAGCCCTAATGTCTCTGGTGATCTTTTCAGAATTTTGTGCCAGACCCCTATCCAGCATTTCAGCCAGTCTGTTACATAGATCAGTGACATTGAAGGATACTTTAGGAGCTTGTGTAGTGTTTGCATTCACACAAACAGGATTCTGTGAGGGGAACACAGCAGGGAGTAAATGGCCAGCTATTCCAGTGATCACTCCTTCCCTCAGCGCATCAGAATATAGAACAGGAGAAGTGACATGACCAGAAGACTGAGGTAATGATGCAGTCAGTAATTGAGAAGGGACTTGCCTGTCATTTGTGGAGGCTTCAGTTAATTCCAGTGTGTGTGTCTGAGGCGTGACGGCCATTTTGAAGAGATTCCTCTCTGTAATAGAATCCTTACTATTATTCCTGCCTTTTCTTTACCGTTTGCCCGTCATGGACCTAATGGCGTTACACTGCTGGTCACACCCACCGGTGTCAATCCAACAGTTACAGCAATAATAAGTGCCCAGATATTACCTCACAATGGCTGTATATGAGGAGATATACTGCTCCTATGGCTGTATATACACATGTATTCCGTCGGTATCTAATGTATTATCCGGTACCGCTCAGATCACAGCAGTCTTCTTTAGCCGCGGACAGTGTTTTTCCACAGTGAAACGGAGTCAAAATCCCCAGTTTTAGACATCAGACGGCCGGCGGTGAGCGGAGCTCCTTCTTTAAGCCTCCGTCTTAAGAGCTCCCGCCTCACGACTCTAAATAGAGCTTTCTTTTGGTGGTATTTGACCATCTCTGGTTTTTATTTTTTGCTAAAACACTGATAGGCACAGATAAGGTGGCACTTATGGGAACAGATTAGGCGGTACTGATGGGTGGCACCAATTAGTGACTTTGATAGGTGGCACTGATAGGTGGCGCTAGTGGGCACAGATGAGTTGGGCAGCTCTCCCTGATTGGAACCGATATCCCTCTGTCACCTGCCAGTCAGGGTGAGGAGAAAAAATAGCCGATTACCGGCTCAGTTTACGTAATTAACGGCCTCCCGGCAATTCAGGTCTGCACTGTTGCCGTCATTTGGCTATAAGGCAGACGCCAAATGGTTAAATTAAGTTACACACTTCGGGGATAAAAAAAAACAAAAACAAACAACACATGCATGTATCTTACATACTTGGAGAAGTTGGGGAAGTCAAGGGAGGCCTGGCTGCAAAAAAGCCATGTACAGGTACGCAATTCACGCTCACGGCTAGGGGGAGAGCATGCCGATTTGATTCAGAACCTATCAATCATCAGGTCCAGGCACAGAAAATTATGCAATCTCCCCTCCTGAAGTCCTTTTCAGGCCCGGCGTGCCAGGAGAGAGCATCAGCCAGTGAATACAGAAGCACTTCACTGACATCAGTACACGTAGGTACATATGTCACCCCCTGATCACCCCCCTCCCCCAGTTAACCCTTTCACTCCCTGTCACAATGTCACCAAGTACAGTATACCTTTTTTTTACTGATCAATGTAATGGTATCGCTTGTGACAATAGAAGGACAAACGGAACGTTCTCGTTCTGTCTTCCATTCATGCAGATACGACAGTCCAAATTACAACGGCGACTGGGATTCTTGAGAAGCCCCTCTGTGTCCACAACTACAACATTAAAATGGACTTCAATGACCAGATGGTGGGGCCATACTCCGTTGCCTGTAAAGTCAGACGCTGGTACAAAGTGTCTGTATACTTACTCCAATTGGCTCATTTCAATGCTTAAAAGGGGTTGTACACCCTCATGTTTTTATACCTTCTGTCACTCAGCAGCCCCACCAGAGCCCCCGTTATACTTACCTGAGCCCTGTGTTTTCCATGATGGACCCCATAAGAGGAGGATTGGGGCCACTATGTGAAAAACCAACTGCACTGCAGGGGCAAGCATGACAGGTTTGTTTTTGTTTTTTAAAACTGAATCTTTACTATACAAAAATGTCAGAAAGAAGTGTATCCTTCCTAAAATTCCAGAAAGAGATCACAGTCCTTTTGAATGCAAAAGGTGTTGTGGCCCAGTTTCCCAAATTTAGATGCAATGAGCCATCTGCACGTAAGGAATTTTTTCTGATGTCCTCCCTGGTATCCAAAGAGCGCCACAAAAAAGATGTAGTGTCTGTAACAAGCGCAGATACAGGCGTGACACCTGCTATTTTTGTCTCTCCTGTCCTGGAGAACCCTGTCTCTGCATTAGAGGCCGTTTCCAGCGCTACAAAACACCAAGTATCAGTATAGGATACAGCGTTGCATAGTCTAGGGCACTTGTTCATGCAGGGTCTAGAAAGATGTTAGATGACCATCACATTTTGAGAGATTTATTCATCCACTTTGATTGACGGCTAGGCTGCTTTTACACGCAGAGGGATGGGGACGTACCACCACCTTCCATGATTTTCTAAGGCTCTCGTGTCCCAACGGGGGAACCTGAGAATGCAGCAGATGGTGCTACCAGCTAACCATAAAGCTGATAGGAGACTAGAAGAGCTCTAATCATCTTTATGGCCTAGGAAACTGGTAGCCAAGAGCATTTCATGACTTCGGTTACCCCGCTTATAAACAGCAGATGCTTTAACGGTGGAGGAGAGATCTACCCATTGGGGATATTTACATTCCTCGTGATAACAAATTTATTTTATTTTTTTTTATAAAAAAGTGTAAAAATAAAAGTAGTAAGCAATACATATGTAAACAGCAATTGCACCATGCATGTGAGGTATCACCGCAGACATCAGATCGAGGGCAGTAGATTTCCTCTGTAAAGGCTTTTAAAAACGTATGTAGTTTGTCGTAGCTGCACGGGCATGCACAATTATAAAGCAGGTCGCATTTGACATCTATGTACTCTGCAAAATATCATTATATTGTACCAAACATTTAGTCAATATAGAGTATTTATTTATTTTTCAAAAAAAATTGCGTTTGGGGGTTCAAAGTAATTTTCTAGCCAAAAATTGAAATGGATTGCAAACAAAAAGAGTATCAGAAACAGCCTGGTCTTCAAATAGTTAGAGAGTGGGTGATGTGTGGCATAAGCTTCTAATGCTGGGCATAAAAATGCCAGGACAGTTCCAAACCGAGAATGGTGATACCACATGTGTGAGACTTTCTAGACAGTCTAGCCAAGTACAGGACCCCGAAAAGCAATCACCGCCTTCAGTCTAAGGGTGTAAAAACTGTCGATTTCACTCACTACCTATCACAGTTTAGGAGGCCATGAGATGCCAAGATGGTACAAACAGCAATCCACCATCCCTCCCCCTAAATGACCCATTTTTGGAAAGTAGATACCCTAAGCTATTTGCTGAGAGGCATGTTGAGTCAATGGAATATTTTGTGTTCTGGAGATACACACGCGTGAGACTTTGCAGTCTACAGTTCATAATCCCATTGCATATGTCCCAGAAATATGCTCTAAAAGGTATTGGGTGCTGTAGCAACAATCAGCTGGATACTGAAACCAATGCGATATGTTGATATACAACAGCACACCAAGGATCATCAATTTCAATCACATGCTTGACGAAGGGGACAAGCGTGGCTCGGAAACGTTGCACTACACAGTTTTGTGATGCGATAGTTTCTTTGAATAAAAAACTTAAGCACACCAAGGATCATCAATTTCATCCTAACGAATATCTACATATTTCTGTCAGTCTAGCTGCGCACAGGACCCCCTGAAAACCTATCCCTGCCTTCAGGCTAAGGCCGTAAATTCAGCGCAGCTTATTATATATTTGCTTTGATTGCAGCACTGCTTATTATATATTTGCTTTGATTGTATGTTTTATCTGACATTCTTTGCTGCTGCAGCATTCTCACTTATTTCAATATTCAGAATTAATTTTGATTGTTCGTCATTATTAGTTCTAGATTTTAAAGACCTGTGCAGTACATTTTCCATAAATATAAGTCCGTAAATTGTTGATTTCACTTCTCACTACCAATCACAGTTTCAGAGGCCATGAAATGCCAAGATAGCGCTAAACCCCCTCAAATGACCCCTTTTCGGAAAGTAGACACCTCAAGCTATTTGCTGAGAGGTATGTTGAATATTTTGGAGATCTCGCTTTTTGTCACAAAGTTTTGAAAATTTAAGAAAACAATACTTTTTTCATTTTCCAAAATAAATGAGATGTGCAAAATACTCACCATGCTTCTTAGCAAATACACCTTGGGGTGTCTTCTTTCCAAAAATGGGTAATTTATGCTATCTCTGCATTTCATGGCCTCTGAAACCGATAAGTAGCGAGGAGGAAAATCAACATTTTATGCCCTTAAATGCCTGAAGGTGGCAACTATTTTTTCGGGGTCCTGTACGCAGCTAGACTGTCAAAAAGTCTCACACGTCCTTGTACTTAGAAAAAGCAGCAGAATGTATGTTGGGGTGTAATTTCACATATACCCATGGCATGTTTGAGCAATATATAATTTAAGTGACAACTCTGTAAATTAAAAAAATAAATAAAAATTGTGACAAAAAATATTAAATATTCAAACGGGCTCAATATGCCTCTTAGCAAATAGCTTGAGGTGTCTACTTTCCAAAAAATTTCATTTGGAAGGGTTTTGTAGCCGCTATAACTTTTGCGCAAACCACTAATTATACTCTTAATTAAAAATAAATTACCCAAGACATGTGGCTGAATAAATTCTGGCCTAAATGTAAATCCAAAAATCGAGTTTATTGGATTTTTTTGTAGAACAAAAAGCAGAATAAAAAAATAAAAATAAAATGTATATATTCATTCATACATTGCAAAAATTTTAAATTCTAGTGGCGATCAAATACCACCAAAAGAAAGCTCTATTTGTGGGGAAAAAAAGGATGTAAATTTATAGGGGTTGTAAAAGTAAAATTTTCTTTTAACTTTCCCCTAAATAGCTTCCTTTTACCTTAGTGCAGTCCTCCTTCACTTACCTCATCCTTCCATTTTGCTTTTAAATGTCCTTATTTCTTCTGAGAAATCCTCACTTCCTGTTCTTGAGGGGGGAGGGGGCAAGCAGGAGAGTCAGGACGCCCACTAACACACAGCTCCTTCGTCTGCAACGTAGAGGGTGTCCTGACACTCCACACCAGGGAGAAAGCCTTGCATAACTGTGTGAAGTTACAGACAGAAGAACAGGAAGTGAGGATTTCTCAGAAGAAATAAGGACATTTAAAAGAAAAATCGAAGGATGGAGGTAAGTGAAGGAGGACTGCACTAAGGTAAAAGGAAAAGGGATTTTTAAATACAGCTTACCTGTAAAATCCTTTCCTTGGAGTACATCACGGGACACAGAGCGGCATATTCATTACTATATGGGTTATATGGAGTACCTTCAGGTGTGGACACTGGCAATCTCAAACAGGAAGTCCCCTCCCTATATAACCCCCTCCCCTAGAGGGAGTCCCTCAGTTTTGTAGCAAGCAGTATGCCTCCCAAAATTGTTCCCTAAAAGAGGGGTGGGAGCTCTGTGTCCCGTGATGTACTCCAAGAAAAGGATTTTACAGGTAAGCTGTATTTAAAAATCCCTTTTTCTTTCTCGTACATCACGGGACACAGAGCGGCATATTCATTACTATATGGGATGTCCGAAAGCAATGCTTTAATGAGGGGAGGGAGACATCTTCTCAAACGAGATTTAATTTAGAGGTATACTCAAATAATAATAATAAATCCAACTTGGTCAAGAAAAAACTTTTTTTTTTTTTTTTTTTTTTTTACAACCAAGGGTGCCCCTGATCCCGAGGATCTTAAACTGCAGCCTGTAGTACTGCCTGTCCAAAGGCAGAATCCGCATTCCTTCTCACGTCTAGTTGATAAAACTTTGTAAACGTGTGGACTGATGACCACGTCGCCGCCTTGCATATCTGAGCCATAGAGATCTGATGGTGTGCTGCCCAGGAGGCGCCCATGGCCCTGGTAGAATGGGCCTTTACCGACAAAGGAGGAGGCAACCTCTTCAAACCGTAGGCCTGAATGATTAATTGTCTAATCCATCTCGAGATGGTGGATTTTGCAGCTGCCTGCCCCTTCTTGGGGCCATCTGGTAGAACGAACACCACATCTGTTTTCCGGATCTTTTCTGTAGCTTTAAGATAGGCCTTCATGGCCCGGACAATATCCAAGGTATGCAGCAACCCCTCCTTTCTAGATGTGGGTTTCGGAAAGAAGGATGGAAGTACCAAATCCTGGTTCAAGTGAAAATTGGATATAACCTTTGGTAGAAAGGAAGGATGGGGCCGGAGAACTGCCCTGTCCTTATGTAGAACGAGATATGGTTCCTTACACGATAAGGCTGCTAACTCTGACACTCTCCTGGCCGAAACTATGGCGACCAAGAATACCAACTTTCTTGTCAGTAAAACTAAAGGAATCTCAGCCAACGGCTCAAAGGGTTGTTTCTGTAGAGTGGACAGGACAAGATTTAAGTCCCATGGACAAATTGGTGACTTGACAGGAGGATTAATACGCAAGACCCCCTGTATGAAGGTCTTTACCAGCGAGTGGGTGGCCAGCGGCCTCTGAAACCACACTGACAGAGCTGAAATCTGTCCCTTGATTGTGCTTAATGCCAGGCCTTTATCCACTCCTAGCTAGAGAAAACTTAACAACCTATCAATGGTATATTTGCGGGAATTCCATCTTTTGGATTCACACCAGCCTACGTAGTTCCTCCACACCCTGTAATAAATCACCCTGGAGGCCGGCTTTCTAGCCCTAATCAGGGTAGGAATTACCTGCCTAGACAGACCTCTACCCCTGAGAATCAGGGATTCAGCCTCCAGGCCGTCAAATTTAGACGCTGTAATGTAGGGTGGAGGATCGGGCCTTGTGAGAGTAGGTCTGGTCGTAGAGGAAGAGTCCAAGGGTCTCCCACTGCCATCTTCAGGACTAGTGAGTACCATGTCCTCCGGGGCCAAGCTGGAGCTACTAGAATGACTGGCTTGTGCTCCACTCTGATCCTGCGCAACAGGCGAGGAAGTAACTGTAGCGGAGGGAATGCATATAGAAGTTTGAATTGATGCCAAGGGCAAACCAACGCATCGGTTCCGCAGGCCATAGGGTCCCTCGCTCGAGACACGAACCTGTCTAGTTTCTTGTTGAACCTGGATGCCATTATATCTACGTCTGGCATTCCCCACCTCTGGCAGATTGTCTGAAAGACCTGGGGATGCAGAGACCACTCCCCTGGCGACAGAATCTGGCGACTTAAGAAGTCTGCCTGCAGGTTGTCCACTCCGGGAATGAATATCGCCGAAATGCAGGGTACATGAACCTCTGCCCACTGAAAAATCAAGCTCACCTCCCTTTGAGCGGCCTGACTCCTGGTTCCCCCTTGGTGGTTTATGTATGCCACCGCTGTGGCATTGTCTGACTGGATTCTCACCGGGGACCCCTGTAATCTGGAGGTCCATGCCAGGAGGGCTAGGCGAGCAGCTCTGATCTCCAAGATATTGATGGGGAGCTGCCTCTCTGTTTCCACCCAAGTTCCCTGGCAAGAGAACCCCTCCAAGACCGCCCCCCAGCCTGCCAGGCTGGCGTCTGTGGTAACTACCTTCCAGACAACAGGGCTGAAGGATCTTCCCTTTAGAAGATTCTGAGGGTTCAACCACCAGGCCAGGCTTTGTCGGACCCTTGATGATAGCTGTAACGGAACTATGTATTCTGCCTGTACATCTATAATAATCATGCAGTGGTATATTATGAGGTGTGAACATCCTCTGTCTGTAAAGATGTAGATTAGAACTGAATCAGCCTGTCTCTGGAAACCTCTCTTTAGTATGCTAATTCACCTCTCTATTCCCAAAGGTTAATTGATCTATTGTGTGTGTGAAAGACCTGTGTTTATCCTTAAGAGATTGTATATTGTATTCCAAATTAGCAGTATCCGGACAGTTGTATTGAAATAGCATGTCACTTATGTTCAGAAGAACTGTCAGGCTTTGCGGAGCCGAAATGTTTAGCTACGGAGGGGATTATCTGTGATTGAATTGTATTTGAGAAAGGAATGTGGCTTCTTTAGCCTGGTGACAGTGTGTCTAACTTGAGGCCCCCCCTGTGGGAGGGGGCGGAGAGTTCCATTGTTCCTTGATTATTCACAAGTTTGTAACTAAGATATAAACCAAGAAATGTACCATTAAAGTTAGTCTACTGGACCCTTCAAACGTAGCCTGTCTCGTTTATGGAAGGGAATGCAATGGGATTTATTCTGTGCCTCTTACAACTGGACCTGACTCTCCCTCTGGATCTCGTGGATGGGCTTATACTGGACTTACTTATATAGCAACTTGCCAGGGAAAAGGACGTCGTCAGCGGCTGATACCCTCTCCCTACTTGGGTAGCCGTTACATTGGTTGGCAGCGGTGGGATGGTCCTTTTATCCAAGGAGCAAGTTCTGAATGGAGTCTCAGTATGCCAGGCTGAAAAGAACCACACTAAAAGTTTTATTGGAGAGTCGTGGTAGGAGTGCCAGTAACAGACCACGGAGGGAGATGATAGCGGATCTGCTGGAGCTGGACCAAATGGATGGATCCATGGAAGGAGCGGAGCCTCTAGCACCTGTCAGCGAGGAAGATGTAATTACGGATATTGTACAGCGGAGATTATCCTTGTATCCAGAAACATCCACGGAACTAATAAACCAGCTGTTCCGGGAAGCAAGAGAAGAGATTCAAACCAAGAGGGGACAAGAACTGGAACTGGTAAGAGCTAGACAGCCCATTACACACGCAGCTCCTACTTCCCCACCCGCTGCTACAGGAAAGAAAATACCGTTCACTGCATTTAAAGCTTTTGTAGAAAGTGAGGAGGAAATAGATGGATATTTGGCGGATTTTGAGAGGCAGTGCTCACTACACCAGGTACCACCAGACCAATGGGTCACTATTTTGTCTGGAAAATTGTCGGGCAAAGCCAATGAAGCTTTTCGGGCTCTTGCTCCAGAGGATATTTTACAATATCAGCAAGTGAAAAAGGCGCTGTTAACCCGATATGCCGTAACTCCAGAAACCTACCGCCGCCGCTTCCGGGAATCCAAGAAGAAGGCTGTGGACTCCCACATGGAATGGGCCAACCAGTTACAAAGGGTGGCATCCCATTGGGTCCAAGGGTGCAAGGCCAACACCGGGAAGAAAGTATTGCAGCTATTCCTAATGGAACATTTCTTCCAAGACCTGGCCGCAGACATACAGGACTGGGTACGAGATCGCCGTCCCGCTAACTTAAACGAGGCGGCGCGGCTAGCAGATGAGTACACGGAAACAAGGAAAGTAAGCCAGGGTACTACACGCCTGGCTCATAAGGTAGAACCGTGTACTCCAACCGACACCCCACGCCCAGAGTTTCGCGCTCCAGTCCCACCAGGACCACCACGTCCTCAGGGGCCTAACAACTACCCCCGGGATTCGTCTAGGGTGACGTGCCATCACTGCAGCAACACGGGACATATTGCTCGTTTTTGTCCTTTGAGAGCTACAAATAACAACTGGAGACGCCCAACACCCAACACAGAGGTCACTCCATCACAGCCCTCTGCGGCCCACTGCCTAGAGACTGAGGTGGGCCCTGAGGAATGTCTGGGAATTTTGTATGAGGCAGACCCAATACAAGCGGCCTCTCCAGATAACCATCAGCATCACCGTCAGGAGGTACGGGTGAATGGACAAGTAGCACAAGGCCTAAGAGATACCGAGGCTACTATCGCTCTGATTCAAAAGCAACCAGGGCACAAAAAGTCAGACTGTTCATTAAATGTACCCAGGCAGTCACAGTCATGGAGACAGCCAGAAAGGGGGAACCCCCACACATCCATGCCTGCGGCCCACGGCGTTGGGGAGGTAGAACATTGGGGTGTTCTGCATGAGGCAGATCCGATACAAGCAGCTAATCAGGACAACAGGCAGACTGTCTGGGTCAATGGAAAGGCAGCCAACGGGTTACGCGATACGGGGGCCACGATGACACTGCTACAGAAGAAACTCATCCCAGAGAGCCAGCACACCGGAGACACCGTAGCCGTAAGAGTAGCAGGAGGCACCGTCTTCCGGCTACCCATTGCCCGGGTTCATCTGGATTGGGGGGTTGGTTCGGGACATGTGAAAGTGGGGGTGATGAAGGATTTGCCAGCAGATGTCCTACTGGGGAATGATTTGGCCCCCCTTGTTTCTGCGTACGCCCCGATGTGCCCCGCTGAAGCCTACACAGTGACTAACTGTGCCCCAACCTGCGTTGCTGGAACCAACTTGCTTGCTGCTGAGACCCGGGTAAGACTACCTTCCCCGACATGTACTGTAGATCCGGCCCAATATCACAGTCTAAAATGGGAATGTGACAAGTTGGCCAGTGAGAAATCGGAGATGCAACGACACTACGTCATGTATTATGAGATGTCCCGTGGCTTGAACATTGAAATGCACAAACAGGCTGAAATTGTCAGAAGGTTAAATGGGATTTGCGCTCAGGTGGTGCCTTATCTCTCCCAAGAGCATCAGCAACCGGTCCTGGGAGCCATTGAGAGAGCAAAGCAAGTGACTGTTCCAGAACTGAATTCCATTATTCACCTTCACCATCAGCTACCGACCTGGCAGATTTAATGGCAATGCCGATGGACTGTCCAGGCAAACTGAACTTTTACCCTAACAGCAGACCGGACATCCCCAAGTTGACCCGAAAAGGATCAATCCGGGTCTGCCGGAGTGTTCCACAAAAGGGGAGCAGTGTAACGGAACTATGTATTCTGCCTGTACATCTATAATAATCATGCAGTGGTATATTATGAGGTGTGAACATCCTCTGTCTGTAAAGATGTAGATTAGAACTGAATCAGCCTGTCTCTGGAAACCTCTCTTTAGTATGCTAATTCACCTCTCTATTCCCAAAGGTTAATTGATCTATTGTGTGTGTGAAAGACCTGTGTTTATCCTTAAGAGATTGTATATTGTATTCCAAATTAGCAGTATCCGGACAGTTGTATTGAAATAGCATGTCACTTATGTTCAGAAGAACTGTCAGGCTTTGCGGAGCCGAAATGTTTAGCTACGGAGGGGATTATCTGTGATTGAATTGTATTTGAGAAAGGAATGTGGCTTCTTTAGCCTGGTGACAGTGTGTCTAACTTGAGGCCCCCCCTGTGGAGGGAGGGGGCGGAGAGTTCCATTGTTCCTTGATTATTCACAAGTTTGTAACTAAGATATAAACCAAGAAATGTACCATTAAAGTTAGTCTACTGGACCCTTCAAACGTAGCCTGTCTCGTTTATGGAAGGGAATGCAATGGGATTTATTCTGTGCCTCTTACAACTGGACCTGACTCTCCCTCTGGATCTCGTGGATGGGCTTATACTGGACTTACTTATATAGCAACTTGCCAGGGAAAAGGACGTCGTCAGCGGCTGATACCCTCTCCCTACTTGGGTAGCCGTTACAATAGCGTCAAAGGGGACTCCAAGGCATGTGCTCTCTTGCCCCAGGCTGCTAGAATGGCTGCCTGTAGGACGCGAGTGTGGATCTGAGCGTATGGTACTGCCTCGAACGTGGCCACTAGCTTGCCTAGTAATCGCATACACAGGCGAATAGTTGGTTTTTTCTTGCTTAGAACCAACTGAACCAACCCCTTGATAGCCTCGATCTTTACAAGGGGCAGGAACACCCTTTGCTGTTCTGTGTCTAACCTCATGCCGAGGTATTCCAACTGCTTTGTAGGCTGGAACGCTGACTTTTCCCGGTTTAGGACCCAGCCGAACCCTTCGAGGTACTGAACCGTGAGGTTTACTGCCTGTTGCAGACACGGCCGTGAGTGATCTATGATTAAAAGGTCGTCCAAGTATGCTAGGACTGTGACCCCTTGGATCCTTAGATTGGCTAAAACTGGGGCTAGGATCTTCGTGAATACCCGGGGGGCCGTGGCTAGCCCGAAGGGGAGCGCCCTGAATTGGAAGTGTCACTGCCCCACCGCGAAGCGTAAAAATCTTTGATGCGACTGAAAGATTGGTACATGAAGGTAAGCATCCTTTATGTCTATGGAAGCCAGAAAATCGTCCCTCTGGAGCGTGGCGACTGCTGACCGGATGGATTCCATCCGGAAGGAACGAACCCTTAGGTAACCGTTTAAACTCTTTAGGTCCAAGATTGGCCTGACATCGCCGTTGGGCTTTGGTATGACAAAGAGATTGGAATAGAAACCTAGCCCTTGCTCTTGGGCTGGCACCTCTATTATTACGTCCTGGCAAAGCAGGTGATCCAAAGCTGCCAGCATCGAGGCCTTCTTTGCTGGATCCTTTGGTAGCCTTGACTCTTGAAAATGAGGCGGAGGAAACTTTAGAAACTCCAGTCTGTAGCCTGTGGTTACAGACGCCCGGACCCATTTGTCGGGGATCTTGGCTTCCCAAACTTCTGAGAAGAAACGAAGCCTTCCCCCCACCCGCGAGAGTGGGGGCGCCCCTTCATAAGGCAGACTTAGGGGCTGTCTTTGCCGGCTTGCGATACCATGGTCTCTTACCCCCAGGGGCCTGTCCCTGCGATCTACTGTTAACGTTGGATCGTGCAGGCGGCCGTCGATACTGCCTGGAATTTGAGGGCCCTGAGACATGAAAGAGCTGCCTCTTAAATGTAGGACCCCGGAATGTCTTTTTGACCGGTAAAAGGGTACTTTTGCCACTTAAAAATAGTCTGAATGTATTTATCCAGATCCTCCCCGAAGAGTCGTCCTCCATGGAAGGGAAACCCTGCCAGAAGCTTTTTGCATGGGGGCTCCGCCGCCCAGTTCTTCAACCATAAGAGCCTTCTCATGTGCACCAAAAATAGTGATAAACGAGAGGCCTGCTGGATGGAATCCTTTATAGCATCTACCGCAAAACATAGAGCTCTGGGAATGTCAGAAAACTCTTCTGCCTGTTGGGTAGGCATGTCTTTTAGCATTTCTTTTGTCTGGTCCTTTAACGCCTGACAAACTCCAATTGCAGCCACAGCTGGCTGTACCACTGCTCCTGCCGTAGCAAAGGATGCTTTTAAAAGTGTCTCTAACCGTTTATCAACCGGATCTTTAAACATTTGTATGTTTTCCACCGGGCAAGTTAGTGATTTATTCACACATGAGATGGCTGCATCCACCACTGGGAGCTTCCACCTCTTGGAGAATTTTTCCTCCATAGGGTAAATGACCGCAAATCTCTTCGGTGGCAGAAAAATCCTGTCCGGCCGTACCCAATCCCGAAAGATCAATTCCTCCAAGAGAGGATGGACCGGAAAAACTGCGTTGCTTAAAGGAGCTTTCAAAGAGCCCAGAGAGGATACCGCAGGAACCTGAGGCTCTGGCAATGGTAAATTAAATGCCGAGCGGACCATGTCCGTCAAAGACTGTACCCACAGTCTCTCGGTCTGGGAGTCTGAAAATGGTTCCTCAGAGGTAGATCCCTCAACCCCTGAACCCTCTTGGTTCAGGTCTAGTTGATCCTCCTGCGATTCCAATTCCTCCGGAGAGAGAATTTCAGCATCTGAGGATACACCTCTTGGTGATGGGGATCTAACCCGTTTCTTGCCAGGAATAGCTCTAGCGATCAATGCTGCTATTCTCTCTTCTAGCCCCCCTAGGGATACAGCTAGCATCTCCTCTGTGATAAACACAGGGCTGGGCTGATCTGGGCCAGCCTCCGCACCAGACCACCCTAATGGCTCATCCAAGGCGACCTTTATGGGAATAAGCTGCGGGGAAAGTATCGGCATATCATCAGAATCAGAGGGGGAACCCCTTTGTTTTTTGGTCTTTTTTGTACCCTTTGACCCCGAACCTTTGGAAGCCATAATACAAAATCGAGGGACTCCGCCAACAACAACAGACTGTAGTGGCCAGGAGTACAAAACTAGAGCTTAGGGGACAATAGATCACTAATGCTCAAAAACTGATGGGGCCCCGTATGTTTTTTTTTTTTTTTTTTTTTAATATATAAGTCTCTTTCTCTTTTTTTTTTTTTTTTTTTCAAACATACAGCGACCCCAAACTTAGTTTGCCAGCCTCCAACCTGTAGCAAAAAGGGGGATTTTTTGGCTTAACAGAAAGGCATTGGAACAAAGTCCAGCATGTACTACCCCTCTTCCGCCACCGGGAGTCACTGTTCTGCCGCTCTGCGTCCTCTCCCTTTGAGATCAGCCTCAGACTGAGCACTGACTATGGCCTGCTGATCTATAACAGCACAAGGCGCGCCCCTGATGACGCTGCAGGCACGCCCCCCCCCCCCGCCCTCCCCTCCGAACGGCGCGAAAAACGTCTATAAGACGTGCGCGCGCGCGTATGCCGGAGCAGGAAGAACATGGAGGAGCCGCGCTGCTGGAGACCCAGGACTGCAGTACCAGGCGGCAGAATCAAACCCCCGGCCAGGTAGGACTCTCCAAAAGGCCCCATAGGGATCCTTACTAGCCCTAGGAAGAAAGCAGCAGGTAGCTAGCAAACACAATTCTTAGACAGGGGAACCTAGTGATGGGGGAAATGGGATCATCATGTCTTCTCAGACATAGTGAGCAAGGTTGCCAATGCAGAGCATACTTAGGCTACCCCCCTTTTAGGTTACCCCGGAGAGCCTGCTGTCGAACCAAGTCCCGCAGGCTCCCCTCTTACCTGCTCCATGCTGCAGGATGTTTGTCTAGCAAAACGATCCAATCTTCTCCCATCTCCGTGGGTAGCATAATAGACCTTCAGGCCCTGGGGTCCTATGAAGGTACCCACTGTCCTGGACCTATATAGCACCCTGGCAAACAGGAACTTATGGTCTTTACGAACTCCAAGTCCTGGGCCCAGGGTCCAGCCCTCCAAAGAGGAGCATTATAGGCAAAACCCCACGGTTTGGGGCCCGGGTACTGTCCACTTTGGCACTGAGGCTCCTTGGACAGATCCGGTTAGCCCGCCCTTAATCCCAAGGATGTGGAGCAAAGCTATTCCGTGACCAACACCTAAGACACTGGCGAAAAAACTGAGGGACTCCCTCTAGGGGAGGGGGTTATATAGGGAGGGGACTTCCTGTTTGAGATTGCCAGTGTCCACACCTGAAGGTACTCCATATAACCCATATAGTAATGAATATGCCGCTCTGTGTCCCGTGATGTACGAGAAAGAAAGCTATTTTGGGGAAATGTTTTTTACCTTTAATTTGGGTACAGCGTTGCATTACAGTGCAATTACCAGTTAAAGCAGCACAGTGCCAAATTGCAAAAATTACTCTGTCATGAAGGGGGTAAAACCTTCCAGGGCTGAAGTGGTTAAAATTGATATTCTTCGTGGTTGGCATATCCATTTTTTAAATTAGTTTTTATTTTTTTATTTAAAGATTTGGAGTTACTGTATACAATATCCAAGGGCTGGTAATTTGAGTGTCAGACAGGCTTTTACAGTGCCTTGTGAAAGTATTCGGCCCCCTTGAACTTTGCAACCTTTTGCCACATTTCAGGCTTCAAACAAAGATATAAAACACATTTTTTGTGAAGAATCAACAACAAGTGGGACACAATGATGAAGTGGAACAAAATGTATTGGATATTTCAAATTTTAACAAATAAAAAACTGTAAAATTGGGCGTGCAAAATTATTTAGCCCCCTTTAGCTAATACTTTGTAGCGCCACTTTTTGCTGGGATTACAGCTGCAAGTCGCTTGGGGTATGTCTCTATCAGTTTTGCACATCGAGAGACAAACTTTTGTCTATTCCTCCTTGCAAAACAGCTTGAGCTCAGTGAGGTTGGATGGAGAGCGTTTGTGAACAGCAGTTTTCAGTTCTTTCCACAGATTCTCTATTGGATTAAGGTCTGGACGTTGACTTGGCCATTCTAACATCTGGATATGTTTATTTGTGAACCATTCCATTGTAGATTTTGCTTTATGTTTTGGATCATTGTCTTGTTGGAAGACAAATCTCCGTCACAGTCTCAGGTCTTTTGCAGACTCCAGGTTTTCTTCCAGAATGGTCCTGTATTGGGCTCCATCCATCTTCTCATCAATTTTAACCATCTTCCCTGTCCCTGCTGAAGAAAAGCAGGCCCAACCCATGATGCTGCCACCACCATGTTTCACAGTGGGGATCAGGGTGTGTTCAGGGTGATGAGCTGTGTTGCTTTTACGCCAAACATAACGTTTTGCATTGTTGCCAAAAAGTTTGATTTTGGTTTCATCTGACCAGAGCACCTTCTTCCACATGTTTGGTGTGTCTCCAAGGTGGCTTGTGGCAAACTTTAAATGACACTTTTTATGGATATCTTTAAGAAATGGCTTTCTTCTTGCCACTCTTCCATAAAGGCCAGATTTGTGCAGTATATGACTGATTGTTGTGTTACAGTCTCCCACCTCAGCTGTAGATCTCTGCAGTTCATCCAGAGTGATCACGGGTCCTTTGGCTGCATCTCTGATCAGTCTTCTTGTACGAGCTGAAAGTTTAGAGGGACGGCCAGGTTTTCCTAGATTTGCAGTGGTCCGATACTCCTTTCATTTCAATATTATCGCTTGCACAGTGCTCCTTGGGATGTTTAAAGCTTGGGAAATCTTTTTGTATCCAAATCCGGCTTTAAACATCTCCACAACAGTATCTCGGACCTGCCTGGTGTGTTCCTTGTTCTTCATGATGCTCTCTGCGCTTTAAACGGACCTCCGAGACTATCACAGTGCAGGTGCATTTATACGGAGACTAGATTACACACAGGTGGATTCTATTTATCATCATTAGTCATTTAGGTCAACATTGGATCATTCAGAGATCTTCACTGAACTTCTGGAGAGAGTCTGCTGCACTGAAAGTAAAAGGGGCTGAATAATTTTGCACGCTCAATTTTCAGTTTTTTATTTTTTTAAAAAGTTTGAAATATCCAATAAATTGTGTCCCACTTGTTGATTCTTCACAAAAAAATACAGTTTTATATCTTTATGTTTGAAGCCTGAAATGTGGCAAAAGGTCACAAAGTTCAAGGGGGCCGAATACTTTCACAAGGCACTGTATAGTCTTCTGATGCTTGAATTTATACATAAGGATGAGCTCCAGCGTGTTCGCACAGTCCACGTGCAGAGGCCGCCAGGATGTCGGCACCACGCTGCGCTAATCACAGGCAGGAAGACATTTCCCGATCTCTGCAGCCGAGCAAAGGGACAATGTCTACCTGCCTGTGATTAGCACAGCGCGGTGCCGACTTCCTGGTGGGCTCTGCACGTGGACTGTGCAAACACGCCAGAGCTCAGCCTTACACATAAGCAAAGCTGAGAAAATAGGACAAATCACAATTTTTTGTTTATTCCTACTGTAGGTGGCAGTATAACCCAAAGGTTTAAGGCTGACTGTGTTGCTCAAAAGATAAGAAATTCCCTTTAACTATAAAACCAATAAAAGGGAGCCAAATATCACTGGATACCCAGTTATTTACAATATTTGTAATACATTACACAGAGGGTTGTGTTACCTGTTCACTGATGCCTGTTCCTCCATACACACAGACAACTCTCAGTCCAAGCGGCTTGGAGAATTTCTTGCATTCTTTTGTTATTTGCAAAGCAAGCTCTCTTGTTGGAGTCATTATAACAGCTGAAAATATGAAAGCAACTTTGCATTAAAGTAGTTGTAAATAAAAATTGTTTTTGATGAAATGACCATTAACAAAGTATAGAGACATAATAGTTAAACGATTCCCTTTAAAAACGATTGAAAATAGATAAAAATCAATCATATAATGTACCTGTAGTTCAGGGCTCAAAATTTCAAGTCCTGAGCCACTAGCCAGGCCCCACCAAACCTCTCCCCTGCCCCACCCCTAAACACGCCCTTGTAAATTATCTCATAAAATTACACTATTACATTTTTAAAGCAAAATTAAGTTCCAAAGATAAATAACTTTAATAATATTAACATAAAGCATATCAGTGCCCATCAAACGCAGCCCCTCTGTGCCCGTGAACGCAGCCCCTCCGTGCCCGGAGACTCCCTGTGCCCCATCAAAGCAGCTCAACTGTGACCCATTAATCCAGCTTTACTGTGCCTTATCAATGCAGACTCTTTTTTATGAGGGGGTGTGAGGTGGGTATGGAGGAGGTGCGAGGCAAGTAGTTGTTACTCGTCGACACAAAGATCACTATAGTCTTAACGGATACCCCAGACTCCGCCCCCTTCTGTGTATACAGACTCACCTGGATGGATCGCTCCCCTCCCTCTCTCCCCCTACTACGCTTGTCTTGTGTATTTACACACACAGCGGGGATGTCCTGCTGTGTGGCACGAAGCTGCCTGGGTCTGTGTTCAGTGTAACAAGATCCCGCCCCCCTAGACGGCTCATTTCTTAGGCGTAACACTGATACTATCACACGAGCCGTCTAGGGGGGGCGGTATCTTGTTACACTAAGCGGCGAACACAGACCCAGGCAGCTCCGTGCCACACAGCGGGACATCCCCGCTGTGTGTGCGATTACAAAAGACAAGCGAAGCGGGGGAGAGGGAGAGAGAAGTAGGGAAGTGATCCATCCAGGGGGCGGGATCTTGTTAAACTGAGCGGCGAACACAGATCCAGGCAGCTCCGTGCCACACAGCGGGGATCACATCGGGACATCCCCGCTTTGTTTGTCAAGTGTGATCACAAACACAGCGGGGATGTCCCGAAAGGGGAAGGGGGAGCGCTGCAGCATCACATCAGCTAAAGGTGGCGCCTCTGTCCTCTGGCTGACAGTTTCCTGGCTGATCGCTTCAGCCAGGAAATGGTCAGCCTGGTCCACCACAGCTCCTCACTCGCCCTGCATTAAATTCCACTCGCAAATTGCAAGCAGGCGAGTGGAATTTTTGAGGGCTGCTGTAGTTTCTAGTTTCGTTTTCGCATGTTTCCTGCTTCTCTGCTGTACAGAGCCACAGAGCCAATACAGGGCAGTGATGGTATGGAAAACGGAACTGATTGGTGCTAAGGGGTTTTAGACACACAGTAATCACACCTCCTTGATTAGTGACCACAGAGAGAAAGCTTCCACTACTGTGGTTATCAGGAAACAGACAACCAGGAAGTGTGGAGATCAGAGATGAATTGCAGCAACTTGAGAGCAAAAATGAACAAGGACATGAAAACAGCACTGCATTAAGGTAAAGGAAGCTATTAAGAAAAAAAAAAATTCCTTTACAAACCCTTTAAGAAGAAAGAAATTGAACACCTGTAGTAATCTTCAGTTAAATACATGCCTTATTAGCCATAAAATCATACAAATCCATTTTATATGTAATCAATTTCTTTACAAAACCAGCTATTACCTTAAAAGCAGAGTTCTACACTAAAAAAAACACATTTTATTTTTTATTTAAAACAAAAAGTAAGGCTACTATGCACAACAGAAGTGACATGATAAACTCTATGAAAATAGCAACTTCATACACCGGAATTTTCTGGGTCTAAACATATATTATAACTACCCGTAGACAAGTAATGAATGGGCATTATACTTGGATTCTATGTTTTCCTTAGGCTACTTTCACACTGAGGCATTAGAGACATCGGCGGTAAAACGGCGCTATTTCTGGTGGCATTTTGCCATTATTTTTCCGCCGCTTTTCAGCCGATAGCAGGGAGCTTTTAACCACTTAAGACCCGGACCAATACGCTGGTAAATGACCCAAGGTGTTTTTGCGATTCGGCACTGCGTCGCTTTAACTGACAATTGCGCGGTCGTGCGACGTGGCTCCCAAACAAAATTTGCGTCCTTTTCTTCCCACAAATAGAGCTTTCTTTTGGTGGTATTTGATCACCTCTGCGATTATTATTTTTTGCGCTATATACAAAAATAGAGCGACATTTTTGAAAAAAAAAAAACACTATTTTTTACTTTTTGTTAAAAAAAAAATCAAATAAACTAAATTTTAGTCAAACATTTAGGCCAAAATGTATTTAGCCACATGTCTTTAGTAAAAAAAAAATTGCGATAAAAAAAAAATAGCTACCTAGCGGGAACAGCGACACTAATACAGCGATCAGAAAAATGATCGCTTAGTGACGCTGGCAATAGGGAGTGAAAGGGTTAACTAGGGCGGTGATCAGGGGGTTAAAACTTTATTAGGGGGGGTGGGGGGGCTATCCTGAACCTAACACTAACTGATTTTACACTGCCTGTCACACTGACACTAAATGCAGTGATTAGATCACTGCATTCAGTGACACTGTGACTTGGGCAGATCGCAAGGGGTTAAGTATGCCTATGTGAGTGTGTGTCAGTGTAATGTTGGTGCACACTTACTGTTAGGTGTTTCTCCCATCGCAGCGGTTGGAAATACCGCTGCGATGGGAGATTACATCACTTTCCCCTTCCTGTGTTTACACAGGAGTAGGAAGTGACAGGAGACTGGGAGCGCGCGCATTGGCTGGGAGCGATCGCGGGGGGGCGGGTAAACGCCGACATCCGCCCGCTCGTCCCGGATCGCTCCCGGAGCCAGGGGGACCCCCGCACGCCGCGGAGGGGGTCCCGATGGGACCCCCGAACCGCACTTAGGCGGGGACGTAAATTTACGCCCTTGTGCCTGTACGTGCCATTCTGTGGCCGTATATGTGCGTGCGGGGGTCCTTAAGTGGTTAACTAACCCCCACTAGCGGCCGAAAAGGGGATAAAATTGCCAGCTGCAGCGGCGCTTTGCTGGCACTGCCCATTGATTTCAATGGGCAGGGGTGCTTTAGGAGCGGTGTATACACTGCTCCTACAGAGCTGCAAAAATGTGGCTTGCAGGACTATTTTTACTGGCCTGCAAGCGCACCAGCTCCAGTGTGAAAGCCCTCAGGATTTCAAATTGGAGTGAGGAAAGGCTCTTTACAGGCAATATTTTTAGCGCTATATCGACTGAAAGCAGCCTTACTGAGTAACTGCCATCTTTGATCAAAGAGGACATTTAAAACAAACCTGTGAGCTTAAAGGGGTTCTAAACCCTCCTGTGATGCAGCTGCCCCTTCAGAGCCCCCCTTTTGTTTACCAGAACCTGGTCTTTCCAGCGACAGGGACACGCACAACAGCTCCAGCCGGTGTCGCGGAACCTGATTGAATAGATTGATAGCAGCACAGCCATTGGCTTCTGATGCAGTCAATCAAATCCAATGATGCAGGGATTGGGGCCCGAGTGCTGCTGACTGTGTCCATAGATGCTGCAGGACATGGGCATGCGTCCGCATGTGTCGCGAGAACGCAGCTCTCCGAAGTGGCACTCAAGAATAGGAGCAAGGATCGCCACTGAGGGACCCCAGAAGAGGAGGGTCGGGACCACTCTGTGCAAAACCAACTGCACAGAGGTGGTAAGCATGATTCTTTTTTTGTGCAAACACAGATCTTTAGATATCCTTTAAAGTAGTGTGCCACTCAAAAATGTAACTTCCACTCATCCGATCCCCCCCCCCCCCCCTTCCTGTGCCACATTTGGAACCTTTAGGGGGGAGCGGATACCTGTTTGACAGGTTTCCTGTCCCACTTCCAGGAGATGGGGCTGCAGAGATCTACATCAGTAGTACAGCCCTCCCCTCCTCTGCGCCCCAGTCAAACAGTGAAATGCACTTCGCACATGTTCGGTAGGGGCCCGGCCATGAAGCCGAAAAGGCAACACTGCCGGGTTCCCTTAGCTGCAAAGGCCGCGGCAGCACACGACCAGCTGATCCGAAGATCGCCTGCGGTGCCATTTTTGTGGACTTTAGGACAGGTAAGTGTAGCTGCTGACTTTTACATTTTTAAAGTGGCGGGCGGACCTCCTCTTTAAGGAATGAGTGGTGCAGACATCGGTTGGTGTTTTTTGGTGACAATTCTGCAATTTTGGTGAAAGATAAAGGGGATTTTCTAATATATATCATACATGCCACACACGCGGTTATTATATATATAAATAATATATATATATACACACATATACACAGCCCTCAAAATTTCCACTCGCTTACTAGCATTTGGCGAGTGGATTTAAGCTGGGGGCGAGTGATGACAGGGATGCATGACCAATCTCCCTCCAATCTGTGCCTACACTTAGAGTCCCGATGAGATTGGTGGCCATAGAGGAAATGTGCATGCTCGGGAAAAGTAGTCTGGTGAGCCGCGCACAGGCAGAACAGTATGACCTCTTTGAGCCTGCCCCCCTTCCCCTGACCAATGTAGCTGGAGAGCAGGGAGAAGGAACTAATGAATGAGGTGGAGGATAGCAAAAATTAGCACTCCAGTGCAGCGCTCACTGAAAGTTGCCCTGACATGAGAGCGGCAGCGTTCCAGTTTGTGCCGTTTTCTTCTCCTTGTGCTCTATGTAAGTGTCCAACAGTTCAGCCTGAGCACTGTGAACAGACTGGTCTCAATGTGTGCTGTGCAGTTGTGTGGCTCTCAGCAATGGATTGTACTCCCTCCCGCTGTGCTGCAGCTCCTCTCCTCACTGCCAGCCTGAATAAAAGAGGGAAGTGGGGACATGCAAGTGTGGAGCCGCACACAGGCTCCTGATGATGAGATGAATAGGAGACAGAGACAGAGACAGAGAGGATGGATGGGAGTTGCAGAGGAGACAGCAAGAGAATGGGGAAGAGACCCAGTTCTAGTGCCCTGTCCCTCTGGTCTGCCCCCAGTGCCCTGTCCCTCTGGTCTGCCCCCAGTGCCCTGTCCCTCTGGTCTGCCCCCAGTGCCATGTTCTATTTTGTTAAAGTTGTTGTTGGTAATATTTAATTGTGTAACTTGATTCTGCCCAAATCATTTAACAGTGTCATTCTATGAGATAATCTACGAGGGCATGTTTACAGGTGCAATTAGGCGCAGGGCAGTGTATGAATTAGGTGGGGCAACTGGTGGCGAGTAACTCTTGAGGCCTGGCTAGTAGCTCAGGACTTGAAATTTTGAGCTATATATATACACATACATATATACACACAACTGAAAATATGTCATATTCTAGGGTCTTCTATATCTATCTATATATATATATATATATATATATATATATATATATATATATATATATATATATATATCCCTTTGTTAAATTTGCTAAAATCATTTAAGTTCATTTTTTCCCCCTCCTTATTGTACACACAGAATCCCATATTGACAGAAAAACACAGAACTGTTGACATTTTTGCAGATATATTAACCTGCCTAGCGGTATCCCAGAGTCTGGCTCGGGGTGGAATTTCAGTACTATTAGCGGTATCCCCGAGCAAGACACGGGATCGCATTGCAGGATCCAGGCATACCTTGTCCCCTGAATCCTGCAAGGTCTGCCCGCTGTGTGAGCGAGCCGTCTCCTCGCTTGATACACACAGTGCCCGAGTGCTACGGTGCCAAATTCAAAAAAAGTTAAAAAAACACAATACTTACAGTACTGAATAAAATAAATTGCACACCCCCTTTGTCCCTAGTGGTATGTCCAGTGTCCTGCATGCACTTTTATATAATAGACAGTTTTCTGCCTGGAAACTGGAGATTGTCCATAGCAACCAAAAAGTGTCCCTTTATGTCAAAAGTGGTTTTAGAGCAGCTAGAAAACAGCGTTAATAAATTAGAATCAGTTGCAGAATTGAGCGATAGCGATTTGTGGGGAAATCCATCTTCAGACACTGAAAGTAATGACAGCGACAATTCTGCAACTGAGCAAATTTCAGTGTTTTTGATTTTACTATTATACTATGTTATAATTATTTAGTTATTTATTATATTATGATTTTGTTTCAAACTTTATCATACCCGGGATGTCTACTAGACTCTTGTTTGGACAAATTTAAGCGAGTTATTCCTAAGAATTACAGGCCTACAATATAAAAACGCCAAATTTCCATGCAAAATAATTGTACCGCTTTCAGCAACTAAAATCTGACAGAATCATACCACCAGGGAGGTTTAGAAAGAAAAACTGAAATATCACATTGTTTTAAGTATTCAGACCCTTTGCTCAGTATTTAGTAGAAGCACCCTTTTGATCCAATATAGCCATGAGTCTTTTTGGGAAAGATGCAACAAGTTTTTCACACCTGGATTTGGGGATCCTCTGCCATTCCTCCTTGCAGATCCTCTCCAGTTCTGTCAGGTTGGATGGTAAACGTTGGTGGACAGCCATAAGCGGGCGCACAGGGTGTGCCCAGGCACACCCTAATAAACTCCCTGCAGTGCAGATTCCCCCTGCTGCCCGGTGTCCTCTCCCACAGCATGGCTGGCTTCCATCCTCTCCCATTGGCTACTGCAGTGGGCACACAGATGATATTTCAGGATGAGTGGGGGAAGCAGTGCTGTATCCTGGCCTAGGGCAGCACTTTGCAGGGCGGCAGCACAGAAAGAGTCCCCTCCGGCTTGCGCTACACTGTTAGTGTAGGGGCAGTCTTATGGGGCGGATTTGGCCGAGAGGCAAATTAGTCTAGCGCCCCCATAAAGCAGCCGCACTGCTTCTGGTATGCAGGCGGCCGGCATTCTGCAACTGTGGGGGGGGGGGGGTTCTGCTGCACCATTGGCATGGTTATATCTTCTTAGTCCTCTCCATAAAATTATTAGAAATTTGTGCTTAAAGGGGAGTTCCACACACAATTTCACTTTTTAAATATAAATACCCCCTGTAATACACAAGCTTAATGTATTCTAGTAAAGTTAGTCTGTAAACTAAGGTCCGTTTTGTTAGGTTGTTACAGCATTTCATTTATAATCTAGAAATAGACCGTGGGCCATCTTAAGTGTGGGCATCATGAAGCCAGACTGTATGACTTCCTGGATTTCAGCTTTGCATATCTCGCACATGCTCAGTGCTGCACAAGCAATGTCAGGATTGCAAGGACTACTGGGAAACATGATGCCTATCCCAGAAACCCTTGCAAATAGCCATGTGACTTTAATAGCCTAGGCTAATAAGGAGGAGGAAGTAATGAAGGACTACAAAATAAAGGTATTTACAAGCAACAAAATAAATAAAAATTGTCCATTCTGAACACTAGGAGATTAGGGCATGCAGCACAGACAAACATAAAAAAAATGGGTGGAACTCCACGTTAAAGTAGAACTATAGGCAACACTTTATTTTTTATTTTGGATAGAGTAAGGGAGGGTTATAGCCAGTCAGTTTATTTTTTACCACCCCCGTCCTATTGCAGAGATTTCCCTTCACTTCCTGCCCCATAGCCAAACAGGAAGTGAGAGGAAATCTATGCAAATTAAGGGAATCTATTGCTGCCCCCCCGGACCTCAGAACTAGTGTCCCCACTCTAAATTTTTAGGGTGGGTCTCAAACAGAAAGGGGCATGGCCTTGACAGGAAGGGGAGGCTCATATTTAAATTAGGGGGTGTACGAGTTTAGTCAGGCCTAGGGTAGCACAATACCCCTTCCCCCCAGTGGTGTATTTAGGTTATGTCATTTACCGGCCCCTTCCCTTTCTAAATGAACACAGTGAGCGATCTCTACCGTGTTTTTGAGCTTTCAGGTGCACACCCAAATGCAACAGGCTGCGCACACCTATGTGGACAGCCATTTTTAGGTCTCTCCAGAGATGCTCAATTGGGTTTAAGTCAGGGCTCTGGCTGGGCCATTCAAGAACTGTCACTGAGTTGTTGTGAAGCCACTCCTTCGTTATTTTAGCTGTGTGCTTAGGGTATATAAGATATAGGTAGGTTATTCCAGCAACCTACCTATATCCTGCCTACCACTTTTCAGGTAACAGCACTTTTTCACTCACACACTTGTTAGTTGGTTATCCAACTATCACTCTTCCTTTCCTGATTTCTGGCACTAGCCATCCCAGCCCTTTTGGTTGATGGTTTTGTTTTATTGTACTCATTTTTTTCACTTCCACCATCACTCTATGTACCCACATAATTTTGATGGTTTACATCACGTCTATAATGCAATTGGCATTACACTCCCACCCACCTTTATGCACTATTTAGTAGATTAAAATAATATTCACTTTTTTTTTCTTCTTAAATTCTGTTCATCCATGGAGCACCTACATGCAATATGTAGTACCCCAATATTTATTTATTTACATATTTTTTAAGATACAACATCATTGATCATACTCATGGATCGAATACCCTAATGGGTTTTCAATGTCCAGATCTTATTTATTTTCTTAGACATGTTAGAACTATACTGCCAGTCCCTTTCTTATATACTTATATATAACCACCCCACACTGTAAAAACAGCAGGACCCTTGAAACCGAATACGTCCATGGACGCCACCCCATCTCCTCGCACATGGAGATGTAGGCCTTCCAAGTGCGATGGTAGATCTTTCGCGAAGAAGACTTCCGTGCCCTCAGTATGGTTGAAATTATCAAATCCGACAGACCTCGGTCTCTAAGCACCTGGCTTTCAATAGTCATGCTGTTAAAGCCAGCGACTGTAAAGCAGGATGAAGTATGGGACCTTGAGAAAGAAGGTCCTACCTCATTGGCAACCACCACCAGGGGCACAAAAACGGCGTACCAGGGACGCCGGGACCAATTAGAATCACTGGGCCCCCCCCCTGTGTCCCCTCTGTGAGGCATAAATTAGCCACCAACGCGTCTGCCCAAGGATCTCTGGACCTGGCCATGAACCTCGACACCTTGTGATTGAGTCGAGAAGCCAGGAGATCCACATCCGGCGTGCTCCATCAAAGGAGTTGAAACCCCTCCGAAAGCAACGACCATCCCCCTTGTTTCAGCATCTGGCGACTTGGATAGTCCGCCTGCCAGTTTTCTTCGCCCGGAATGTAAACGGCCGACAGAGCCGGCGCGCTTCTTTCCGCCCAACTTAGGATGTGAGCGACCTCCGACGCAGCAGCCGAGCTCTGTGTTCCCTCCTGATGGCTGACATAGGCCACCGCCGTGGCATTGTCAGACTGGATCCTGATTGTACGACCATGTAGCCTCTGCAACCACGAGGAGACACACAGCCTGATCGCTCGAAGTTCTAGTACATTGACTGGCAGGCGAGATTCGTCCGGAGTCCACCAACCCCGGGCCAAGAGAACCACCCCCCAACCTGTGAGGCTGGCGTCCTTCGTGATCACAGTCCAATGGAAAGGTATGACTTCCCAAAATGAAGAGTCAGGGATCTCAGCCACCAACTCAGGGAAGACCTGACCAGGTGATTTACCTGGATCCGACGATCCAGAGACGAAGGAGATCCGTTCAATTTGGACAGGATCCCTTTCTGTTAGACCATTTGTGGGATGCTAACAATTTCACCGCCGACTTGATTGTCTGCAACTTCTCCAATGGAAGGAAGACCTTCGCCTCCGAGGAGTCCAGGATCAACCCTAGGTACTCCAGACGCCGAGTCGGTACCAACACCGACTTCTGGATGGGTCTAACTGGCTATAGAAACGTCGTCCTCTAATTCTGAGCCAGAAGCAGCTCTCAAAAGAAGATAGTCTAGGTAGACCACGAGAGCAATGCCTCGCTACAAAATCAGTGCGAGCACCTTGGTAAACATGCTCGATGCCGACGCTAGGCCAAAAGTGAAGAGCCACAAACCGATAGTGGTCTTAGCCGATTGCAAAGTGCAGAAACCTCTGGTGCAGATGGGGATGCCAGAAAGTCCCCCAGATGGAGCGCAGCAACCACTGAACAAATGGATTCCATCCTGAACTTTCGTACCCTCACAAAGGCATTGAGTGCCTTGAGGTCGAAGATTGTAGTCCCAGAGGATGGGGTCCATCCAAACAGATTTGAATAGAAACCCTGAAACTTTTCCCCAGGGGCACAGGCTCAGGTGCGGAGTAGTTTTAAATAGTCTTGTACTGCTCCCATCAAAGCAGACCGACGAGCCAGAAGAAGAGGAAGATTTGAGGGGAAGGAATCTGTTTAGCAGACAAGAAAATTATCTCAAAGTGACCACCTCGCAGACCCACTGGTCTGCAAACTCGCAAAGCTGGCTTGTTCGGCTTACGCAGCCAGGGACACTTCTGTCCTCCAGCTGGAGCTTTGTCAGTCTGGGAAGATCTGCCGGATGACCCTGACTGACGAAAATACCGCTTCTACGTGGAATAGGAGGGCCCCGGCTTACGGCACTGCTCCTTTCCTTTAGAGGACTGCGGGAGAAGTGTGCTCTCATCTCCAGTGACATCCTTAATGTCGTCCAGTGAGGTACCAAAAAGCCTCCCACCTTTAAAGGGCAAATCTGCCAGAGCTTTTTTGGATGCTTGGTCAGCGGACCAGCATTTCAGCCAAATCAGGCGGCGCAGTACCATCGCAGATACAGAGGCTCTGGGGATAAAGAGGACCGCATCCAGAGTGGCATCACAGACATACACAAGGCCCTGTAGCAATTGGTCAGCCAGCCGTACGCACTCTCCGGAGCTGATGCTCCTCTATAGTCTGTTGCAAAATCTTTGCCCATTCATTTTGTGTCAGACACCAAAGTTGCAGCCAATATAGGTCGCAACGCTGACCCCAGCATGGTGAACATAAGCGGGTCACCGCTTCGGACCTTCTATGACTAGGGTCCTTAAAGGCAGGGGTCGGGGGGTCCACGACCGGAGGAGAGGCCCATTTTTTCAAAAGGCTCTCCTCAAAAGGATAACGGACTGCCATGCGCTGGGGGACCACAAAAGACTTCTGCGGCCATTCCCATTCCTTAACAATGAACTTATCAAAGAAGGCAACATTAGGAAATACCTTCACAGAGCGGTTAGATTTGTGTGACCCAAAAGACACAGACCCCTCTGTGGAAGTCCCAGGTGCATCTTCCAGCTTGAGAGTCCCTCACAGCATCAATAAGTGCACAAGTGCTCTGTCTTGCACTGACCCGGACGAGGGGTCCTCCTTACCAGGGAGGTCCTGGTCTGCATCCTCTGACAAAGCAGAACCAGGGTCCTGAGCCGCAGCCAGGCCCGAATCTGAGTCAGAGCATTCCCCCTCCCCCTTACGCCCGCATGCCGCTTCTATTCTGGTAACAAATGATTCCAGGACTGCCGGCAGCGTATACATGGGAATCGCAGGTGCACCGTTTGCTGCCTCTGGCAATTTAGGGGAAGAAACATCAGATACTGACTCCATTATCACTCACTGACAGCCCTCAGGGACTAAGTGAAAAAACACTCAAGTCCACCCTCCTTGCTGCACCACGGGGTCAACACCGCTGCCCGCCTTTCTTGTATCCACAGCGTGTGTGAGGAAGAAGCTGCAAGGAAAAACTGAGAATGCGATGTGCGCCGTTCAGAAAGCCACTGCTAAAGGCCAAAACCCACACCAAAATGGCCGCCAGACGCCTCAGATAAAAGGGCGCGGACCACAAGAAAATGGCCGCCGCAATACCGACCTACGCCACAGCAGGGCCACGGCAAAATGGCCGCCAAAAAATGTCAATGGAGAAAAGTGGGCACAAAAAAATGGCGCCCGAGCACCGCGATGTGGACGAGAAGGCCGTGGCAAGGACCTTCCCAGGAGACAGACGCCCCTCGACACCCCACAGGGACCTGGAGCCCCCCCACAGGTACACCCCGGTCGCAGCAGGCCTTGGGGCAGGAGGGTGACAGAGCAGGGAAAGGGAGGACAGGAGAACCCTTAATCCCGGGAATGCCCAGCCATTCCAGCCTGCCGGGGCAGGAGTAACCGTACTTACCCGTCCTTCAGAGGACTTCCCGACAGACCCACAACCGATGGTATGGAGTAGCTGTCGGCCCGGTCCACTGTGAGTGAGACAGCAGCCCAGTCAAATGTGGACCCCGGAGCATATGATCACCGGCCACCCCTGGAGCCATGGGGCACGTCGTGGCCAACATAGCACATAGCTAAGGACTGCTCACGCTTGATGGCTGACTGCAAGGATCTATAAATATCCAGCCTGTCACCCAGCCGGCAGTTGATAGAAGAATCACAAAAATTAAATAAAAAAAAATAAAAAAATGTCCTCGGGACTGTGGGCCCAAAGGGAGCCACGTCGTCCTCTGCTAGGCAGAAAAAAAACTGAGGCTGCATGCTGCAGGGTGAGGGGTTATGATGCAACTCTGTTAAAGTTACATGTTTTAAGACAACATGTTCTGCCTAGTCCTCACCTATGAACAGGAACATAACCAAAGTGTCAAGATTTAAGGAGCGGTGTCTGCCCATGGACGAAAAGAGAAAGAGTTCACATCCTCTTTAACCACTTGACCACTGGGCACTTAAACACCCTTAATAACCAAACCAATTTTCAGCTTTCGGTGCTCTCACAGTTTGAATGACAATAACTCAATCATACAACACTGTAACCAAATGACATTTTTGTCCTTTTTTTCCCACAAATAGAGCTTTCTTTTGGTGGTATTTGATCACCTCTGAGTTTTTTTTTTTTTTTTGCTATAAATGAAAAAAGAACGAAAATTTTGCAAAAAATAATAATTTTTCTTCATTTCTATTATAAAATTTTGCAAAAAAGTAATTTTTCTTCATAAATTTGGCCTAAAATGTATACTGCTACATATCTTTGGTAAAAAAAAAAAAAAATGTTGGATATTATTTAGTCTGAGTGAAAGTTATGGGGTCTACAAACTATGGTACCAATTACTGAAAATTGATGAATTTCATCACACCTAATGTACTGACAGCCTCTCTCATTTCTTGAGACCCCAACATGCCAGAAAGGTACAAATACCCCCCAAATTACCCCTTTTTGGAAAGAAGACATTCCAAGGTATTTAGAAAGAGGCCTGGTGAGTTTTTTAAAGTTGTCATTTTTTCCCACAATTCTTTGCAAAATCAAGATTTTTTTTTTCCATCAAATTTTCGTATTATTAGGTTATTTCTCACACACAGCATATGCATACCACAAATTACACCCCAAAACACATTCTGCTATTCCTCCCGAGTATGGCGATACCCCATGTGTGAGACTTTTACACAGTGAGGCCACATACAGAGGCCCAACATGCAGGGAGCACCCAGGCCAATTCTGACATTTCTCTCCTACATGTAAAAATCATCATTTATTTGCTAGAAAATTACATAGAACCCCAAAACATGATATAAAGATACCTCACATGTGTGGTTTGAACACCGTTTTTATATGTGGGCGGGACTTGCGTATGCGTTCGCTTCTGCATGCGAGCTCACGGGGACAGGGGCGCTGTATGCCCAGAGTATTGCGGAGTATGCCCAGAGTATTGCCAGAGTATTGCCAGAGTATTGCCCAGAGTATTGCCCAGAGTATTGCCCAGAGTATTGCCAGAGTATTGCCAGAGTATTGCCCAGAGTATTGCCCAGAGTATTGCAGAGTATGCCCAGAGTATTGCAGAGTATGCCCAGAGTATTGCAGAGTATGCCCAGAGTATTGCAGAGTATGCCCAGAGTATTGCAGAGTATGCCCAGAGTATTGCAGAGTATGCCCAGAGTATTGCAGAGTATGCCCAGAGTATTGCCCAGAGTATTGCCCAGAGTATTGCCCAGAGTATTGCCCAGAGTATTGCCCAGAGTATTGCCCGAGTATTGCAGAGTATGCCCAGCTGAGGTATTGCCGAGTATTGCAGCAGGGATGGCTGAGCAGGGATGGATGGATGGATCTGTGACTACATTTGTCACAGATCCTGCCCGCAGCACTGCCGCTGCCATCCGCTCCCTCCCCTCTCCTCTCACACTGTACCGATCGGTACAGAGAGAGGAGGGAGGAACCGGCGTCAGCACATGACGCCGCTTTGTTGACAAGTGATCGCGCCGTCATTGGACGGCGCGATCACGTGGTAAACCGCCGCTGTCAGCGGCGATTTACCGTGATCCGCCGGGTCCCAGGGACCCGGCGGTCACGGATGTTCCCGTGTGCGCGCCTCAGGGGGCGCGCGATTCTAAAAGGCAGTTAATTAACGGCCACTTAGAATCAAGCAACCGCCCTATAGCCGTACTTTCGGTATAGGGCGGTTGCAAAGTGGTTAAGGCATCAACAACAAAACACAGCGCTCGATGAATATCTGCCTTAACTTCAGGCTGATCATCCTTCTGGTTAGGCCTGAAAGGCCGTCTGATCTGAATTTTTATGGATTGGCAGATACCAATTGCTGCAACAGCTGGCTGAATAGCTTAACTGGCCAAAAAAAAATAAGCTTTTAATAATGGACTCCAATTTCTTAACAGGGCGTTTCAAGTCCTGTGAATTATCCACCAGACAAGTCAAGTTCTTGTTTAGGGAAGACACTGCTGCATCTATGGCTTGTATGCTCCATTTCTTAGTAAACTTTTCATCCATGGGATATGAAAGGGAAAACCTCTTAGGAGGAACAAAGGATATACCCAATCAGCATACACCGCCTCTTGCAACAGGTGGTGTAGGGGGAAAGCCAGTCTGGCCTAAAGAGGCCTCAGGGATCCCAAAAAGAGGACCATGGAGGCTCAGTGACCTCAGCAATAGGCAACTTAAAGCATAGGTCCACACAAAAATGAAACCTCCGCTGTCCGTATTCTTCCTCCCCTCCGGTGTCACATTTGGTCCCAGAAGACAGCAGGAACCAGTGGCATTGCACAGCACGAGTCACGCATGCGCAGTAGGGAACCAGGAAGTGAAGCTACAAGGATTTACCTACCGAAGATGGCGGCGGCAGCATCAGAGAGCCGAGACAGATCCGCTTTCGGGTGCCGACATCGTGGGCACGCTGGACAGCCAAGTGTCCTTATTTTAAAAGTCAGCAGCCGCAGTATTTGTAGCTGCAGACTGCCGCTTTAAAGGAAGAGCGAACCATTTCGGTAAGAGTCAGAATCAAGAGCTTCTGTGATTGAGAAATAGATACCGGCTGGATATCTTCTTGTCCAGATTGCTCAGAAGTAGACCCATCTGCCAGGCCATCCACAGAATCCCGAGCTTTAAGCTCTTCCCAATCCTCAACCCATTCCTGCTCCAGACATGGAGGCTCCGGGGAGGGGGGGGGGGGGGAATCTGTCACAATTCTTGTAACCCTGTCGGACGGAGGCAATCATAGCAGCCATCCTGTACTCTAAGCCAGCTAGGGCTGAGGACAGTTAATCCTTAGTAATAAAGGCTGAGGCAGCAGCGTTGACTGTAGGCACAATATCAGATAGACGCAGAGGCTCAGATTGCCTCTGGTCTTTCAGGGGATACAACACTAGGGATACGACTAGGTTCGTTAGGAACTACCGACGACATAGGTGTGCCTTTCCCGGTCGCGTTCGTTTCACTCATTTTTTTAAGACATTTACTAGCCACAAATAGTGAGTACTTGGGTGTAAATTTAAAACACCTCAGAAGGGCTCACCAAGCCCCTATGTAACAATCCTGCCAAGAACCTTAGCCTGCCAAGCATCACGTGACCTGGGGAATGAGAAATGAACCACTGCAAGTGTCTGGTTTAGAGCCTGCTGTGTCCCACAGCTGTCTCTTGGTAGCTTAAATAACCTGGCTGTGAGCCAGAACGTTCGTGCGTATGCACTTGCTTGGTCCCGGCAAACGGGCGTGGACTCATTTGCGTATGACACAAAGGCAACATCCACCAGTGAGAGCACTACTAGCTAGGGTTTCCAACAGCTTATCGGTCGGATTCTTTATGCCTTGCACATTAGAGGACACTGTCGGATCCACTGTGGGGATAAACAACACTAGGGCAACACCTTCCCCATAAAGGTAAAGGGCCCATAACAGCAAGAATGAGCAACAGAAAGGAAATGCTTTTAAAATGCTAAGTGGTGAGAAAGAGCATGCAGCCCTCAACCAAGTATAGGACACATGTGCTCACTCCACAATTAAAACGGTCGAAAGAGTGAATTTAAAAGATGCCCAGAGACCTATGTAAATGAGGTAGCTCAGTCTCAGCAATTGCCCAGAGACAGGGCAATTGCTTAGGAAAATCCAGCAGCTCGGGATAGGAAAATCATTAACAACAAACTGCTACCAAAAGTTTGAAAAGCACTTTAAACAAAACCCATTGCCTGAAGATCACTCCCAGGCTATCCCCGATAGAGTCTAGAGACCAAAGTAAACTAGGAAGCAAGTGGCCTCTACTCACCGAGTGAGTCTTCCTACAACCAAAGAGAGACAAGCTTAAGAAAAACACACTATCTTAAAAAAAAAAAAAAAAAAGTGCGAGCTACAAAAAAAAAAAAAAGAAGTGTAATAAAAGATGTGGTCTACTTGCACAGCTGATCTGTTCCTTATTGCCCTATTCTGCACTGTCTAATGTCATACTCGACTCCTTGATCATTATCTCACCAGGCATTCATGGAGAAGTAAATGATGAGGAAGCACAGATCCACAAAATTAATGTGCAAAGAGATCCTTTCACTGCAAGTCCTCAGGTAAAGCTTCCTCTCCAAGCCTGAGATGTACAGTAAGCAGCACAGTGGAAACATTAACAAATCTCATAGTGCAAGTATACATCTATGTGGCTCAAAACATAGGAAATACACTCCTATTTTTTCCCCAACAGAAGGAATGCAAGACAAAAAAGAAATCTTTCAGGATACTGCTTAGGGATAAAAGATTTTTTTTTTTATGTTTGATTCATTTTACCTAGGTGGATGCAGCATCAGACTGATGCTGTATCTGTCCCCCGGCATCTCTGCACTGAGCACCAAGCCGCTGATGGCCCGGTTTTAACAAATCCGAAAGAAGAGCTGCTTCTCCAACGCTCTGAACGCTGAGCTATGGAGGGGCGGGAATCGGCCATCTTAGTGGCTCGCTGAGACCGCTATCAATCAAAGCATCTAGCGGAGCCAGACTTGGGAAGTCGGGATGACGCGTTGCCTCGACTGATGGCAGCGACGTCAGCGGAGAGCAGAATTTAGACTGCTCTCCTCTAAAAAATGGTCACAGGAGTGCAAAACTAATTGCACTTCTGTGACCCAGAGGAGAAGCCCAGCCTAAAAAGCTCTGGCTTGGCTTCTCCTTTAACACATCCAAGTGTTCTCTAGAAGTTAACAAATATTAACTTTTTGAGTTCAGGTCCACTTTAATGGCTCTTATGGGTAGAAGATATTATGATATTTAGAAACTTGCATAAACACAGCATACTACAAGCAAGGGGCACATAGGAACGTTCTTATTACTAGCTATGACAAAAGGACACATTAGTATAGACAGACAAAAGGGGAATAAAGTCATCTACACAAAACAAGTTAAAATTAAAAGGCTGCTAATGGAAATTGTGTTGCCTACCTATTGGCCCTTCACCATCTTCGAGAGGTCTCTGGTCCATAATATGTCGAAACATGGGAAGAAGGAAGGCAATTGTTTTTCCACTTCCGGTTTTGGCAATACCTATTAGGTCGCGGCCAGACATGATTGCAGGAATAGCTTGTGCCTGGATTGGAGTTGGTTTTTCATATGAGTGCCTAGAAAAAGGCAAAGAAATGTTTTTAATATCCACTTCGTTATTTTCCAAAATCGATCCACCATGAACGTGTTATAAAAGATAACAAACAAAAAAAACTGCAACATGAGTCACAACTCATATTGTAAAACATACATAAAATTCTATATTTGAACAGGAGGTTACATCATCATTTAAACTGTCCATTTAAGCTACGGAATAAATACCACGAAAGAGCAAATTACTTTGCAAAGCAAGTAGAATAACTTGGACACTGCCAGGTTTTACTGCAATCCGTTGCTCCTTTGGAGAGATGTACCCTCACTTTCTGTTCTAGGGCAAACTTTTTACCAGATAGGTAGTAAAGGAAAAGCTGCAAAAGGCAATAAAAATTGACCGAGAATCAAGCATTCTTAACTTAACCTGCGGAAGATTTTACCGCCTTCATGACCAGGCCATTTTTTGCCATTTAGCAGTGCGCTACTTTAACTGGTAATTGCGCAGTCATGCAACGCTGTACCTGAACAAAATGCATTTTTTTTCTCTCACACAAATTGATCTTTCTTTTGGTGGTATTATCACTAGTTTTTTTTCAGTAATATAAAAATCGAAAGAAAAAAACTGCAAATTTTGAAAATATTTTTTTTTTTACTTTTTGCTACAAAACATAGCCAACAGAAAAAAAAGTCTTCATAAAAAATGTATTCTGCTACATGTCTGAAAAAATAAATAAAAAAAGGATTTTATGCTCACCGTAAAATCCCTTTGAGTTCATGGATGGACAGCCTTAATCTTGACATAATGGGATAGCCTATCTTTTGGAGTGACTAGGCAGAAAGTGTTAACCACTTAAGGACCGCCTACTGTACATTTACGTCAGCAGAGTAGCACGTATATACGTTGGTTTCTAGTACCCAGCCGTGGGTCACGGGCGCGCGCCCGCGGCGCGCTCCTGTGACCTGGTCTTAAGCTCCGGGACCGCGGGACTCGCGGACCCGATCGCCGCTGGAGTGCGGCGATCGGTCCCCGGAGTTGAAGAACGGGGAGAGCCGTGTGTAAACACGGCTTCCCCGTGCTTCACTGTGGCCGCAGCATCGTTATAGGGGGACGTGATCGATGACATCACACCTACAGCCACACCCCCCTACAGTTGTAAACACACACAGGGAGAACACAAAACCTACAGCGTCCCCTTGTGGTTAACTCCCAAACTGCAACTGTCATTTTCACAGTAAACAATGCAATTTAAATGCATTTTTTGCTGTGAAAATGACAATTGTCCCAAAAATGTGTCAAAATTGTCCGAAATGTCCGCCATAATGTCGCAGTCACGAAAAAAAAATCGCTGATCGCCACCATTAGTAGTAAAAAAATGTTTTTTATAAAAATGCAATAAAACTATCCCTTATTTTGTAAACGCTATAAATTTTGCGTAAACCAACCGATTAACGCTTATTGCGATTTTTTTTTTACCAAAAATAGATAGAAGAATACGTATCGGCCTAAACTGAGGAAAAAAATAATTATATATATTTTGGGGGGATATTTATTATAGCAAAAAGTAATTTTTTTTTCATTTTTTTCAAAATTGTCGCTCTATTTTTGCTTATAGCGCAAAAAATAACCACAGAGGTGATCAAATACCACCAAAAGAAAGCTCTATTTGTGGGGAAAAAAGGACACCAATTTTGTTTGGGAGCCACGTCGCACGACCGTGCAATTGTCAGTTAAAACGAGGCAGTGCCGAATCGCAAAAAGGGGCAAGGTCCTTTAGCAGCATTTTGGTCCGGGTCTTAAGTGGTTAACTTCAAAGCTGAACCGCCCCGCCCAGGGTGCGGTCCCACTGACTATATCCTCTCAGCCTGCACCAAGCAGTTCAGTTTGTAGCAAGCAGTACAAACTTCAAAAAAAGAGAGGGGTGGGTGCTGTGTCCATCCATGAACTTAGAGAAAGATTTTACGGTGAGCATAAAATCCTATTTTCTCTTACGTTCATGGATGGACACAGCCTTAATCTCGACATAGTGGGACGTCCCAAAGCAGTGTCAAAATGAGGGGTGGGAAGCCTAAAATTAAAACTACACCCCAAAACAAAACAGCTCCTCAACTGAAGCGTTGCAACTCTAAACAGCCGCCTGCAAAAACTTTGCGGCCGAAGAAGCACTCCCATCAACTTGTAAAGTTTAGTGAAAGTGTGGCCGGGCGACCAGATCGCCGCCTTACACACATGGGAAACAGACACTAGATGTCAGAAAACCCAAGAGGCACCATTGCCCTAGTCGAATGCATCGTGATAGAGAGGCGCCCGACCCTTTATGGTGTAAGCCTGATCAGGATCTGTCGGGTCCACCTCGAAATGGTGGCCAAAGAGACCGATGGGCCCTTCTTGGGACCAGCCACCGAAACAAACAGGGAGTCTGAAGTCCGTAACAGAGCAGTAACAGGCAAGTATATTCTCAGAGCTCGGACAATGTCTAAGGGATGCCATGTCGTCTCCTTAGGATTCGACGGATGAGGACACAAGTATGGCAGTACAATGTCTTCCTTCAGATGGAAGGTCTAAATGACCTTGGGAAGAAAAAAGGCTGCGGATGCAGCACCACCTTATCCTTGTGGAAAATCAATAGGGAGCATTTCATGACAAGGCTGCCAGCTCAGAACCTGTCTTAACTGATATAACAGCCACCAAAAGGACCACTTTCTGAGAAATTGTCAACAAGGGGAACTTCCCTAATGTTCTCAAATGGTCGTTCTGAGGCACCTAGAGGTCATGGCGTTAGGCCATTGACTGTAAAGCAGGATGACCTATGGGACCTTGAGACAGCAGGTCCTCTCGTAGCGGTAGACGCCAAGGTGAGTCTGCTATTTAAATCCCCATGGAGGTAGTGGAGGACAGACCGTAGACCCCCTGTACAAATGTTCTCACTAGAGAGTGTGTCGCCAGGGGTCGCTGAAAGAAAAACAGCCATGGCAGATATCTGCCCCTTAAATCGTGCCTAAGCAAGCTTTTTGGTCCACCCTGCGCTGTAAGAACAGCAGGACTCTGGACACTATACAAGCCGAGGATTCCACTTAATTCTTCGCAAAGGGCTAAGTAAGCTGTCCAAGTGCGATAAATCCTTTTAGAGGAAAACTTCCTAGCCTTCCTCATGGTAGGAATCACAGAATCCTTCAGGCCCTGGTCTATTAGTACCTGGCTTTCAATAACCATGCCGTTAAAGCCAGCGACTCTAAAGCAGGATGCAGTATGGGACATTGTGACAGCAGGTCCTCTCTCAGCAGTAGATGCCAAGGGACGGCTGCTACTAGCCGCACTAGATCGGCGTACCAAAGATGCCGAAGGCAATCGGGAGCAATAAGGATCATAGGAATCCCCTCTGCCTCCACTCTGCGAAGCAGAAGAGGCAGGAGCTTTAGAGGAGGGAAGGCATAGATTAGCCGGTACTGACTCCATGGAGCCACTAACGCATCTATCGCGTCCGCCCATGGGTCTCTTGACCTGGCCACAAACCTCAATACCTTCCGATTGAGTCGAGACGCCAGGAGATCTACGTCTGGTGTGCCCCATCTTGGGCAAAGAAGCTGAAACATCTGTAGTTGCAGAGACCATTCTCCCTGGTCCAGCATCTGGCGACACAGGTAGTCCGTCTACCAGATTTCCACACCCGGAATGTATATGGCCGACAGTGCCAGTATGTTCCTTTCTGCCCACCTTAGCATGTGAGCGACTTCTGACGCTGCAGCCAAGCTACTTGTTCCTCCTTGATGGTTGACATACGCCACCGCCGTGGCGTTGTCCGACTGGATGCTGACTAGACGCCCTTGTAGCCTCTGAGACCATGTGGAGAGGCACAGCCTGATCGTCCGAAGTTCCAGGACCTTGATCAGCAAATGGGAATCCGGTAAGGCTGGCGTCCGTCATGACGACTATCCAGTGAAAGGAAGGAATGACTTCCTAGACAGCAGTGCCGGTGAGGTCAGCTACCAACAAGGGAGGCCCTGACCAAGTGGCTCATCCTGATTATATAATCCAAAGATGGGCGCTTGTCCTATCTGGACAGAATTTCCTTCTGTAGCACTCGCATGCGAGATTGCACCTATGATACCGCCTCGAAGGAGGCCACCATGAGGTCCGGGTCGCATGCAAAAGCGGAGTGACGACCCTTCTGGGATGTCAACTACCGCACCGCAGCCCGAAGGGTCTGCAACTTTTCCACAGGGAAGAAAACCTTTGCTTCTGAGGAGTCCAGATATACAAGGCGTTGAGTCTGTACCATTACTGACTTCTAAAATGTTCAGTAGCCACCCAAGTGTCTATAGGTCTGATGTTATAGACATGCTCACCTCTAATTCAGAGGCTGAAGCGGCATCAGAAGCAGGTCATCCAAGTAGCCCACGACAGCGATGCCACGTTGTCTTAGTAGGGCGAGAATTGGGGCAAGCACCTTGGTGAACACCCTTGGTGACGATGCCAGGCCAAAAGGGAAGAGCCACAAATTAATAGTTATCTTCCCCGACTGCAAAGCGCAGAAGTCTCTGATGCTTTGTGCATATGGGGACATGTAAAAAGGATGCCAGAAAGTCCCCCGGCTGGAGGGCAGTGATGACAGAGCGAACCGATTCCATCCGGAATATTGTACCTTCATGTAGCAATTGAGGGCCCTGAGGTCCAGAATTGAGCGAACGCCCTCTTTTTTTGGTACTATGAACAGATTGGAGTAAAACCCCTGAAACCGATCTTGTATTGGGACAGGAATAACCACCCCACGTTTCAGCAGGTCTTGAACTGCCCCAAATAGGGCTTCCTGATGAGTCGGTTGTAGCTGGCGGTTGGAGGGGAAAAAATCTGTTTGGTGGGCAAGATAGAAGTTCTATCTTGTACCCTGAAGACACTACTTTCCAAACCCAACAGTCGGGGACCTGAGATCTCCACCGGGTCGCGAAGACGTCCCCCCACCTGAGAGATGGGTGGGGGCAAACCTTCATGCGGACGTAGGTTTGTCTGCAGGTTTGTTGAGTTTGCGAAACCAGGGACGTCCCAGTCCCTGAACAGGCACTTTATCAGCCTGTGGTCTTTTACCCACCGTACTGGGCAGACGAAAAAAAAACTTGTGTGCGGTAAAGAAGGGCCCTTGCCTACAACGTGGCTCCTTCCCCTTTTTGGACTGTGGGAGCAGTGTGCTCTACCTCCTGTAGCATCTTTAATTATGTCATTCAGGGGAGTTCCAAAAAGTCTGTCGCCCTTAATGGGCAAGTCCATCAGGGCTTTCTTGGAAGATTGGTTGGCAGACCAAATCTTAACCAAAGTAGACGGCGTAACGCCACCGCCTGACCTGAAGCTCTGGCCAGCAGAGGAATAGTGACCAAGGTTGATTCACAAATTAATTTTAGGCCTTGTGCTAATAGGTCAGCCAGGGCTACCTTGTTCGATGACGCCCGACGCTTGTACCCATTGAGCAGCATCTTTGCCCCTTCCTGAGTGTCTGAGACACCAGGCCCCCCCCCCCCCATTTCTTTTTACCGAAAATATGTAGAATACATATCGGCCTAAACTGAGGGAAAAAAAAAAATCTATATTTTTGGGGATATTATAGCAAAGAGTTATTACCCCCCCCCCCCCAAATTGTCGCTCTATTTTAGTTTATAGTGCAAAAAATTTGAACCGCAAAGGTGATTAAATATCCACCCAATGAAAGCTCTATTAGTCGGGGGGAAAAAAGAGGTCAATTTTGATTGGGAGCCACATTGCACGACCGCGCAATTGTCAGTTAAAGCGACGCAGTGCCAAATCGCAACAAGTGCTCTGGTCTTTGGTTTGGGGCTTAAGTGGTTAAGGCCTCATGCACACTGGATGTTTTTTGAGCTGCTGTTTCAGGCTTCAGACATTTTTCTACAGTAAAACTCTCCAGCATGTTATCCTATGTGTGCATGCACACATTTTGGTTGGGGATTTTTTGGCTGTAAACCCCCCCCCCCCCCCCCAAAGCCAGTGGGTTCTGAGAGGCTGATGAACGCAGCTCTCCAGCGTTTAAAGGGGTTGTAAAGGTAAAAAAAAAATAGTTTTTTTTTACCTTGGTGCAGTCCTCCTTTACTTACCTCATCCTTCGATTTTGCTTTTAAATGCCCTTATTTCTTATTTCTTCACTTCCTGTTCTGTCTAACTCCACACAATAATGTGGAGTGCCGTGCTCTCCATCTCCCTTAAGGGGGGAGGGGCGAGCAGGAGAGTCAGGACACCCACTAACACACAGCTCCTTTATCTGCAACGTAGAGAGCGTCCTGATCTCCTGTATTTCAAGAGGGGGCGAGCATGACACTCCACACCAGGGAGAAAGCCTTGCATTACTGTGTGGAGTTACAGACAGAAGAACAGGAAGTGAGGATTTCTCGGAAGAAATAAGGACATTTAAAAGCAAAATCGAAGGATGAGGAAAGTGAAGGAGGACTGCACCAAGGTAAAGGAAGCTATTTGGGGGTATTTTTTTTTTACCTTTACAACCCCTTGAATGTTTTTGATCCATTGAAGGGAAAAAAAAAATGCTAAAAGACACCAACGCTGAAAAACAAAGCTACTGGCATCATTATAACGTCAAGTGTGCATGAGGCCTAAAATATAAAAAACAAAAAAAAACTGTAAACGCTATTGGCGGTGATGCCACTGCACGTATTACAAAATAAGTACTAGATGAAGAAGCCTTTTCTTAAAGTGGTACTAAAGCCATCTGTACTGTCCAAGCGATTTTCCCACATCAGAGAGGTAAGCGCTTTGTGAGCTCAGCGTTTGTGAAGACTCATCTTTATTATCCTTTCACCCACTGCCTATGACAATTGTTTGTGGATGGAACTTTTTATACTTTGGAAACATTTTTGGTTGTATTTGAATCAGTTCCACTTTTCACTTTTGTGAGCTTTTGCCACTTTTAGGATTGATTTTAAGTGTCATTTTTATTATCTGTGCAGCATTCGATTGCCATGTCTTACTTTTTACTTGTTTGCAGCTGTATCAGTGTTTACTGACCTACATTGTTTAGTGCACTTATTGCGCTCATCACTTTACCTATATCACTTGTTTTTGTTGTTAGCACAATATAGATTTGAGCAGCAGTTTATTTTGATTGCACAGTTTTACACTTTTATTTTCCACTATTGGCCAGCGCTTTAGATTTATCTTTTAGATACCCAACATGTCATGCATTAAAATTGCACGCACTCAAGGAATGGCGATAAACTATGGTACTTGCAAATCTCCATAGGTGACGTTTACATTTTATTTTTTAACGGTTACCCGTTTAGATTTAGAGGAGCTATTTTTGCTACAATTATTGCTTCCACTCCAAAGATTGCAGAGGTACCTCACATGTGTGATTTGAACACTGTTTAAATTTGCAGGCGTGACTTATGTATACAGTTTCTCTGGTGGGTGAGCAAGTTCACAGGGATGGGAGCACTTTAAAAAAATAAAACATTTTAATGTAACGTGGGCTACGAGGGCACATGGGCTGTATTGTCGAGTACCTGTGTATTAAGTATTAGTGTCAGGAAGCTAGTTGTTCGTTTATTTGGACAGGGTATAATCCCCAATCCTCAGAATTTTAAATTTTGACGTCAAATTTCTATTTATCATAGTTTTTGGACTAAAATATAAATTTTAGTTGTGCAATGGTCATCTGAATTGGTTTAGTCATATGTTAAAGTGGTTGTAAACCCTAACATATACCCAGTGAAGTGAACAGCCTCAGATGATACACAGAGATTAAACAAATTCTCCTACATAGGTTTTACTTGTTTATCTGCCATTGTCTTCTCCTCTCTACATCACTTCAAAAGGCCAGATCCTTAAAAATCTTTCATCTGTCAGGCCCTGTACACACGGCCGAGGTTCTTGCCAGAAACCAGCGAGAACCTCGCTGGGAGCTGCATTCCAGCGAGAACCTCGGCCGTGTGGATGAATGGCTGGTTGCCATTCCCGACGGGCGGGTCGCAGATTCTGACGGCCGGCAGAGAACCTTGACGGGCGGAACGATGTGTTCCGCCCGTCGAGGTTCTCTGCCGTGTGTACGGGGCCTCAGGAGCACAGAGGAGGGGGTGGAGAGACTGCAGATACAGTGTATAAAAGCTGACTGGAGGAAAGGAACAGCCACAAATTTATCTCATGTGTCGGGAGAACTTCTCAGAAGTGACTCATCCCGATAAAGGAATGAAGCACCAGAGAGAAACTACACTTGGAGCTTTGGAGAGAGATAAGTTAAGACTACAGATATGCGTTTTGCTCAGAATCCCTGACTGAGGATTACAACTTTAAATCGACTTAAGCAGAGTTAATTTAGTCAATGAAAATATTTTTAAGGACGAAATTAACACTGCTGTACAGAGCTCTGTTGATTGTCAACACAGAACTCTGGACTGTGATTGTACACAGCTTGGCCGGGACTTGATGACAGACTCCCACTGTGTAAAATCATAGTGGGGGGGAGGGGGCACGCATGGGTGTGCTCTTAACCTAGAAATAGGCAGCAACATATGGGTATATCGCTTTGCCTGCGAGAGCCGTCTGTCCTCCGTACATTCATTACAGCCAAGGATGCTTCCATCGTCGCCTCTGTTTAATCTGCAGATGCCATGGTGCCGCATATGTGATCAGTAATAACACCAGCCATTTTATGGCTTGACAGTGTGGTTGAAAACACAAACTGACCATTTTCATTCATGGCATGCCTTGAACATAGCTTTTTTTTAAAATCCGTTAAAGTGGATGTAAACATGATTCATGAAATTTGACCTACATATATCTGCAGCACTTTCTTATTCCTTTCCAAAGCTTTAAGTCCCGTGTCATTCTGCTGCCCTGTTTTTCTGTTACCAGCAGAACGTCTGACAAGTTCAACAACTGAGATGAAACCAGCCTGAAATGTGTGTCTGATGGTGCTATAAATATATTTTCAGAGAGCTGATCTATTCACAGTACAGCACTGCCCATTCCTTCCTTCCTCTACCTTTCAGGGGGGGGGGGGGGGGTATGCGCTTTTCCTCCAATCAGCTGTCACACAGTATATGCCAAGACTACACTTCCAGTGTATAACATGAAGATAACATTTCTAACACTATTTGCAATTTCTAAAGAATATAGCAAGCTGAAGACAGCAGATATACATGCAAAACGTATGTAGGGAGATTCGTTTCATCTCTGTGCATCATCTGAGGCTTTTCACTTCACTTGGTATATGTGAGGGTTTACATGAACTAAAATGAATGGACTTAGTCCTGCTTTAACTTCATTTTGAATTTAGTCTTAGCAGACCAAGGGGCCCAACAAAACAATGGTCAAGGACCCAACTCAGGGTGCTGTTGAAAGAACCTTGCAGTCAAAGTTGCATTTGCCTGGACATCCACCTGGTAAAACTTGGACAAGGCAAGAACAAAAAACCAGGTGGCGTCATTACAAAGCTAAGCAACAGAAGCTTGATGCCGGAATGCTGGGTGTGGGGTATGCCCCCTGTCAAAGTACAATAGAACAGCAGGGAGCTACCCGACTCAATATCTGATGCAGGGATCTTTTTTTTGTTCAACTTAGTAAGAAAAAAAAAAAGTACTGTACATTAATACTCTGCTATAGGAAGTATTAATTACAAGAAAGCGGTACTAACGCAAATACTTCGGACACACACTACGTTGCAGGGGAGATAACCCAAGGAGTTCTCCAATGGGTTCAAATTGGTTTCTGCAGAGCAGAGAGAACAAAATTAAGATCAAGGGTTAAGGGTTCTGTAATGAGGATATCATGCATGAGACACAAAATTGCATAAAAGGGTATTTACCACACTGGAAGGAAAGCACATATTAACCTGAAAGGAGTTCAGGGTATTACTAGAGTATCTGATGCCAGTGCTAGATGAACCATGGTCATGGCCATAAACAGGGCTACTCTATTTTTTTTTTTTTTTAAATCAAAACAAAATGTTTATTGAGTAAAGTTGCATACAGAAAATAAACAGTTATATGTGGGTACATAGGATAACCAGTTTTCAGATTGACAACATCAACATAAGTTCAGTACAGGTTTGCATGTGCAATACAATGAGTCGTCTCTTCCGGATCTACCCAGCGGCGTTTTGAGACAACAAGTAGTTAGAATCAAAATGAAAAGTAAGATTAAAATGAAAATTAGGGCAGCAGGTGGGGTCAGAAAGGTTACAACCCATCAACAGGGTGAGGCTAGTCACAGGTTTCAGATTTGTTCAGCCATCGATCCCATATTTTATAATATTTATCTGGGCAGGCCCTATTAATATACACACACTTCTTATACGGCAGGGTCAAATTTATCTCTGCCCTCCATTCTGAGAAAGTGGGGGGGGAGCTGTCTCATCCATTTACGGGCTATGACTTTTCTAACCGAAAACAATGTCTCATGCAGAAAATTTTTGGTATATTTATCTATGTCCGTAGGAAAAATTCCTAACAAGCACTGTCTGGGGTCAAGAGTAACAGGGGTGCCCATTGTATCATGGAGGAATGTTATGATCGGTTTCCAAAGATCCTGGATTTTAGGGCAGGCCCAAATAAGGTGAAAAAAAGTTCCCGTCTCTTGAACACACATTGCACAGAAGGTAGATTGGGTGCGCTTATATCTAGCTACACGGATTGGGGTCAGGTATGCTCTATGAGTGATGTATATTTGGGTCAGCCTATCTGATAGTCTGGGGGACACTGTTTTGCAGGTCTCAAGAGCTTCCTCCCATTCCTCATCGTCTAGATTTCCTACCTCTCTCTCCCAATGGGGTTTTAAGGCAAATGCCAACTTGGTGGCAACAGGAGCAGAGAGCAAATTGTACAATGCGGATATCAGCTTGCTGGGATCCCTCCCTTTAACTATGGCCACGATCGGGTGTGGGGTCGGTTGTGGGTAAGTGCGTGAAAACTGTATCTGGGCCGCGTGTCTAAACCGCATACTATCAGGGAGTGTGAATTCTTCTCTAAGTGTTTGGTAGGTTTTGAAAGTGCCGTTGGTTAACAAGTAATGTAAATAGTAGACTCCATGTGCGGCCCACAGCTCAGGTCCCTGAGCATTAAAAAATTCCTGTAGACCCTTGTTTTGCCATAGTAGCGTGTAGTCGTTGTACTCGGGTATCCCAAGTTTGGTGGAGGCAAGATCCCAGATGCGCCTATAGTGTTGCAAGAGGGACCACGGCTCCCTCTCCGACATGGCGCCCCTAGATCCCGCCGACACCACGTAAATTGCATCGTCCGTGAGCTGAGCCACCCGTGGGCACAGCAAGGTCAAGAAGCGCCGACTGTCCGTTTTGTCTATGTGAAACAACTGTGACAGTTGTGCTGCTATATAGTATAAATTTAGATCCGGTAGGGCCATACCACCCATGTCAGTCGGGTTTTTTAGTGCCTGCCATGCAAGTTTATGTCTGCTCGTCCCCCATATAAATGGCTTGAGAAGGGCTTCAAGCGACTTAAAATATTTCAGAGGGAGGTAGATCGGGGTGTGCCATAGGATATATAGTAGTTTGGGGAGGAGGACCATCTTGACAAGGTTAATGCGCCCCCCACACTCCTAGTGGGAGGTGTGCCCAGACTCTAATCTTAGTCCTAACAAGTTCAAAGAGGGGATCCACATTAAGCATGACGTAATCAGTTGGTTGCCTGGAGATGTGCACTCCCAAATATTTGATAACATCTACCCTCTGGAGTGGCATGTTGGAGTGTAGTTCGGGTGGTGGAAAGGAATCTATTGGAAGGATCTGCGACTTCCCCCAATTAATCTTGAGTCCGGAAAAGATTCCGAACTGTTCGATCGTCCAGAGAGCCGCATGGAGAGAGGGGCCCGAGTCTGCTAGGTACAATAAAGTATCGTCTGCGTACATAGAAATGTTTTCTACCAATGATCCCGCTTGGCATCCCTCTATCTCTGGGTTAGTGCGGATAGATATCGCCAGGGGTTCCGCCGCAGGAGTGGAGAGAGAGGACAGCCCTGTCTCGTACCTCTACTTAGGGGGAACAGTGGGGATGGCCAGCCGTTCGCTACCACTTTGGCTGTGGGGTCCTGGTAGAGGAGACTAACCCACTTACAAAACTTGGGGCCAAAGCCATAAATCTCAAGACATCGCCACAGATACCTCCATTCTACGGAGTCAAAGGCCTTAGCTGTATCCAGCGTCACCAACACTCTAGAACCCCCATTGTCATGCGTAGCCTGCAAATTGATAAAGAGTCGTCCAAGATTAAAGGAGGTGTTTCGGCCCGGCATGAACCCCGCTTGATCTGTATGTATTAAACATAGGATGACTATATTAAGCCTATTCGCCAATACCTTCGCCAGGATTTTAACGTCTACCTGTAAAAGGGAGATAGGGCGATAGGATTCCGGGTATCCGGGGTCTTTCCCTGGCTTTGGAATGAGGACGATAGTCGCTTCTCTCATGGTCGGAGGGAGGGTGTGTGTCTCAAACATGCGTTTGTATAACTGTAATAGCTTGGGGGAAAGAATATGACTATATTGGGAGTAAAATTCGATGGGGAGTCCGTCTGAGCCCGGGGTTTTAGAGCGGGCGAATGCAGCAGTTGCCTCTGCTATTTCCTCGGAGGTCAAAGGTGACTCGAGGAGGGCCACCTGGTCAGGGAAGGGAGAACGATGGTCTCAAAGAACGAGTCCATTGGGCCATCATCCTCTGAGCTCATAGATGTGTACAATTTCGCAAAAAAATCTTTGAATGCTGAGGACACGGATGGTGGATCCGTTCTACTTTGGCCATCAGGGCCATAAAGAGAGATGACCACTGGTGGTCTATCCTCGGTATGCACCAAGTATGCCAGTAATTTCCCAGCTTTTTCCCCGTGTTCAAATAGTTTTTGTCTAGCAAAAAATAACTCCTCTGGGAGCAGGGAGAGCCAAAAAGGGTTCAAGCGCCACGCTCGTCTGGGCTTGTCAATCGGGACATTTAATGTGATCCAGTATAGGCTATGGTCAGATAACAGTCGTGGGCCAAATTTGGCCTCTGATAGTCTGGGCGTGGGAGTCTGAGAGATCAGGATAACATAGAGCTATGTGAGGCAGAGAAACATGAGTATAATCGTTTATGTGGGAACTTAAATCTCCAGGAATCAATTAAATGAAGGGAGGTAATTAGTTTAGAGAATTTGGTGGTAGTCACCACTCCCGAAGTGGAAGTAGGCGTACACCCAAGTCTATCTAGGGTGGGATTTAAGGTGGTGTTGAAGTCTCCTAGCCAAATCGTTTGGTTCGAGGGGTGGCTTGCCATGAAAGCAACTCCCTCCAGTATCACAGGCATGGCAAAGGGGGGTGGGACATAAAATGCCAGCAGAAGGAATGGTTCCCCATACAGTTTTACAGATAAGAACACATATCGGCCCTGTGGGTCTGTGGAAATTGCACATAGTTCAAAATGTACCGACTTTGCCACTAGTATAGAGACTCCCCGGGCATGGGGCGTGTGGGTCGAATGATACGCCCACCCAACCCATGGCCTGCGAAGTGCCATTTGAAGTCTACCCTCCACATGAGTCTCAGCCAGAACCACTATATCAGCCCTTTGCTTCTTGAGGAACGCCAGTATCGCTGATTGCTTAACCTTCTCACGCATGCCCCTGACGTTCCAGGTAAGGAGTTTTAATGACGTCATGGTCCATAGCCTGTGAAGTATATGTGCTCAGCTGTGTTAAGCAGCCTTGCATAAAGAGGGGCGATCAGAGATAACAGACTAGGTAATGGAGTTTGACACAAAATCATATATACACATTGCACACAAAGGGTACTTAATAACCTGCAGATTAGTAGTATGACCCACGGCCACATTAGTGCAAGCAACAGTTCACTCAATCTAAACTTTCCCCAACCCCCCACCCCGCCTTGCACCCCCGGAACTTGGTGCAGGCATTACCCAAAAACAGAGAAGAAAATCTTAACCGTGGAAACATGTGCTTGTCCCGATTTAGACAACTGAGGATAAACTGGTGGAGCTGCAGAGTAACAGGCAGAGAGCATCTGAGGCTCCAAAAAACGAGGGCGGCACAAAGCACATTATTACTGCAGCTTCCAACATAACAGTCAGATTTCCTTCCAACATGGGGGAAAAAGTCTCGCTGCACCTTGTATAAGGTGGGTAGGACCACCAGCCATCTGAGGCTCCAGTCCCTGAGCCAGCATCTTGGGCCTCACCGGACCCCATAAAAGAAAAAGATATGAAAAGCAAAAAAAATTATAAGGGAGCAGGATACCATCTGAACTGACCCCGTATTATAGCAAGTGGCTAACGGGACAGATAAAATATGGAATAGGTGTATCAGGGAATATAATACAAGAGAAAGAGTTAACTCCAGCAGTATCAGGGCACATGGCAAGGGAAGTAGAGTCAGGTTGTGCGGTGAATTCCAGGGTATCCCAGAGGAGCAGACACAAACAGAAAGGGCCAGTACATAAGGATTGGTGCCAGCGTGGGATAATAAGATAGAGGGGGGATGAGGTCAGCTCCACGTCCCGGATCACATATTATAGCTTGGGAATATTCATGGGTAGAAAAAATTCACAGAGTCAGCAGGTGAGGTAGGCCAAGGCACAGGGAAGTGAAACAGCATAACCGGAGGGGAGGTCAAGTTCTTACTCACATAAGATGTCAGTCTCCATCTGCGGCCCCTGCTTGCCTTTCCAGCCAGGTAATCACCTCCTCCGGGTTATCAAAGAAAAGTGTCCGGCCATCATGCTCAAGCCTGAGACGGGGCGGGAAAAGCATGGCATATTTAATGTGATGTGTGCGTAATTGACGCTTGGCCTCCATGAATCCCTGACGCCGACGTTGGACCTCAGCGGAGAAATCCGGGAACACTGCCACTTTAACGTTACCCACGGGGATGTTGCCCTTCTCCCTGGCCAGCCGCAGCGCAGCATCCCTGTCTTTATAGTTAAGTAGCTTGGCAATAAATGTGCGGGGGGGGCTTCCCTGCGGCGGCCTCGCAGGCATGCGGTGAGCCCTCTCAACTGCGAACATGGGGGAGAAGGCCTCTCTGCCATATGTCGTAGCCAGTAAGTTAACCAGGAAGGTAGTGGGGCCCTTGCCCTCCGCTCCCTCGGGCAGGCCAATGAGGCGCAGATTACATCTCCTCAATCTGTTCTCCATGTCGTCTTGGGCAGAGAATAGCTGGTGGATCTGCCGCTGCATGCGGTCTGAGGATTCCTGCAGTGGGGGGGGGGGGGGTCGCATCCTCCACCGCTCCGACCCGGGTCTCCGCCGTTTTCACTCGATCACGGAGTTTATGGAGGTCCTGTCGGATCAGTGAAATATCCGTCCTGACCTCCTCTGTCGTGATCGCGGTCTGGCAGAGGGTGATAGCCTCGAGAAGGCGAGCCGTATCTCCCGCCGGCCTGCTTCCCCCCCCCCCCCGCCGCTGCCATCTTCCTCAGTCTCCCCACCATCAGTGCGTCTGTACTGGTCTAACTTCGCCAGAGCCGTAGATTTTGCTGCTTTTGGCGGCGACATGGTCCCGGTGGTCCCTGGTATCGGTGGGGTCGGTTCTGAGTCAGAGTTCTCAGGTGAAGCAGAGGATCATCAGTTTCAGGAGTAATGGATGGAGCAGCTCTAAGATGCGTCCTACTCCATGCGGTGTCAGGCCATGCCCCGGGCTACTCTATTTTTAAACTGAAAGCAAGGATGTACTATGACTAAGGAAATTCACCTTTCAAAGTTTTCAGATAGAACCAGCTTTCACAAGGCATTCAGCAAGTGTAGCCTTAGAGTCACACACGCATAGGGGATGCTTGCATTCACCTAAGAGTGGCAAACACAGAAACAAGTGTCGGTGTACAGGGGCTATGCACTTGACAGCCTTAGGGGCTAACTTCTGAACTGCCACCGAACCAGCTTGGGGAGAGGCAGGCACCCTGTCTCATCACACCCGGTCTGCTGACACTGAGCACCTAGTCTGGAGCAGTGCTGTGATATCCCAACATACCCTAACACAGTGCAACAGAGAAAGGTAAAACTTGCTTATTTAAGCATAAACTACCATTTCTTGTGAAAAAAAAAAAAAAGCAGAAACGACCTGAAAACTTTGTAGTTTTATATGCACCATCATGAGGAAGTGGCTAGTGTGGTGCCAACAATACTGCGTTGATGGTGTTTTTATACTATTCTGTGAGCAATAAATATCAAATTTATGAATAATCCACTTTTCAGCTTCTTCACATTTGGGCACCTCTGCTAACACCACCTTCCAATTCGTGGGTCTCAAAGACCACTTAATGTGAATACACTGGAATCCAGAGACCACAATGAACCATCTGGATCTTCCTACCGAGCATCAAGTGCGACCATTCTCTGCGCATAGACCATTATATTCCCTGCATGCTTTCACTCCAGGTTGTCTGATCCCCCATTAGAGAGCTAAACAACCTTACAGATGTGAGTACACCAATGCATTTTACCTTATCCTCTAACATTTCATCCAACCATCTGTTAAAACCACTACACTATAAAGGTTTTTTTCGAGGGCCTCTGTCTTTATAACTTTATTCCCTTATTCTTGGAGGAATCCTAATTGTAGAAGAGTCTGTGATATCTTTCATGATCTTGTCAAGTGCATCACCAGACAACCTCCTTCAAAAGGCACGAGTGAGGTGTCTTACAGGCAACTTCCAGTGATCAAGCCTTTAGGTTTCAGATTCTGAAGAATAAAACACAAAAAAGTAGGTTTGGGAGGCAGTGTTTGTAAGTGTTCCGCATGAGCTCCTGAAGACAGGATCCTGTTAGTTGCTCATTACCCTAGTCCAATTAGCCAATTTGACAAACAAATTGCAGCAATAGCTGGTTACAGAGCTGGACCTGCAAGAGCAAAAAGAGCCTTTAAGGAGGGCCTCAAAATTTCTCTGCAGAATCCTTAGAACTAAAAAACATCTTCTATAGGGACAGTACTTTTTTGTAGACTGAGACAGATGGGTCTACTACCCAAACAGTTGCCTTTTTTGTGAACACTTTTTTTCCCACTTGCTTGACAATGACGGCAAGACGCTTTCCCCCACTTAGTTGGGGTAGGCGGTACACTTTGGTGGGGGTGGGTCAGCCACGCCATGTGACCTTTGACCTCTGGGAACCCGCCTTCTGACCTTTGACCTCTGGGGAGATCCCTGATCCAATTCCTGAGTCCTAGCCATATTCTTCAATGGACAAAACAAAAATCCATAGAAAAGCGCTTCATCAGAGTCAATATTGGAGTCCAAACAATAATGAAAGTAAAATTGATAGTTTATTGTCTGAAAACACGTTTCAGTGATACCAGCTTGAACTGCAGAATATTCAATGGTAGTGGTCCAAATACTAGCATTCAACTAGGCTGTTATACAAACACTGTCACACAACACTTCCAATAGGCAAATGCCTATCCCACATGCTTTCAGATCAAAGCGACAAAGTGGGCGTGCTGCTAAAGTCCTGTAGCTAGAACGCAGTCTCTGAAGGTGTATGCAGAGTGCAAAGTGACGCTGGCTGGAACGAGAAACTTTTGCTGCTACAATCTTTAGACAACATGTGTCGGGTCAAAGCCCTTCGTCGGGTCATTGACCGGACACATGTTGTCTAAAGATTTTAGCGTCACTTTGCACTCTGCATACACCTTCAGAGACTGCGTTCTAGCTACAGGACCTTTCGCAGCACGCCCACTTTGTCTCTACTGGCGACCAACAACCAATCCTGCACCAGCAGCTTCCAAGCCTTGCTTCCGTTCCACTAGCCTGAATCGGTGAGACGTTCCGATCAGGTGAGGATCAGCGCACGCTCTGTCTCCCCACAGCGCACCTCGAGGACAGCCCAACAAACCCACGGCTCACAGATCCCATCCTCCACCCCTGTGTTCATCCATCCACTCCGGTCCGGGTAACAGTTTAAAACTCAGACTGCATCTGACGTTTTACATCACATGTTTCCCCGGTGTGAGACGCTGTGCCTGTGGGATAGGCATTTGCCTATTGGAAGTGTTGTTGTGACAGTGTTTGTATAACAGCCTAGTTGAATGCCAGTATTTGGATCACTACCATTGAATATTCTGGAGTTCAAGCTGGCATCACTGAAACCTGTTTTCAGACAATAAACTATCAATTTTACTTTCATTATTGTTTGGACTCCAATATTGACTCTGATGAAGCGCTTTTCTATGGATTTTTGTTTTGTTCATATTTATTCACATCACTCCTGATGTGTATATCCCTCCAGCTGCTCATTTGTAATTTTAATTATCTTTTACTCCTCTCCAGACTCACCATAAGGTCCTACCGTGTCAATATTGTCAACTTTGCTATTTTGGCGCCGCACTTGTTTTGTTTTTTATATTCTTCAATGGGAAACCCGAGTCGGTTCACACTGGGGCGACACGACTTCCAGCACAACTTTCAGAAGCAACTTCAACACGATTTGAGCATGAACCACAGGGCGATCTGGGGACATTTACAACACGACTTGAAGTCCTTTTCAGGTCAGGAGACATTCCAGTGGCCAATAAAACAACAATCAGCTCTGGGAGAGGGAAAGGGAGGGAGGGGTTTGCCTGAGAAATGTATGTTATCTTGCTGAAAAGTCGCTTCAATTAAAACAGTGATCAGACTTGGAAGCGACTTCCATTGAAATCAATGGGTACAAATCGCCTAGAAGTCAGATTGAAGTAGTACAGGAACCTCTTCTGAAGTCGGGGCGACATGAGTAGTGTGTATTAACACCGCTCCCATTCACTTACATTGCTTTTCTGGACAGCACGACTTGGGACGACTTGAGACGACTTCAAGTCGGATCCCAAGTCGCCCCAGTGTGAACCGACTTTAACCCTCTAACCCTAAAATATTTTCAGTATTGCCTGAATCTCCGAAACAAATAGACCTCTCAGGACAGCATTAAAGTCCTCCCAAGTGACAGCCATGCTTTCCGGGGCAGCATGAATGCGCCAATGCTCCTCTGTGTTCGTGGGAAGTGAAAAGACTCAGCCAGAAGGCATTCATCTTCCACGGGGCCTTGGCCATCGCGGAAGGGGGACATACCTCCAGGGACACAATCAGTGGAGAATGATCTGAAACGCTTCTCGGAGCATACGCCACATCTGAAACATACAGCTCAGCTGCACAAGAACACAGGCATAGATCTATCCTAGATAAGGAGGAATAGCTTTTAGAAAAACATGAGAATTGTTTCTCCCCCGGGTGTCTAGCTCTCCACGGGTCCCTTCATCCCACTTCCTCCACCAACTTCCTCAGGGCAGTGCGGCATACCCCCCTCCCTTTACCTCCCTGCGGATGCTTATCCAAGAGAGGGTCCATGCAGCAGTTGAAGTCCCCGAAGGCAAATAAGGCACCTCCGGGAACCGCACCTGGAACTCCACCAAGGCCCTCAGCACCTGATAATTGTACGGGGGGGGGGGGGGGGGGTACGTACACAAAAGCAAGAATACATTTAAAAGCAAACGACTTGCATAAAAGAAAAACATATCTCCCCCGAGCATCAATGTCAGTGTTCAACTCCTCATAATCCAGCGAGCTATGTACCATCACACTCACCCCCCCTTGAGTACGAGGTGTGAGCGGAATGATACGCCGCGCCCATCCACCGATACCCCAAACATGGCACAGAATCAGGGGTTAAATGAGTCTCCTGAAAGGCACAAATAGGTGGCAAACGTTTCCTCATCAGGGATAAGACCATAGTCCGCTTCAGTGGATCCTGCAGCCCTCGAACATTCCACGATAACACAGTAACCAATGCCATCAGGGGGGTTAAGGCATATCTCTGGAAGGGGGAAAGACACCACCACCCCACCCACTCGCCTCCCACCCAGTTGTAGGTGATGGAATGGCAATCCGGGCTGGTGATAGAGACAGGGCAGTCAGCCAAGTGTTAGAAAAAAAAACGTGATCTCCCATAACCAAAAAAAAAAAGGAAAGTACGCTTTGGAGTAAACTGATACCTGATAACAATCAGGGATGCACAGCAGTGCCTCAATTGAACATGCAAATCTCTCTCGTTACAGGCCAGTCGCCTGTATGGGCTCAACACACATCTGCATATAGGCCTTTTGTGAGTTTAAACACTGGGGCACCAACAGGCAATCCCAACAAGCGTGGGACAACAGGTCCCTTAGATCCTCAAGGTGGTCAACTGACGTGGCAACAACTTCGCCAACCATCTTCGCTGGGTGCGTAGATAAAAACATTTCCGAACTCGCATTGCAGGACAAAAAAAATGGGTATTATATGTTTCCGGCAGTCCCCTCGGCCGAGGGAGCGATTAAGCGGCACAAATGGTATTCAGCAAGTATGTCAATCATCTACTGCATGGGGTCTCTGAGCCTGTTGAAGCGCCCCTTTATTAGCATCCAGCCAGTCCGAGGCAGCATCAGGATGTTCAAAAAAATGGGCCTGGCATCTCAGAATAACTCAAAGTTTTGCTGGGTACAGCATGGCATATGGTGCCTGCAATTTCTGCAGGCGTTTTTTAATCTCAGTGAACCGGGCTCGGCTCTTCTGTACTGCGGCAGAGAAGTCCGGATAAAACCAGACCCACATGCCATTGAACTCTACGTTCCTCTTTTTCCTGGCCAGTCTCAGTATTATTTCTCTGTCCCTGTAATTTAACAGTCAGGCCAGCATCGGGCGGGGAGGATTGCCCGGCGGGAGAGGCCTGGTTGGTACTCTGTAGGCCCTCTCAACCACATATAAATGTGTAAAAGCGTCTTTGCCGAACACGTCGGCCATCCACTGCTCCACAAACTGCGTGGGGTCCCAGGCCCTCCACCTTCTCTGGTAGCCCCACTATACGCACATCATTGCGCCTAAGGCAGTTCTCAAAATCTTCTGCGTGCATGTCCACGGCCCTGGCCAGCCGTGAAGTAGATTGGGCATCTCTGATCAGTGCGGGTAGCTTGTCTTCAATGTCACTGATCCTGCCTTCGGCAGCTGTGGTCCTCTCCCTCATTTTCTGGATGTCATGTCTGATCAGGCACACCTCCTCCAGGCTCCCAAATCTGAGCTGCAGGCCATTTACCGATGCTGTGCATTTATTTACTGCTCTCAGTATGGCAGCAAGCGTAGGCTGTTCTCCCCCCTCCACCTCAGTGCCACCCGCCTCCTTAGAGCTGCTCCCAGCCTGTTCAAACATGGCCCCTGCTCCCTGCTCCCTGTACACTCTCCCCCTCTTCCATGTCAGTGTCACTGAGCGCAGCACAATCATCCAGGGGCTGCGTGTCCACTATACTGGTTTCCCTGCCAGTTTCTGGGCATAATATCTCATACCTTTGGGGGGGTCTCCGGGAAGCTCTTTAGGGGTTTTCAGCAGCTTACTCACCCCCTCCATCTTGTCTCCACCACGTGCCTTCTGAGCCGACGGCGGAGCGGCGCCATTTTGGGAATCCTGCCTCGAGCCGTCCTGCTTCCTGGGTCCCCAGGCACCTTCCCCCACTGCTGTAACAGGCACCTTCCCCCACTGCTGTAACAGGCACCTTCCCCCACTGCTGTAACAGGCACCTTCCCCCACTGCTGTAACAGGCACCTTCCCCCACTGCTGTAACAGGCACCTTCCCCCACTGCTGTAACAGGCACCTTCCCCCACTGCTGTAACAGGCACCTTCCCCCACTGCTGTAACAGGCACCTTCCCCCACTGCTGTAACAGGCACCTTCCCACACTGCTGTAACAGGCACCTTCCCACACTGCTGTAACAGGCACCTTCCCACACTGCTGTAACAGGCACCTTCCCACACTGCTGTAACAGGCACCTTCCCACACTGCTGTAACAGGCACCTTCCCACACTGCTGTAACAGGCACCTTCCCACACTGCTGTAACAGGCACCTTCCCACACTGCTGTAATAAACATCTTCCTCACTAATATTCACAAGCTCTCCCACAGAATAGAAGCCGGCCAGATCAGATCCACGAGCAGTTGAGGCAGGGGTGATGTCAGCGCGCACCTAGGCAGCCGCCGCCGGGTGTACCAAGATGGGTGCCGCTCCGGAGCTAGGCCGAAGCCGCGGCCTTTCCTAAGGCCGAGGCAGCGCAACGCTCTGGATCACGGATCCATCACGATTCGTTGCACCACTACTGGGTACCAGGTGTAATGTCCCTTTCAAGTAAGCCGACTGCCCCTGCGGGGCGGAAATCTGCAACAAACGTCTTCGGATGGGTCACTTGGGGGTTAATGGTGCAAGGTCAATCCCTGAGGGTTTAACTCAGCTGTTGGGGCTTTGCGGCTCAAAGGGCAGCAAGTGTAAAGTCCTGTACTGTATTAGTATCGTACTTTACCCATACTCACCCCTAATGCCATAAGCCAATACTGCGGCAGAGAAACAGAATAGAGAGAGAGGGAGGGGGAGGATGGGTCAGAATAGATCATGGATAAGTTCCTGTGAGAGAGACTGTCTGTAAAATATTAACTCTTGACCAGAAAAATCTGAGAGGAACAGAGGAGATTGGAGATTTAAGAATAGACTAAGAATGCCGATGTGATGAGACTAAAAAAAAAAAAAAAAAAAAAACATCATCAGCAAGGAACTAGTTAACCCCTTAACACCCACCGCATGTAGATATACGTCTACACAGGGGCACGTTAAGGCAGATGGATGTATATATGCCTTTGCGCGGGTCGGCGGTTGTCAGAAACCCGCGGGGAGCGATCGTTTCTAGCCGGCCGCTCGCGATCGCTCCCCGGAGCTGAAGAACGGGGAGAGCCGTATGTAAACACGGCTTCCCCGTGCTTCACTGTCGCAGCTGCATCGATCGAGTGATCCCTTTTATAGGGAGACTCGATCGATGATGTCAGACCTACAGCCACACCCCACAATAAACAATGCAATTTAAATGCATTTTTTGCTGTGAAAATGACAATGGTCCCAAAAATGTGTCAAAATTGTCCAAAGTGTCCGCCATAATGTCGCAGTCACGAAAAAATAAAAAAAAATAAAAAAAAAAGCTGATCGGCGCCATTATTAGTAAAAAAAAAAAATAAAAATAATAAAAATGCAATAAAACTATCCCCTATTTTGTAAACGCCATAAATTTTGCGCAACCCAATCGATAAACGCTTATTGAGATTTTTTTTAACCAAAAATAGGTAAAAATACGTTTTGGCCTAAACTGAGGAAAAAAATGTTTATATATGTTTTTGGGGGATATTTATTATAGCAAAAATTGCATTTTTTTCAAAATTGTCGCTCTATTTTTGTTTATAGCGCAAAAAAAAAAAAAAAAAGAGGTGATCAATTACCACCAAAAGAAAGCTCTATTTGTGGGGAAAAAAAGGACGCCAATTTTGTTTGGGAGCCACGTCGCAAGACCGCGCAATCGTCTGTTAAAGCGACGCAGTGCCGAATTGTAAAAACGCCTTTGGGCATTTAGCAGCATATTGGTCCAGGGCTTAAGTGGTTAAAGAACTTGAAAGTGAAACGCACTAGAAGTGGAAAGAATGTTATGTTAGTATTATTGGAGGTTTGTTGGATGTAAAAAAAAACAGGAGAGAAGATATTGAAAACAGTTAAAAAGTTATCCGAAGTAACGAAAAGTTTGTGAATTGGAAGACTGCCAGATTGCAGCCAGATGAGTGGTGTATGTTGATAAGGAATAGAAAGTTATTCTATGTGATGAAAGCTTATTGCAAGTGTCAATCTTGGCTTCATGCTGCTAGAACATTGTATGAAGTAGCGAAGACAGATGGAGATTGTTTTGATGTGCCGAATCCCCCGTACTACGGAATTTGGAAAAAAGGAGGGGAGGGACAACACTGCCCTCTACCCAAAGCCCACTTTCTCACTACTCCAGCCCAAGCACAACCCACTGTGACAAGTTCCTGTGGCAGCCATCTTAGTGGACCCATGCCCTCACTTCCTGCAGGTGGCCATCTTGGTACACCCGGAAGGCCCAACCAAGGCCTATACCCAGTTCTCCCCATTTTAAACCAGTATGGTTCCTACTACACTCCTATCTTCCACAATACAGAAGTGCCACCTTCACAGGCCAGATACATTAATGATGAAGTGTCAGTGTGAAGACTAACAGCAAGCGGCAAGGCAACCCGCTGATTTAACCTGGCTCCGGACTCACAGTTCAAAGAAAACTCGAACGTATGCTGGCAACCATAAAGAGCAATGCCCCTTGTCAGCTCCCACCCCAACACCAGTCTCAGTTGCCGAATGGGGCACCAGTGATGTATGTCGCTTTTACCCCCATCACAAGCAGCGGCCTTAGTGACAAGTCTCCCTGACCCAGAGAAACAGCCAATGCTCTTTTTCCACAGGATAGTGCAAATACAAGAAACTTGCCTCAAGAGACTTGATCAGCCTATGCTAAATTAAAGCATGACATGTCCTTTGGCCGGTCATGTAGGTGGCCTTCAATAAAATGATGCCTGTCTGACAAACGCCACTTCCTTTTGTTCGGGTGTGGAGTACTGCGCCCAACTCCACGAATGGGCAAAGGAGAAATTGGCGGATTAGACTATCACAATCCAAGATAAAGGGGAGTCTGTGGAGAAGTATCATACCAGACTCACACAGGCCTTTCAGGACCTGGGCTTCTCTCACTATGAAAAGACACACACACACGCGTTATTAACTGCTTTTGTCTCATGGCTTAGAGAGAATATCAGAAAAGGCCTTAATGGTGGCTTGCCTTGAATACTGTTCTATCAAGATATCCGATCTACTGTTGGTGGCCAGAGGTATAGAAAACCAAAAAGGGGGGGGGGGAACACACCCCACATTAGTAGCCCACGATAAAGTTCCCACCTACACTTGTCCACCACCACACCCCAACTCTCACTAGGAAATGGGCAAGCCCGAGTCACCACTTATGGCAGTGTCCTCCAATGGGACTGGGGGACCCCTTGCAAAAGTCACGTTACCTATACAGGGAAGACCTATCACCTTCCTTGTTGACTCGGGTGCAGCCAGGAGCATCTTGAGAGCGCAGGACCTGCCTGCCAATTCTTTCCTTTCCAATATTGATGTTTCCTGCGTGGGTGTGTATGGTATGCCCCGCTCCAGACCACTTACTGAGCCACTCCAAGAGGGGACATTTCCTGATATGCTTGCCAGATTTGTGGTATCCTCTACATGTCCCTTGAATTTCCTGGGAGCTGATGTGGTGTCCAAACTACAGGCCACAATCATTGTCATGCCTGAAGGAGAAGTGAAGCTACTCCCCTATCGTTAGGCTCATCTGCCTTGTGTTCTTTGCCTCGCATGATGATACACCTTTGTTCCCAGTGAAGAAACAGAATGGTTCAAGACCTCTGAGCAGTTAAAGCCACAGTGTTGGATACCCCAATTGTGCCAAATGCACACACCTTATCGGGGATACAGTACCTCCAATGGCTGAGTACTTCACTGCAGTGGACCTGGCAAATGCATTCTACAGTGTTCCCCTGCAACCTTCCTGCAGGTACCTGTTTTTAGGACAAAAAATCAGTACACCTGGGCAGTTATGCCACAAGGGGCGCAAAACTCTCAGAGCCAGTCTGCCAAAGCCATAGCCTCTATACTTGATACATGGCAAAAAACATCCTGCAGTGGCTCTTCTCATATATGTGAATGACCTTCTCTGCGCAGATGACCAACCCACTGCAGAAGAAAAATTCAGAAAGTCTACTATGCTACCTTGCGGAACAAGGCTGTAAAGCCTCCAAAGCCAAAGTACAGTGGTGTTTACAAGACTGTCACCTTTTTGGGCCACTGCATTTCCAAGGGCACAAGACATCACATCAGACCGGGTTGCTGCAATCCAGGATATTCCACAACCACAAGCAGCTAATCAACTGCATGCCTTTCTTGGACTCATATCTTAACGCAGGGCGTGGATCCCTGATGCATCGATCCTCATGCAGGCACTCTATGATGCTCTCAAGGCTGTGCCATTTACCCTGTCAAGCAAGGCCCTGGACAATTTTACTCTGAATATCCACTGCTCCTGCTTTGGGCCTCCCAGATTATGGAATACCCTTTAAACTGTTTGTGTCGGAAAGAAAAGGCCACACCACATGGGTCCTAGCTCAATCACATGGAGGCCGGACTAGACCCATTGGGTACTATTCATCCCGCTTAGACCCGGTGACTAGGGGTGGCCCTTCCTGCTTAAGCAAACAAAAAACAATTCTCCTGCGCTCCGTTTTTTTTCCCCCCTCGAAAAGTACTATGGGTTTGTATAGTTCAATTAGAAAATAACTTCCAGAGTCTTGCAGCCTGATTTTAACTCCAATTTGTGAGTACAATGATTGATTTTAATAAAATTCATTTAGCGGTATCACACTAGGTCGGTGCGCCCTCCCGTTCTTTTCTTTTTTTCCTTCCTGCTTAAGAACAGTCTTTGCTGCTCAAGCACTGTTGGACAAAACTTCAGGCCTCGTTTTAGCACACCCCATGCTTTTTCTGGCACCGCATGACATTGCTGCCATCCTGAATCAAGTGCAACCTGTAGACCACCAGACATCTTCGGTTGCATATCTCCCTCCTCCTTCATGTGACCTTCCAAAGGTGTCTCACTCTCAACCCAGCCACCTTTCTGCCATTATTTTGCGGAAGAAGGTGAAGGAGGAGTTAGACGGAGAAGGTGAAGGAGGAGTTAGACAGAGAAGGTGAAGAAGGAGTTAGACGGAGAAGGTGAAGAAGGAGTTAGACGGAGAAGGTGAAGAAGGAGTTAGACGGAGAAGGTGAAGAAGGAGTTAGACGGAGAAGGTGAAGAAGGAGTTAGACGGAGAAGGTGAAGAAGGAGTTAGACGGAGAAGGTGAAGAAGGAGTTAGACGGAGAAGGTGAAGAAGGAGTTAGACGGAGAAGGTGAAGAAGGAGTTAGACGGAGAAGGTGAAGAAGGAGTTAGACGGAGAAGGTGAAGAAGGAGTTAGACGGAGAAGGTGAAGAAGGAGTTAGACGGAGAAGGTGAAGAAGGAGTTAGACGGAGAAGGTGAAGAAGGAGTTAGACGGAGAAGGTGAAGAAGGAGTTAGACGGAGAAGGTGAAGAAGGAGTTAGACGGAGAAGGTGAAGAAGGAGTTAGACGGAGAAGGTGAAGAAGGAGTTAGACGGAGAAGGTGAAGAAGGAGTTAGACGGAGAAGGTGAAGAAGGAGTTAGACGGAGAAGGTGAAGAAGAAGTTAGACGGAGAAGGTGAAGAAGGAGTTAGACGGAGAAGGTGAAGAAGGAGTTAGACGGAGAAGGTGAAGAAGAAGTTAGACGGAGAAGATGAAGAAGGAGTTAGACGGAGAAGGTGAAGAAGGAAGATGGTGAAGGAGGAAGACGGTGAAGGAGGAAGACGGTAAAGTAGGAAGACAGAGAGGGTGCCACCTGGCGAATATTACACACCTGCGAGGGACACTTGATGTCGGAAAGCCCAGTAAGCACAAATTCCTCAGGGGATGCCTCAGCTGCACTATCCAGCTTAAGGGAGTCCCTTACAGCACCGATAAGCGCACTGACATGTGCCCTGTCCTGTACTGACCCAAGTGAGGAGTCTCTCTCACAAGGAAGGTCCTGGTCCACATCTTCAGACAACACAGAACCGGGGACCTGTGCCGCAGCCAGGTCTTGGTCCGAGTCTAAGCATTCCCCAGGGGATGGCGGGGGGAGGGGGTGCCTTTTACCCCCCTTACGCCCACACGCCGCTTTCACCCTGGCAACAAATGATTCCAGGACTGCCGACAAAGTGCCCATGGGAACCCGCAGGTGCAGGAGCACCAGCTGCCACCTCTGGCATGTTTGGGGGAAGAACCACCAGATACTGACTCGCTGACCGGGGGGGTTACCCAGGGGACTCACTAACCCAAGAAGAGACTGTTCAGCGCCGCTGCCTGCCCTCAGTACACAGCGTGTCTGAGGTAAAACACCATGAGGAGACCCTGTGCTGCGCACTGTAGAAGCCAGCACTAGAGGCCAAAACCACATCCAAAATGACCGCCGGACGCCTCAGAGAGAGCAGGACCCGGCCACAGTAAAATGGCCGACTGCAATAGCAAGCTGCGCCATAGCACGACCACAACAAAATGACCGACAACGCAAACGCTGCATCATGGATGAGAAAGCCATGGATGAAAAGGGGACTTTAAGGCAAAAACACCCCTACAGAAAAACAATGACACCCCACAGGTCCACGCCGGCAGCAGCAGCAGAGGGAAACATGACAGAGCAAGGAAGGGAGGATAGGCGGACCCCCTAACCCCAGGAATGCCCATCCGTACCAACCCGCCGAGGCGGGCAGGACTGTACTTACCCGTCCATGAGAGGACCCGCTGACACATTCCCGACAAGCAAGCCATTATAAAAATCCTGTTTTCGTACACCATGGGACACAGAACCAGTAATTACATAATGGGACGTCACAGAACAATGCTCAATGAAGGATAGGGAGACACAGATCAAGCAGACTGCTAAAGACAAGAAGCCTGCATCTGCTGCCTGCAGCACACTTCGGCCAAAGGCCGCATCCTCATGTCCTTTCACATCTATTTGATAGGATTTAGAAAATGTGTGGACTGAAAAACCAAGTTGCAGCTTTACAAATTTGAGCCATTGAAGCCTCGCGATGCACTGCTCATGAAGCACTTATCGCCCTGGTAGAGTGCGCCTTAACAGAAAAAGGAGGCATTCTGTTCTTTAAACCATAAGCTTGAATAATTACTTGTCGAATCTACCTAGAAATGGTGGATTTTGATGCCGCTTGTCCCTTCTTGGGACCATCAGGCAAAAAAGTACTGCTCTCTCTACATCAAGAGAGTGCAATAATCTTTCCCCCGCCATCCGGGGGTCAAAAAAAGAAGGCAGAACAATGTCTTGATTTAAATGAAAAGCTGACACCACCTTAGGTAAAAAGGCAGGATGGGGTCTAGTCCAATTTTGTCTTTGTGACAAAATAAGGCTCTTTACAAGGAAGAGCTGCCAATTCAGATACTCTTCTAGCAGAAGAGATGGCAATCAAAAAGGCCAATTTCCTGCTTAAAAGAATTAAAGGAATCTGGCAAATAGGTTCAAAAGGTTGCTTTTGAAATACTGACATTACCAAATTCATATCCCATGGGCACAAGGGAGACGCGACTGGCGGATTGATCTGCAGTACCCCCCTGAATTAAAGCCCGAACTAGGGAATGAGATGCCAGCGATCTTTGAAAAGACTGATAGAGCCAATATTTGACCCTTGATGGTACTAAGGGCTCATTTCATATCCACTCCTAACTGGCAAAAGGCAATAATCCTACTTCTGTCATACTTCTGAGGATTCCCACCAGGAAACATATGCCTTCCAGACTCTATTGAGATAAGCCTGGAGGCTGGCTTTCTAGCATTAATGAGTGTAGAAAGAAATGGACCTGAGATTGTTTCTTCAAAATGTGGGTCTCAATAGCCAGACCATCAAATTTAGCTTTTGTAGGGAAGGATGGAAAACTGGACCCTGCGACAGCAGGTAGTGACGAAGCGGAAGCTTCGAAAGGTCTTCCTACCGCCATCTTTATGATCTCGGTGTACCAGGGCCTTCTGGGCCAATTTGAGGATCTCCCGTCCTGGATACAAAGTTGTCCAACTTCCTGTTCAACCTGGAAGCTAGCAGGTCTACATCCGGGGTCCCACATTTCTGACATATGGCCTGAAAGATATCGGTGTGGAGAGCCCACTCACCTGGTGACAGCTGCTGGTGACTAGTCGGCTTGCCAGTTTTCTACCACTGAAAAGATTGCAGAGACAATGAACATGATCTTCTGCCCATGTTAAAATCCGATTCACCTCCCTTTGAGCACCCCGACTGCAGGTGCCTCTTTGGTGATTGATGCAAGCCACTGCCGTAGCATTGTTGGATTGAATCCAAACAGGGCGGCCCTGTAACCTGTGTGTCCAGGTTCTGAGAGCTAGATATACTGCACGAATCTCCAGTATGTTGATGGGCAGGCTTCCTTTGGTCTTGGACCAGATACCCTGGGCTGAAGCTTCTTCTAACGCTGCTCCCTAGCCCAACAAGCTGGCATCCGTAAAAACCACTTTCCAGGTGGCTTGGAGAAAGGATCTTCCTTTCCGTAAGTTCTGAACTATAGCTTTGGCGCACCTGTGGAGACAGGCGCATGGGTAAATCCAGAGCTTGGATCTTCCTGTTCCAGGCGGCTAAGATACTGCCTTGAAGTGGTCTTGAATTAAACTGGGCGTAAGGGACAGCCTCGGAGGCCACCATATTCTTCAATAGCCTATTGCAAAGGTGAATAGACGGTCCCTTCTTTGCCTTGACCTTGTGGACAGGGGTGCATTTAGGTTTTGTGCTGCCCTAGGCCTGACTAAACTCGCGCACCCCCTAATTCAAATATGACACACCCCTTCCTGACACGGCCACGCCCCTTTATATTTAAGACCCGCCCTGGATTCCCTTAATTTGTATACATTTCCTCTTACTTCCTGTTTGGCTATGGGGTAGGAAGTGAAGGGAAATCTCTGCAATGGGACAGGAATGGTAAAAAAATAAATAAACTGACAGGGGCTATAACCCCCCCCCCTTACACTATCCAAAATGATAAATAAAGTTAAGTGCCTATAGTTCTACTTTAAGCACAAATTTGATGATAATTTTATGGAGAGGAATTAGAAGATTTCACCATGTCAATGGTGCAGCAGAACCCACCCCCCCCCCCCACAGTTGCAGAATGCCGGCCACCTGCATACCAGAAGCAGTGCGGCCGCTTTATGGGGGCGCTAGACTAATTTGCCTCTCAGCCCAGCCTGCCCCATAAGACTGCCGCTACACTAACAGTGTAGCACAAGCCAGAGGGGACTCTTTGTGCTGCTCCCCTGCAAAGTGCTGCCCTAGGCCTGGGCCTTGTTGGCCTAGGCCAGGATACAGCGCTGCTAGTGGATCAGGTCCTTTAGAGACTTGATCTTTGGCAGGAATACCCTGCTTTGGGCTGTGCCTATGATCATGCCCAAATGATCTACCCTTCTTTGGGCTTATAGAGAGGACGTCTGTAGGTTTACGATCCATCCTAAATGCTCCTGGTAATTTACTGTAGTGAGCACAGCGTGATTTAATACTGCCACTGACCGATCTATGACAAGTAGATCATCTAAATAGGCGGTTACCGATATGCCAACAAAGGGGCTAGCACTTTTGTAAATACTCGGGGTGCGGTAGCCACACCAAAGGGCATAGCGACAAACTGGAGGTGGAGATGTTCTACCCCAAACCTTAGGAATTTTTGGTGAGCGGGATGGATAGGCACATGTAAATATGCATCCTTGATGTCTATAGATGAATGAATTCTCCACCTTGCAGGGTGGCATCCACAGATCAAATAGTTTCCATTCCAAAATGGCGAACGTTTAGAAACGGATTTAGAGATCTTAGCTCCAAGATGGGTCCGACGTCTCCGTTTGGTTTTGGAATCACAAAGAGGTTTGAATATAAAACCTAAACCTTGCTCTTTTAGGGGTACTTCTGTGATCACCCATTGAGACAGCAAGTGATCCAAACCTTTGAAGAAGGATTTTCTTTTTAGTGGATCTTTGGAAGGCTCTGATCTTTGGAACTGAGAAGATGGGATTTTTCGAAATTCCATTTTGTATGCTAGGGATACTGTTAGTACTACCCATCTGTCCTGGATTTCGGTCTGCCATGCCGCTGAAAACTGCTAAAGCCGTCCCCCCACTCGGCCGAAAATGGGGCGCCTCTTCACAAAGAGGCTTTGGGGTTTTGCTCATTTGCTTTTGTACCCCACGGCTTCTTGGTCTTCTGAGCCTGATTTTTTTTAGCCTTTGTGGCTGGCTGAAAATGCCGTTGCCACTGGTTGGAGGCAGATCTTCTGGGAGTCGGGGAAAGAGAACGTTTAAAACAAGGACGCTTGTTTTTCTTCTCTGGTAATAGAGGAGTCTTACCACTTGATATCTTTTGAATATACTTTTCCAAATCCTTCCCAAAGAGGCTTTTGCCATGGAAGGGGAAACTGGGAAAAAAAAATGTGCATGGAGATTCTGCTGACCAATGTTTTAGCCAAAGGATTCTGCGCATATGCGCCAACTGGAGTGTGTGGTGAGATGCTTGCTGAATTAAATCTCCCATGGCATCCACTGTAAGACATAAGGCTGTAGGTAAATGCTCTCAAAATTTGACATGATCTGCAGGCAGATGCTTCAGCCCTGGTTTTACCTCTTTTTTGAGGACCTGACACATACCAACTGCTGCTACAGCAGGTTGGGCAACTGAACCGACCAAAAGATTATCTGGATGTTGCCAGTCTGCGTAAATTTGTTTTTCTAAAAACGGATGAACCAGAAAAGCATTCACCCTGCAGGGATTTAAATGAACCCAGGGAGGAAACAGGTGATTCTGTTAACTCCGAAGAGGGTAACATGAATGCAGAACACACTGTTTCAGCAAAACATTGCACCTGTGACTTTAGCATCTGGGAAGCAGAAAAAGGTTTATCCGGTATCCCTAATCAATCAGACTCATCCCTATCCTCTGCAGGCGTTACCTCATCCTCCTCCGATTTTTCTGAAAGGGGATCTAGAACAACAGAAGGAAATCTGCTTTGCCTTGTCCTTTTGCGAGGACTTTGCGATTAGTGTAGCGATTCTCCCCTCTAAGGTGTCCAGAGCTGCTGCCAAAGTGTCCTCAGTGACATATGCAGGCCCAGGTACCAGAGGAAGTTGCTACTCTTGATAGTGGTAATGGGGCTCATCCTGTACAGGTGCTTTCTTCTCTCTTAGTCCCTGAATTCTAAGTGTTCTAAGTGTTCAGTCTAGCAATCTACATAAAGTATGCAACTTAAACACACAGTTTCATGCATAGAGTATAGGTGTCTCTCTTGCGAGTGCCCCCCCAACCACCTAGAGCTTATGTGCCCACGTTAGCGACCCCGCTCCTGCCCCACAGTCGCCGATAAAGCGCACGACCTGGGGCCAATGGCCGCGGTCCTGGGACGAGAGAAGCCTCCTCCTGCTTGACTTCATATTAGCTGCATGTCCCCATGGCTGTGAAGATCTTTCCCGGCATCTGAGAAGAGAAAAGCGGCGGCCGTCTCTGACACCATTTGGAGCATGGTGAGTACAACGCAGCTCTTACTCCCTCTAGGTGAGAAAAGATTGAAAACACTTTACTCAATATTAGGAAAGGTCCTTAAGATTAAACTTAGGACTCGTTTCCTCTTACCTTTATCCCCGGCGCAGGTTTTTCTGCTTAAACCAGAAGGTGTGCCAACCTTCAGGGGTATGGGTTCCTACTTAAAGGAGACCTCTTCCCTGGGCCTTATAAAAGACTCATACCAGGACTTTTAGCGTAAGTAGCGAAAGTGCTGGACCCTAAAGCCCAGACATTACAGGCGACGCCTCGTGCATGAGGCCCGGATCCCATCCTGCTTTAGCGTAAATCTTTGCCGTTTTGGATGGATCCGAAAGCATAGCTCTTTTTTACCAAGGAGGGTCTCTTTGGCAGAGCTTTCCTTAGTACATGCTCACGTGAAACACCTTTAGACACTGACGAAAAAACTGAGGTACTTCCCTGATGGGAGGGGTTATATGAAGGGGGAACGGTCTTCAATTGGTTGTGCCAGTGTTCAATCACCGCTGCTGACCCTTAACCCATCATTTAATGACTGGCTCTGTGTCCCATGGTGTACGATAAAGAAATGCCTATTTTCTTATGTGTATACAAGTTTCTATGCATCTTTTGTAAAAAATAAAATCTATCCATCCATCTATCTATCTATATTTAATAAATAAATGTTTTTTTCTCAAGATGATCTCTTGTAACACCCCCTCCCATTGAGATGACTGGAGAAACTAAAGATGGCGTCTGCCCCCTACTCCCACTCATCAGATGAATGAGGAAATAGACTGGACAAGCATAATAGTGACGTATCGTGCTGTGTGTAAAGAGCCAGGTACTGCCTGTAATAAAAGGAGAGATTAGAAAGTAACTGAACTGTACGGATGTCCAGTGTTTTTCTTCCCACATGCACGTATCTCCACACAAATTTGGATCAGCAACAGAGATTCAGAGTGAGCTCGTTTGAGGCTCTGGTCTATTACAAGCTCATCTCAGGCATTAAAAGCAATGATATAAATCATAAAATCAGTCTTTTCTCTGATGTCATACTCCAAAAAAAACCCAACTCAATCTATTCCAGCAATCCAAAACATACTCAACCAATTCAGTTATGCCTCCTACAAACTTAACTCCTCCAAATCCTTGATCCTTCCCCTACATCTCAGGACCAGTCAAGAATCTCTCCTGAAAACACAGCTTTCCCTTCACCTTGACAAACCAATTTATCCCGTATTTAGGGATAAAATTAGTTTCTTCACCATGCCAACTATATGACCACGCAATTGTCAGTTAAAGCACACAGTGCAATATCACAAGAAATGGCCTGGACATTAAGGGGATAAATCCTTCTGTGGCTGAAGTAGTTAAACTAAGCTTTTTTAAAACTGGACTGCTAAAGAAGGTTTATATACCTTGTAAATCATTGCAGAATGTTGGTAGCATCAGTTAAAGTGGAATTTCACTGCAGGATCAAACCCCCCTCCCCTTCTTCCAGGTATATTGCACCTTGCAGAGACCAGCAGCACATTTATGGACTTGCAGACGATTTTCTGTACATATGTATAAACACCTTTTTTCTGGTATATGGGCCACCACAGTTGCTTGCAGCACAGTTGCTGTGAGCGCGCATAAAACAGCAAACACACCTGCATTAATATCATCAAGGATTAAAACGTACCTTTTCAATGCATTCAAAATCTTCATAGATATCCCACACTGAACCCAGGTTTTGATTGGCTTTGGGCAACTTTTTCCTTGCACTGTAATGCCCTCCAAATTTAATCTGTAGGCACCAACGTCTAAAGAACAAAAAAAAGACAGTTTTCTCTATAACACATTAATATATGAGAGACTTCTGAAATTAAGGGAAAGCTATTACTCTTATGATTAAAACTGCAGGTGCCAGAAGTGGACAGCACAAACCTTTTAAAACTGAACTTTTACTATGAGCAAGGTCCACTTATTTATCTTGACCAGCTGCACCCATGTCTAAATAAAAACCTGTGGATTTTTACACACACACACACACACACACACACCAGTGAATCATAGGAAACAGGATTTAGAGACATTTGGTTTATACTGCTGCCTACAGGGACAAAAAAACAACAACCAGGAAGTGTCTTTAAAGTGTATAATCAACGGTAGGTGGCAGCATAACCCTGTCATAAGGATTTTTTTTCCCCAAAAAGTTTTTTATTAAGCTTTTTTTTAACATATATATATAAAAAAAAACACTATTACATTGATACATTAACATACATACAGCTACATATACATGGTCTCCTAATATTCCCTTGATTAGTCCATTATGGCAACAACTGTCTGCCTAGCGTACCCCTGCATTGAGCCAATTCCCCTGATTAATTTCATTAGATTTCTAGAATAGGCTCCAGGTCCGGGGGAGTAAGAGATGGGGGAAGAGAGAAAAAAAATCTAGTTGGACCAAGATCGGGACTAGGAAAAAAAAAAACTCCCCTATTTATGTGCGATGTAGTCACTCTGACTCCCTCGTTCCTTTAAAGTGCAAACGTGTATAGTATGTTTAAAATATATGTTCTTACCTACCCTATATAGTGGTAAGAATTCTAGGACAATGTGAATTTAAAGGGACTCATTTGTCCCTGTCCTCATCCTCTAAGTGAGAGGAGATCAGCTACTTATGTGCGTATACCTATCTACAAACAAAAAAATAATAATAGCTATCCAAAAAAATCCCCCAAGTGAGAGAAAAAAAAAAGAAAAAAAAAAGAAATAAAAAAAAACAGATAAATAAAAATTTAGAGGGCTAACTTAGTCCCTCTTCCATTTGATCCAGCTACTTATGTGCGTGTACCTATCTACGACCAAAAAAAAAAAAAAAAAATAGAAAAAAAAAAGGAAGAGAATTTTTTTTTTTTTTTTTAAAGCGGGTGAAGGGAGACCCTTCACGTTCCACCTCCTCAATCCTCCCTCCCCCTAAACCTCCTCCATCCCTCCCACACCCCCTCGTGTCTTAGCCTGGAGTTACCGTGGAATGACCACAATTCCTCCATCACTTTAATTCTGTCCATCTCACTGATCAAACTATAAACAAATATACTGCGCTGAATAATGACAGTGTTACAGTGGTACAACAATATGAATACAAAATCAATGTATATACAAAAAATTAAGGCAGCCAGCACACCAGTGGATAACAGGTGAAAAAATGAAAAGAATAGTGCAGCGCCAAAATGGACACAGGAAGATTCACCTGGGACAGGTGAATCTAGTGATAATGCAATTACGTAAGGAATAGATCTGCATCTATTCACCAAAGAAAAAAATGCTGAAAAGAGAAAATAATGTGTAATCAGGCTGGATAGTGAGTCCAGCAGGAAACAAATTGAAATATATGAAAGTCCCATAAAAATTTAAATAAGTGAATATTCCTTAGGTTCTTATGAGCGTCATCCGACTTCCCAATTTATCCCTTTGTTAGGACCTCCACATCTTCACATAGACAATCCTGGGCATATAAGTGAAATGAATACGCTTACCAGCTGTTGACCCGCTGCCACCATACGGTGAGTGGGTCTTGAAGGCTTGTATGGGCCGGCCGCCCTCCCTGGAACCGGACGTGGGTATAACTCTCGGTCCTGGCACTCCGGGTGGATCCAAGAAAGAAAGGCTGGTACGGATAGCCACAGGATTTCAAGTGAAGTGAAAGAGGTCATCCAGGAAATTCAAAATCACAGGAAAAAAGGGAGAAAGGAGATACACCTCTTGGCTTCAATGGTGCCGCTCCTCTGACGCTCCCACAAGCCAGGACCGAGAGTTATACCCACGTCATGGGTATGGGCAGTCGGCCCATACAAGCCTTCAAGACCCACTCACCGTATGGTGGCAGCGGGTCAACAACAGCTGGTAAGCGTATTCATTTCACTTACATGCCCAGGATTGTCTATGTGAAGATGTGGAGGTCCTAACAAAGGGATAAATTGGGAAGTCTGATGACACTCATAAGAACCTAAGGAATATTCACTTATTTTAATTTTCATGGGACTTTCATATATTTCAATTTATGTTTCCTGCTGGACTCGCTATCCAGCCTGATTACACATTATTTTCTCTTTTCAGCATTTTTCTTTGGTGAATAGATGCAGATCTATTCCTTACGTAATTGCATTATCACTAGATTCACCTGTCCCAGGTGAATCTTCCTGTGTGTCCATTTTAGCACTGCACTATTTTTTTCCATCTCACTGATCCACTCTATCGAAGGTGCTTCCTTTTTCTTCCAATACCTAGGGATAAGTGCCTTCGCTCCATTTAGTAGATGTGGGACCAGTGAGCCTCTATATTTTTTTCTTGACATCCCTGTATTATGAAATAGGCATTCCCATGGGTCCTGCTTCACCTCATATCCGCTGATCTTCTTTATCTGGACTAATATATCTTTCCAATATATCTGTATTCGGGGGCATTGCCACCAGATGTGGGCATGGGTTCCTTCCATTCCACATTCTCTCCAACACAGAGGCGAAACCTCCCTATCTATCCTATGCATTTTCATTGGAACAAAATACCATTTGATAAGGAGCTTATAGTTCATCTCTTTTACCTTAGCAGCTGTTGAGGTAGTATGGACATATTCTAGTACCTTCCTTTTTTTTCTGTAGCTATAGTTTGGTTCAACTCTAATTCCCAACTTACCACTATTTTAACTGCCTCTGGGTTCCCGGTGGGTGTCAATATCTTATATATATTGGAGAGTCCCTGTCGTCCTGTTCCACCCCGCAGTATAGCTTTTTCCCATTGATATAAATCATTGGGGGCTCGCAGTGGCTTTGGTAAGGAATTTATAAAATGTTGGACTTGTCTATATCTCCATACATCCTCTGGATATACTCCATATCTTTCTTGTAGTTCCTGAACAGAGCACAAGACATCCCCCTTCATTAAGTCCATCAGTTTTAGGGTTTCTGAAGTTGCCCATCTTCGATACATACCTCCCCCTTTCCCAGGCGGGAAGTACTCTGTACCCGTAAGAGGCATTAGCGGGCTATTATAAGGCCATTCTTTCCTTTTACATATTCTGTCCCAGGTTTTATACGTTGCTTTTGTCATTATGGGGGTATCTTGAGGTAATCCTCTATATTGCTTTGGGACCCATATTCCAGATCTTAAACACTTAGACTCTCTTCTACCCACTTTTTTTTCTCTTCCCCCTCTCCCTCTCTCTGGAACCAGTCCATTATCCTCCTCAGAACAGATGCCTCGTAGTACCGTTTAAAATCAGGCAATTGGAGTCCCCCTTCCTGTTTACATCTAATCAGGGTTGCTACCTCTATACGAGATGGTCTTTCCTTCCATATAAATCCCTTAATTATCTTGCCCAGAATTGTAAAAAAGGCTTCTGGAGTTTTTATTGGGAGTGTTTGAAAGATAAGACTTTGGGCAATATCATCATCTTTATAGTGTTTATCCTTCCTAGCCAGGAGACTCTGTTTACGTTATATCCCTTTAGGTCTGCCTTTAATTTGTTTAATAAAAGTATGTAATTATCTTCATATATGTATCTTTCTGTAGTGGACAGAAGAACCCCCAGATATCTCATCCTCCTCTGTTTCCACTTAAATGGATATAGAGCTTCAAGATCTCTGCGTTCTCTACGATTTACCGAGATACTCAGAATCTCTGTTTTCTCTTGATTTATTCTCAAGTTTGAAATCTCACCGTACTTCTCGTATTCCGCTATAATCTTCGGGAGTGTTTGTCTTGGATTAGATACATACAGCATCATATCGTCTTGCGAACGCAGAGATCTTGTGGTCTTTCCCACCCACCTTTATCCCTTCTATTTCCTGGGTCGTCCTAATTGTCTCCAATAACAGCTCTAGTGTCAGGACAAATAAAATGGGGGAGAGCGGGCATCCCTTGCGAGTCCCATTATAAAGTGGAAATCTATTTGACAGGGTGCCGTTCACCTTCACCTGGGCCGAGGGATTAGAATATAATGCGCCTATCCACCTAAGCATATTTGGGCCTAGTCCAAAATGTACTAGGGTTGCTAGCATAAATTCCCAGTCCAGCCTATCAAAAGCCTTTTCGGCATCCAGTGATAGGAACAGTACTGGGTCTCTACTTTTTTTGGCCTTTTGTATCAAGAACAGAGCTCTTAAAATATTCTCCCGTGTTTCTCTCCCCGGTATGAACCCTGTCTGATCATTCTCAATCAATCCTGGCAAGAGAGGTCTTATTCTCTCCGCCAGGATTTTTGAGTATATCTTTATGTCCACATTGATCAGGGATATGGGTCTACAGCTCGCCGCATAGCGAGGGATCCTTATCCTCCTTCCCTATCAGGGTTATGTGAGCTCCTAGAGCCTCTTTCAAATTTCTTTATTTATAGAGAAGCAGAGAGGTCAGTCCGTCCGGACAAGTACACATACATTTTACAAAGCAGAGATATGGTCAAGAGTAAACATTACGGTCATTCTTAAAAAAAAAAAAAAAAAAACAAGCAAAAGAGTGAACCAACTGAAAGATTTGAACAGTAACATCCAATATGTATGTCCAAGATGGAACCCTTGGCCCCCAGAAGTGCCGTATCCCTGGAGGGCATGAGCCTATCAGATATGGCCAGAAAGACTAGGCCGCGGGAGCTATGTCAGGCCAGTCGGTGACATCCCGCATATCTCCCATAAAACCGTTTCCATCTCACTAACCAGTTAAATATGGCCTTAGGGGTACTGGTGGATATTCCATCTTCTGGGCTCGGAAAACTTAAACTCTCCCTTATTTTCCGTTTTTCCAAGTGGCTAGTAGCCAGAGCAAGTAAATTAGAGTAAGGGGAAAGAGATGAGAGAGCAAGTGAAGAGGGAGAATAGAAGAAGAGAGGGGGGAGGGGGGGGTTTGCACGAGCATAGGTATACCCAGATGCTCCAAAGGGGCACATTCTACTGTGATGAGTGTCTCAAGGTGTAATCATGTGTCGGCGGCTACTATAGAGGTACATCCAGGGGTCACTCAGCCTCTCTCATCGACTGTCCCTCCTCCGAGTACCTGAAGATGTCCCATAACTGCCAGGTGTTGGTATATTCCTCTGCTGGTTAGAGAGGACCAGGTCCTCCATACGGCCGATCTCGTCGACTTTTCTAAGCCAGAGCGCAATTGTCGGCGGCTGAGGGGACTTCCAGTGAAGAGGTACGCAGGCCCTAGCTGCGTCCAAGAGATGACGTATCAGGGACTTTTTGTAGGCCCCTGTGGACATCTGTCGCGTGGAGCAGAAAGTACGCTGGGTCGTCCGGCACCACACTTTCCGTAAATTTCTGTGTAATTCGGCGCACCTCTTCCCAGAAGCCCCTAATCCGAGGACACAACCAAAAAACATGCAAGAGTGTACCTCTAGCCTGTTGGCATCTCCAACAGTCGGCTGAGGAGGTGGGGAAGATTTTATTCAGGTGGTCTGGCGTTCTGTACCACCGCACGAGAATCTTGTAATTTGTCTCTTGTGTCTTAGAGCAGAGAGAGGACTTGTGGGTAAACCTAAGTATGTTCAGTTTCTTGGTAGTGGAGAATTGAGTGTTTAGTTCCCGTTCCCACTTAGTGAGGGCTGGAATGAGATAGTAGTCTGGTGGGTGGCTTAGCATGGTGTACATTAGTGACAGTGCATGAGGCAGAGCCCCGGATTCGACACACAGGGTCTCTAGAGTCGTGAGAGGAGTCTGTGGACCCGTAGGGGGCGGGAGGTCATGTAGAAAGTGAGTCAACTGATTCGCCCTCAAGAAGTCAAGTCTATATGCTCCACCGGGGTCCGCCAGTTCAGAGGCCGACTTCCATCGGCCTCCATCACTGAAATGAGAAGCCTGAAAAAGGCCTGTTTCCACGAGGTCTAAAAAAAATCTGTCCCTCAGTCCAGGTTCAAATTTGGGATGGCCAATGATAGGTCGGAGGGGGGAGTTGTGACTTGATAAGGAGAACTGCGAGAAGAGTCGTGTGCAGGTCTCAATCGTGGCTCCCAGCAGCGGGTGCCGTGCAACTCGCGGCGGTAAATCCGACAGGCACCAGGGGGCCCTCCGCAGTGGGACCAACGACTGCACCTGCTCCACCTGAGTCCAGAGCTTGGAGTCACCATGTCGACACCAATCAAGGAGTCTCACTAGGTGTGCCGCCCAGTAATATGTTCTGACATCTGGTAGTGCTAGCCCGCCCCGCTGTTTCGGTAGTGAGAGCACTTGTCTTCGTATACGTGGTTTCTTCCCACCCCATAGGAAGTGTGTAAATGCCGCGTGTACCTGCTTGAAGTAGCTGCCAGGTATGCGAATCGGAAGGGCCTGCAACAGATATAAAAACTTGGGCAATATGGTCATCTTAAGAATGTTGCAACGGCCTATCCATGAGTGCAGGCCGCTAGACCACTGCTGGAGCAGTTTTTGGACTTTTTAGGAGAGGGGGGAAGTTGAGCTTGAACACCTGCGAAAGGGAGGGGGGTATGCGCGTCCCTAGATATTTCAATGCTACATCTGTCCAGTTAAAGCGGAAGTTGTCTTTGAGGTGAGCTAATCGTGTCTGTGGAATTCCTATCCCCATGGCCTCAGATTTAGTGTGATTGATTTTTAGATTAGACAGCCTTCCGTAAGTGTCAAATTCTCGCATAAGGTTTGGCAGGGATGTGTCTGGATTGGTGAGGGTGAATATCAGGTCATCTGCGTATGCGGATACTTTGTACTGTCTATCTCCAGTCCGTATTCCAGTAATGTAGGGGTTCATCCGAATATGGCAAAGAAAGGGTTCTAGGGAGAGCGCAAACAGAAGTGGGGACAGAGGGCACCCCTGCCTAGTCCCATTGGCAATGTGGAACGGGTCAGAAAGCACTCCATTGGCCTTGACCCTTGCCATCGGGTCCCTATATATTGCCGCAATCCAGCGTTGCATTCTGTCTCTTTAGTCCTACATGTCTCAGGGTGGACTGCATGAATTGCCAGTCCACTCTGTCAAACGCCTTTTCAGCGTCCGTTCCTAAGAACAGGCTGGGCGCTTTACTGTCAGTCGCTATGTGCAATAGGTTGAGGACCTTGATGGTGTTATCGCGGGCCTCCCTAGAGGGCACAAACCCAACCTGGTCTAAATGGATCAAGCTCGGGAGATATTTCTGCAACCGAGTCGCCAAGACTTTGGTAAACAGTTTAAGATCTGTGTTCAGGAGGGATATCGGGCGATAGCTCCCGCAATGGGTTGGGTCCTTGCCCTCTTTGTGGATCACCGCGATTTGGGCCTGTAATGTGGCAGCATGAAAATGTTCTCCAGTCCCCAAGTCATTAAATAGCCTCACCATATGGGGGCCAAGGGAGGGGAACAAGGTCCTATAGTAGGCAATGGTTAGACCATCTGGGCCAGGGGCTTTACCTGGCTTGGCCTCCTTCAGGGCCGATTGTAACTCAGATAGGGTAATGGGGGCCTCCAAGCTCTCCCTAGCTTCAGTCGGCAGGGATGGCATTAGGGATGTGGAAATATAGTCTAGATTTGAGTCTTGGTCTGTCGGGATTTTGTCCAGGTTGTACAGTGATTCATAGAAGTTTCTAAATTCCTGCGTAATTTGTTGGGGCAGTGAGCATCTCTTCCCGGACTTAGATAATACACAGGGTATATAGGCCGCTAGTCTTTGTGTACGGAGGGTATTAGCCAAAAGCCTGCCACATTTATTACCGGAGACATATGCTTTCAGCCTGCATATTTGCAGCGCCGACTTAGCTTTATATTGTAAGATGTCCTTCACCTTTGATCTGACCGTATCAAGTTCTGCGCCAAGCTGCCTATTAGGGGCGGTTTTATGTGCAGTCTCCAGGGCATGTAGTTTGTCAAGAAGTACAGACAGTTGTGCTGCCCTCTCTCTTTTCAGTCTCGCCCCGTGTTTCATAAGGATCCCGCGGACTACGGCCTTGTGTGCCTCCCAAATAGTTCCCCCCGTACTGTCCAGAGTGATATTGGTGGTGAAGTAGTGCCCCAATTCTCGGACAACTTCCTCCACCACTTCCGTGTCTTGCATGAGGCTCTCATTAAGCCGCCATACAGGCCTGTGGCTGCCCCCTGAATCAGCAATAGTGTATTTTAGGGCAATTGGGGCATGATCAGACCAGGTAATTGATCCGATGGTAGCTTCCTGTATCGCGTGGAGTTGTCCGTGAGGTAGGAGAAAATAGTCAATCCGCGAGTAGGATTGGTGCGGCCTAGAGAAAAAGGTGTAGTCCCGTTCTCCCGCGTGTAGTAAACGCCAAGCGTCCACTAGTTGCAGGGAATGTAAGGTCTCACCTATTCGTCTGTGTGAGTCTCGAGTCAGTGAGGATTTCCCGGAGGATGTGTCCTCAGACGGGATCAGGGGGACGTTTAGATCTCCTCCTATTATCAAATGTCCCTGCGCGAAGCGGTGGAATTTCAGCAGGTGTTTTTTAAGGAAGCTTTCTTGGTGTACATTAGGTGTGTATAAGTTAGCAAAGGATACCTTCCTATCCCCAATCATACCTTTTAGGAACAGAAACCGTCCATTGTCGTCTGTCCGAACGCTGAGTAGCTTCCATGGTACTCTCGCAGCGACGAGGACGGAGACCCCTCTTGATTTCGCCTCTGTGAACCGGGAGTGGTAGGCAAAGGGGAAATTCCTATTTTTTAGGAGGGGTAGGTTACTGTCCCTGAAATGGGTCTCCTGAAGCATTACAATGTCAGCTTTCATGGCTCGCATGTCGTGTAGTAGCATGCGTCTCTTTTCAGGCGTATTAAGGCCTTTAGCGTTAAGCGACACCACATTGAGCGCCTCCATACTCGTGCAATAAGGGGGGGAGGGGGGAGGTAAAGCGATTTAGAGAAGAAAAGCTAGAATGAGAAGAGCAGTAGCGAGAGAGATTAAATGTACAGGGTCTACACTAGAGTGTGTAGCCAAAGGTCTACTAAGATAGCCAAATATAACGGCTAAGGCGCTCACCGGGAATCCGGTAATCGAGCGCAGTCCTAAGTGGGGGTCTAACCAGACAGAGCCAGGAAGCGAGCCCCCAGCCCCCCACCCAAACCCGACAAGAAAACATAAAACATTTTCAAACAACAGATAATACGGCATAACTTATTAGACTAATATTGCGGGCAATAATGGCATTCAACACAGCTATTAGTGCATCAGGAGAGATGAGAGAATAAACCAAAAAGTACAAACTAGAAGTGCAAATAACCTGTTCGGCGGTGCCCCCGACACGGAGAGCTCTCCCTCCCACATCTAAGTGCGGGATTATCCCCCCTCCCCCGCCCCGTTTCTCCAACTCCGTGGGCTCCATTGATCAATGTACTGTCCGCGTCAAAAACCCCTGAAGGGGTTTAGCTCCTCCCAGTTCTTAGGTGGTCACAGAGTTTGTGCGACCCCTCTCAAAGCCCAGCATAGTGTTGCCTACCGCCCACAAACCCATCCGGCCCAGGATATATACAGACTTATACACAACCAGGGCCAAGCTTTGCAGGGCAGAACCCCACCCAAGTCCCCACCTTATCCAGGGGGGCCCACCCACCCCCGGGGTACGCACGAACCCCAAAACCCCCCCAGTTCCATCAGTAATAAAGTATGTCAGGGCTTCCGTGATTCAAGAGTGCAGTGTACGGTACAGGTGGGGGCTCGCGCCATCCATCGGGGGGTCACCCTGGGTCCGAGCAGCACCCCGGGCGGTGGGGGGCATATAATCACTGGCCAGGTGCCTCAGTCTGTAGGTGTCATAAGTGGAACAGTCTACACTCACCGTCCACAGCTGCTCCGGGAGGGTCGCATTCACCGTCCGTATGCTGTTGGAGCCGGGAGCGGGGTCAAGCTACCAGCGTACATGGGCCCGAGGGGAGCGGGGAGACATCAAGGGGGCAGTGCAGAGCTAATGTAGGGTGCGAGTGTCAGCGGGCACCAGGAGGGCATAGGGCCCACAGTGTAGGCCAGTCACGGAGGCAGTGTCCCGGGGCTGAAAGAGTGGGGGGATCGGGGATGCTTGGCCCAGGGCCTACTCACGCGCCACCTCTCCTCGGCCCGACCGGCGTCTCCGTCTGCCTTTGTTGTCGGGGTTGCATGGGACCCCGGTATGCTGCCACTCCCGAGCGTCCGGTTTGACGGGGGAGGAACTGTAGCCAGTCGGGAACCGCAATAGGGGCTGTCTCCATGAAGCAGAACAGCGCCGGAAGGTCTGCCAAAGTCTGTAGTGTGAAGGCTTGCGCGTCCTTGCGGAAGGTAACCGCAAGGGGGTAGCTCCACCTGTAGGTATACTCCAGCTCCCTGGCGAGATCCAGAAGGGGTCTCAGCAAGGCCCGTCGGCGTAGTGTAGCCCTGGACAGGTCGGGTTGGATTCTGATGCGTGAGCCATCCACTTCCAGCTCTTCTCGGTCCCAGGCTCCACGTAAGATGGTCTCCCGGAGCGTGTAGCGGTGCACTCTACACACTATGTCGCGAGGTCTGTCCGGGTCTGCTGGTTTGGGGCCTAGTGACCTGTGCGCTCTATCCAGCTCGATGGTGGCCCCCGGATCTCCCAGGATTTCCCTAAAGATCTCCGTCACTCGCGCTCCAGCGTCCTCCGGGCCATCCGATTCGGGCACCCCCCGGACCCGCAGGTTGTTGCGGCGGCTCCGGTCCTCCACATCCTCTAGGTGGAGCTGTAGCGAAATCGCTGCCTCCCGGTGGTGTTCTCGGGCCTGCTCAAGCGCCGTGACCCGGGCCTCCAGCGAAAATACCGACTCCTCTCCGGTCGTCACACGGTCAGCAAGGGTGGACACCTCCCCTCTCACCTCCTGGATATCGCGCCTGTGTGTCTCTTCCAGGCGTAGTATTAAGGCCTCGATATCTGATCTCGTGGGGAGGGCCTGGAGCAACGTCCGGATGTCGTGATCCAATTCTCCCATCTCCGGTAAGCCCGGGGAAGGCATCGCCATCTGGGAGGGGGTTTCCGAGGAGGGGGGTGAAGCGGAGCCTGCGTCTGGGACCGTATCTCCAGGGGATGGTGGCTGGACCTCCTCGTCTGCAACACCACGAGGGGAGCCGCGTGGTGCTGTTAGGTCACCACCCGGGGAATTCTCCTGTAGGAGCTTGAAATATTTCTGGATTTCGCCCGAAACTTTTCCAGCCGGTGTCCCCCGTGTAGTCGCCCTAGTCTTGTACTTTTTAGCTGAGTACATGCCTGTTTCAAATGTGTCTTCTGCCGAATATTGGGTGGACAGGCCGGGAGCTCTGAGAACAAGCTGCCTCACTCAGCCATGTCCAGGCCACGCCCCCCTCCTAGAGCCTCTTCACGTCTTCTCATACCTCCCCCAATGGAATTCATATACTTCTGGAAAAAAGGAACTAGAATCTCTCCAAATCTTTTATAGTAAGCTGCGGTATACCCATCTGGGCCAGGACTCTTTCCCATCTTAATATTTTTTATAGTTTGACTTATTTCATCTTTTGTAATTTCTCTATCCAGGTTACTAATTACTTCCTCCGATAGACCCGGGATCATCACCTTTTCTAGATATTGTTTAATTTTTTTTTCTCCTATTCTGAGTTTCTAGTATATCTTGTTCTTTATTAACCTTGTATAGATTTTGGTAGTACTCCTGGAATATCTTAGTTATTTCATTAGTAGATTGTCTCAGGTCTCCTTTTTTATCTTTTATTTTAAGAATACAATGTTGTGAGTTTCTAGGTTTAATAGTCCTTGCCAGAAATCTCCCTGGTTTATTTCCCATAGCATAGAAAGGATTGTTCATTTTGTTGAATACCCATTAAGTTTCCTGTTCTAGTAGATTACAAAGATCCTCTCTTCCTAGTTAATGACTGAAGTACCTCTTCCTGAGATTTTTTATGTAGCTGTTCTAAGCTCCATATTTCTTCCAGTAACCTTTGCTTCTGAGCCTGCCTGATTTTCCTTCTTTTAGCATTCTCAGCTATCAGCCTCCCTCTCATTTACACCTTGTGTGTTTCCCATAGCGTTGACGGAGCAACATTATCTATATCATTTTCCAGGAAGAATAGGCCCATATCCTTTTCTAGGTCATCGGCTATCTTGATGTGACTTAAGAGGGATTCGTCTAATTTCCATGTTCTCTGTCCCACCGGGATTTCCCCCATATATAGGGACATCACCACCGGGGCGCGATTTGACAGCGTTATAGATTTTATGTCTACCCTTCTTAGTCCCTCCAATAGCCGGTGATCTAGAATGATATGGTAAATTCTAGAGTATGATCTATGGACCGATAAGAAATATGTAAAATCCTTCTCTCTTGGATGAAGGATTCTCCACGCTTCTAGTTGCATTTGGCATAGTTTGTGTTTGATTCCCTTTATATATTTTCCCTCTGATCTTAATGATACAGGTTGGGTGTCCAACAGGGGGTCGAAAACAAAGTTAAAGTCCCCTGTTAGGATCACCTTGCCGTCTCTAAATCCTTCTAGTTTATTCAGTATTATCTTCAAATACGCTGCTGGCCTCACATTCGGACAATACACATTTGCTAATGTATATTTCATATTAGATATAGCACCTTTAATAAATAGGTATCTTCCTTCTGGATCCATTTCTGTTGCTTCTGGAATAAACCGTGTATTTCTATCAAATCCTATTGCAGTACCTTTTGACCTTTTATTTGGGGAGTAACTATGGAACCAGGTAGGGAAGTCTTGAATTTAATCTAGTTTTGGAAGTTATCTTTAGATGAGTTTCTTGTAGGAACACTATATTGGCCGAGAGTCTCCTCATATCCTGCAGTATCTGATATCGCTATTTAGTCCCCGTACATTATACGTGACAATTTTTAATGTAGCCATTTTCTATATTTTATCCTCGAATCGGACCACTGCTTGACATAGGAGACTCCAGGACAAATTTAAAGCCACCAGTCTTAACCAACACCATATATATAAAACCATGAGACCACATATACCACATGTACTCCCCTCCCCACCCCCAAGCACATTAAACTTCAATGTTGGACTCCCTCGATCTACGCCCTGCCAGGCGACTTGCCGAGTGGGCCTTTCTAGGGGCCTTAAATATATCCCCCCCCATCCGTTTACCCACCCACAATGTAGGGTCGTCTCCCAGATTAGGGGGGGGAAGACACATTTACTCCATGTCTCCTCCCTTCCCTGTGATTGACCTGACCAAGCTTACAGGATACTTAGTACATCTTTCCTCTCCGCCTGTTATTCCCAGCCTCCTCTCACCCCAGAGGAGGAGAGAAAACACAAGTAGAGGGAGAGGAAAAAAAAGGCAGAAAAAAAAAACGAATGCACATCCGCAAAAAATAAAAATAAAAAAAACAGCAGGATAAGGAGAGGAGAGAGCTAGTCTTTCTACTCCTTCCATTTCTCATTCCTCGTTATAACCTATATTCTGGGCTCTACACCCTGTTCCAGTCCTGATCCTTCCACCTCTTCCATGCCGGGGGCCTCTTTTCCCAGTTATCCACCTTCATATGTTGTATACTCAGTTTATTGCAGAATTCTTCTACATCTTCTGGAAACCGGATATATGCCGAGACTCCCTGATTTTTAACCGACAAACAGGCCGGGAAACCCCATCTATAGATAATGTTATTTTCCCGGAGGCGATTAGTCAACGGTTTCAATGCCCTTTTACGTGCTAATGTTTCCGGGGATAGATCTGAGAATATAAGTAACGGTGTACCTTTGTATTCCAATGTAACCGAGTTTCTCGTACTTTGGGACACCAACTCTTTTTGCTCAAAGTCCTGAAATCTTACTATAGTGTCCCTTGGTGAGTCTCTCTGGGCATTGTATGATCTTTGTATTCTGTGCACTCTTACAAAGTGCATCTGAGCAGTCGGCTCTCGTTTAAGTGCTTTATTAAATATCTCTCATAATGTCTCACCGAGTTCTCCATCCTTCACTTCTTGTAGACCTTCAGGGGGAAGGTTAGGTTGTTGTTTCTCTGGGGATTTCTGATCTTTGGTTGCCCCTTTAACCTCCGATGTTTAACCTTTTTTACTTTTATCCTTGCTCTTTCCTGGGGTCTCCTCCATGGCAGGATACACTTCTGTGTCTGCAATATTTTTTATCGGGGAGTCTTGGACCCCTTTCTTTTTTGGGCTCTCTGCTGCATGATCTAGGCATTCGGCTACTAGGTAGGATGTTATTGTGTTCCCTTTAGGGGCCTTCCTCACCATTCTCCTTTACTATAAGATTTAGGCCATTATATACCTTCAATTGAGTTGGGAGATACCCAGCCTCAATCTCCCTTTTTTACCTTATACCGTCCGTATGTAGGTCTCCAGCCAAGATAGAATAAAAATGGAAAAAAGCCGGGGAGAAAAAAAAAACGGAAATCGGTAAATATACATTTATTTTAGTTCAATAGGACCTTCCCTGTATGGGACCAGGATGCCCCTGCTGTCCTTCAAGACCAAGTGTATTACATTTTATATATATATATATATATATATATATATATATATATATATATATATATAGTTTGTTGTTGCTTTTTTTTTTTTTCAAGCACCATATATAGATTAATAATCACAAAAAAAATTACTTGAGATGAGCCCCTTATGCATGCGGCCACCCCTCTGTTTGGACAGCCCCCTATACAGTCCGATATCATTTCTATTATTTATATCAAATGTATCTTCCACTTTGGGTTGCTGGATTTATCTCAGTTTATGCCTTACTTGTATCTGACCTTTCATAGGGATTGAGGGCTTAGTTTGTGTATAAGAGAAGTAATGAATAGATCCGTCACCTTACCAGCTTCTTCTGTTCTTTCTTCTCATACTGCCATACTGTCCATCTTATCATTAAGCTGTGATTGTGGCTGTTGCCGTTACTTAATGCGACCTTCAGGTGTCACTGCAGTGAGGCTTTTTGTTCTACTCCTTGCGGACTGGCTCGGGATCCCTCGTGATCTTCGACGGCTCACCGCACACGTCGTCCAGGGAAGTCTAGGAAGCCATCCCCTCCTTCTCGGTCCTCTACCGACAGGTCCCCGACTCGCAGTATCTCTGCGCCTGGGAGATAGCGCCGGGACCCCAAGCTCCACCAGCTTCTCAGGTTACCCCGGCTCCAAGCCGAGATACAGCACATCAACGGCAGCAGCGGTGGCCCGGAAACACGGGGATCGCGGGGAGTGGGAGGCACACAGGCAGCACAAGCAGTACCCCAGCACCACCTCCACAACAGCCGCTAGACAGGGTGAG